>MUAA02000099.1:0-600000 GCA_014180765.2 Marchantia paleacea
CATCGCTATCTCCTATCCTGCATTCTCGAAGATCAATAACAAGATCACCAAAGGTATCAATGTGATCTTGGATCTTCGTACATGTATCTTTCATCTTGAAGCTCATCAGCTTCAAGGAGGTGTACAACCTGTTTGATAACTCTTTGCGATGAAACCGTCGCTGAAGAGCCTCAAACAATAAAGTACAATTGTCATACTCATCAACTTGCTTGAAAATTGAAGGTTGTAGATGGAGTATAACAATACTCACTGCTTGCTCCTGAAGGTCCTTCATGTCTTCATCATCGAATGTAGAGGGTTTAGGCCTCAATGACTGGGCCAAACCGGAAGCCTTCAACTTGCCTTTGACTTGACTCTCCCACATAAGATAGTCACCACACCCATCGTATTTGACAATGTCAAATCTGGCTCCTCCTGTCTTCATGACTGCCATCTCGCTCCGTTTAGACGCTGAACTCGTCCCTTGTGTTCGATTGTCAGATGGAATCTCCAACCTTGACTTCTTCCCACTCATATGAGAATAAAGGAAATTTACCCTGGATCAAAAATCCCTTAACCAAAGGAGATATTGTTGCTCTACTTGCTATTGCTACGAGTCAGCGATATCGAAGGACACCTTTGCCTGCTTCCAAGACGTTCACAACCCCTAAGTAACGTAGTCTAATACTTGTCAAGCTAGTCCAAATTCGCTGAACTCCGAAGCCTGAAGAAGAACCTTCAACTGAGCTTGCAGCTGGGAGTGGCCTCCTTCCACTGAATCCACTCATTCTGTTTGAACTTTGCACTTTGCACTTCCTTGAGGCTCAGACTGTGTTTGACTTCTCGTATCACTCCAAGGACTATGATTGAATTTGTGGAGAACGTCTAATCATAAATTGCAGTCCAATTCAAGGCAATCCAAATCCAATGAGTGATGGATTGCCTTGCCTCTTGCAAATCTCCGCCTCCCATCTCTTCCTAGCTCTTACCTTGCTTCCCATCTAGTCTCCAGATTTTCCCTTCCTTGAACTCCTCAAAATTTATTCCTCAACATTGACACCTCGACAGACTGTCCGCTTCGACCTAAGGCTCTCCCCTGGTTGTTGCCAACACTTCTTGATTTCCTCCGTCTCTGCCTCTCTTCTCCTGCCGCACTTGGCAAATCACAATTCAACAATGCAATCAACCTAGAGTGTCTCCTTCTGGGGATGGTGTGCATGCACCTGTCACTAGTACTACCAGAATTACCTGACCGATTGGCACGGCGTGGAAGCACCACACATGGATTCATTCGCAATTTGCAATTAGCTCAAGCCCCTGTCATAGCTCCTACTTGGTGATCAAAAATCTAAGCAACGACGGAAATAACCCCTCCGACAAAAAACAAGACGATGCAAAATTTGAAAAGTTCAAAAATCTGTCAATTCCACTCTCAGTCGTTCGCGTACACTCACAGTATTCCATGCTAGTGATTTTCGATACATCCACACACCACCACTCCTAACATCCCCGCTACAATTTACCAGAATCCTCTTCGTCGGCAGACCAAAAAGAACCTGACAAAAAACACTCCACCTCAAGAACTCCGCTTCATTAGATGTGTCGCTCTCATGCTTTTCGTTCGGAGCAGACGCAGAAATTTTCATCCGGTTCGCCAGTCATCACAGATCGACAACACAGATTTTTAGTGGCTCAGTCAATTCAAGGTTCTTCATGACTATGGCTGATTGCTACGGACGTAAACATGTTTGAAATTCAGATGGTAGGTTCCAATCTGCCTGAAGCAATAAGTTTTTTGGCAGGCCATCGTATCGCAATTGCCATAGATACGGTGAAGAACAAATCGAGAGCTCTTTCTTGGTCGACGAGACAGCGAAGCACCGAAACCTTAGAACCTCCGTGCGACTAAATCAACCCCAAACCCAACTTCCACTTTGAAGAGTAACAGACGCGGCGGTGGAAACATGTTCGCCCATTGTAAGTGAATCGCTTCAGAGAACCCAAACCCCAACCCAAAATGTGTAGGATCAGATAAAACGAGGTCAGCTGCTGCAGTAGCTGCAGAGTGAAGCGACAATCCTCGCTCATAATTTGATCAAATCGCTCAGCATAACAACCCAATCGCTCTGATACCAATTGTTTGTCCGAATTTATGAATACACAGTGAAACACTCAACAATCAAGGGACGAGACAGGAAATATGTGGTTCACCTCACTGAGGCTATTTCCACGGAACACATAAAGTCATTTTACTAAATAACCCTAATTTGTGTTACAGATAGCTTCTGCCAACCCTCTTATATAGTAGTACCAGCCCTAGCCCTAGTCTAACTAAACATAGTCAAACTAACCAAAGTTACTCAAGACCTGAGTTAACTCCTAAGAGATATGCGTTGAATTTTGTTTCTACCTGGAGGACCGGCTGGGGGTTGTTTGGGATTGTGTTGAATATGGTTGAAGAAGGGCTCAAGAAGATCTCATTTTAGTGAGATGGTTTTGGTTCGTTCACAGTCATTTTGGAGTATGCCGGAGAGGAAGGACATGTGTACACACAGGTGTTGAAGGGAATTGCGTGTGTGCCTTTGTTGTTTGTGGTAGTAGCAGTAGCAAGCAGAGCAACAATATCTCTTATGGTTTATGAATTTTTACCTAGGGTAAATTTCCTTTTTTCTCATATGAGTGGGAAGAAGTCAAGTTTGGAGGTTCCATTTGATGATCAAACGATACAAGGGACGAGTTCAGAGGCTAAACGGAGCGAGATGGCAGTTATGAAGATAGGAGGAGCCGGATTTGACATTGTCAAATATGATGGGCGTGGTGACTATCTTATGTGGGAGAGGCAAGTCAAAGGCAAGTTGAAGGCTTCCCGTTTGGACAAGTCATTGAGGCCTAAACCATCTACATTCAATGATGAAGACTGGAAGGACCTTCAGGAGCAAGTTGTGAATATTGTTATACTCCATTTACAACCTTCAATTCTGAAACAAGTTGATGAGTATGACAATTGTACTTTATTGTTTGAGGCTCTTCAGCGACGGTTTCATCGCAAAGAGTTATCAAACAGGTTATATACCTCCTTGAAGCTGATGAGCTTCAAGATGAAAGATTCAGGTACGAAGATACAAGATCATATTGATGCTTTTGATGATCTTGTTATTGATCTTCAGAATCTTGGAGAGGAGATAAGTGATGAGAGGAAGGCCCTTCATCTATTAAGTTCATTACCTGCTTCATATCAGTCATTATCATGAGTATTGCTCCATCGTGATAGACAAATGATCACTTACAATGAGGTTGTAAGTGCTCTATTGACTGATGACCTATAGTAGAAGATGATGATGCCCTCTACTCCATCCTCTTCATCTGGTACGACACTGAATGTGACTCGTGGACGATCACAATCACGGAATGACAAGGATGGGAAGAAGTTTGGATCTAGAATTAGATCCATGTCTGTTGAGAAACCGACTCTTCATGAATCACTCCAAGAAGAGGAGAGCACACCAAAAGGACAAGAGAGAGTGTACAGGAATGAGATGCCTTCCCATGTATATATAGGGTGAGTACAGGGAAACCCTAATCTCTGGTTGGCCGTTAACAGATCTGTATCATCGTTACGTAACAACCCTAAATCTACGACATGTAGTCATCAGGCATGGATCGACCTATATCAACTCGATGAGTTTGGGATATTAACACTCCCCTTCAAGCTCAACTGTACATCCTGAACTCCTAGACAATGTCGAAATGTAGCAAACGACTCTCTAGGTAAAGCTTTGGTTAAGATATCTGCAACTTGATCTCATGTATGTATATATCTAAGCTCCACTACACCGGAAAGGACCTTCTCCCTAACAAAGTGATAGTGCTTTGTCATAGCATGAAAAACAGGATTGTTAGCTAACATCATGCTGCTAATGTTATCAGCTAGGATAAGCAGAGGACTAGGATAATCTACTCCAATATCAAAAGCAAGTCACTTAAACCAAATTGCTTCACAAGTGGCATTCATAGCACCACGATACTACGCCTGTGGAAAGGTGTCACGGTCGGGTTGCTTCTTAGAAGCCCAGCTCACAGCCGCACTTCCAAGTCCAAACGCATATCCAGACGTGGATCTCCTATCAAAAATATCTCCTGCCCAATCATCATTGGTGTAGCCATGCAGGTTCAGCTCCCCTCCAAATTTGTATCGAAGTCCAAAATGAAGTGTGGACTTCACATAGCGGAGAATCCGCTTGACCGCCATCATATGCAGTACCCGTGGAGCATGCAAGAACTGAATGACTAGACCAACAGCATAGCTCAAATCCGGTCTAGTGATAGTTAGATAAATCAAACTCCCAATCATCTGTCTATACAGGCGGGGATCCGCAAGTAACTCTCCATCGTCTAACTCTAGCTTTAGACCTTGTTGGAGAGGAGTGTCTATTGGTTTACAATCAGACATCTTGAACTCCTTAAGCTTATCTAAAGCATATTGGCGTTGTATTAGCCTAATATCCTTTCCCTCTGTAATAAACTCCACCCCAAGAAAGAATTTAAGATACCCTAAGTCTTGTATCTCAAATTCGGAACATAAGATACTCTTGATGCGAGAAATCGTCTCCTCATGGTTCCCAGTGACAATAAGATCATCTACGTAGATGGAAATCATCACTACATGAACTCCTGATCTCATGCAGTATAGCGATGAGTCGGAATGATAGACTACAAATCCAAGAGATATGAAAAAGGAATTGATCTTCTCATACCATGCTCTCGGAGCCCGTTTCAAACCATAGAGGGATTTTCTTAACTTACAAACGTGGGAAAGAAACTTTGGATCTTCGTAACCAGGTGGTTGTTGCATGTAGACTTCCTCGCCGAGATCTCCATTGAGAAAGGTGTTCTTGAAGTCCATTTGATGCATTCGCCATCCCTTGTTGACAAAGAATAGCAACCACCGCATTTAATCGTTGCCATCTTGGAACCGGACTAAACGATCTCTTCGTAGTCCACTCCATGTTGTTGTGCGTAGCCCTTGGTTACCAATCGCCTTGTATCGAGATACGGTGCCATCCCAAGGCGCTTGACCTTGAAGACCCATCCGCAACCAATCGCTTTTTTACCTTCAGGTAAGTCCACCAACTCCCATATTTGTTGATGACGTAGAGCAGCAAGTTTCGTCTCCATGGCTTCAATCCACTCACTTTTGTGCATCGCCTCCTCAAGCATACTCGGTTCCGCTTAGCAAGAACGTGAGTCATGTATGCATGATGATCGGCAAGCGAAACTTCCATGCATAAATCTACGAACCGGATGCCGAACTCTCTCGATTTACGAGGGCGTTATCATATGTCTTGTTTGTCTCCCCTTGCTTTGGATGCGAGGTACCTGCAGCGTCGTTCTGGGACGCTTCATCCAACGGATGAATATCGGTAATCCGTGGTGAGGACATCATATGTTGCAAAATAACGTGATCCTCAGAACTAGGAGTCGGTTTGAAAGGTGCTCGATGAACTTCATCCGTAGCAGCAGGTATGCAATGAGACTTCGGCTCTAGACTATGTGACTCCATAAACTCTACTCTGTAAAGGTACAGTGGACGGACTCTTTGGTGCAGTTTCAGTAGGAAGAGTGGATATGACCGGAACAATCGCAGGTGCATACCAAGATTACAACTCTTCAAATACAACATCTCTATCTGATATAGAATTTCCTAGATTCAGGATTATAGCATCTATATCCTTTCGTATCTAAGGCATATCCAAGGAAAATACACTTCTTAGCTTTCGGATCTAGCTTCTTGCGCTTCTCATCCAGAATGTGTACATAACAGATGCAACCGTAAACTTCCAAAAATGAGTAATCAGGCTTGTGGCATGTGAATATCTCCATCTGGGTCTTGTTGTGAACTGCTGCAGTCAGAGTTCAATTCATCAAGTACACCGCAACGGAAAGCAACTTGCCCCAAAACGGTCTAGGCGAGTTCTTTCATTCAACATTCAACATAGCGAAGCCTCTTACGCTATGTGACGATTCTTCCTCTCCGCAATACCATTCTGTTGTAAAGTATAACTGCAAGTCTTATGGCGCTATATGCCATGCTTATGTAGGTAAGCAGTGAATTCTCTAGACAGAAACTTGCCTCCTCCATCCGAACATAGACAAAGGATAGATTGTCTAGACTGTTTCTCCACCAAGGTGTGGAAAGTCTGGAAAGCTGACAACACATATGAAGAGCTCTTGCTCTTAAGGAAGTAAACCCAGGTGTAGCGAGAGAAATCATCAATGAAGGACACGAAGTATTCAAAACCAGATAAACTTGGTTGAGAAGAAGTCCATACATCTGTGTGCACCAGCTCTAGAAGCTTGGTCGCTTCTCCCTACCCGATCCCTTAAAGGGTTGTCTAGCTTGCTTGCCGAGCCCGACAAAGCGGTACACACCGCGGTGGGCTTAGCGTATGAAGTTGGGCAAACCGTGACTAAATCTGAACTCGGAAGAGTCTTCAGTTTCGAAAGTTCATATGTCCACCCGCTTGTGCCAAATATCTATGTTAGATACTACAAAGCCACTCTCTATAATGACAGTGAGTTTACTGTTTACTGACATTAACTGTAGCATCTAGCTTGAACAGTCTACCACTCCTGCTACCTCGAGCTACAACAGTACCTATGGAGTCTTCAACAAAGCATCCATCTTTGTTGAAACGCACTTGGAAACTTTGTTCTACCATCAGTCCTACTGATAACAGATTTTGAGTCAGAGTAGTAACATGTAAAACGTTTCCGATTCCAAAAAGATTAGATCCTGGAACATCAAGCGGAATTTTACCCTTATGCTTGATCTCGTGCTTCGTATCATCTCCAAATCACCATGAACCGAGGAGTCTCCACGATTGTCGAGGCGACGCAAAACCATTCTTGATGCGGCGTCATGTGGCCGGGTAGTCTCGCAATAGATCACCCAATCTGTATCAAGTGAAAAGCAAAGATAACTCTTGTGTGTCACAATGAGTAGTTGTTCTTCAGCGACTACATGGCCCCATATCCGAAGCGCCATCGGTTCCGACGCTTGTAACAATCTTTGGCATAGTGGTCATTCTTGTGACGGTAGTTGCGGTGTAACTTCCTATACAGCGGACGGTAGTGCACCTGGCTGGTTCAACGCCTTGTCTCGGCACGACCTCTACCACCACCATATCCGGCTCCTGCGCCACTTACCTCTACCTTGAACTCCGAAACGCGCAAAAACACACCTTCTTGCGGGCTAGACAAAGAAAACTAGTACCGCCTGAATTGCACTTCTTCTCTCATCATTGGAACCAGTTCGTCGAACTTCGAAAGAGGTTCTATGGTCAAAATTGACGTAATGAGCGCTTGTACGGCGAGGCGGTCCTTGCAATGTCGCACCGATAATCACGGTCAGATCAAGTTGAACATTGAGAGATGCTAATTGATCTGCAAGTTGCTTGATGTGATTGACGTAATCACTGGCACACATCGAGCCTTTCTTGACCGTATTGAATTGTTGCAAAGAATCTGCAGGCTTCCGAGAGCTTCGTTCCCGATTGGAACATCTGTGACAACGCGTCCCAAGCTTCCTTGGGTGTGTCACATTCTTGAATGTGACCAATTGTAACACTGAAGCAATGACTCCGGAATGACTTCCAAGATGAGAGATGGTCTTCTCAAGACCTCTTCTTGCTTTATATATTGTAGGACTAGAGGAGTCCGAAATCCAAACTATGCCACATGGCTAAAATGCGTAGGTTGCATGTTTTGTTATCTTATCCTAACCAATTCCTAACAGACGTCTAGCACACAATCTGATCCACCAATGCATGGTAGCCACCTCGTCATTTACCCTTTTACTTTTTGGATAGTGCACACCACTATCTTGTCTTTTTGTGATCTAGTGACCACTCTACGCTTTGGCTAAACTAACTATGACTAACCAAGATTGGTTACAAACCTCCCCCCATTTAAGTCGCAACGTCCTCGTTGCAAGAAGACTGAAAAGTCTCTACAAGTATCTTGGCATTTGTAAGATTTGCCAATGGTTCCCAAGTAGCTTCATAAAGTGGATAACCTTTCCATTGGACTAGATATTCCACTTTGGTGTTCCGCTGCCCTCTTGTCCGTTTCTTGAGGATTCTCTCAACCTCATATTCCTCTACACCATCAATCATGGCTGGTAAAGGAGGAGGTTGATGTGGGTTGCCAAAGGAAGGAGATCGTGGGGTATACTTCCTCAAGTGAGACACATGAAAAACGGGATGTATTTTCATGTGTGTTGGCAACTCTAACTTGTAGGCAACTTCTCCAATCCGTTGGACAATCAAGAAAGGTCCAATAAACCGTGGACTGAACTTTCGGACCCCTATTAATGAAAAATTGGTAGTAGACAACCACACCGACGCCTTTTGAAACTCCACATGTCGCCGATGAGCATCAGCATATTGTTTTTGCCGATTTTGGGCAATGGCTAATTTGTGCTTTTGCACGGTGTACTCCTCGTTGGACTCGTGCCACAAACTTCGTTCGCTCACTGCTTCAACTTGGGTTGATGGTTCCTGCATGTGACCTACACTCACCAAGCTAGATGGTGTGATAGGGTGTTCTCCATACATCAAGAAGAAAGGGCTGATTTTTGTGGATGCATTGATTGAGTTATTATAAGCAAACTCAATCAAGAGTAAAAGTGCATCCCAACCGTCTTGCTCTTCCAAAGTGAAAGCTCTAAGCATGTCCTCAATAGTCCAATTTGCTTTTTCAGTTTGCCCATTTGTTTGAGGATGATAAGTTGTGGACATGGCTAGTTTTGTTTTGAATAGCCCAAATAGAGTTTTCCAAAACATGCTAGTAAATTGAGTGCCCCTATCGGTGATGAGCACTCTAGCTAAGCCATGTTGAGCAAAAACTGCATCCATATAAATTCGAGCAAGTTCAGGCAAGAATCGTCTTTGTTGTGGGCCTAATATGGATCATCTTGCTCAATTTATCCACAAAAACGACTATTGAATCATAACCCATAGACGTCATTGGTAACTCACATACAATGTCCATACTGACGTGCTCCCATCTTCTAGTCGGTGTTGGTAGAGGTTGTAGTAGACCCACCTTGGTTTCGATTGCTAGCCTTATTTTGTTGACAAGCCACACAACTTCGAACATAGCTGGTGATGTCCTCTCTTAGTTTTGGCCAAAAGTATACCCTTTGGACGCCTTCAATGGTCTTCTCCACTCCTACATGGCCCGCAATAGCTGAATCATGTGCCTCCTCTAACATCTTGTTAATACGAAGGGCAACATCCGAGGCAGATCAGATCTTTCCCTTGTAGAACGCCAATCCCCGTTCCAAATATGCTCGACCCTATTTGAAGGGCTTATGCAATCTCCTCATCCTCCTTGGTAGCTCGATTCAAGGTTCTCCCACCATTCAAAGTGAATCTTCACCTCGGTGATGTGATTAATGCATGGCATTCGTGTCAATGCATCGGCAAAGTCGCTTCTTCCCCTCCACATACACGATCTTCATGTTGAAACGCCTGTCGCCATTCAGCCCAATGAAATCTGCCGCTTGGAGAGGTCCTTTTGAGTTTCTAAATAAACCAAAGGCTTGTGGTCTGCCTCAACCACAAACTCCTTATCTCCGAGATAGTGCTTCCAATGTTTAGTAGCCAAGACAATGGCTAACTCCTCCCTCTCTGTGGTATGATAATTTTGTTCCGCCCGGCAAAAGTTTCCGTGAAAAGAAAGCAATTGGGTGCCATCCATCTTTCCACCCCGTTGTAACACTCCTCCAACCGCCACACCTAATGCATCCGTAGCAAGTTTTGTTGGTCTACCAGTGTTCGTACTCATTTAAGGATTGGTGCATGTAAGAGCGCATCTTTCAAAGCCTGAAATGCAATCTCTTGAGCTGCCCATTGCCATTTCTGCCCTTGGCCTAAGAGACTTGTTAAAGCTTGAGCAATACAAGCAAAAAGCTTCCACAAACCTTCTATAAAAGCCGGTTAAACCCAAGAAACTACGTAGTTGAGTCTCGATTCTGCAGGGCAGTCCAATTTTGAATGGCTTCCACTTTGTCACTCATGACTTGATGCCATCAGCTTAACTCTATGGCCTAAGTAATCTACTTCGTTTTTGCCAAACTCACATTTTGACATCTTAGCATAGAGCTTATTTTCTCTCAACACTTGGAGTATTTTCGTAGATGTTTTTGATGATCTTGTAAGGACTTGCTATATATCAAGATATCATCTAAAAAACACAATCACTGATTTATCTAGATATTTACTTAAAAATATCATTCATCGGCCCCATGAATGTGGAAGGGCATTGGTTAAACCAAATGGCATAACTAGATACTCAAAATGACCATATCTAGTTCTAAAAGGCTGTTTTTATACGTCTTCATCCGCCACTCACGATCTGATTGTATCCGCTTCTTAGATCGAGTTTGGTGAAATACTTAGCTCCATGAAGTTGATCAAACAAGTCATCCATTCGCGGTAATGGATACTTGTTTTTCACCGCTTGTTGATTTGAAAGCACGATAGTCCATGCACATCCGCATGGAGCCGCCCTTCTTTCTTCACGAACAATAGTGGAGCTCCATATGGTGACACACTAGGTTGGATAAACCTTTTCTCCAACAACTCTTCCAATTGTGCCTTGCATTCCTCCAAATTGTTCGGTGCAAGTCGATAGGGACTTTTACAAGGAGGTGAACTTCCCGGTAAGATCTCTATCTTGTGATCCACTCTCCTTCTTGGTGGTAAACATGGAGGCAAATCATCTAGAAAAACATCTTGAAACTCGTTCAAGATACAAGTTAACTCCTCATGTATAAAAGATTGCTCTTTTGGAGCGCTTACATCTCTTATTAGGCCCAAAAAAACATACATCTTTGTGACTGATAGCGGTTCTTCCTATCACATAGAGAGGTAAGTTTTTGTATCCTGATCTAAGTCTATCTCCAAAGATCCTCCAACTCATAGTTTTTACTATCTTCCTTCGCCAATCTACCTCAGGATTATATTTTTCCATCCAAGGCATACCCAAAATAGCATCATAGCGAGCTAATCGAATTACTCTCCACTCCAACGATTCCTTGTATTGCCCAATCTTCAACTCCACTTTCCTAGGAATGCTATCAATGCTCTGCTTGCCCGCTTGGCAACTCTACCTTTTCACTCTCATCTTTCTCTAAAGCTAATCCCAACTTTATAGCAATAGATCGAGATAGGAAATTTTCTATAGCTCCTGGATCAATCAATACTCTCACTTTTACTCCTTCTATCTCGCCATCCGTCACAATCAAACATGTTTCCTTCTTTCTCAAACCATTTACCTCATGTTTGTGCTTTCCTTCCCTCGCCCTTCCTCCTTTTCATCGAACCAAGAAGGCAGCGAGGCAAGGTTCTGGTGCTCGTTGTTTCCAGGTTTCCATCGGTCACTTCGTCTCCACCTTGAAGATTGTTGAGGGTCGGGTCGATAGGGGGGTCTAGCTCCTCTTGCCGTAACTCGGGTACGGCAATTCATGGCAATGTGACCAAATCTTCCACAATTATAGCGCCTCATTTCTCGTCTTCCCTCCACTCCGTCTCCTCCTCTTGAATTTGCTTCTCAATGAGGATTCGAAGTTGCGACGATCTCCTCCTTGTGCGTTCACTCCCCTTGGAATGAAATCTTTCTCTCCTCCTTATGTTGCCCAACTCCATAGGCATGGGTCCATAGTATTGATTTGAGGGAACCGATACCTCTCCACCGTTGTGATAAACGTTGGACATTAGTTGTGCACAAGCAATAGCCTCGTTCAAGTTGCTTGGATTGTCCCGAATCACCTCTGTTGAATCTTTTTCTTCAATCCTCTCTTGAATAAATCAAGGGCTTGACTCCACTCATATCTCAGATCTGAATTCGAAGATCTCGAAACTCCTCAATGTACTCCTCCACACTTCCCTTCTGTTCAAGTTTCCACAACCTCATCCGTGCCGTGATGATGGGATATCTGCTTGAAAATTCTGAAGAAGACCTCGCTTCATTACACTCCAAGTAACCTGTTGGCCTGACTCATTGAGCTCCATCATCCAACCCTGAAACCAAGTAGATGCTTTCTCCAACAACAAAGTACGAACAAAAAAAGACCTGCAATGTGATCATTGATATTGAACAAAGCAAGATGATACTCCATTCTCTCAATCCAACCTTCCAAAACTCCCATGGTTCGACTACCACGGTAAGGTTCTATCTTACAAGCTTTTGTCATCTTCAGAATCATGGATGTCCGAAGATCTAGCTCTCTTGCTCGTTGTCTTGGGCTTCAAGAGCACGAGCTCTCACCGCTTTCTTCACTTTCCACCATGGATGGTGACGTCTCCATCTCCATTGGAGTTTCTCTCATTCTCTCATTTTCCATTCCTCTCGCTTTTGATCTTTTGTTAATTCTTGAGCTAACTCTTGTACTTGAGTCCGACTTTGCTCAAATCGTTTCTCAAATCTCTCAACTCTTGAATCATTTCTCTCAAAGTGTCCTCCATGATTCGTCTCCGTCCACTCTCTCTCAGTATAGGGTTAAGATGAACACTCTCCAATTTCTCAAGATTGGCAACACAAAAGGAATAGGTGATGCTATCACCTCATGGTAATACTCCTCTCCAAAGTTTCTAATAACTAGGTTCGAAACATAGCTTTAGGATGATACACACAATAGATTTCACACCATGTGTTGAATCTCACCGGTGGTGGTCTATTGAGGTCCATCTCTAAACTAAAATGTAAATCGTGAGATCCCAAGTAACATCGTAGGTGACTATAGGTAAGATAACAGGATCTCGAGATCTCATCACTTGGTCCATGAAGTTGGCACCAAAATGATAAACCAAATACTGAGTCAACCTTGCTCTCTCAATGTATAACAGTTTGACATGAAAAGGACTAAGAAATGGGAATCTCGATATCTCCCCCATCCATAACCTGCACCCACAATAACCCCCTTCCACTACTTGCAGCTCAATGGCCACTGCCAGCCTCTAACAAATACTCTCTCTCCTCAAATAATTGTACCAACCCAGACTATTCTTCCAAGAGGGATGATCCACACTCATAGGAACAATAAGCCTGCTCTGATACCATTGTAACACTGAAGCAATGACTCCGGAATGACTTCCAAGATGAGAGATGGTCTTCTCAAGACCTCTCCTTGCTTTTATATCTTTGAGAGGACTAGAGGAGTCCGAAATCCAAATTATGCCACATGGCTAACATGCGTAGGTTGCATGTTTTGTTATCTTATCCTAACCAATTCCTAACAGACGTCTAGCACACAATCTGATCCACCAATGCATGGTAGCCACCTCGTCATTTACCCTTTTACTTTTTGGATAGTGCACACCACTATCTTGTTTTTTGTGATCTAGTGACCACTCTACGCTTTGGCTAAACTAACTATGACTAACCAAGATTGGTTACACCAATCATCGAGCCTGAAATTGTGAGCGCAATGTAGTTGATGGCTTGATACGATCGCTTTCTCCACTCACGCAATGTCTGCTCACTGCGAAGATCACCAGCAACCACGATTGATGCTTTCTACTCCCCGGTCACAAGCTCCCATAGCCCCTGGCCTTGAAGGTAGGTCTTCATTCGAAATTTCCACGTTTGGAAATTGTTCTTGTCGAGTTTCTCTCCAGTGATCATGCTCACGGATTCTGCCATGGTTGTGGTCATGAGCAGAAATCAAGACCCTAACACGACAAGTACCTGCACATACACAAAACGAACACAAAGAATAACTCCGCGACTACGGCGGAAAAGTAGCTCCTTTGCACCTCGATCAAAAAACATGCAAAACTCCAGAAACTGGCGAAATGCGCATGTCTTGACCCGCAGACAAAGAAGGAAATGTGTTCGTGATTCTGCGCCTGCACAGTACTTAAGCGAAAACGACGAAGAAAGCTCAGATTGAGCTGAAATTTTTTGTGGTAGGAGCTCTGACAGAGGCGAGCAAAGTTCTGTTTCTATCTTCTTGAAGGCTTAGCTTTGGCTCAGGTAGAAACCCTCAAACCTCTAAAAACTTTGTTTAGGCCTCCAAACCGCTCCTCAAAGATTTTGGAAAGGCGATAACTATCACCAACAACTCCAAATCGCACGAAAACTTCATGACTACCAAATTCGACCATTCTGCTCACTCCTCTATGTCTAATCTACAAAACTAATGCTCCCACCATGCTCTGATACCATGTTGAGAAAACGACTCTTCAGAAATCACTCCGAGAAGAGGAGAGCACACCAAAGGGACAAGAGAGAGTGTACAGGAATGAGATGGGGAAGGCTTCGCCCTCCCTTGTATATATAGGGTGAGTACATTGAAACCCTAATCTCGGGTTAGCCCTAAACAAATATGTAGCATCAATACGTAACAATCGTAGATCTACAGCCTGTAGTCATCAGGCACGGATCGACCTATATCAACTCGATGAGCTTGGGATATTAACAATATCTAGGGATAAATCCCAAGGCAGAAAGACGGTGGTCTATTGGAAATATGGCAAGAGTGGTCACTTTAAGAAGGACTGTCGTGTGAAGACCAAGGCTAATGATCCTCCTTTGATCAATATGGCTTCAAGATTTTGATGAGAAGGATGATTTGCTCAAAGATGGACTATGAAGTCAGAGGTATGCCCTATGCAACTTAGCAAAGGGCGTTGGTGATGTATGGATTCTAGATAGTGCTTGTTCTTATCACATTTGTTATATTAGAGAGTTTTTTCATACTTTCTCAATATCAAACGGTTTAGTTCTTATGAGAAATGATCAATCCTGTAGGATTGAAGGTGTTGGATCTATCCAGATTCACATGTTTGATGGAGTCAAACGTACATTGACTCACATAAGGTTTACACCTGAAATGAAAAAGAATCTTATCTCTCTTGGAATGTTAGATTCAAAAGGCCTTGAGTGGAGTTCTAAACAAGGAGTACTTGAGGTGAGAGTAGGTAATAAGATTATCTTAAGAGGACACAAGCATAGAAATATGTTTGTGCTAAAGGGTAATACCATTTACGGTGAAGTCAATCTTATCAAATCTCGGCTTGAGATGTCTCATGTTTGGCATTCTAGAATGGGACACATGAGTAATAGGTATTTGACCTTCCTTCGTGATAGGGGTTTGTTACCTGGTTTAGGTAAAGTTGACATGGAATTTTGTGAGCATTGCGTTATGGGCAAGCAACATAGAAAAGCCTTTGATGTTGGAACTCATAGTTCCAAAGAGTTACTTGAGTATGTACATAGTGACATGTGGGGACCCTCTCCTAAAGCCTCACATTTTGGGAAATGAAACTATGTATCGTTTATTGATTACTCAAGATTTGTGTGGGTCTATTTTCTCACACAAAAGTTAGAAGTCTTTGCAACTTTCAAAAGTTAAAAAGCCCAAGTTGAGACTCAGACTGGTCACAAGGTGAGATTTCTACGTTCGGATAATAGCGAGGAATATACTTCTGAGGAGTTTAGAAGTTACTACAAAGAGGACGGGATCACTCGTCATCTCACCTCGGTTTATACTATGCAACAAAATGTTGTTCCTAAGAGTCTCAAGCAAACAGTATTGGAGAAGGTGCGTAGTATGTTGAGCCAATCTGATTTACCATATGAATTATGGGCTGAAGCTGTAAATACCGTAGTGTATTTGGCAAAACTGTCTCCTTCAAGTGCAAGCAATTTCTTGACACCGTTTGAATTGAGGCACAAACGGAGGGCTGATTATAGTCGATTGAGAATTTTTTGTTGTACGGCTTATCCTATCATACCTAAGGAGAATGGGACCAAGTTGGATCCTACATCCAAGAAGTGTCGTTTTCTTGGATATGCAAGTGGTATGAAAGGTTATAGGCTATGGGATCCTATAGCTTGTAAGGTGATTGTGAGTAGGGATGTTTCTTTCGATGAGCCCATATCATTGAAAGAGGGGGAGATATCTCAGGCTCCCCGTGCTGACAAGGGCAAATCTCCACTCACGGATGATGTTGAGGGGGAGATTGGTCATTATGGATTTAATGATGCGCCACAAGGAGAAGCTCCAGAACAGATGGAGCAAATTCCTGAACAACAGGAATTGGAGGAGCAAGTTGTTATTGCTAAGCCTCAAGACACAGCACAAAACGATGGAGATCAACCAAGACCTATCTACAAGGAGATCATCAAATCGGATTAGTAGAGCTCCTGAAAGGTATGGAACATGGGCTGATTCATCTATTCTTGAGGATCATGATATTGAATCTGAGAATGATGATGGCAATGCGTTGATCTTAGAAGAAGGAGAACCTTGTTCATATAGAGAAGCTCAAGCCTCTATCAATAAGCTTGAGTGGGATATTGCTATGGAGCGTGAGATGTAATCGCTTGTTGAGAACAAGACTTGGGAGCTGGTGGAGCTTCCAAAGGGTCAACCTTTGGTTGATAGCAAGTGGGTGTACAAGTTGAAGGATAATCCAGCGGATGAAGAGAAGAGGATCTTCAAAGCCAGGTTGGTGGCTAAGGGTTTCACACAAGAGAAAGGTGTGGACTACAACAAAGTCTTCTCACCTATAGCAAAGTATGCTACAATTCGTCTAGTATGTGCACTTGCTGCGATATTTGGTCTAGTTATGGATTAGATGGATCTTGTCACGGCTTTTCTATATGGATCTTTGGAGGAAAAAATCTATATGAGACAACCTACTGGCTATGAGAAGAAAGGTCAAGAGAAGTTAGTTTGTAGATTGCTCAAATCTCTATATGGATTGAAGCAAGCTCCTAGGCAATGGAATGCAAGGTTTGATGAATTCATGAAAACACAAGGATTTTCACATAGTGTATTTGATGCATGTGTTTACATGAAGAAGGTAAATAATGAGATCTTTAAGGCAACTGAAATCTGCATTCAAGATGAAGGATTTGGGAAAGTCCAAGAGGATATTGGGTATGGATGTTCACATGGATTTTAAGAAGAGGAAGCTATGGTTAAGTCAAGGTAAGTACATTCAGCGTGTGCTTGACAGGTTTAACATGGTAGACACTAAAGGAGTGTGGACTCCTTTGGCGGCACATTTTAAGCTCTCAGTAGCTCAATGTCCAATTGAGAGAGGAAAGATATCGTCAATTCCCTATGACAAGGCAGTGGGCAGCCTCATGTATTTGATGATGTGCACTAGACCTGATATTGCTCTAGCTATGGGCAAGGTGAGCAGGTACATGTCAAATCCATGGAAGGTGCATTGGAAAGCTGTGAAGTGGATTCTCAAGTACCTCAAGAGTACTAAGGATTATGGTCTTTTGTTTGATGGTTTGTTGGACAAAGCCAAATCCTTGTTGGGTTACATTGATGCTGACTATGGACAAGATATGGACAAGAGGAAGTCTACAACTGGGTATGTGTTTACACTTGAAGGTGGATGAGTTAGTTGGAGATCTATCTTGCAGAAGTGCATAGCTCAATCAACTACAGAAGCCGAACTTGTAGCAGCAGCCCAAGTAGCAAAGGAGGCTATTTGGTTGAATAGACTTATCATTGAGATGGGATTGAAACAAGATGTTATAAATCTTCATTGTGATAGTCAGAGTGACTTACATCTTGCAGTAAATCAAGTGATGGATAGCAGAGTGAAGCACATCGACATTAGATATCACTTTATCAAAGATGCAGTTTCTGATATGAAGGTTGAGCTAGTCAAGATTGACGCTAAACTCAATCCAGTTGATGCTTTGACCAAAGTTATTCCTTTAGAGAGATTTAGGAGGCATTGTGCTACTATGCAGGTTTTGCACAAGGAGCACTAGTAGAGTTACTCTAGGAATTGTTTGATTCTTGTATATGCTTTACTCCTTCCTAGTTAAGCTACCGCTTAGTTCTGGTTAATCCTTGTTTATAGGAGGACCTATGCTTCAGGTTTCCTTCTAGGACTTCCCGCTGAGTATGTATATGGATAACAAGAGTTAGAGATCCCAAGACATGAGTCAAGGGGGAGATTGTTAGGAGTTAACTCATGTCTTGAGTAACTCTGGTTAGTTTAACTATATTTAGTTACACTAGGGCTAGTACTACTATATAAGAGGGCTGGCAAAAGCTCTCTGTGACATAATTAGGATATTCAATAAAGTGACTTTGTGTGTTCTGTGGACGTAGCCTCAGTGAGATGAACCACGTATTTACTATGTGGACTCTTGATTGCATATTTTTTTTCCGAAATTCTTTTTTCAGACTTACAAGAGAAATATTCCTTATACACGTAGTCAGCTCAAACGAGCTTTCCTACCTACTAAATTTTATTACACGGAGCTAGCAACATAGCAACACAATATGTAGGAAGTTTTATCAGTAACAAATTCCTGAAACAGAACGTTAGAAGGTTCTGCTATGGGATGATTTTGACTGTCATACCCGACTGTGACAGTTATTGCACGCAAAAAGGTGAGAGGCCAAAAAGTGATCATAGTCGTAAATTACAAACGCTGTTTGATCTGTACATAAGATTATACAACTCAACGCCCTCTCGCCGCTTCCTCCCCTCCCAGCTCCTTGAAGACGTGAGGAGTTGGGAGACACAAATCTGAGACTAACTTGCACCCAAAAAAAATTAAACCAGACAGATCTTGAACAACGCACATATTTCAAACGGGAGAGGCACTAAACTGCCTACCTTCGCGTTAAACGTAGTACTGCAGCTGGTTTTGCAACTTCAGGTTATAACGTATTCAGAACAATGCAGCTCAACAATTTATGTCATGAAGGTTGTTATCACCTTCATTACCAGTTAATAAAGGCGGTCACTTCTGGTGGTTTTCCTCAGCAATTCTCAAGGTTCTACAATGGATATTAGTCATAGGATGCCCTTTCCTAGATATCTGCAAACACCAGGCTTTGAAGGAAGATAATTAATTAATTTTCATCCGAAGTCACAGTCTGCCTTAAGCAAGCCGGCATTTTGCATACAGTTGTAAGCGCATCCCATTAATCCATCTAGGACAAGGAGAGAGATGATGAGAGTAAGATTAAACAGTATGTGTATCGGCATTTATACGTGTATATTTATCAGCATGCAGAACAGCCATTCTAACTGCCGAAACGAGTGAAATCTAGAGAGCAATACGAGAGCTGCGTGTATAGTTGCGAGCCAAGTCCGGTAAAGGAGCCATATATTGAGCGTAGGAACGTCATGTCGACTGCAAGCATTGTTGTGCAGGACGGAGTTTTCAGAGGAAAATTCCAAGACGACACACACGGCAGCCGTAATCTTGACAAGGTGTTCAAAGTTCCTGAGTTACGGCACGCCTATCCGACTCAAAAGCCCCACCCGCTGACAGCGCAGTACTGCGACGAAACGCACAGATGGTTGGCTTCCCACGATGTTGCGGAACAGCTGGGATCAGAACTCTGGAAGTTCCTCGTGGGATCCAAGACTCCTGAGGTGACGGGTTACATTTTCTGGGGCATTTCACGAAATCATGGATTTCGTGGAATCCAGAGCCCCTCTTAACGCGTTCCATGCAGACCTGCTCCACGTCAGAAACAGAACCAAATCAAGTCAGTTGCCCAGGGTTTGTATCGAGATAACTTTCTTCTAAAGTGTTTCATATCCATTAAAATCTGCCATATTAGTGATCACTCTTACTTGTATCGGACGCATATCGATGCTTGTCAATTTTCATTTGTTCTCGAACGATAAATCATTGATTTGATATGCAATAACAGACAGTAAGACTCATAATTAGAAACTTTGAATTTTTACAGTTTTTTTAAAACATTTTTTAATATAATTGCAAAATTACATTATTAGATTCCAATTCCCGCATTAAATCTGACCCGAAGTTCCTACACAGTCTGTGCCCAGAACGCTGTCACTGTGGTTGTGGTAAATATTTAAAAGCTCCTGTGAGATACTGACCCTTTGTGACAACGAATCTTCTTCAGTTCTGGACGTGAAACTGGTGCCACTTGCGGCAGCACTCTCCGATCTGTGGACAGAATACTGCGATTCCGTGCCGGCTCAGATTGCACAACGATGGTCCGTGGTGACCCAAACTTTTGTCGTCGGCTGCGGCCGGGAAGCCATCATTCGAAAGAAAGGGACTTCTATGAGCGACCTGAATGACTACTTCGATTTGCGCAGACAGACTGGAGGCGTGTAGCCGTTTATTGTAAGTTTCAGTTTCCTTCGGAACAGCCAGTGGCACGTCTATTTCAACGCGTTCATCGTTCGATGGGGGCTTCTATCTTCGCCATCAGACACCATAACATGTTTCGGCTACATGAATTTCGATTACTTGCGCATTCCTTCTTGTAGCTCTTTGGAAACGTTCGCTTGCAGTCAAATGTAGAGGTCAATTGGTTAAATTGCAGTTGCTGCGAACTGAGACTTTTCGAACGTTGTTCGGAGATGAACGCGAAAACCACGGTGAAGGTAAAATTTATCACTGGAGTCCGCTGAAACCATCTGTGTCTGTACCACGATAATTTATTCATAATCTTCGTGAACAGGTTTTTATGGACATGGTCATGTCCAGGAAGATGGACCACGGTGCTCTCATTCCCAACAACATATTCTACGGGCCACACATGCAGAGCCTTTTGGCTGCTATTACCGACGTTATTTCCTGGCACAATGACATTTACTCCTTCTACAAGGTAACCCATGTTTCACATCAGTACTACTAGCTTGAATACATGTGTGGTTCGTGTGACTTACAGAGACTGAAATGTTTTATTTTTCGTTGATTAAGTATCTCTCAAAATTACTCTAATCAGCTCCAGGGAGAGGACAGAGGTCCTTGCATCATGAGAATCGGAGGAGTCGGACAACATAACTCAATTTGCTTCCGGCTGCTGTGAACAGGAAGTCATACTCACTGGCGAAAAGCTGAATTTACTGGCAATTCTGTGCGCATACTATAACTGTTCGTCTTACACCGAAGCAGGAGTGATTGCTGTTAAGTTAGTGCAAGACAGTATCACAGAAATGGAGCTTGCATATGAGAAACTCAAAGCGGCAGCTTCGATTGAGTACCATCCTGCAATTGACATTTACATGGATCTTATTAGAAAGATCCTTCCTGGAGTTCATGAGTGGTATTTCCTTTCCAAGCGGTATTATATCACCCCCGCCAACGTTTCTGTACATTCACAACAAACTGTCTTAAGCCAATTATAAATACACAACATCAAAAGGCTGTAGAATGTGAATATGTCTATATAGAGCATCATTCCACGTTGGAATACAGAATGGCCTGAAAGCTGCTAAAGCCTCCACGGTTATTGCAGTCGAGCATCTCTGCCCTCTCTGTCGACATATATAAAGGCTCGAGTTTATGTTGTCAGAAAGAAAGCACAAGAGCGTAAGCGGGTGGAAATTAACTTCGTGCTGCCAAATATCTGGCAATAGCTCTCTAGCTCGTGTTGGCTCTGCCATTTGAGCCTCCATGTTCTGTCCTCCCATTTTCCAAATTCACACCAAAATCCTCGACCAAATCACCACGCATAGAAAACCTTGAAATGCATCGTATCGGGCGAAGTATCACTATCTTGGTTATAAAGCTGACCGGAGATGAGCCTCTCCAACGTACTTATCGACATTGATAAGCTTACTTAAGGATAACATGCACTTGTATACAACAGTCTCGAAGATTTTGATATCTTGATTTCCTGATCATCAGGTTGTCCCATGAGGAATCCTCGTAAGTTCAATGACATCGTCATGTCCCGATTTTTTGGACTTGACGTTGCCAGAAAATTCAGATTCTGCCATTCAGACTGGAATCTAATTCAAGCTTGGATCCAATAACAGCTACGAAAGAATCGTTAGCAAAAGTATCAGGGAGAAAAATCTTCAAGGAAGACCTTCCGCTTGAGCTTTTTCTGAAAGAATGGAGAGATCGTAGCTCTCGTTACACTGTAAGGATAGTTGCTTCTTAATCGTCTCTTTTTTATCTGACACAGATTTCTCGGTCCTACGGGCCGTTGGTACATCGTCTCCTTTGGCCAAAAAATGATTGCGTGGAAACCATTCCGTAATAGTCTCCTTCGGAACCACAAAATGTTGCACACCTCTTCATATAGGCCGATGCCTTTGGCGGAAATCGGCTGGTGCACTCATGTATTACCGGTGTTTACAGGCGTGCCCTAGGCTAGAAATAGGGTTTAGGGTTTAGAATTTTGAGTTACCTCTGGAAACTCAAAATTCTTATTCTTAGCGCACCCGATCGTCCGGCATTGGGAATTCCAAATTTAGATATTGAATAGCTGGAAAGTTACTGGAAAAATTCCTTAATACAAGAAAAAGTAAAATCACTGAATTTTTCGGAAAATCTACCTCTACCGGCAAATTTTCCCGAAACACTGGTCATTTCTATGCACAACAGCAATCAAGGCGTAGATCGAGACGCAGTCAGAGGGACACTAAAATCACGTACATTGTTAGGTGCCACACTAGAATTTAGAGTCTCACGAGGTAGGTGATGAAACCAGCTACTGTTGAACTGGTCTTCGTGCTACCAGATGTTTGCAAGAGACTTGCCGATTTCATCGTTAACAGGCATCAAGTTCAGTCAAAAACTTCGCCGGAAGTTCTTACCTTTGAATTTGTATCGACATAACTGTGAAGTAGAAATGATGTCTTACAATGACATCAATCAATCGAACACTCAGTTTAACCTCATGTTCATGGGAAGAAAACTGAATGAAAGTGTATGAACGATATTACTTCGAAGACTACTCACAGCAGTGGCAGAAGAAGATGTACTACGAGCATGTCAAGGCTGCAAGACCTCAACTCAGATAGATATAGCATACAACACGGTGCAGAGTGGACTATGCGTGAGTGAGGATGAGACGGAGAGAGCTTAACTTTGCACAAAAGTGCAGCAACCAACTCAATAAAGGCTTACTACGCGATTATTCTCATGAGGCTTATCTTGAGCTGCCATCCAAGCTCTAATACCTTCATTTAACAACAAAAATTGTTGTATAAAAAGTTTCAAATTTTGGACCTTCTGCTACATTAGTAAGTGTTTCCAAGATAATTAAAAAAATCAATTTTAAGTAATAAATAAAGGAAAATTTGAAGTTAATTTGATTCTAACTGCAGAAAGATCTGATGTGGTGCTTCAGATCAGGAAAAAATGATTTCTGATCACTACTGGAAGTTTTGGCACGATGCGTTGAATCAGATCATAATCATTGTGAAAGATTCGATGCAACGTGTCTAATTTTTGTGTTTTTGTCTAGGGTTTAGGGTCTCAACCTAATTGGCATCAGTCCGTCCGGTGTCTCATGAATAAACCTTGCCCTATTGCTTGACCGCAGGTCAGTACCGGTGGCCTCTTCGGCAGGTATCCGGTATTGCAGCATCATTGAACGCCAATTAGGAAGCTTTTCTGGGGTTCTTCAGAATTTGTCTAGAAAGCTTCCGGTCAAGTTTAATGTCATGTGTTAAATCTCATCGATTCAGCTCATGGATCTAGCTTTTTTCCATCTAGTCTCAAGGGCCACACTGGATCGAACCCTCAGAGATGGGGTAATCATTTCCTCCCACCCGAGTCCAGAATGAAAAGATAATAAAAAGGAAAGAGATATAGACCATCTGTCCCTGTCCCTGTCCCGCCAGCACCACGTTTACAAAAGAACACCGCCATCACCACATTTGCTAACTGTCATAATCGTCTACTACGGTTAGCCCTCTTTACGTTTCCCTATCTCTAGCTACATATTTCATTCACAAATTTCGCCAAACGTTTCAAGGTGTCCTTCCTCCTTGTAGAGGTGAAAAGGTTACAAGGTCTAGATTGGAGCTGTAAACTGCATGGGATTTGATTACCCAACTCTTTGGGGATATATCTCAAAATCAATCGAAAACCAAATTTATTTATTAAATGATTTACATTGTCAAAAAAGACTACAGATGGGTTATTAAAATCAAAAAACGTTTGATAAGGGATACAAGAATGGTAAAAAATATATATTTTTTAACCTTTCCTTAGTTTTTAAGAGTCTCTTATATATTTCCATCAATTAATATACACTATACTAGTATATAATAATTAGGGTCCACTCTAATTAAATATATACGTCAATTACGGAATTGTCTATAATGGCATTGCAAGGCCACTTATGTGAGGAACATCCCGAAATCTCCATACTCCTACTTTTCATTCCTCAAAAAAGAAGTTAACTGATCGATGTGAAATATCGTTCGTGTTTTAGTATCTACCCTGAAGACGCAAAAACCCACCAGGTATTGTATATACTATGTAGAAATCAACACCTTGTGTAATGTATCTTGCAGCTATCCACATTAGCTTTTTATGAATGATATGTCATGACCAATAATATTAAAAGCAACTCAAGTGTAAATAGTGACATTACATATATTTGTTAAGTGTGTAATCTTACATGTATAAATTTATACACTTGTTAGGTTAACAACCTAGATTTTCTACTACTATAAACTACTAAAGTCACGCAATCAAGATATACAATCCTTTTGCATGATACATATAGACTATATTTGTTATTTGGGTGACTCTCCATTCATAATTTTTCAATATACATTTTCCTCCAATAAATTAAGGAACCAACTATTGAACGTTGTGAGGGTGGGAAGGTGAGTTTGAGGTTACTCATCTCTTCATAGCCTCCTTTCTTTATTCACTAACACAAACATATCTGAGTAGTAAAATCATGTGAAAATGTCAATTCTCCACACCAATGATCATCAAAGAGCAAAATTAGAATTGAGACTAATTATCCTTGATCATAGGCAAGAAGCCTTGGAATACACACCGTGCAGTTTCTACACTTGGTTTACTATGATCCGCCTCTATAGAATCTTCTACCCCCTTATTCATAAGGTATGAATTGAAAATAGATCTGCTATTGGCATTGAATTTCTTGTCTCGAAGTCGGATCTGTTCTTCGGGACTAGGGAAATAAGGACACAATAAAATAACAAAAAGAATGGGAAGTCATGCATCAAGTCATACATGAATGAAACCAAATGAATAACATGAGACTAGGCTTCAATAGCATCACAATGGAATATACGTCCTATTGCACCTAAGATATTAGAATTATTTCGGCCAAACAGTCTACAAACAACATGAGCATCCGAAGAAGTATCACCTAAAATGATTGCTCTACTATGGATTGCATGAGCTAGTGCTCTGTATAGAATAATGAAAAAACGTTGTCTAAAATAAGCTATATAATAAGCTAAAGAGAGTGATGCCCCCACTGCCTAGTATGGTAGGCTCTTCCGCACTCCCTCACGAACATGTCAAAGTTAGTGTCCATATAACTGCAAAGGTAGAGGAACAAAGAGGTGACTTCTCATGGAGATGGAGACGATTAATGAAGTAATTAACACTTCCATTATATTATCAACTCTAGATGCAACACATATTATTTGGAAGTATCAAGAGGAGGGCATATGTGTGATGTATCTGTTTGAAGGGATCAACATAAGTTTGACTTTTGTTTTGCAGTATGACATTTGAGTACATTGATACTTGTATGTGGAACGAGATGAGATTGCAAGGCATTTTTTATTACGCCATATGGCATAATTGATATCCATATCTTCTATCGTTGTCAATGGTTCAAAGATATTAGCATGTCTTGCATGTCACACCATATGCATCATTGCACATAAGTTGGCTTGGCGAAAGGCTTCTTCTTCCCTCCCATGTCTTTCTTTTCCAACATCGCAAATTTGATCTTAAGCTCCTTCATCCCTCGCATGATCTCATCGATGGATGATTCTTCCTTTCTGTAATCCGAAGCTGGAGCTTACGTTGGAGGTTGGAACCACTTGCCTAGTAACAGGGGCTGGAGCAATAGGAGTAGTGTTTTGAAGAGGTCTTCTCACTACAATCTTCTCTCTCCTTCTCTCCCTCTTCGTCAATAGCCCGACTGCCTCCTCAACATCCTTCCAAGTACCTGTTAATCCTTCTTCCTCATTCTTGTCTTCGAGAAGCAACTCTAGCTTCTCTTACAACTCAAAGTCTGCAGCTCGAAGAAACAATTCAGTTTTGTGATTCTAAAGTGATCTTCTCCAGTCGAAACAATTGTGAGAATTATCTCTCAAACTCCCTTAGAAGCTCAGTTGCATGCCTTTCAACCCACTCCATGAATGACTTCTTAGTGACTCTATTAGAGTCTTCCAAGAAGTATTCATCCCTCAAGGCACTAGAATATGTTTCCCAATCCTTACCAAAGTGTTCTTGTAAGAACTTCACATGGCCTCTAATCTCCGGCACCGCAGCAAGACGGAACATTTCTATCATCTCTCTTTTAACAACACGGTTCAGCTCCATTTCTCTGACATAGTACCTCAAGTACTTTGAGACATCCCTCGTGTCAAACTGATCCATCTTCCCCACCACAGCTTGCAACGCCTTTGTGGTTGAATTCTCCCTTCGATCCTGCAATTGTTGCTGTTGAAGAAAGAGTGTGAACGCTTGAAACATCTCGGCTGTTGTCGGATCAAGTTGCACCTTAGGTACCTCGTCAACTCTGCTCGACCCCTCCCCACTCATTGTGATCTTCCTTGCGACCCCGAACAATCAGTCAGCTTGTTGCTGATATGAAGTCGTCTTGATTGTTGATCCCACCAATTCCCCAAGTATCCAACCTTCTGCGTCTATCTACTCTGATCTAAATCTAGATCCCCGTGGTCTATGCCTAATGGATTGGGCAACCTAACCTTTCAATACCTCAAGCACTCTTGGGAGAGTTGGCCATCACTTCCAACTTCTCACAAGAGAAATACGCAACATGAACTAGAGTGGTAACCGATGATCAAGTCCGGAGCACTCCTATAGAATCAGGCGCCCATACAAATCCAGCATGGCGCACACACAAGAAGCCAGTATGGAAGGGATCCAAACACAAGAAGCAAACAGCGACCCTCCATACTTAAATTGTCCCAACCCATCCATGATTGACTCTTGCCATCACCTGGCATTTGACATATCATAAAACTCAATATTCTGCGCTAAGCTATCACTATAGAGCTCTTACAATCTGATTTCTGACTAATTTTATATCTCAAATCCAAACAAAACTTGAACCTACATCCTAATATCTCAATGCCAACCCACAATCTGAACTTGCAATCTACACCTTACTCTAAACTTGGAACAGTCAACAATAAACCAAAACTCATGAATCTGTAAACTCGCAACAATAGAACTCATGAAAGTTCCTCCACCTTAGAGATATCACGTCGAGTTCATCACCTATATCGCTTGGACATTTCTTCGCTCTGAGAACGCTTGAGCGCCTGGCTGTAGAAGAACCCTCTTGAACCTCGTGTGGGTTGACAATCTCTTCTTCTTCTCCTCAACACTCCACATTCGAGTTCATTACAGCCGATAAAACTTTAGTGGAAGAAGATTATGATATCCAATGATTGGACCAATAACTCTCGCTTAAACTTCACAGAAAATTACTCCACAACCCTTTCAATGTCTCAAAAAAGTTTCATATATTTCTCTTATCTAGATCTCTCAAAATAATTATTGATTTACATACTATATCACAAGGTAATATGCAGACCGCTGTGTACTAAAACAATCACACATCCCAATCCTTGACTCCAATTGCTCTCAAATTTCATGAGAATGTCATTTATCATCTGAACTTCAACTGTGAAAATTTTTATTGACAAAACTTGTTGATATCAAAAGATATAATTGATGTACTAACTTCGTGATAGTCAGTGTAATCCTGCAACTCTGACTGTATACACAAACTTCAACCTATTACTCTATACTCAAAACTTGTCTAATTGAATCAAAATTTCAATCAAAACATAAGCCCAAGTTGTAAACTATATCTCAGTTGACTCAGATCTCTCAAAACCCTTGTAAGATTCTCAGAAATAGCCCAAATACACTCAAAGGTTTAAATTTCTCTCTCGCATCTTTGCTCAGCCAATCTGAGGCTCACAATCCATATCAAACAGTTCAGGTTCATAGCTTGATCCAACACGTGACATCAAGATGACTTCAACAATATGGATATTGTTGTAATACCCATACAAAATCCTATAGCTCACTCTCTCTCTTCAACGTTGGGTTCCACCAACCGCTGCAAGAAAGAATCCCATACAAGTTCAGGTCCTTCCTCTCTGTAGACATGGAAAGCTCGATAACTCAACAATGTGGATAATGCAGCTCTTGGTTGACCCACAAGATTCATCATTGCCATGGGTGACTTGTCAGCATAGGCCACTACATGGGAGTGTCTACCGACATCCAAAATACTCTCCACTATGAGATGTGAGAATCTTTGCACTCCATCATATGCTCGTAATAAAACCTCCCTTGGAAGGTTTTGTTACGAGTAGGTTGGAAGAAGGTTTATCAATCATAGATGTGGACGATGTGCATTAGATCCTATTCTCACTGCATCCCTCTATATCATTGATTCAATCCATGACTGCACCTGATGTGCACTCGTCATCACTCGTGCACGTGGATCATCCAATAAAGGAATATTCTCTAAAATATATGCCGGTGAATAAGTCACTGGCATACATTTTATAGAGATTATAACACACGTAACTTCTCCCTAAACATGCTAGAACGTGAATGTCCATGACCATAACCAACCCATGTGTGTCCCTCACATGGCCGTCCAACAATAACCAAATGTATGGTGTCATGCTGAGCAAGGTATTACGCCCCTAGAAACAAAATATCTAACAGCAAGGCTTGCTGATATCCTTGAACCATCAACAATGGTAGAAGATCTGAATATCGTTGCATCAACTTTGCCACATGGTGTAATGAAACACGCCTTGTAATCTCATCTCGCTCCACATACAAGTATCGATGTACTCGTATGCCAAACTGCAAAACAGTAGCCAAATCTGTGCTAATCCCTCCAAACAGATCCAACACACATATACTTTCCTCTGGATATTTCCAAGCAATATGTGTTGTATCTAAAGGTGACAACATAATGGAATTGGGAATAACTTACTTTGTCTCCTCTATATTTGGAGCAAAAACTCACTCCAAGCGTGATGTATGAGTTGATTTGTCGTTTGTCATTTCAGAGTGACAAATCCTTCAAATCCATCCATTCTTGAGCCCATGTCGTATCTCGTCCCATCAGCTCTCCAACCCAATCTCCCAATCTTCGAATGTCCCCTTGAAAGATCTCCAAAACCCCTAAAAACCTTGAAGAAGTTGCCATAGTACCCTCATTGGCCAAAATTCCTAGACCAATGAGAATGGAGAGTGTTATTTTGACCTCTAGTGTGGCCAAATTAGCTCCATTTTAACTTAGAGCTTTATAACTATTCTAAACACACTACCTAGACATCTTATACGCAATATGAGTTGTCACTAATAAAAGTTAAAATGATAACTCGAAATCAGTTAAGTATACCCGAAAGTGATCACGATGAATACACCGGATGTTGATCACAAATGGACTGGCATCAGTACATCTGGAGGATCATGTTGTACTTTATCCATGTCCTACATCGACTCCACTTCAATCAAATAAGCTCCTTAGTCATCAAGGTGATATGTCTAGATCTGTCCCATACCCTTTCCACCCTTTATATCTACGCTTTATATCTAATCAGATCCAAGATAATATCTCTTGGAGCCTTTTCAACATCCAAGCCCTACAAAGTTGATCCAACGGTGGGCTCTTAACAGCCTTACAATGCCGTCGGTTATCCTAACCTAAAGTATCACCGTCATGACAACAGCTCTGAAGATGACACATATCATCATCTTCTCATAGTAGCCGCGTCACAACACGACACCGGTTATACCGATTGGGTCCTAGGAGTGGCTAGCATCCCATGTAGGTTCTATTTTAGATCTTTATGAGACTAGATTTTCCAACTAGATCCCAATAGAACCATATGTCCGATTTGAGAAAAATCATTCAAAATTCTAAAAATAATAAATCACTAATATCTCTCTATATCATTTTCCATAGTGTTCAATTTAGGTACCAATAGAATCCAAATTGAAAAATAAATAAAATTGTCTATTCACTCTCCAAAGTATAACACTACAATATGTGAAGAAATGATCTCCGCCGCCAACTTACTCTCCTCTCTCCTTCTCACCCCTCATGTGTTATGGAGTAAAGAATAGAGGAGAATGGAAACGATCACAATAGGTGGTCGTTTAGATTGATAGTATAAAATATCACCAACAAGAAGTAATGTGTAAGAGTAAACAAGGAGGTGAAGTTTTGTTTTATAGTATGTAGTAGTTGCCAAGGGATCAAAGAGTTATTTGACTTTTTCCGAGTTGTATGTGGAGAAATTTCTGCAATGAAACCTTTGATGCTATTTTTGTGAGTTGCAGGGCAATTACCCAGTCTCTATTTTCTCCTTCCAAGACAAACCCTACATGATGGACACTATAATAATAAATTGTTTATATTAAAACCCAATATGGACTTGACAGAATCTAAGTTGAGCGAAAAAAGGAAAGTAGTGCGATCTGAAAAGATATTGTTCTTAAACTAGAGAGTGTAAGGCCGGATGAGGAAATTTTTAAACCGTTTAGCTGTAGAGTATGTCAACCAATAGTATTTCCACACTTTATTTATTTGATTGTTAATTTGTTGGCTACCTGAGATCTGATTATTGTAAATCTCGCTACCTTCCCTCCACGTATTTTCCCAATGAGTACAACCGATGTGTACCCTTCTGAACCAATCATACCTCTTTCCGAAAATGATCACGGCTTCGCTTTGAACATATCAAAAGAGAAGACACGATATGAACATTTAATATCAATATCTACTTTTTAACATCAGCGGTCGACAAATGATCCAGAGACTCAGAAAATTCCGTCCGTGCTTTAATCAACTGAACTATGGACGAGAGCACCGTGCACGTGAACGTTATTCCGGTTTACAGACCCGGTTTACTGTGTCTATTCCCTTCCGTTTACAGACCGACTTGCTACGCAGTGAGAGAGATGGCCTGACGTCATTCGAGCATGCTTCAACGTCGTGGGCCCCCGAGGTCGGCAGTGGCCGCAGTTGCTGTGGCGATTCAGATCCGGTTCTCCTTCCCTCCACTCTCAACCGTCGTCCCCTCAGCTCAGGCAGGCCCTACGCAATCTCACTACGGAAATCCAAAACCCCAGTTACCGATCTCGTGGCGTGTACGCAGGTGGGCAAATCACCCACCGCCAGCTGGCAGATGACTGTCGTTTGACAGCGTTCCCTGTCCTTCTGTGTGTGCGAAACGGTGGTGATTCGGATGAGACGTAAAGAGGAGGGGCCGTCCATGTACGTCACCGCACGCTGGATTGGTCGTCTGTGGTTTCAGCCTGTGGATATCGCATGGATTTCTTTTTTCACAGCCACTGGCGCGGCACCGGATTCTTGCGCGAGAGGGCTATCGATACGAGGCGCAGACATCGACTGATTGAGTGTTCCGGTTCATGGCGAGGCTCTTGATAACCGACTAGTGTTAAGGCATTAAGGCGGCCAACGTGAAACGTGATGGGCGATAAAACAATTTGCGAGGGTCAAAAACTGGCGACAACGACGTGACTCGGAAGGGAGAAAAGCCATGAGCATCATTACTAGCCAGAGCAGACCAGCAGCGCGTGTGGTTGTGGAACGGCCAGGGCTTCTGCCTTCTTCCGTGAAAGAAGTTTTCACAAGAACTAGTCTTTACATTCAATTAGTAGATCCCGCCTTTTCTCGTATCACCATGGTTCATCTATGTTATTGCTCCTGCAACGTGGATGTTCATGGATTTTAGCTAGACTATGCTTACCAATACTCTAGAGGATAAGGTCCGCGTTCGCTTGGTTAATTTATTTACATTTTCATTTCTCACATGTAAATATGATATCAATTTAGATGCAACCGGTATTCATAATTCGTTGTACATTCGGATGGCGCAAAATAATTACCCATGATAACGCCATGGAGTGAACCTTGCAATCAACTAAGGTTAGGGCATATTTAGTTTGGGAGTACAAGGTTAATGTGACATAAAGGGTAGTTATTGATCTACCCGTGACCGAGTTTTAGAGAGGATGATCACTCATCATACAAGATGGAAGGCCAATGGAGCAGCAATTGCCAAGGTCTCTAAGTAGAAGGGTGTATAGAGGTTAACCCTTTGTTTCTCTAGATGTGGAGTTATATAGAACTATGAACACATGTTCGTGAGGGAGTGCGGAGGTGTAATGTGATTGCTCTCCTTACGTAATGATTTTTCATATGCTCCATTTGTTTGTAGTCCGTTACATTTAGATAGTTAGGATATCTCAGGTGCACTAATACGTATTTCCTAGTGTGATGATATTGGGGCTACCCCGTGTTACTAGTTTGGTTTCATCCTTTTCCGAGTGTGATGCTGTTGGGGCCTACCCCATGTTACCAGTTTGGTTTCATCCTTTCCTTGTCCGACTTGATGGGGTCTTCCTTCCTTTTTGTTATTTCACTGTGTCATTTGTCTCTGCCGTAAAAGCATCAGGATTAGATTGGGGGTCGAACTTGCAACGCATCCTCAGGGCAGAAATAGGACTCAGCCTGTAGGGCAATATCGCCGTATACATTTTGGGGGTTAAAGAGCAAGAATTATCATGGAAGCTGCCGTTGATGTAAGAACGATCATTTCTGCAGCTTTCATCTGCGTCTGGTCCCCTTTTTGGTTCCTTTGGTTCTTACCTTGGTTATTTCGGTCGTTTTCGTGTGCAATGCAGTGGTGCCATATTCTGGATTCTGGTTTCGAGTATTTTACTGTGTCCTCGTTCTTCGTTGTTTCGAGTAGGCTTAAGCAGCTATTGTGATCGCGTGCAAGTTGCAAATGTTCGCGCTCAACGAAATCTGACGGTTGACAACGGCAGGTCTGTACGTCACGCAGATTCCTTCCTGCGCATCAAAGGGAACAGTGAAGACACGCAGTAGAACGACTGGAATCTTCCCGGATAAGCAGGAGACGTGTAAATTGATGCGTTTTACACAGTCAGTTCAGAGGTACCCTTGAAGACTGGGACGAGCAATGCTCACTAGTGTTTGCTTCAGTAGAATATAATTGTTTCCTAACATTTATGCTGATCACTCGAGCGCATGATAAAGCGGACTATAATTGGGTATGCGGAATCTTACTGAACTAGCCTGCTTGCGTACACGGTGCTAAATACATAATGTGGAACCACGTTCGAGGAGCAACCACGAATCAATGTTCGCAGTTTTCTTCAACACTTGAGCCTTCAGCACATAAAGACGGGAGAGAATCATGTCGGTCGCGCGCACAATGTCTATTGGGGGATCAACAGGATAACAGTTGACTGGAGGAAACAGTAGAAGGAACAATATTTACTTGGAAGTGATTGAGATTCCGCAGACGGACTGATTCTAAGCTTTGGAAAAGAAAGACGAGCACAAGGCACAACTGTAAATCCCCACGTCCAGATTTGAGTGAGGGCTCGAAAACACCGTTCACATCTTCCGTTACATGACTCCCAGGTCTACGAAGAGATCGGCACAACTGATTCTTGCGTTGCCTCGCTGACATGGAAGCTGTCGCAGTTGGAAGTAGTGTAGGTTCTCTCGGTGCTGACAAATCATGGGTGTCGTACGGTCTGAAGCCAGTGCGTGCCAATTTGTTGACAAATCTCCGAGGATCGCCAGCTGATGACATCAGCAGAAGAAATCGTTCGCTGTGCCGCGCCTTGCCAATGGTAGAGCTCAAATCCACACTCCTTGCTATTCAGGGAAGCGCGAAGTATTAGAATACAAACTTTTCAAGTTGTATGTCGCTCCGCACTGCAACTTCTTAAAACTGCAATTCGAACGACAAAGTAATTTATAGCTGTACAAAATGAAACTCCATGTGTAAAAGGTCTATTTTCCTTTCCCACTCCAGGAATTGGAATTGCAGCCTTGTACCGAAATAGATGAAGGACGATTCCCAGAGTTGGAATGTCTTTGGTTCTTCTGCTAGACACTTTTAATAGACTTGTGAAGCTGAACTCTGTCACGGGATGCGATGTTTGTTCGTAGGAGTCTCAGAACGATGTAAACTTGAGCGTGAAAGCAGGAGCAAGATGCGCACTGAAGGCTCTGGAAGAAGATGTGAAAGAAAAGCAAAAGAATCCCAAGTCAAAGCCCGAGCCCAAGGTTTGTGTGTGCTCAAGACTTTGGATTCGGGGTTCTGCAGTCAATTTACGTGAATACGAAGAATGGGATTGCGGAATAGTTCTGTAAACATGTACATGCTTATTCTTGCCTCATGAATGACACCAATTCTGAGCAGTAAGGCAAGACACTCTGGCAATTTCTCTCTTAAAATATGTGGCCAACTTCTTTTCTGTCTGTCCTATTCATCTGTGCTTGTTCTCTAGAAGAATCTAGCTCTATGACCCGAGAATTGAGATATTATATTGAGGATAATTACGAACCCAGTCCTATACAGAAGTAATTGTTTAATGGCCACAATTGGCAGGCTAGGCCACCTCTTCCTCCTCGCGAGGTGCCCAAGCACGGAAGGCTTGAAGGTGCTGTCGGCTTGCTTACGAAGGCAATTGCGAATGGCGTCTTCAATTTTCTCCAGTTCAAGCCAGTAGAAGATGAAAACATCTACGTCAAGGTACTTGGCCCATAATCGCCTCTTTCACCAATTCTCGTTTAACCATTCTTCCTTCTATACGCTATGTCGTTAGCCAGGGAGAGAGACAATCAATTCGTTTCACTGATACAATTGTAAACGATCTTGTTAATGTAAACTACGGTGCTGGGACGAAAGCAGCAAATTTCACCCCCATAGGGCATGTGTATCTTTGCTTTCAATCCGCCAGCAATGAGTTTTAGCAGTTTTTTGTCTCGGATCTTACGTCTCATGATGTGGCTGATGCTTGCTTGATCCGGCTCTGGTAGGACAATTTTGCTCCGGTTGAGGAAATCGGAGATAAAGTGCCAGTGGAGATTCTTTCAGGAGCCATACCGCAGAATTTTCCATCCGGGACATTCATCAGAACAGGTGCAATCATGCCTCACATTTGGCCCATCTCTAGGAAAGGCATAATTTTTTTATTTCCCAATCTTTTCTGCTCCGGTCCCACCTTCTCGTACATGAAGCCTCAGTCGACTCAATACGTGTTTAGTATGTTCATCAGTTTTTTTATGAAGGATGCTGAGATTTCAAGATTTTGGTTGCTACTTGCTCTCTATTCCAAGCATGAAGCGGCCCACATTTGATGATGCAGGACCAAATCCGATGTTCGGTGGGAAGTATATGAAGTCAATATTGGGAATTACAAAGTTTCACTGGTTCGAAGGGGATGGAATGCTTCATGCTACTTATATTGAAAAGCGCGGGGACGAATACCATTTGTCCTACAAGAATAAGTTTGTGGAGACACCAGGGTACCTGGCTGACAAGGAGGCGGGAAAGCCCGTCGTCTTGCAGGCAATGGAGGGCACGCCATGGACCCTTGTGATTAATGCTCTTCTCAACCAGGTGAGAAGACGCATTAAGCTTCATTGAATCTCAGTTTCTCCAGGTCGCTTTTTCGCTGAGAACAGTATAGTACAGTATTGGTGACCTGCGTGTCCAGGTTGTGGGCGACTCAACGTATTGGCAGCCGGAGGCTTCTCATTGGGAAGCTTGCGTATTCTGCTCGTGAATTTTGGACTGGCAGGTACGCTTCGGGTTCCAGTCAAAGCCAACTTGCAATACTTCCATTTATGTTCATGGAGGGCGAGTCTTTGCAGCCTCGGAGAACAACTTACCGTACGAAATCAATGTCTCAGACCTTAGTACTGTCGGCGTTTTTTCCTGCAAAGGTGCCTGGTCCGTGGATAATTTTACTGCACATCCTAAGGTAAGTTCAGAACTCCTCTCTAGGCTCGACTTCTAAAACTTACAACTCACAGGATAGTCGGAAGATCTAACCAGAAATTAACTAGAATCATAAATTCGTACGTGTTGCAAGATTGGAATACTTACCACTGCATGATCTTCATCATCCGAATTCGTCGAAGATTTATCTAGGTTTTCAGATGGCTCGTTTACAAAATTTAAGCCACCATCTCGCACGTGCGAACAAACGACTATTTGACGACTTTAATGTAAGAATGAACCAGAAAGCTTTTTTGATGTTCACAAGAACACACTTAGCGGAGCTTCTATGCTAATTTGGTACGTCGTGGCTTAACAGATCGATCCAAAAACAAAGGAGATGATAGGTCACGGTTATACCGTCATGAACAAACCATACAACACAGTCGGTGTCATTTCAGGTACAACATGACGTTGTTATAAATCTGAAACTGATTTGTGAGAATGTTTTCCAATGAGCAGAATTTTCTGGTGACTCTTCCATTAGTTGTTGTCTCATATCTCTCATTGTGCAGCCGATGGTCAGACCCTATTACACGAAATCGATACGGGCATAGATCGGCCAGGTTTGAACCACGACCTTGGGATTACAGAGAGGTAGGTTCTTGTTTGGCAAGAGGATGAAGCGCTTATTGTATATCTAGGTTGACTTCCATTTCTACTTGAGATTGACAAGTCGTCTATTGGTTGTGTACAAATCCATGAGTGAGCCCAGAGAAATTAAGTCAATGCGCAATGTACAACACAGGTTTTCAAGTTATTAGCTGGAAAGCGTATTCTCTAGGTTGGACTCGTTGTCGTGCCGTAGGAAGATTGGATGGGTTCAGAATGCACAAGAGGGTGATGTGCTTATTGCTTGTTTATATGCTTTATCTTTTGTGGTTGAATGTTGTTTTCATGAGAATGGGTGGCGTATGAATGTGTTGGCTTGTCTGATGCTCTTAGTCTATTTCCATTCTAAAAGAACGTTAACTTCTGTATCGGAATCTTGCAGATATACCATTGTACTGGATTTCCCTGTGTGCATTGACCCTCTTCAAATATTGGACGGAAAGACGTAAGTTCACCGAAACTGTTTTCCAACGTTCTCCCTACTTCACTGAGTTTGATCGAGTCTGCATTTCAATTTTGACAGCCGAAGCTAGAATTTTGGCAAAAAAAGGAAAATGTGTTTGGAATTCCTATACTTTACAGATTTGAGATAAATCTCACTTTCTTTTTGTCCATTCCAGTGCAATTGTTTTCAAACACGACACTTACAGCAGGATTGGTGTCGTGCCTCGCTTTGGGAATTCCAACTCTGTTCGCTGGTTTACTGTGGAGACATGTGCTATGTTTCACATGTTCAACGCTTATGACAATGGCAACGAGGTGATTTGGTTGAAGATATTTCTTTTGACCTTCTTGCAGTCGCTTAGATAGCCAGCACACAGATAGGACTGCAAGTTGGAACCTCAGTATGAATAGTGTGTTTTCTTGCCTTCTTGTAATACAAAAGCTTTTGAAGGGGAAGACAAATGATTTATCACGTCTCAGGAGTTCTGGATGCAGTTCATGTCGTTACTTGACAAAGTTGGCGTTTGGTGCAGATAGTGATGCATGGATTGAGGTCAAAGATGTCTTACTTAAACACTGATGAGAAGTTGGATAAAGCGAAGTGGTACAGTCGAGGACTGACCCGGGGTGCACCTGGCCAAGAGGGACATGATCCCTTGTCTGATGGTGCACTATTGACATACCCCTACGAATGGCGTATTGACCTTGAATCTGGTAGGGCAATATCCCCCCCTGCTCAAGCCGCAGAGCCTGAAGCAAAAGAAAATCTTGCAGTTTTTTTGGAAAGCCAGATTACCAGTTACAATAAATGTGAACCGTAACCGAAGAAATCAACATCCTCGCCGATGAATGAACATCCATCACCTACTATATGACAGGAACCCCATGTTCTGACATGAAATCCGTAGAAATTGAACGTAGATTCGTTACAGAAACCTTACCTTCCTTTTGAGTTATCCCACGAAGGCACCTGATGCAGATAGAGCCAGCGTGGTTGACGGGCTTTGTGAAATGTTTTGAAACTATGTCTTTGTCAGAACATCAACAAGGCGCAGCTCAACAAAGAGTGTGATACCTGCTGTTTCTTGGAGTCCCTTCCTGAAGCATTGCTCCTTTCCCTGCTGGTTCATTTTGTATTTTCATTTTGTGAGAGTTCATTAAGTGATTTCATTCACGTCTTTTCTCTGGTTGTTTCGTCAGGGACCGTAACAGAGAGAGTCCTTATAGACGAAGAAAACTATGAGATGATGGAGATGCCTCGCATAAACGAATCTTACGTAGGGAGGAAGTATAGATATGGATACGCCATATGCCTCGACCTCGATCGAAGTCGAAAAGCAGGTCTCTATATATATTTTAAGCGAATAAATTCCTAAAAGAATGTTGACTTTATTTTGCGGTTCTCATCATTCGATCATGAGAAGAAGTGGACAATATTGTAAGGTGTCACTTTCAACACTGACGCATCGCGTAATTCTACTCCTTTTGTCTCAACAGGTGTCCCATATTTTGGAAAAATGAGCAAAGTTGACTTCTCGAGCACTGAGAACGGAAAGGTATCCCGAATCTCTATCTATCTATCCATCAAAATAACCTATCTTTCTCTGTTCTGTTTGTCAGGTGGCATTCGAATACACGTTTTACCTCTTTGTATCATTTTGCATACTTTGGACAGGGTCGGGTGAACTTTGAGATTCACCACTTTGGCCCAAATCGTTATGGAAGCGAGCCTGTATTTGTGGCCAAGCCTGGAAGTACAGAGGAAGACGATGGCTGGATTGTGACATATGTACATGACATAAGCACGGGCCAATCTGAGGTACGTCTGTTTCTCTACAATGATGACAGTTTCTTCACGGTTTTTTTCAGTCCCCTGGACCCGCATATTGCAGTCAATCTGGACCTTTTACCCTTTTATCGGAAGGACTAATAATAATAGGTACAAGAAGTTCTCTTCGTTAAATTCGAACCTAAATGCGTGTACAATGCCAGTTTTCCATACCCATCTTTGACCTTAAGCTAAAATCAGGGACTGAGAAGCACTTAAAGGTAGCGAGAGGGTCTACGAAATCCTGGATGTTATTTTTCTCGAACTATTTTCATGCGTATGGTGTTCACTTATACTGGTCCTCTTCCCTCAGTCTTTTCTTCAAACATTTATCTAGTTCATATTCAACTTCATGAACAGCTGCTGAAATTTTCGGACTGCATGGCCTCCCTTCGTGAGATTGTGAAGCTCACTGGATGCAAATCTGGAACTAACATTTTCGTTCTTTACTATTTTGTACCCGGCTCGAGCAGGCAATTATCGTAGATGCGAAAAAGTTCAGCGAGGAACCAGTCGCTCGATTACTTCTACCCCAGAGAGTACCGTTCGGTTTCCATGGGGCGTATGTTTACGCTGGATGAAGCTCAGGAGACTGCAACACCAGCGGAGTGTACGCTGTACATAAGTCGTAACATGAGCTACACATAACCAAAGACATGAAAGCTGGTGTGAGTCTTTCATCTCTTTAGTGATTGTATGGCTGGGATAAGATAAGACTGTCAAAAGATCTGAGGATAGATAGGAACATGAGCTTGTCCTGTATTCCTCACGCTGATGTGTCCAACTTGGTCAGCTGTCTCCAAAGAGAGAAGCTGCTGTATTATATAGATAAAAATTAGACGACCTCGCTTTGGGGCTGCAAGTAAAGAACCATTTTCCTAGACAAACAAGCGCGAAGTTCCCACGTGCGTTAGCTCATTTCCGTTATCATGGACTAGCCACTTGCAGTGTTATTATGTTTTATGTATGTGGAAGCTGTTGTGTGTCTTGCCCATAAAGTTCGACTATTGGACTCTATCTGCGTGTGTGCGCTTTTGTTCGAGCAGGCTGCAGCATTCGTAGTGATATGTATCTGACGATATTTTTCACTCTTGTTAGTTTGTTCTCGTCGTTTGGTTTCACTTCCTTGGCATGTCTGTGACTACAGTAGTGATTTTTGTCTATTCCAGACCTCAACAACATTCGGTTCGACCATTTCGGGTTCAGATTAACTGACCAAGTATATCAGTGTGAAACATTATGTTCTCCACTTCGAATCGTGTTTATTTCAATTACAAATGTTTGGAGTATTTCACTGCAAGTACCACTCCATGTTAAGATTCAAAATCTGTGCTGTAAATTTTTGGTGTACGTTCTACATGAATCAAACATTCCCAAGTTTTAAAAATGTAGTCTAAATGCTGAGGATTTTGCTAGACAATTTACTAATGATTTTTTGTGGATCATTTTGCTCAAAAATAATGTATTGTTTGTCAAAATATCACTGTTGTAGAAATAAACAATGTGTGTAGAAAGGAATGTATTGTAGAAATGAAAACGCTGAGATCATCACGAGAATCATAAGTCATGAGACTTTCTCAGCATTGGGACGAAACGTCGATGTCCACACCTACAGATCCACACAAACACACACACAATTTTTCAGCTCAACGGCGTAATTGATGGTCTTCCAGCGTACATCAAGCAGGTTGAAATTTATATGCTCTCGACCTCTAACAGCTCGAGCTACAAAGGGCACACGACGTAGGCATTACAGGATATCCATAAGAAGTATCATAAGGACAGCTCATGTAAGAAAAGTCAACCGCGTTGGGCTCGGTGGAAAAACTGCAAGCGTATGCCTCACATTGCATCCATCTCCAATTTTATTCACGCTGCAGTCTATTTTTCTGACTTCTATCTTTTTTTCGTATTACATGTAAACTCCTTCAGGGCATAACCTATTGAATGGAGTAATCAATCAACCTTGAGCGGCAGTACTTCATCATCACATTGCATCCGTCTCCAATTTTGTTCACGCTGCAGTCTATTTTTCTAACTTCTATCTCTTCTTCGTATCACATATGAACTTCTCTAGGGCATGACGTATTGAATGGAGTAGTCAGTCAACCTTGAGCGGCAGTACTTCATCATCACGCTTGGGTGCTCTCAGTTGGTAATAATGTGCTTGACCGCATGATATTAAGTGTTAGACATATCCCATTTAGTTTCGTCCACACCACAACCCTCAGTAGATGGTTGCCCTGAACGAAATGGGCTACCAGTGAATACGTTCAGTTAAATACTGGATATTGCCGTTTCCAAGTTCTGTCAAATCCGGCTAAATCGGTGTTTATTGCCGTGCAGGACTTTCTACCACCCATTACTTCAATAATTGACCACCATCGTTATTGCCAACCAATATTCTTATATCTTGCGTAAGAATATTGGTTGATACAACCTACTGATCCCCGCTCCCGACTCAATTCCCAGTCGCACAGATCTGGATAAAGGATGGAGCGCTCTCCACTTAAAGAATTTAAGCCGACTTCCAGGACATCGAAGCTAGACATTAAATCACTCCCATTCCTAAATAGATTGAATTAAAGCCCCCGCATCTTATCGTCTCCAGTACAATTAGGCTTCCCGACTTCAATTAGAGAAAAGAGAGAACAAAGAAATGCATGAGTCAGTCTATTTCAAATCTCCGGACGGCTATATGACAGATCAAGCCAACCAGTGGTCCCCAGGTTCCTTGATTTATGGATAAGAAGAATGTCATTACCCTACTGAAGCCCATATTATACTCTTCACATCACGTCGAAAACGAACAGGATAAGAGGCTTGCGATGTTCCCTGAGCTTTCCTCTGGCATGGCCAGGAAATCAAAAAGAAAAATGTAAATACAACCTTGGAACAACGCTTGAAACTCAGAAATCCGCAGCTTCATACTCATAAATATCCGAAACTCTCTGGGTCAATCTCCTTTCCAAGCACAAGGATTTTGTCTCACAGGATACGCATGGCTGGCATTCTGATCAAGAATACTGTATACAGATCTCTCTAAACGAGAGGACGACGAAAAACAGCAAGGATTAGGGATGCTCGAGTGTAACTAAAAGTCGTGCTTGGATGCGATGTCGTCACAAATGAAACTCACTATTCACAATAAGCATCCAGTCACCTCAACAAATATTCAGCCTGCCAACACACAAGTTTTAATGAAACCTGCGAACTCATTAGTCGTAATTCTCAAAAAAAAAAACCTCTGTGATATTTGGAAATTTTGCCTTCCCTGACTATAGTACAAGTACTCACTCGGCCCCTGCACTTCTACAAAAAGGTAGCAAACCAGAACCTACTGTCCTCATAACCTGTTCGAACAAATTACGTCTTGTTAGATTGGATTCTCTTTATCAAAAAGCGAGTTGCACTTGACTTGAATGCAAATTCCAGTCTCAAGGACTGATTGTATGTAATCATTACTCTAAATATCGTCGTCGTCGTCGTCAAGACCATCAAATTGATCACCGAGGTCACCAAGATCATCAAGGTTGTCTTGCTTAAAGGCATCAGTGATGGCCTGCTCATCAGCCCTATCTTCCTCAAGCATAGAACTTCTTCTGAACTGCTCGGCCCTGATCTCCCACTGTGGCCGATTTTGCTTTTCCTCCTCAATGTCCTTGTTGATTCTTGCTTGTAATGGTTTCAAGATGATGAAATACTGAGTACATGAACAACAAGAGCAAGGTAAACTCAGGTGAGAGACTTTTGTAGATAATGTAAATGCCGGTATATCAAAAGCAGTTTCAATTATTTTGTTTGTCGCGTATGGAATGTAGTACGAAAGATCGGACAGTGCGTGGGTGTTTAAATCATGTGGAATCCGTAGTGAGATTGACATTGTGTGATAGGCTAAGTAGTGGCATGTACCTGGGCAAGGAGGAGAAGAGGTATCCAAATTTTGTGCCTTTGGTTGGCGTTTGGACCTTCTATCAGTTTCTTGTCGATGAGAAGAGACTTCGTAGGACCAGTAGCAACCTCAACAATCTTCTCAACCAAATTTGGTAGCCAAACAGTACCGTCTGGGAGGATCTGATAACCAACAAGCAAACTGTATCCATTAGTATATGCCTGCCATATCCTGAGAAACATAGAACGAACAAACAAAATAGTACATAAGAAACCAAACGATACATCACATCTACACATATGGTCATACTAAAAATTCATAAGTAAAGTAAAAGGAATTCAGACCTAAAGTGAAGGAAACTATGCAAACGGAAAGTGATAAAATAAGTTTCCACTGAACCTTTTCTCCATCCGTATTTGTGTTGCATCTTCCACTGTTTTCTACCAACACCACGGGCACCTGTTTAGCCGATATAGGCGGCCCGGTATTAGTATTTGAAGTTCAAGAAACCTTGGGACGTCGTTTCTAGCTACCACAATATAGAATTTGAGGTAGAAATGGTCTCCTCATTATGAACATGATGTCCAACAAAAACTTCTGGTCATTTCCTATCCTTTCAAATCGAGCTATTCAAATCTGTAAGTAGACTTGGTGTAGGAAGATTTCCCGAGAATATATCCTAAGATTGTTGTCAAAACATCCTGGGCACGAAATACAGGGGGTTTTAAAACGGATTCGAGTACGAAAGTGAGAACACAAGAACATAACATATTCAACCAGAACAGAGCACCTCTGAGAGCCAACTGCAAAATGGCTCTCAGAGGTGCGTATTGATCAACGACTGCTTTGGACTTTGCTCCGCAATCACCTGGAAAGCTCAAGATTGGACTTCACAATAAAGAAAGTTACTGCATACCGGATCTTCGGTTTTCTTGAATCCAGCTTCTTGGCGAATGGCAGCTGTCAAAGCTGCTGACCTTCTGGCCACGAAGTCGGAGTACTCCACACCATCCGGAGGTGAGAGCTGGGCGTGCGTGAGAACAACTAGACCAAGGCGCCAGATTTCGGGTCCAAAACTTCGGGCAATGGCACGAATGACCTGCTTATCCAGGTTATCTACCCGATAACCATCCAGTCGGTCGACATAAAGCACTGCATCGATGGTTTTGTTCAGGAGAAATCTGCAATTCAAACGCATGGGTGTCAGACTAGACTTCATCGAGGAAAATCCTTCTGAGGAAGAATATTACACACTGAAGCAACAGAAGCAAAAGACCCCGAAGATCTGAAACCCGAGAAAGGCCCGCCTAGACAAATAAAAATCCCTCTCCACCGATTAAAACTCAAACTATCGTACGTGGCTACCCAGTGTGCAGCGACCTCAAATTCCTCACTTAATATCCAGAACGGCAACAATAAAACCCTAGAGTAAGTCCCGTAACCAAGACATACAAATTAAGAACAAAGAAATCAAGAAATCAACAAGAAGAAAGAAATTTTAGGTCTGAGCCAATTCTGCGAAATCACGACGATGGAACCCACATGAACTCGTCGACTTATGAGCAGACGGGCCCCGAGCCCAACTGTACCTTCGAATGATGTCAAGTGCTTGATCATTCACACATCCACCTTCCACTAGTCCAGGAGTGTCGATAATGTTCAGAGTGAAGCCGGCTCTTGAGCGCGAGCACTGAATGGGTCTCAATGTTTCCGACTAGAGATCCAGAAATTTGCGTTAATATCTGACATCATCATGCGGTGCAAATTGTGCAATTTACTATCCATCGCAATCTACAAAACTAGAATAGGGCACATGGGCACTATACCTGAAATGCACTGACGACTGCCACCCTTTCACCGACCAGAGAATTCACAGTGGAACTTTTGCCAACTCCTCCTTTCCCTAATACGAGAACAGTCAAAGACTCCATACTCTGCGCAGCCGAAAAACCCCAAAAATCTAGAATTCAGAGTCCAGCCCCATGCCTAAGGAGGAAGAAATAAGTGAGTCTCAAAAGGTATATTCTCCTCCTTGCGTGCCGTCTGGAGTCAGTGGTCGACCGTCTAATTTCCACAGTGTTGTACAGTGAATGTAGGACCAAATAAAGTAGCACATTCGCGATTTGTCGACGAATGAACAGATCCCCCGGGTGACAAAAAAAAGGCACTCGCACTCGGGCCTCACTCTTGTTCTTTCATAAACCCTGAGTACAATGTAGATACTCCTCCATTAAAAAACGACACCCACCGACCTCTTAGCGTCTTCCACAATTAGCCACTCCAGAACCAGAATTCAACCTTCCACTCCACTCGCTCCGAATCATCTCTCTGTGGTTCTGTCTACAGAACCCACCCTTTCGATCCAAGAGCGAAACGAACCAAAAGGAACGAGCACGCAGCGGCAGCAAACAGATCTCCAGCGGGAGGGCAAGAGAGACCGATAGGGACCGAAAATGAGGAGACAAAGCAACAAGAGGTTCCGGACAAAAACCCACCTCCTGCCTCAACCTTCCCAGCAGTGCATGCAGAGCCGTCTGGGTTTGGGCAGGAAACTGCTGCAGACCTGTCCATTCTCGCACTTGGGTGGTCGCCATAGCTGTGGCACCGGACGGAGACTGGGGGCTGCTCCTTCCCTCTCCTTCCGACCTTCCCCCAAGCCCTGGCCTCCAGCACCAGCACCTCCTCCTCCCCTGCACGGCACCCTAGAATCGTTCCCACACCCCCCTCCTTCTCCTTCGAGCCTCCCTCCAGGCCCCCAGCTCTCGCACTCCACTCGCTAGCATGAACTAGGACATCGCTCCCATGCCCAGCTCCTCCATCGCTGCGCTGCGCTTGCCCTCGCCCTCGCCACCGTCCGCCTCCTGCTCCTGCTCCCCCTCGGCCCTCAATCTCTCGTGTCCCGGCGTCCGGCACTGGGTCCGTAATCCAAACCTCCTATCCACACCGGATTCTGTCCTCCGGATGCCCGCTCTTGTCCGCCGGGTGCAGACTGGGTTCCCTGTGTGGAGGTGCGGTCTGCCGGTCGCTCGCTGGGAATGGTGCTTGCTTATCGGTGCTGTGGTTAGTGGAGGGTGGTAATAAGCGGGATTAGCCGAATTTAGGGGGCGGGCTGGGGTGTAATTCATCGATCTCTGGTGCAAACAGGAAACATGGCAATTGCAGCTAATGATCGATCGATCGTCGTAATGCGTTTTTTTAAATTCTTCCTGGTCGATGTGGTGATCTTCGGGGAAGATAACTCTCGCTTTTTCCTTTTGCTTTTTACTATGGGGGAGATTCTTTGAGTGCAGGGGTTTGTTTTAAGGATTCTGCTGGTTCCGAGGACCTCGGTGTGGACAAGTGGACAAGTTTAGCTCGATATCCAACGTCCTTTTGATGTGTACCAGCTTAGGCCGCTCATGCTACCGCTGTCGTTTTTACAATGTGCCTTTGCACGCCGTTTCGGGATAAAAAGGGCTCTAATACTTTACCACATGGCTGCAGTTGAATTCTTCAGCTTGAAGGCTTCAATTTGCACTTTTTCTCCCCAAGAGGAGCTTCTCGCTTCCAGATATCAACCCTCCCTCTTCAAACTCATTCTCTAAATGCTTCAGAGTCGCATCATACGACTTTCCTACGCTAGAAATTTCACCTCCTCTATTTCTAAATCCATGCCAATCGTCAAGTTTACTTTGGCATTTTAGGTCGTTGGCTCAGCTCGTTAGCACATGGCAACTTTTTGGTGATATCATTCCAATTGATCCCTTTGTAAAGAGAGGACCTTTAGCACTTCCTTAAGATATCATTGTCGCCTAAGTGATGCTCTAATTTGGGTTTATGAAAGTCAGTGTAGACCTTCACACATGTCCGTCTGCCGAAGGCAACACTGGTTTGGTTCCAAACCTTAGGTTCGAAAAAAGTCAGCTTTTATTGAATGACATTCCATGTATCAAACGCCTCGACCATGAATTGACTTGATTTGACGTCTACCTTAATTTTTTTTACTCGCATTTAACTCGAATTTGAACATTTGTTGCTTGATAACTAGTTGCCTTCGTGACTAAAGTACTATTACCGTAGATGATAAAAGTGAGTTTACCATGCACACAGGGAAGAGATGTCATGGATACTATTGGGCTTTCCAGAAAATATAGTAAAATACACCTTCTGACACTGTGGATATACAGGGCTACAGTAGTGTAATATCCTGCGTTTGGAAAATCTCTTTCAGAGCTTTATAGATTTTTTATGCGCAAATGAACCACAACTGTGTTATTGCACGGAAGATATTAGTTCTACATAATGGATTCTACTTCTCATCTGGATTTATTCGTGTTATGATGAAGTGTTGCGCACGTTGAGGTCGAGTGGAGCAGAACCGTGGATAAAATTTGTGTCCATCACACTGCAGATAAAGGAACGCGTAGAGGAAGACAGGGTCATACGTTAACATCTTAATGAATTGGGTGTTTTTGTAGAAAACAACTATTCCACTCTCTTTGTTAGAGTTTAGGGTGCTAAAGATATGTACTATATGTGATTCAGAGTACTATAACTTTGAATGTTAAGAGCAACTTAGTAGTACTTTTAATCACATTCGTAAAGCTAAAGTGTTTGCTATAGAAGTATTGGACTAATAGGGAACCAAGTAATATAGGAAAAAGGATGGGAAAACCCCATCAAGTAGTACATGGATGAAACCAAACGTGTAAGATGGAGCTAGGCCCCAATAGCATCACAATGGGAATGTCTAAGGAAGTCTAACGTGTTTGACATCCTCCCCTCTTTGTGGATCCAAGTCCATGGACGCTCCTCTAGACTCAATAGTATATGTTGCACTATGAGTCACAACAACTACACATGGTTGTGTCGTTGCGCACATGTATTTTACAACATCTCAATCATATGATGTGGAGGCATTAGCTCCAAAATCTAACCTTTGCTGGGCTATAGCCATACTAGCTATCTTTTGCTCCAACTGATGCAATTGAGATGCCATGTTCACCTCATGACTAGCCTCTGGGCTAACACTTGACAAGGGGCCGGTCCTCTACCATCACCCTTGCCATCTTGAATTCCTCACCATGACAACTCTTGCTGATTGTAATTCAAGATGGAAATCAAAATATCGATCAATCATGTGACCATATTTGTGACAATGCTCACATGATTTTGATCCAACAGGATAAACTCTTCGAATTGAAGGCAATCCTTTTTGTGATGTGCTCCATCACATGTCCAACACACCATCCCATCAACTGACTATTGACTTGAAAATGATAGCAATGGTCTAGACCCGGCACATTCATCACTAGGTCTGGATGGTCGAGACTGTCGCACATGTCTGTCATAACCACTCCAGGTTTGTGTTGTAGACTGGTAACATGAAGGAGTTAATGAAATTGGTGAATCCTTGATGAATCCAACATTCACCACTCTTTCATCTTGCATGTTGAGATCAATACGTTTAGCAACATGAAACACAATGGCCACCATAGGTGATATCTCTTGTAGTAAGGTCGCATTTCTCATTCTGCATCTCAATTCCCTATCCGTTATCCCATACCAATATTTGACAGTTTGTGACTCTATCATCCAATGGATAACACTAATCAATCTATGCATTTGAATATACACCTTTCAAAGACTCCCCCCAATCTTTCATTAGAACTCGTACAAGCCTCATAGCTTGTTAGTATTCTCTCCTCAATCATGGAAACAACTACATAATTAGGTTAAAGGTTGAGATCTCTTAACCCTTTCCAACTCGACAACTCCAACCATATCATTAGTGTCAAATATAGAGAATGAACTCATACCACCAAACACTTTATCCTAAGTAATAGATATGTAGTTTGGAGATCAGTATTGTCTCTAGAATTCAATCTCCTCATGGTGTTCACGCCAAAATTCATAATAATCATCCATTGTCAAACTGTTATACATTGAGAGAGCAAGATTGACTCAATATTTGGTTTATCATTTTGGTGCCAACTTCATGCACCAAGTGATGAGATCTCCAGATCCGATTATCTTACCTATAGTCACATACGATGTTACTTGGGATCTCACCATATACATTTTAGTTTAGAGATGGACCTCAATAGACCACCACCGATGAGATTCAACACACGGTGTGAAATCTATTGTGTGTATCATCCTAAAGCTATGTTTCGGAGCCTAGTTATTAGAAATTTTGGAGAGGAGTATTACCAAGAGGTGATAGCATCACCTCAAGATTGTTGCCAATCTTGAGAAATTGGAGAGTGTTCATCTTAACCCTATATTGAGAGAGAGTGGATGGAGACGAATCATGGAGGACACTTTGAGAGAAATGGAACAAGAGTTGAGAGATTTGAAAAACGCATTTGAGCAAAGCTAGACTCAAGTACAAGAGTTAGCTCAAGAATTGACAGCAGTCAAAATGAGAGGAATGGAAAATGAGAGAATGAGAGAAACTCAAATGGAGATAGAGACGTCACCATCAATGGTGGAAAGTGAAGAAACAGTGAGAGCCCGTGCTCTTGAAGTCCAAGCGGCACAACGAGCGAGAGAGCTAGATCTTCAGACATCCATGATGTTGAAGATGACAAAAGCTTGTAAGATAGAACCTTACCGAGGAAGTCGAATAATGGGAGTTTTGGAAGGTTGGATTGAGAGAATGGAATACCATCTTGCTTTGTTCAATATCAACGATCACATTGCAGGTCTTTTTGTTTGTACTTTGTTGTTGGAGAAAGCGTCTACTTGGTTTCAGGGTTGGATGATGGAGCTCAATGAATCATGCCAACAAGTTACTTGGAGTGCAATGAAACGAGATCTTCTTCAGAATTTTCAAGCAGTTGATCCCATAATCACGGCACGGATGAGGTTATGGAAACTTGAACATAAGGGAAGTGTGGAGGAATACATTGAGGAATTTCGAGATCTTTGAATTCAGATACGAGATATGAGTGGAGCTGAAGCCCTTGATTTATTCAAGAGAGGGTTGAAGAAAAAGATTCAACATGAGATGATTTGAGACAATCCAAGTAACTTGAACGAGGCATGTGCTTGTGCAAAACGAATGTCCAACGTCTACCACAATGGTGGAGAGGTATCAGTTCCCACAAATCAATACTATGGACCAATGCCTATGGAGTTGGGCAACATAAGGAGGACAGAAGATTTCATTCCAAGGGGAGTGAAGGCACAAGGAGGAGATCGTCATAACTCGAATCCTCATCGAGAAGCAAATTCAAGAGGAGACTGAGTGGAGGGGAGACGAGAAATGAGGCAATGCTATAATTGTAGAAGATTTGATCATATTGCCATGAATTGCCGAACCCGAGTTCTAGCAAGAGGAGTTAGATCTCTCTATCGACAAGCTCTCAACAATCTTGAAGGTGGAGACAAAATGACCGATGACAACCCGGGAAACGACGAGCACCAGTAATCTTGCCTTGTGGCCTTACTAGTTCGATGAAAAGGAGGAAAGGCAAGGGAAGGAAGCAAAAATATGAGGTAAATGGTTTGAGAAAGAAGTAAATATGTTTGATTGTGACAAGTGGTGAAATAGAAGGAGTAAAAGTGAGAGTATTGATTGATCCAGGAGCTACAAAAAATTTCTTATCTCGATCTATTGCTATAAAGTTGGGATTAGCTATAGAGAAAGATGAGAGTGAAAAGGCAGAGTTTCCAAACGGGCAAATAGAGAGCATTGAGAGCATTCCTATGAAAGTGGAGTTCAAGATTGGGCAATACAAGGAATTGTTGGAGTGGAGAGTAATTCGATTAACTCGTTATGATGCTATTTTGGGTATGCCTTGGATGGAAAAATATAATCCTGAGATAGATTGGCGAAGGAAGATAGTAAAAACTATCAGTTGAATGCAAGGCACAATTGGAAGAGTTTTTGAAGAAAGGGTTTATCCAACCTAGTGGGCCACCATATGGAGCTCCAATGTTGTTGGTGAAGAAGAAGAACGGCTCCTGTGGATGTGCATGGACTATCGTGCTCTAAATCAACAAACGGTGAAAAACAAGTATCAATTACTGCGAATGGATGACTTGTTTGATGAACTTCATGGAGCTAAGTATTTCACCAAACTTGATTTTAGAAGCGGATACAATCATATGAGAGTGGCTGATGAAAATATACAAAAGACATCTTTAAGAACTAGATATGGACATTTTGAGTATCTAGTTATGACATTTCGTTTAACCAATGCCCTTGCCACATTCATGGGACTGATGAATGATATTTTTCGTAAATATCTAGATAAATTAGTGATTATGTTTTTAGATGATATCTTGATATATAGCAAGTCCTTACAAGATCATCAGAAACATCTACGAGAAGTACTCCAAGTGTTGAGAGAAAATAAGCTGTATGCTAAGATGTCAAAATGTGAGTTTGGCAAAAGCAAAGTAGATTACTTAGGCCATAGAGTTAGTGCAGATGGCATCCAAGTCATGAGTGACAAAGTGGAAGCCATTCAAAATTGGAGTGCTCCAAAGAATCAAACTCAATTACGTAGTTTTTTGGGTTTAACCGGCTTCTATAGAAGGTTTGTGGAAGGTTTTGCTCGTATTGCTCAAGCTTTAACAAATCTCTTAGGCCAAGGGCAGAAATGGCAATGGGGTACAGCTCAAGAGATTGCATTTCAGGCTTTGAAGGATGCGCTCTTATATGCACCAATCCTTAAATGGTATGAACCAGGTAGACCAACGAAACTTGCTACGGATGAATCATGTGTGGCAGTTGGAGGAGTGTTACAACAAGAATGGAAAGATGGATGGCACCCAATTGCCTTCTTCTCACGAAAGATTTTGCCGGTGGAGCAAAATTATCATACCATAGAGAGAGAGGAGTTAGCCATTGTGTTGGCTACTAAACATTGAAATCACTATCTCGGAGATAAGGAGTTTGTGGTTAAGACAGACCACAAGCCTTTGGTTTATTTTGAAACTCAAAAGGATCTCAAAGTGATGCATTCGTTGGGTAATAAATGGCGACATCGTTTCAATATGAAGATTGTATATGTGGAGGGGAAGAAGCAGCTTGCCAATGCATTGACACGAATGCCGTGTATTAATCACATCACGAAGGTGAAGATTCAGTCTAAATGGTGGGAGAACATGAATCGAGCTACCAAGGAGGATGAGAAGATTGCACAAGCCCTTCAGCTTGGTAGAGCACATTTAGAACGGGGATTGACGTTCTATAAGGGAAAGATTTGGATACCCTCATATGTTGTTCTCCCTACAACAATGTTAGAGGAGGCACATGATTCACCTATTGCTGGCCATGTAGGAGTGGAGAAGACCATTGAAGGCGTTCAGAGGGTATACTTTTGGCCAAGACTACGAGAGGATATCACCAGCTATGTTTGAAGTTGTGTGGCATGTCAACAAAATAAGGCTAGCAATTAGAAACCAGCAGGTCTACTACAACCTCTACTAACACCAACAAGAAGATGGGAGCACGTAAGTATGGACATTGTATGTGAGTTACCAATGACGTCTGTTGAAGCCTGGTTATCGTATTAGAGGTTTTTTTTTGGTGTTTCCGAATAAAGAAGATGATATTTGGGGAAGTCCGCCGAATATGAGTGTAAATATTTGTGATAAGTACGAATAGGCCGTTAGGGAAAGAATTAGGAGGAACAGTAGAAATTAGGAGAGCGGAAGAAGATGCCGACATTCTTGTTTCGACGAGCACCGTAGCAGACAAGAAGGACGGGAATAGGAGAGCGATGGATTGGGTGAATTTGACCAAGAAAAAATATGTGAGTAAATCCGGAGTGAGAGAGGCTATTCACCGCGCGTGCTACGTAAGACCAGACCGGGGTATATATATGCCATTGGTGCCAAAACCTGATTGGATTGCGCACGAATTAGAAAGATTAGAAGAATTGGGAAGAGCATTCTTAGCATGGCGCTTGGATTATGTGTGTCTGGAGCTATGTGAGGAAGTTCGGGCCAAGAAAGAACGCAATCCAATAGGGTGGCGAGGCTACCCCGATTCGTGGGATGCGATATTATGGACGGAAGCGCTGGGACGTGATTACAAGGAGGAGAAGGATGGGATTGATTGGGAGGGCTCACTGTGGTTTCCAGGTTCAACTTCGATGAAATGAAGTGGTTTGACCCAAAGGAACGGAAGGGCACGAACGGATACAAAATTGATCTTATCAAGGATGGTTTTAGAAGAAAGATAATGTACACCTTGAATCAACTCTTCTTGCCTCAGCGCACTACCTACGTTACTATGCATAAGGTGAGGATTGTTGAAGGGTTTGTGACCGGATCCGTTAGAGTCAATTGGGGAGAGATATTCGCTCGTAATGTCTAGGCAATGGGGGAGAAATTCAGAGCGGGAGAGAAAGGAGTTGTGTACATTTCTTCGTTCTTGGTCCATATGTATTCGAGAATGGGCTGGTTGACTCCTCACAAGCGACAGAAGTACCACCTGGGAGTAGAAGAATCAAGCCTCGTTTGGAAGTAGCAAGTAGTGGATCGACGCTGAGTCTCGGGTACACGGAGTCAGGAACCTCGCAGCTAAAGGGAAGCAGAGCGGAAGACGGCGCATCTTCGGGGAAATTGGAGATTGTTCTTCGGGAGATAGAAGCATCAGAGAGAGGATGCAGTGAAGCAGGGGGATCGCGAAGAAAGAGAAGCCCTAGTTTGGAGGCAACACCGGAGCCAGCGACGAAGACAAAGAAACAGAAATAAGTTACGTATTCGCCGGCTTCCACCCCAAAGAATTCACGGCCGAAGATGAAAGCCTCTAAGGTGGGAGGAGAGACAATCTCTTCGTACCTCCAATTGAAACATAAGATTGAAATAGTGGCCATACCAGTCTTCATGGAGTTAAACGAATTAGGATCCCGTTATATCCAAGGGTGGAATCACCAAGAAGGCGGATATATGGACGTAATCAAGGCCATGGACTATGTAGCGCAAGGCAAGGAAGACCAGACGAAGGTGACTCAACAGTTGGCTGAGTCAGTGAAGCGGTTGGAGAGTCAGAAATCTACCATGGAGAAGGAGCATCAGCAACTGAAATTGGCGTATGAAGAGGTGTGCAAAGCCATGAGAGGAGACGCCAGATTTGCTAAGACAGAAATTGACGAGTTGAAGCAACAATTGCTAAAGTCGAAGCGACAACTCAGAGAGGTAGATGTCGAGCGCCCGGGGAGATTAGAAATGCTAGCGAGCAAATGTTCTGACTACCTTCTTGCGTGGTGCAATGATGAAGAGATCAAACGGCTGGAGAAGATAAGGGCGGTTATGAATTCTCCTGTCAATTCGAAGGAAGGAAGGAAAGAAATGTATAAAGCCATGGGGCGGGAGTGCCAAGAGTCACTTCAAATTCACAAGCGAGAGATTGCAGAGGATCTCAGGGAATTGCAAGTAAGTGTGGGCGCCTGTGCGTGGAGACTTGAATCGGCGGTTGGAGAGGATGTCCGAGAGAAGAGTCGGAGCTCGGTGTAAATCAGTTAGACTTAGCGGTTAGCCATTCTTTTTGTACAAATAGGAGTAGCAGTAGTCGGTAGCGGATCTTCTTCTGTTGCAAGAGTTCGTTGTCAAACTGCAAATGTAGTCAGGATAGAACGAGAACTTGCAAAGCTGATTCCTGACGAGGGAAAATTGCATAGACTGGTGAAATTCCTCGAGAAGTTACCCGAGAATCTTTCCACAAGCAATTGCCTTCGGATGGCCTCAGTAGAACTTCTTTAAGTTTACCGCCTCGACTCCATCTTGTAATAAAGAAGATCACCCTTCCCATCAGAAAATACAGCAGTTCCTCAATCTCAAGAATAATTGGACTCTGGTGGATGTCTTATGAATGTATGTGTGTGTTTCATCGGGTTGTGCGCACGAGTTAGTGGTGCACTCGGTGATCCTGTTCGGACCTATATTGTCCATAGCGGTGAAAGACGTGTAAACTCTAAATATTTCCTTCTACAAGCAAATTACCCTTCGATTTCAAGGGAACGAACTTCACTTTGTTATAACTTTGATCATCCTTTGTGCAACTTTGTCGTTACAACGTCTAAGGGTTATGATTCGATAGTCATTTTTATGGATAAATTGAGCAAGATGATCCATGTTAGGCCCACTACAAAGACAGTTACTGCACTTGAACTTGCTCGAATTTATATGGATGCAGTTTTTGCTGAACATGGTTTAGCTATAGTTCTCATCATTGATAGGGGCATTAAATTTACTAGCATGTTTTGGAAAACCCTATTTGGGCTATTCAAAACAAAACTAGCCATGTCCACAGCTTATCATACTCTAACTGATGGTCAAACTGAAAGAGCAAATAGAACTATTGAAGACATGCTTAGAGCTTTCACTTTGGAGGAGCAAGAAGGTTGGGATTTTCTTTTACCCTAGATTGAGTTTGCTTATAATAACTCAATCAATGCATCTACAACAGTCAGCCCTTTCTTCTTGATGTATGAAGAACACCCCATCACACCATCTAGCTTGGTGAGTGTAGGTCACATGCAGGAACCATCAACCTAAGTTGAAGCGGTGAACGAGTTTGTGGCACGAGTCCAACGAGGAGTGCATCAGGCAAAGCAAAAATTAACCATTGCCCAAAATTGACAAAAACAATATGCCGATGCTCATTAACAACATGTGGAATTTCAAAAAAGAGATCAGATGTGGTTGTCTGCTACCAATTTGTCATTAATAGGGGTTTAAAAATTAAGTCCACGATTTATTGGTCCTTTCTTGATTGTCCAACGGATTGGAGAAGTTGCCTACAAGTTAGAGTTGCCAACACACATGAAAATACATCCCGTTTTTCATGTGTCTCTCTTGAGAAAGTATACTCCATGATCTCCTTCCTTTGGCAACCCACATCAACTTCCTCCTTTATTTGCCATGATGGTGTAGAGGAATATGAGATTGAGAGAATTCTCAAGAAACAGACAAGAGGTCAACGGAACCCAAAAGTGGAATATCTAGTCCAATGGAAAGGTTATCCACTTTATGAAGCTACTTGGGAACCATTGGCAAATCTTACAAATGTCAAGATACTTGTAAAGACTTTTGAGTCTTCTTGCAATGAGGACATTGCATCTTAAATGGGGGAAGGTTTATAACCAATCTTGGTTAGCTATAGTTAGTTCAGCCAAAGCGTAGGTTGGTCACTAGATTACAAAAAGACAAGATAGTGGTGTGCATTATCCAAAAAGCAAAAGGTAAATGACGAGATGACTACCATGCATTGGTGGATCGGATTGTGTGCTAGAAGTCTTTTAGGAATTGGTTAGGATAAGATAACGAAACATGCAATCTACGCATGTTAGCCATGTGGCAAAATTTGGATTTCGGACTTTTCTAAGTCCTACAATATATATAGCAAGGAGAGGTCTTGAGAAGACATCTCATCTTGGAAGTCATTCCGGAGTCATTGCCTTCACAGTTACAAGTAGAAAACTTTTTCTATTTTCTCATACTAAGCTCCATTATCTCAGTATAAACAACTCTAGTTACTCTAAATATAACCTTTTGAGTTGTATCATAAAGGTCTAAAGTGATAACCACCGCTTGCTACAAGCAAAAAAATCCAACCATACTTGAAGGAGACTCTATGTCTCCTTTTCTAACATCTCCATAAGATCAAGGATGAAATCTTGGGCACTTCTCATCCCCGGCTTTTGCCTCCATCATCTCAGTAGGCAAAGAGCTTACCAATGGTCTTGCATTCACCCATGTGGATCTCATAAGTCTCTACTCAACCGATCCAAGGCTCACAATCCATGTCAAGCAGTTCATGTCCATAGCCTGACAAAACATCTAATGTCATGATGCCTCTAACAATGTAGGTATTGTTGTAGTACCGGTATAAAATCCCATAGCTTTCTCTCTTTAGCGTTGGATTCCACCAACCGCTACAAGCAAGAATCCATATGAGTCCAAGTCTTCCCTCTCTATAAGCATGCAAAGCTGGATAACTCAACAATGTGGTAATGCAGCTCTTGGCTAACCCACAAGGTTCACCACTGCCATGGGTCACATGTCAGCATAGACCATTGTCTAGGAGTGTCTACCCATATCCAAAATACACTCCATTGTGAGATGTGAGGGTTTCTCTACTCTGTCATATGCTCATAATAAAATCTCATTTGGAAGAAGATTTATCCATCATAGATGTGGACGATGTGCACAATATTTTACTCTCGCTGCATCCAACAATACCCTTGGTCTAATCCATAACCGTACCTGATGGGCACTCGTCATCACTCATACACGTAGATCACCCAACAAATTGTTAGTCCAAGATGGCAAACAGTGAGTCACATAAGCACCAAAGTAATCAATACAAGAGATACATGATTCACCTTCTTGAGATTACGTCCACGGGAACACACAAATCTCTTTACTGATCTTAAGCTCTCTCTCTTGTTCTCTCAAATTGCTCTGTAAGAATGACCTCTAGTGTGTCACATAGAGCTTCCACAAGCCCTCTTATATACTAGTGCCTACTAATCCTAGTCATCATCTAACTAGAGTAGATGTCTAACTAGAGTTAATCAAGATCTAAGAGTAATCCCAACAATCTCCCCTTTGACTGTGGTCCAAACATGACTTCTCCAAAAACCAAGCTTCCCAAAACAAGGTCTCTCCAAAACTAAGATTACAAAACTAACTTCTCCCAAAACTAACTTGAGAGGTATTTCTCAATCTCTCTATTTATACTACTTAGAATTTTACCCTAGTAACTACAAGTATCCACCATATAACTTTCTCTTTACAAGTTTAATCGAGGTAGAGATCACAAATCCCAATGAAAAGGGTACATGGCAACATGCAATTGGTCCACTTGGATCTTCTAGAAGCCCAACTACACTCCAATTGACTTTGGTGTACCAAGTCAATCTCGACCCTAGATTTAAGGGTCCTCACCAAGCCAAACCAATGAAAACTAGTTCAAGTCAAGGAAAGTCAAGAAACCCATATGATAATTGTTCTCATCTATCACACTAGGAGCTACTCTATATTTTCCTCCAACTTAACCATAACTAGCTAAACATAGTCATAACTAAGATAAACTAAGTCACAGTTTAGATATACTCACATTTCATCCTATGTGTACAACCATGGATCTTACACTACCCATATGCAACACCTGCAATTTGACACGATGTCCCAAAAAACTCTCCAAAGGAATCACTTTGGTAAAGATATCAGCATGATTGAGTTTACTGTCAATCTTGACTAGCTCAATCATTCTGTCAAACACAGCCTATCTGAGAAAATGGTACCAAATGTCACTGTGTTTTAGTCTACTCTCCATCATTTGATTTACCACTAGATGTAAAGTATTCTGACAGTCATAATGAAGATTCATAATGTCATGTGCCAATCCCATCTTTATGATAAGCCTATCCAACCAAATTGCTTCCTTTGCTACTTTCGCTACCACAACATACTCAGCTTCTATAGTAGACTGAGCTACGCATTTCTACATTGTAGATCTCTAACTTATGCATCTAGCTTCAAGTGTGAATACATACCCAGTCATAGATTTCCTCCCATCCAAATCTTGTCCATAGTCAACATCTACATAACCAATTAGTGATTTAGCATTGTACAATTTAGCATCGAACACAAGACCAAAATCCAACGTACCCTTGAGATATCTGAGAATCCACTTCATAGCTTCCAAATGTATCTTTCTTAGATTTGACATGTATCTGCTAGTCTTGCCCATAGCTAGAGGAATGTTAGGCCTAGTGCAAATCATCAAAAACATGAATCTTCCCACTCTCTTGTAGTATGGAACCTTGGACATCAAACCTTTCTCCACTGCATTTGTTAGACAGAGGGTTGATGAGAGCTTGAAGTGAGGAGCTAAAGGAGTACCCACTACCTTGCAGTTCTCCATGTTAAATCTTGTAAGTACTTTCCTATTATATTTCCCTTAAGTTAACCATAGCTTCCCATCCTGCAAGTCTCTTTGGATCTCCATCCCCAAAATCCTCCTCGATGTACCAAGATCTTTCATTCTAAACTTAGAATTCAAGAGAGCTTTGAGCTTATCAACATCAGATCTGTCCCTAGCTGCAATGAGCATGTCATCTACATAGAGTACCAGAATACTGAAGCCAAAGACTTCATTACTCACCTTTTTCATGTATACACAAGGATCAAACACACTCCGTTTATATCCTTCTGCCCTCATGAAATCGTCAAACCATTTTTTCCACTATCTAGGGGTTTGCTTCAATCCATACAAGGATTTTAGCAACCTACAAACCATATCCTCTTGACTTTTCTTCACAAAGTCCATAGGCTATCTCATGAAGATCACCTCATCCAAGTTGCCATAGAGAAAAGTAGTGACAACATCCATTTGATCTAAAATAAGATCAAACAAGGCCACAAGTACACACAACAAGCAAATAGTGGCATACTTAGCAACTGGGAAATAGACCTCATTGTAATCCACACCTTTTTCTTGTGTGAATCCCTTGATCGCCAACCTGGCCTTGTAGATTTTCTTCACTCCATCTGTAGGGCTATCCTTCACTTTATAGACCCACCTATTGTCCATCAGTTGTTGACCCTTTGGAAGCTTGAATAACTTCCAAGTCTTGTTCTCAATTAGTGATTGCATCTCCCTCTGCATCACTGCATCCCACTCCAACTTGTCCATAGAAGCTTGAGCCTCATTGTATGAAGAAGGTTCCCCTTCTTCTAAGATCAAAACCATATCATCGTCATCATCGGGAGAGATATCCTCATCTCCTAATTGAGTTGAATCAGCCCATTTGCCAAATCATTCAAGAGCATGAATAGAGCATCCATACTTTCTCCTAGTTGATGACTAAGCTTGATGTTCATGTGCTAGCATGTGTTGAGGTTTGCCTATCTCATCATGCTCTTGCATTTTTTAATTGGTCATGGTGTTGGACACAACTCTTCCAGGGCGAGCCTTCCTTATACAAGTGCATCATCTAATGTGCTAGCAGCACCTCACAACTATGTGATTGTGAAAGCTGGAAGTAGACATTTTCTTCAATATGAGCCTGAAGAGGATCTTCGGAGTACTACCCCCTCACCGCGAGTAAAACTAGGTCAGATAGCTGCCCCTTATTCTGTCGGTGTTATTGTAACACACAAGTTACACAAAGGTTTTGCCATTTGTACAGAATTACAGTTCGTTCCCAAGGGAATGAGGTGTTATCTTTCAATCAGCGACGAATATGAATGTTTATGCTTCTTTTGAAGACTCTGGACACTCACAGTCCGAAGAGTGTTATGACAAAGTAGTCCAAGACCACTAAGTCAAATTGACAAACCATTACCCATCCATTACATTGCACAGAATTACACATGTAATTGAAATTTCACTCAATTCAACAACATTCAACAACTTCTCGAGCACTTCGTTCTACCCTGACTAAAATTATGGTTCTCAATGAACACTTGTAAAGAAAGCGATAATCCTACTCTAACACTACTCCTATTTATACAATCTACTCGCACCGATCCAAATCGTCGCCTACAAAAATTGCGCCCGATTATTTCTTCGGAAAGTTGCTGATCCCTTCGATGGTGTCTCTTCCCTCAATGCGAAAGCATTGACGCTTACTTGCAACTCCCTAATGTCCTCTACGATCTCCTTTCGATGGACTCGCATTGCTTCATGGCATTTGCATCCCATGGCTTTGTACATCTCCTTCCTTTGATCCTTCGAATCACAAGGGGTGTTTATTGCCACCGTCAAACGTTCCAACCTTTCAACCTCCACATCGTCACACCGAGCAAAAAGGTATTGCAAGCACCTACTCGCCAAGTCTTCTACTCTAGCCGGTCTTTCAACATGGACTTCATGCAATTGCTGCTTCGCCCTCTTCAATTGTTGTTGAAGCTTCTCATTCTCCCTCTCTACAAACTTCACTTCCACGCTTCGAATTTTACAGACTTTACTGTAGGTCTGCTTCACCATGATAGCTTCCTACGTTGCCTCCTTCCTCTGCTTCTCCAGACGCTCCACTGATTCTATCAATTGCTTTATAGTATCCGGGCCGATCCTTCTATGTTCAAAGAATGAATCATCTCCATGTAACTGCCTTCTTGGGATTCCAATTTTTGGATGTAACTCTTCCCCATCTCGTTCGGCTCCATGAACGGCATATCACGTTCTCAAATTTTCAAGGCCAACTATAACACCAAAGAAAATGGTTCTTCTACTGTTACCTTAATTGCTTTTACCTTAGGCCTCGACGCCTTCGGTACTGGACTTCCTGGCTGCTCAATTTCCTTTAGCTTCCGCTTCTTACTGCAGGGCTCCACAATTATCTCCACACTTGGACTCCTCTTCTCTGTGGCCCCCACGGAGTCCTCCTTCCCGAATATCGCTTCCTCCTCATCTCTTACTGCCTTTGCTCTTGCCTCCGAAGGCATCTACTGCTGAGTTGGTTGCACTTGTGACTGCACACCATCATCTTGGTGGAGTCCCACACTTCTCGTCAACCCACTATTGCCATTGCTTTCGCCGCTGGCCCACCAAGATTGCTGAACAGATTCACTTGATAGCGCCTCCTCTCCTGTGGCGTCAACCACCCCATGCGTGAATACATATGCACCAAAAATGAAAAGATGTAGATCATTCCTTCTCTCTAAAATTCGATCTGCATCCCATTGCTTGCACATTACAAGCGAAGATCTAAGATCCAACAGATGTACTGACCCATTATCAAAGACTTCCTTGACCTCGTAAGGTTCCATCTAGCGAAGATGGAGCTTCCCCTGTGTCGTGTTGTGACGCGGCTACTATGAGAAGATGATGACATGTGTCATCTTCAGAGCTATTGTCATGACGGCGATAGTTTAGGTTAGGATAACCGACTGACAAGCCTTTGTAAGGGTGTTAAGAGCCCCACCGTTGGATCTACTTTGTAGGGTCAGGATGTTGAAAAGGCTCCAAGAGATATTATCTTGGACCTTATCAGATATAAAGCGCAGTCAGGATGGAAAGGGTATGGGAGAGTGCTATACACATCACTTTGCTGACTAAGGAGCATATCTGATCGAAGTGGAGCCGACGAGGACATGGATAGAGGACAACATGATCCTCCAGATGTACCAATCAACATCCGGTGTCTTCATCGTGATCATTTTCGGGCGTGGTTAGTGTATCATTTTGGAGATAACTTTCTGCAACAAGTGATAAACTCTCCAAACCCGATTATTCTTCCAGTTGTTTACTACGGCACGATTTGGGACGTAACAGTGTACGTTTTGATTTAGTTTGGGCGCTATGGATTTGAACTTACAGTGGTAGTGGTGGCTTTCAACACATGGGTTCCAATCCATCACTATTGCTTACCGAAAACAAGCCATAGGGAGTTGATTGTTAGGAACTTTGGCGAGGAGTATTATTCTCAAGTTATAAACTCCCCGGTTCCGTTTGTAGTTCCGTTCATACTTAGCCGGTTTCGAGTTGTCATTTTGACTCTTTATTGGTGGCAACTCTTATTGTGTATAGGATGGCTAAGTAGTGTGTTTAGGATAGTTGTAAAGCTCCAAGTTAAAATGGAGCTAATTTGGCCACACTAGAGGTCAAAATAACACTCTTCATTCTCATTGGTCTTGGAGTTTGGGCTAATGAGGGCACTTGGGCAACTTCTTCGAGGTTTTGAGGAGTTTTGGGGACCTTCCAAGGGGACATTCGAAGATCAAAGGATCGGGTTGGAGAGCTGACAGGACGAGCTACGACGTGGGCTCAAGAATGGATGGATTTGAAGGATTTGTCACTCTGAAGTGATGATTCAAAGTTAGAGTGAGAAATTTAGACCTTTGAGTGTATTTGGGGAGTTTCTGAGAACTTTACGAGGGTTTTGGGAGATCTGAGTCAACAAAGATATAGTTTTTGACTCAGGCTTGTGTTTTGATCGAAGTTTTGACTCGATTGGACGAGTTTTGAGTATGAGTGATAACTTGAAGTTTGTGTATACGTGATTAATTGCACGACTGCACTGACTGTCACGAAATTAGTACAGAGATCATATCTTTTGATATCAAAAATTTCTGTCAATAAAACTTTGCACAGTTCAAGTTCTGATGATGAGTGACATTCTCATAAAATCTGGGAGCAATTGAAGTCAAGGATTGGGATGTGTGATGGGTTTTGTACAGGGGGGTCGTGCATATCGCCTTGTGTTACAGTGGGTAAATCACCAATTGTTTTGAGAGATCTAGAAAAGAAAAACATCTGAAACTTTTCTGAGTGATAGTAAGGGTCGTGGAGCAATTTTCTGTAAAGTTTGAGCGAAAGTTATTGGTCGAATCATCAGATATCATAATCTTCTTCCGCTGAAGTTTTACCGGCTATAATGTGGAGTGATGAGGAGAAGAAGAAGAGATTGTCAACTCACACGAGGTTCTAGAGGGTAAATCTATAGCTAGGCGCTCGGGCGTTCTCAGAGCAAAGAAATGTCCATGCGACACCGGAAACTTCATGTAACGGCTGTCATATAATAGCACTTTGTCTCCTGCCACCACTTTCTGAGGACGCAACCGACTATCATACTTTTCCTTTCGCCGAAGCTGAATAAGCTTAGTCAGTTCCTCAAATTCATCCCGAGACTCCTCCAACCTTGCCAATTCCAACAACCGGTGAAGTTGACTGTCCTCGACTAACAATCGTTCCTCCACCAGAATTCGATACTTAGGATTTCCAGCTCTACGGGCGTAATCGGGTGCATCCCATAGGTAAGATAAAACGGAGTCTGCTTGGTCGTGACTTTCTCTGTTATCCGGAAGGCCCATAGTGCGGCTGGCACTTTCACATCTCAATCGTAAATATGGTTCATCGTGACTTTATTAAGGATTCGGCACAGTAGCCCATTAGATTTCTCTGTCAACCTGTTAGCTTTGGGGTTATACGTTGTTGTTTTCCGATGCTTGATCTCGAAATAAGTTGTGAGTTCCTCGATCAGATGATTCAGGAAATGGGTACACCTATCACTAACCAACTCCAGTGGACATCCGTAACGACAAACGATTTGATTAAAGAAAAATTCAGCTACCGTTTTAGCATCGTCGCGTTGTGTGGCCACTGCCTCAACCATCTTAGTAGCATAATCGGTAGCCACCAGGATGTATCTTTTCCTCGTTCCTCTGCTGGCCGGTGAGATGGGCCCTACGAAGTCAATGCCCCACTTCTTGAAAGGTGTCAAGGGTAAAATGGATTTTAACGGCCACCGCGTTGTCTGCGTTGTGTGATTTGGTTTCCCAATTCGCTGGCAAGCATCACATCGCTGAATGAATTTATGCACGTCCTTAAACATGGTTGGCCACCAGTAATTGGCCGTCAAGATCTTTTTTACCGTATTTCATAGGGCATAATGTCTGCCCGCTGTCGCATGGACATTTCTTTGCTCTAAGAACGTTCGAGCGCCTGGCTGTAGAAGAACCCTCTAGAACCTCATGTGCATTGACAATTTCTTCTTCTTCTCCTCAACACTCCACATTCGAGTTCATTATAAACCAGTAAAACTTCAGCAGAAGAAGATTTTGATAGCCGATGATTCAACCAATAACTCTCGCTTAAACTTTACAAAAAATTTCTATACAACCCTTTCAATCTCTCAAAAACGTTTCAGATGTTTTCCTCCTCTAGATCTCTCAGAACAATTGTTGATTTGCACACTGTATCACAAGGCGATATGCAGACCCCTGTGTACAAAACCCATCACACATCCCAATCCTTGACTTCAATTGCTCCCAGATTTCATGAGAAGGTCACTCATTATCAGAACTTAACTCTGCAAAGTTTTATTGATAGAAAAGATATGATCTCCGTACTAACTTCGTGATAGTCAGTGCAGTCCTGCAACTCGACTATATACACAAATTTCAAGCTATCACTCTGTACCAAAACTCATCCAATTGAGTCGAAATTTCAATCCAAACGCAAGTCTGAGTCGTAAACTATATCACAGTCAACTCAGATCTCCCAAAACCCTTGTAAGATTCTCGGAAACATCCCAAATACACTCAAAGGTCTAAATTTCTCATTCTATCTTTGAATGACTATTTCAGAATGACAAATCCTTCAAATCCATCCATTCTTGAGCCCACATCGTAGCTCATCCCGTCAGCTCTCCAACCCAATCCTCAGATCTCCGAATGTCCCCCTAGAAGGTCTTCAAAACTCCTCAAAACCTCGAAGAAGTTGGCCAAGTACCCTCATTGGTCTAAACTCCAAGACCAATGAGAATAAAGAGTGTTAATTTGACCTCTAGTGTGGCCAAATTAGCTCCATTTTAACTTAGAGCTTTACAACTATCCTAAACACTCTACTTAACCATCTTATACAGAATACGAGTTGCCACTAATAAAGAGTCAAAATGACAACTCAAAACCGGCTAAGTATGAACAAAACTACAAACGGAACCGGGGAGTTTATAACTTGAGAATAATTCTCCTCACCAAAGTTCATAACAATCAACTCCCTATGGCTTGTTTTCGGTAAGCAATAGTGATGGATTGGAACCCATGTGTTGAAAGCCACCACTACTCGTAAGTTCAAATCCATAGCGCCCAAACTAAATCAAAAGCGCATAATCGTTACGCCCCAAATCGCGCCGTAGTAGGAAACAATCTGGAAGAATAATCGGGTCTGGGGAGTTTATCACTTGTTGCAGAAAGTTATCTCCAAAATGATACACTTACCACACCCGAAAGTGATCACGATGAAGACACCGGATGTTGATCACAAATGGATTAGACATTGGTACATCTTGAGTATCATGTTGTCCTCTATCCATGTCCTACGTCGGCTCCACTTCGATCTGATAAGCTCCTTAGTCAACAAAGTGATGTGTCTAGCTCTCTCCCATACCCTTTCCATCCTGACTGCGCTTTATATCTGATAAAGTCCAAGATAATATCTCTTGGAGCCTTTTCAACATCCTCACCGTACAAAGTTTATCCAACGGTGGACTCTTAACAATCTTACAGTGCGCCGTCGATTATCCTAACCTAAAATATCACCGTCATGACAACAGCTCTGAAGATGACACATGTCATCATCTTCTCATAGTAGGCACGTCACAACACGACACCGTTGCTTCCTCATGCATCGCTGTGATCACCCTGGTGACTTCATGCGACTCCTGACACCTTCGTAGGACATCGTCCGCCCCCAGTTTGAACAGTTTCCCTCTTTCAGTTGATATGACGCGGCTTTATGTATAAATACCGTGCGTTGCTCAATCGACAATCCCTCTGGTAATTCCAGCGTTCGCAAGTATCGGTACAAGTCACAGTACTGCGTATCCTTGTACTCCGTGAGCTAGAACAATTGTTCATCTGGAAATTCATCATCCACCGCTACTGCCGGTATCTTCATTTCAGTCGTGACTGAAAGTCGGCATTCGTGTGATGCACCCCTTTCTTGGTACGCACAAGAAAAAGAGAATTCCTGCAATAATAACATCCAACGTGCCAGCCGTCCCGAAAGATCGGCCTTCTACACCAGGTACTTTAAAGGAAAATGGTCCACATGGAACACAAATTCATAGCCCAAGAGGTAATGGCGGAACTTTCTAATTGCGTAGACCATTCCCAAGGCTTCATGCTCCGTAGTCGAGTAATTCCGCTCTAATGCTATCAACATTCGACTGGCGAAATAGATCGGGTGATCCTTTCCCTTCTCATCTTTCTGTCCCAACACCACACCCATAGCTATAGAGGAAGTATCCACGTCCACATGGAACGGCTTGTCCCAGTCAGGTGGAACCAGAGTTGGTGCCATGACCAATTCTTGTTTCATCTGTTGGAATGTGGCCTCATGTTCCGCTTTGAGTAATCCGGTTAGAGGTGCTGCGACAGTAGCATATGCTTTCACGTATCTACGGTAATAACCAGTGTGTCCTAGGAAGGCTCCGAGCTCCCGGATGTTCCTAGGGAGTTCCAACAAGTTAATAACTTTAACCTTATCTACATCTACTTCTAATCCTCGAGCTGACACCTGATGACCCAACAGAATTCCTTCAGTCATCATGAAGTAATATTTCTCCGGGTGCAACGCTAGTTGACTACCTCGGCACTTCTGGAACGTTTGCTAGAGATGATTCAGATGGTCGGCCCTCGACCCAAATACAGAGAAATCATCTATAAAAATTTCTAGAAACTTTCTCAAGTAGTCTTGGAAAATGTGCATCATCATTCGTTGAAATGTGGTTGGGGCATTACACAACCCGAACGGCATCTTATGATAAGCATATGTCCCCCAATCAGTGGTAAAGGTGGTCTTGTCCTTATCTTCCTCCCGGATTGGACATCTAAGAAGCTATAGCATTCATGCCCCGCAACATGATCCAATATTGCATCCGTGAAAGGCAGGGGATGATGGTCCTTCTTAGTGGCTGTGTTTAGCTTCCTAAAGTCTTGACAGACTCTAATCTTGCCTGTGTTTTTCTTGGGAACGATCACAATTGGTGCAACCCATTCACTGCTCAACAAGGGATAAATAATACCTACTTGCAGGTACTTATCAATTTCATCTTTAACCAACAAAGAGTATTTGGGATTTAGACGATATTGCCTCTGCCTTACAGGGACTGCTCCTTCTATGAGGTCTATCCGATGTTCTCCCCACTTCTGGGGTATGCCCTTCATATCTTCTATCTTCCAGGCGAAGACATCTTCGAACCTACTAAGGAGACTCAACGGTTGGTGCAGATCTTTGGCCGGCAAGCCTCGTTTGACTTTGAGCTGGTGGCCATGTGTTACCGTTACTTCTTCCCATGTGTCTGATCCGACTACGCTGTCAGTGTGGCTGGCTTCACTCCTCCCCACACTGATCTATAATTGCTATTCGTCGTCGGTGAGGAGCTCTTCCTCTAGTTCATAACATTCCAAGTAGTTAACTCTGTCTTCGGACGAATAGCCGGACTCGGTCTTGTCGTGCACATACATATCGCATCACAACATACATCGCTGTCACATCAAACATCACAACACATAGATCGTCATACACCAATCACGTCACCAGGGAGGCCAGTTTTCGAAGTTGAGCCTTTGAGAGTGTGGCTATGGTGGATAGTAGCTAGTGCAGAAACCTGGAGTCTTTGAAGCACAAAGTGGGTTTGGCTTGACTGTAATCTCTCTTTTATGCTATGGTTATGAGCGGAGTGTCCTTGTGGACGTTTTGAGAGTAGAAAAGATTACTTCAAAAACTGGCCTCCAAGTAGCCCTAATTCGAACTCTACCCCTTGAGCCCTAGGACCCCTAATCGGCGCCAGAGGGCCCTAACGGCAAGCCTCTAGTGCGAACGGCGCTAATTGCACAACCGGCTCTAATCGTCAGATCTGCTCTTGCATACGCGCACCTACCTAACTAGAGATGCCACTACATAAGTCGTGATAATCTCTTCGTCGTTTGGGTCAGTCACGCCAGAGTCTGAAGAGGTCTCCCCTTGGTACTTGGAGTGTTTCTAGGTAATCGTCACCCGCCGTGCTGAGGTAGCTCTTGGATCAAAGAAAGACAACGTCTTTCGTTGCTAGTTTGTCAGTACCTAGGCGATATATAGCCAAGGCCTCCCTATCAACACTTTGTATCCACTATCCTCTTGGGGTTTGAGAATTATATAGGTAAGCGAGAAAGGTACACCCCCTATTTGGGTCTGAACCCCTCGAAGTAGCCCTACTGGTTTCTTACGAGACTGGTCTGCCAATCTCAAAATTCGGGGGGTATCTTCGTAATGCTTGTACCCCAAGGCCACACCCGTATCCTTTGTCATGATGTTTACTCCCAATCCCGAGTCGATGGGTACGGACTTCAACATACATCCCGCGATCTCGATCTCAATTTCCGGGGCGCCTAAGTCTTCCTCTTCCACGGAATACACCGTGGGTAACTTGTTTCTTCTTAGAGCTCCCGGCTTACTCGACTTCAGTGCTTGGATGAGAATCTTCTTGTATACTTTGTTGTCATCCAACAGCTACTTCATAGAAATATTTGTCCTGACTTCGGCAAGGTCTGCCACTAGATCGTAGTAAGTGTGGGGCACAGCCGTTAGTACCTCTGGTTCTGATTTCTTTGGGTTGCCCCTGATCAGAACCTTCGTAGTCGTGGGGGTTAACTCTTTGAGGTACCCCTGCACCTCCTCTCGAATATCGGCGGGAAATGATGAGCCTTCTGGCTCCTCCGACTCTTTGGAAAGAGACTCCTTTGGCACGAGAACGTACTCTCTAATGTTCTTCTTCTTCTCCCGCTGCTTGGCTTTTTCCTTGACGATCACCGGAGCTATCTTCGTATTCTTCGTACTTTGGGTTGATACCCGTAGCACGTCCAGGGCTTCTTCGGGCCAATTTGACTCTTCTGGAGGGGCCATCGGCTCCTGTTCTTCAACGCTAATTTAGTGTACTCCCACATCCCGTTTGGGTGGGGTTACAAACCGCACACCTTGCACTGGATAACGTTCGATCTCCCCTCGTGGTTGGGATGGCTGTTCACATTCCACATTCGTGTGTCCCGGCCGCCTGCAGTTGCTACACATCGGCTGATAGGTCATTCTTTGCCGGAGCTGAGGGCACTGGGGTGACCAGTGGCCCATTGCTCCGCAATTGTAGCACGCATTCGGTCAAGTTGGAGGAGGGATTGGAGTCAAGCCTTCCATTTTCCTTTGTGGCGTTGTGGTCGCCATTTTTACTGGAGCGTTGCGAGGTATGTGCACCGGGGGTATGTTAGATGAAGTTCCCCTTTCCTGGATGCCATAAACTTGGTCATCCGTGGGGCCTTCGTATGGGCCAGAGTCCCATACCGGCACCCATTCCACCTGCTGGGCCGGATACCCTTCTCTGGGTTGATGCCCAGAGTTAGAGTGGCCCGGCTTTCTGCAGATGGTACACCAGACATTGGCTCTCCCCTGCATGGGAGATTTCCTCCTATCTTTATTATTTACCAAATGTACCTTGAGCTCTTCCAAACTTTTGGTGAGCTCCTCAACTTTAGTTTCTATGCCCTTTCGGCCTGTTTCCACCTACTTCATTAGGCGTCCCTCTTTTCTCTTCGGGCCATGTTTCCATTCTTCGTCTGAGGAGCTGGATTCTTCTTCTTCCGACGTAGTGGATGCTTCACTAGTGGAGGGACTTTGGCGTCTTTGGATCTTTGGGTGTTTAGCCCGTCGTCCCTTATGTGAGGACCGATTCTACTTCAATCGGCTCCGATGGATGTTGGATAGCTTGTAAGCTTCGGCTGCCTATATGACAGCGTCCACCGTGGCAGGGTCCGCCCTCCTACAGAAAGTTTCTTGGTCAAGGTCAAATTTTCCCAACCCCGAAACATACCATTCGATGGCCATGGCCGCCGAATATGATTTAGTGTTAGCAGTGATAGACGACATCCTATCTAGCAAACTGAGAAATTGCTCCGTGTATTCTCGAAGCTTCTGATGTTCCTCCCTCCGAATGGCGTCCAGTCTTCTCAACAATACCTTATCGTATCCCATCTCACGAAACCTTGCCAAGAACCGGGCTTTAAGCCCATCCCAAGAAGAGATTTCAGCGGCATGGCCTTCTTCTTGGTTGTTCATCCATACCTTGGCTCCTTTCCGTAGGAGTCCCGGGAAGATTTTTCTCCGATCCATTGGGTCATTTTCCTTGTTGGCCGTGGAGATGGCTTCAAAGGTACGAATATACGAGTGAACGTCATCCTCATCCGAAGTACCCTTAAACTTGGGGTACTGTTGTTTGGTGATTGGTGCTGCCATGTTGTCTCGGGTATCCTTTGTCAGGACTTGAAACATAGGTTCAAGGTTGATTTTCAGGATCTTCAAACCCTCACTGTGTCGAGCAAGGGATGATCTTGGTCCTTCTTGAAAAGTCGACCACCTCTCTTCTTCGTCACTGGCTTCGTCACCCGAGGGTGTCACGGCCTTCGTAGAGGTGTCGGTATTTGAACTACCATTTTCTTCCAAGGAATCCGATGATGTGCTAGCCCTTGCATGGGCTGATGACTCCAATCTTCCCGGACTACTCAAGTGGTGAGGCCTGTTACTTCGTGGACTTCTCTCTGATGGAGAGGTGGGATGCTTGTGACCTACAACCCGCCTAAGCAGGTCTGGTTCAACCAGAGCTTTCTTCCTCCTTCGGCCTAGAGGTTGAATCCATCCTTACTCTCTTTCTCTTCTTCTCGTTTCTTCTCTCGCTGAGCACCGAGAGAAGAAACGAAGGTTCACCAGTATGACCAGAAGACGGGTCTGGCTCTTGATCTTTGTCTGTCATTCATCTGGCACCGCCGCTCCAGAGAATGAGGTTCTCAACTTTCGAGGATCTTGAAGATTTCAGAGGCACTCGCACACAGCAATGACGCTCTTACTCGTTCTTGGTCACCATTGGTGTCAACACGTTCCTAATTAAGTCCTAGCTATGTTGTACAATCTCCGCTAGAAGATGAATAGCAACTTCATTCCCCGGCAGCGGCGCCAAGAAAAAGTTGGACTAAACTTCCTTCTTTATGTAACAGACAAGTTACACAAAGGTTTTGTCATTTGTACAAAATTACAGTTCGTTCCCAAGGGAATGAGGTGTTATCTTTTCGTCAATCCATTTAATATGAATGTTTATGCTTCTTTTGAAGACTTTGGACATTCACAGTCCGAAGAGTGCAGTGACAGAGAAGTCCAAGACCACTAAGTCAAATTGACAAACCATTACCCATCCATTACATTGCACAAAATTACACATGTAATTGAAATTTCACTCCAGATTTACTGATGGGAGTTTGATCACTCCTTTACAACCTGTCGACGAGGCGATGTTCTCGATGAAGTTCTACTACGAAGTGTATCCGACTATGACTCATGGACAAATACCCGGGTATCTTCACATGTATTACACACCAGTCAAGGCCAATCAAATACAACATTCAATAGCTTCTCGAACACTTCGTTCTACCTTGACTACAATTACGGTTCTCAATGAACACTTGTAAAGAAAGCGATAATCCTACTCTAACACTACTCCTATTTATACAATCTACTCGCATCAATTCCTAATCGTCGCCTACACATATCGCGCCCGATTACTTACTTCGTTTGATGTTGAAAGACCGGCTAGACTAGCCGGTCTTTCAACATCGACTTCATGCAATTGCTGCTTCGCCCTCTTCAATTGTTGTTGAAGCTTCTCATTCTCCCTCTCTACAAACTTCACTTCTGCGCTTCGAATTTTACAGACTTCACTATAGGTCTGCTTCACCGTGATAGCTTCCTCCGCTGCCTTCTTCTTCTACTTCTCCAGACGCTCCACTGATTCTATCAATTGCTTTATAGTATCCGCATGATCCTTCTTTCCTTTGACAGTGCGGTTCAGCAACTGAATCATCTCCATGTAACCGTCTTCCTGGGGATTCCACCCTTGGATGTAACTGCTCCCCATCTCGTTCAGCTCCATGAGAACTGGCACCATCATGTTCTCCAGCTTCTGCGCCAACTGTAACACCAAAGAAAGTGGTTCTTCTACTGTTACCTTTGTTTCTTTTACCTTAGGCCTCGACGCCTTCGGTACTAGAATTCCTCGGTCGCTGGCGCGATTTCCTTGACTTTTGTCTTCTTCTTTGGGCTCGCAATTATCTTCACACTTGGACTCCTCTTCTCTGTGGTCCCCACGGAGTCCTCCTTCACGAATATCGCTTCCTCCTCATCTCTTACTGCCTTTGCTCTTGCCTCCGAAGAGATCTCTATTTGAAGTTGGTTGCACTTGTGATCGCACACCATCATCTTGGTGGGGTCCCACACTTCGCCGACCCACTACGCCATTGCCTCCTCCGCGGCCCACCGAGATTATCGACCAGGATTCACTTGATAGCGCCTCCTCCTCTCTGTGGCGTCAACCACCCCATGCGTGAATACATATGCACCAAGAATGAAGAGATGTAGATCACTCCCCTTCTCCCGCCGCAAAGATTCTGGCCCCATTGCTTGCACATTACGAGCGAAGATCTCTCCCCAATTGACCTTGATCGATCCGCCGACGAATCCCTCCACTATTCTCACCTTATGCATGCTTACATATAAGTAGTTCGTTGTGATGAGAAGAGTTGGTTCAAAGTATACATTATCTTTCTTCGGAAGTCATCCCGAATAAGATCAATCTTGAAGCCGTTTGTACCCTTCTTCTCCCTAGGATCAAACCACTTGGTCTCATCGAAGGTGAATGGAGTATGCATTGCCGACCCTTCCTAGTCGACTCCATCCTTCTCCTTCAAGTAATCCCTTCCTAATGCCTCAGCCCAAAGCAGCGCATTCCATGAATCGATGCCCTCTCCCACCCTATTGGGTTGGCGTCTTCTTAGCTTGAACTTCTTCGCACAATTCTGGGCACACATAGTCCCATCGCCATGCCAAGAACTCCCCGCCCAAATTCTTCAATCGTGTTAATTCTCCGACTGACCACTCTGGCTTTGGCACCAAAGGTCGATATACTCCTGTCGGCATCTTCTTCACTGGCAATTGAATAGCCTCACAAGCCCCCGATCCGATGGCTGATTTCCTCTTCATCTCATCTACTTGACTCGTCGGCTCGTGCTTGCTCCTCTACGGCTCGTTGCACTTGTCGATGTTGTTACTAACTGCCCTAATCCGTTGGACGCTTCAGACCTCATTAACAACTCATTCGTCTTGGCCATCTTCGTACTTATTTCACATATTCGTATTCGGCTGCCCAGACTTTATCCGAATATCGTTCGTTTTTATTCCAAAAACAAAAAAATAGTCTCCAAACCTCTAAGTATGGTCCTACAGTTATCCTCTTAGATTCTTAAGTCGTAACATTTCTATCTGAATCCAATCCGCCAAGGGTCGAATCCTTCCCATTGGCAATTTTTGAGCATATGGCATGTTAATTTCTTTCCGTCCTGATATTTATCTCGTTCCCTTTTTTTTCATCGTGCTGGCATTTTGTTCATAAGTTCTTGACACGCTGGATAAGATTTACTTCAAATAGAAATTTGTTCCTACATTTAATTTGCCTTCCACTTTCATATACAAGTGTGACAATCCTACCTATATTTTGAGCAAACATTTAAACAACCAAATTTGTACTTAATTTTATTCATGACAGCTAAATATGAATATTTTACTGTCAAAACAAACAAAACCTATTGTAATAACAGACCCCTATGCCCCTACACATGAAGCATCATAAGAATGTGTATGGCTTAGGTCAATTGATGACTTTATTTGATGTTTGTATATGATTTTTCAAAGGTAACTATTGATCCAACCGAGTTGTACAAGGAAAATGTGGCATGCATAAAGCAAGTGAAGCCATGCTATATCAAATGTAACCTCATTAAACTCATTGCTCCAAAGTTCTTGTTCACATATGAGATGTTGGGCTCTCATATAGATGTGAAACAAGTTCAATCATCAGAGAACTTTGCAACCTTATTTACAAAATCTTTACCTATAAATACTCATAAAAAGCTTGTATATGGGATAAGTATATGTAGGCTAACAAATCTAGAAGAGATATGGAATGGTAGGTATGTCTAGATGTTTCCATACTTTTTTCTTTACTTGTGACCTTTTATGTCTAAAGTGATTAGAGTATTTTTTGTATCACAAAAGGTTTTTAGGAGTGAAGCTAAACCATTAATCACGTTACATTACACAAGTATTGATGTAACCTATCTAATCTTATGGACGTATCGACAAGTGTCTAGATTGATACCTATATTCTAGGTGGTGGTGACACACGTAACTCTAGCCGCCACTTACTCAATACATTGTACTAAAAAAGTACATATGAATACAAGAGTGGACAACGTATTTCCACTTGAATTCTCAGAACCTGTTTGTTTACTTTCTACTTGTCGGAAACTATTTATGTTTCCTAGTGTTGACCCATTGTAATTCCATCCGTATAGTAAATCAATCTTCATTAGAAGAAGATTTAGTTGTGGATTCAGTTGTGAGTATAACTGCATCAATTTAAAAGTCAGCGGTAAGGTTCTTTAGCTAGAAATTTGGCAAAGCAATTGGGATGCTAATCATAAAAAGGACGGATATCAAGATGTGTAGCTAATACTAAGTAATAATAATTTGTTTGTCATTTTATTTACCCACATTTAGAATGTAGCTGGAATTCGATACGAGGAATGTCCAGTTTTGACTACCGTAGAGAGATTTTTTCCTTCGTAGAGAAAATTCTGATACTGTTGCCATTTTCCATATTTCCATGGAACAGTTAGATGTCCTTTGGTTGAAACTGGCCAAAGTCTATTGTAAGTTTGCAAATGCAAAGCCTGCAGGATCTTCTTACCATCGTCCTCGAATGTCTTCTTTCTTCTGTAGGTGGTCATTCTTCCCCTTCTTGTGAATGCAGAAACTTTCCACCGGAAGAGGAGAGAAATCGGGATGGACTCAAGTGACGTTGTCGTTTAAAACATTCTTTCCACTCCATCTTGCTCCTACAGTTTTGCTGTTCTGCTGCCGCCACAGAATCATTCCGAAAGATTCAGCCCACGCCACGCCAGGTATCGCCTCAATGGCTTACATGGTCTACTGAGGCGAGGATCTTCGTTGTGACTGGAGTGTTCCCTGACGATATACGATCGAGCATCTATCTTTCCAGCTGGGACTCTGGCGTTTCCTCCCCTTCATGGAGATTTATTTTCCAAGTTATCGATTTAGAGTTACTAATGCGGAAATTTGGGAAACTTGTTAAGTCCAGGCATTTTAAGAACATGAGACTGACAGGAGTTCGGGTACATAATTGGAATTTTCAACCGAAATCCCGTAGACGGGCACATTACAGATGAAATTGCGAATCTCGTTCTCAAATGTTGCTCATGAGAATGAAGGCGGTGGATGGAGTGTGCAATCTGGCTTTACTGTCAACTCAGGAACAGGATGAAGAGTATTTGAGCCTAATGCAGATTATTCAAAGTACTCTGCATTGTGATCACCACATCATCATCGAGATTGCAGACCTTTTTCTTAGCACAAGGAAATGTGTACTAAATTTTACACACAACCTGTGAAAGGATTCCAGAGACTCAAAGATTTCTGGGAAGCTGCACAGATGTTGGGCCTTCAGTTAAACTCCAGTATGCCTGCAAAGACTTAGCGCCATGTATGAACATTCTCCTGATCGAAACCAGACCATGGTTCAGCCGATTTCACTAGCTCGATCCTGAATCTTCTGATTCGAATTCACAAATCTTGGCACTCATTCTGTGGCATTTCCAAACTGACAAGTAATAGATGCAATCAATATATATTACAAGTATTGAAGAAACACTTCAGAGGGGCTGGTATGGAGTGATAATGGCCATCTAGTTTTTGAGTGAATTTATCTCGGCAGGCTTGACTCTTACTTGCCTCTTGGCTTTTCAAGTCAAGCTTGCATCCGTATGATGTGTCGTCTTCATTACATCTTGCCTCTATCTTTTCTCCTGTCTCTTTGCATGTTTCTTATAGCCCACTTGGGGTTTTCCGTGGGACTTAAACCTTCCACTCACCGCCTCCGGTGCGTGTACATCAAGCGAACCAGCGTCTTCGTCTGAAGACGCGCTAATGTTGTGTATATCCGGACTTCCTGCTCACAGGTATCTTCATTGGACTGAAATAATAAAAATAAAACCATCGACTAGGCGGAAAGTTATCATGTCTTCTCTAGGAGAGAGCTTTCTACAGATGAACGAACCTCAGTAAGGCCTCAGCCCACTGTACTGGTGATTTGCAGTGTATCTAGTTCTGGATGCCATGTTGCTGCTTAAAATGCAATGCATTGAACCCGCGTAGGAACACAACGAAGAAGAGCAAAAGAGCGAAATATCTCAGGAAGAGCCAATATTGCGGTTCAAAAGACACATTTGAGAGACTCAGGCTCCTCCTCAAGGGAATTTGAACCTTCGTGCAGTGCTTCTTTTGAGCGCATGTAGATATAGGATGAGTAAGACAAGGAGGAACAGGCAGGAACAGCGAAAATTTGTATAATGAACCTCGTCTCTTCCATTTATTGAGTATAGTCACATACTGGCTAGCCTTTTTGAGTAATATGTACACATCGGCAATGGTTTCTTTCCCTCGTTCAAGAAGTAAAGAAGATCGAGTGCGCTCATCGCCGCCTCTTATTCACCTAGAACCTGAAGAGTGATGCCTGCAGAGGATCTAGCTATGTCTGTCATCGTTTTGAATGGGTCACTGCGAGCAATGGAATGCTCGTTGAGTTGTCTGACTTTCATGTTCTTGTGGAAAGCCATCACCTCATAGTTCCAGATAGACAGCTGTAACAGGGTCTTCGTGATCACCTTTTTCTTGTCGTTATAGTAGGGGAGATCCGCTATACATCTAGACACCAGCATTCTTCTCGTGAGAGTTATTTCATCCGGTTCTCCATACCCAAAGACTGGGATGGAACTTTTCGTTCCAGTGCATCTACTACAATTAAAACTCACCTATGAGAAGAATCTGTCTCCAAAAACCAGGGATAACTAGAGCTACTACCTCTGTGCGCTCGGAACCTTGGGGGGCGCGCATCAACATGATCAAAGATCCTGCGCATTCGCAAGGCTCGACGAGGGTGCACGTCTAGTCTGGGTGCTAAGCCTCAGAGAGATTGTACATACCCGTACCACGCTTTGGTGGACTGAAACGTCAGGACCATCGGTTCCACTGCGAGAATTTCATGAGCTGCGGGGGAACAGAATCTGTCAAGCTACAGCGTCCCAGATGGATGCCTTCGCAGCAGGACCTGTCAAAATCTCGTACAACTGTTTCTCAGTGACTACAAGGGCCGGAAAATGTCCTGAAGCCAACCATTGACCATGACGAATCCGGTTTGCATCGGGACGATATAATTTTCTACCCCACCGATCGATCGAGCATGTCGGGAGCATTAGTCCTAAACCCTGAGAGTTGTGAGGTCAACCTCCATGTGACCACTTCTGGACCTGAATTTGCTGAGCCTCTCCAGCCTTTTCATGGCAGGCTTCGGGGCCGCCTGCAACTTGTTACTAACCTCGGCTTCAAACTGGCTGGTCTGCGCCGCTATGGCAGACTTCTCCAGCCTGAACTTCGGTGGCTTTGCAGAATTTTTAGGCTTCCTGGGAGACAAAGTGTTGGTCTTCTCCATGCCGAATTGTTTCATGGATCCCTCAGAGCTGCGAGCAACAACTCCGTCTTTCAAATTCTTCATCTGCTCGTTGTTCGACATGACTACTGACCGACAGACCGGCTGACTGACTTCGCTGCAAACTTATGAACAACCTACGGGCTGAGATTGGACGACAGAACGGAAGCTAAGAATGTGACGATCGATACGACTCTGGAGACAAATTGTCGGAGCCAATTGGAAGCCAAAATCGAAGGGGAAGGGGAAGGGGGTGGGGAATGAGAATCAGAAGGTTATGGGACAAATAGTAGTGGTAGTAGTAGTAGGGGTGCACGGAGTATAGAGACCGAGGTGGTGCTCACTGAGCAGCTCGAGGAAGCTTATATACTCTGCCCTCCTGGTGCAGGGAAGGAACATCTACAGCGCCGTCGAGTCGTGCTGCGAATTGCGTACCGCCTCCGCCTAATGAGGATTTTTCGTCCCGGATGGATCGTGTACGTGTTGCCATGGGCCAGCCATTGACGGACAGAGCGGCTAGCACGTCATCATGGAGCCCATCATGCAGCCCCGAGAGACGTCACAGATTTTTTCTAAGCGAGTGTGGGCGGACCCACTTGCGCTGAGAAAGCCGACAGCTGCTATGGGGCCCGGACACCACAGCTCCGAGCGCCGAGCAGCAGGCAGGCAGCCTTGTGGTGGTGCAAAGAAAGAAATGCGACGTTTTGTGGCGCTCGGGGCTGGCTGGATCGATCGATTGTCTACAACGTCCGAGGCCAGATTCATGGATATCGCCTGGAAGGATCTGATGCTGCAGGATTCCCAGAGCTACAGGAGAGAGGAGGGTGCACTCCACATAGGGCTGTGATGCTGGGAGACGCATGCCATGCACACTCGAACCTCCACTAGGGAACGCTAGGGGACATGCCAGCTTTTCATCAGAAACAAAAGCGCGTTTTTCCAGAGAAATTGCGCGTGGGTCCGCTGCTTCCGACAGCTTTTCTCGGATGGGAAGATGACACGAAGCTGCCCCATCTCCTCCACAGTTCGTCCATCTGTGTATCTGTTGCTTGTTTATTCCTCCACTCCATCCCTCTCCCCGGCCCCCGCCCCACTCAAATCAATCAACTGTCTTACTCACGAGCATTCCACCAATCAGAATTTCGATCACTGCTTCCTTTGCTCGAAGTTCGAACAGGAGGCCTTCAGCAATAATAATAATAGTATCATTATTAAGCTTCCGAAACATTGCTATCAACCGGTCCGCATTTGTCTCGTGTTGTTGTCAGTCAGGAGGTCGTACTGAGCTGGTCCGATGGCCGTAACTGGACCAATTACAATAATAATACTGATAAAAACTAAGAACGAGTTGTCAATCCTCCACAGTCAATCTTTGGAACACATTCAACGGTCGGTCCGTTAGATAAAAAGGGCAGATTGTTTTCTTTCTGCGCTGTGATCAGATTTCAAAACTCACTGCCCTACGATTTCGGTAGCCTGATTTGCGGTATCAGTAGTACGAAAGAACGAAAGGAAATGATTCTTGCCGAGATTGAGATTGGCACGAGCAGGAGGTACCCGTGACAAAACAACTTGTGGTCCTCTTCTATTTTGTGTTATCCAGTATTATCGGGAGTGAAACCATCGCCGCCTTCTGGACGGTGCCGTTAAGCCACCATCAACCTCGAGCTGGATGGAGGTAATCTATGTCCCATCTTGCGTTCGTCATTGCCACCACATACAGGGAGTGGATGGAATAAAGGACGCCATGAAACACCATCTACAAGAGTACATAGCAAACTCCACAGAAAAGCCCAAACTAGTACCCCAAAAGAAAAGTAGTAGAAAGATTATCTGAGTTAATCTTTCTAGTCAGAAGTCATTATGTCTACAACTGCATCTCTAATGTCGAGCAAATCGGTAATGCGCGTGATAACGGGAGGTACAGAACAAGCATCACTCAACCAAACAATGTTTCTTTCCATCATATAGCTATAATGCAATGCAAATATGTTATCAAAAGTTCTGGATGCAAGATGACAACAACAAATGTGCATTTATATACCTATCATGATAAATCCAAATACAATATGTAACAAAATTATCAATGCCCAGTTCAGGTGCTCCATGCATCTCCAATGCCAATGGAATAAAGATATGTCACTCATGTAGTCTTTGAAACTGGTGGATCATAGCAGTAGTGCTAATCTTTGCAGCAGTTCCATCATGAGGTATGATAATGTCAGTATAATAGCGTCTTGAGTCAGTAAATAACCACCTTATAAGTAAAAGTAATTAGGTCTTCCCTAAATATGTAGAGTTATGCACATCCAATATGACCATTTTCTTAGCAATGGCATAGATGATATTGTAAATGACATCATGTGTAACATTCCTTTCACCAACTTGTGTAAGTGTGCACTTGGTGCATCTAGGTCTTTACCACACTAGCATATGAGTATGCGAGAGGGTAAAGGCGGGATCCAATCCAATTGAAAGTGCATCACTATAATAAGTTTGAAATGTGCTATTTGAAAAGATCTGATAGAAGGTAGAGCAAACATTTATAAACCTCCATTTTTTTTATAACAAGAATGTATGTGAGCTCTAGCTGTCACAAGGATATAATCATTTTAGATGAGAATATAATTTCATGATATGTGTGCTGATAAGTGATGCATTGTAACTTGGATGCATATGTAACCGATGGGTGATTTTATCTTGCCAAGGATAGCAAATTATCTATAGCTTGCAACCTAGAGGAAAGATTGTAAAGGATGAGGATCAATCTTACCATATCAGCAAAAAAATACTCCTATTCATAAAATACGTTGGATGTTTATATATTTATTCATATGTTCAGTCTTGCCACATCAGCAAAAATTTATTTCCTTTCATGAAATATGCTCCCAACTGATACATTTATGTATTTATTGATGCTTATAAAGGAGTTGGTTATGGTGATTTGGTTGATTATTGATTCATAGGCTAAAAATAAAAATATCAATGCTAATTTTACATAATAAAAGTGATTTTATCCTTTTTAAGCTATTTTGACTAACTCCTTGAAAGTATATTATTAGTATGTTTGTTGTATTTTTATGAAATAAAAGAACTAGACAATTAGTTGTGAGAAACACATGTGCAACATACAAATTAGAAGGAAGGAAAAAAATGAAAAATTTGATGAGATCATTATGTTACGTATAAAAATATGAAAATGTCCAAAAATCAATGAAACTGTTCTTCAAAAGTTTCATGTGTGCAATTAAGGAGATACAATAGAGTTGATTTTTCATGTATGAGATCAAGTTTGATTATCCACGATTAATTTTTCACTAGTGAAGAAACTTAAAACTTAATCCTTGTTGTATTGATCATTTTCTAGTGTTGAAACATGTTGGAAATGTGTTTTACAAGTTAGAATTCTTGTTGCATATGAAGATACACCCATATTTCATGAGTCACAACTGTAAAAATATGTATCATGACCCAAGTAGTTCACAAATCTATTGACATCTCCTCCTTTACCTCCTATTGTTGACTATCATGAAAAATTTGAGGTTAAAAAGATACTCAAAAAATAGATTTGGGTTCACAAATATATTAAAATCAAGTATTTGGTTCAATAAAAATGATATCAATCATATAAGTCAACTTAAAAATAGGCTAATAATTTAGTCAATATATCTTTGATAGTTCAAAAATTTGAACTTATATGCAACAAAAATATTACATTTTAAAAAGAAATAAGATTTATAACCATCTTTATTTGATAAAAATTAAAATATAGATTACGCAAGATGGAGATAGATGGTCTTGAGTTGACTAATAGTTGAATTATTTGAATAATTCATATCAACAATATATGTGTTCATTAGTATATGTTCCTAATATGTTGGTTTGAATAATAAATCAGAAATCTATGTGTTCATATTGATGTTTATCACGTCATTAATCTACAAGGAGTTGGATGAATGATGATTTTGGGACCTTATTTACATTGTACTTTTTGGATGACTATACTTGGAGAAATAGAAATCATTGAGACTATACTATCAATTTTGAAATTCTTGAACTATTTAAGTTATTTAAACTCATTATTCTAGTGTTACAATATAAAAATTTAATTTGATCACTTTTAACATTCATAATTTTTTAAGAATACTTCAAATACACTCTAGGATCTAAATTTTATTTTTTAAATTCATATCATCACAAAAAATCAAATAATTTTAATTACCTTTATTCTTGAGTCCAACTCATAGTTCTTAATATCAATTTTTCAACTCTATCTTTCAATTTTGAATTAATTTTTACAAAAAATTTCAAAACTTGTCAAAACCTCAAAAAAGTTGTCCAAATTGTACTTCTTGATCCAAATTTCACAATCAATAAAGATAAAAACTATCTTTTTGTCCCTAATATGGTCAAAATAGCTTCATTCTACCTAAGAGCTTACAACCTAATCTAAACATATTACTTAATAATAATATAAATTATCCAAATTATAATTAATTAAGTATTAATAAAATTATAAATCTAATTAGAAAGTTTATAATTTGAGAATAAAAATGTATACATAATGTTCCAAGTTTCATTGAAAGAAAATATTGAAAGTTCATCACTTGCAGCAAAAAACATAGGTAGTATATCTCCAAAGTGATACTAATATGTTCAAAGTTGATCATAATAAACATATCATGTATTGATCATAAATGGATTAAGCATATGTACATGTGGAGAATCAGATTATACTTTATGCATGTGTCACATTGACTTCACTATAAATTACATAAGCTCTCTAGTAAGTAAAATGATGATTCAGATCTGTCCTCTTCCTCTTTGCACATTGATCACTTTTTATATTTGATTATGTACAAGATAATATCAACACTTTATCAATATTCCTATCGTATGGATTGAATTTAGATGACACATGTCATCATCTTCTTATAATTTTTATGTCACAACATGATAATGTCTTTATAATGTTGCATTGAGTGCCACAAAGCAAATTTATATGCAATTAAGTTAAGTCCAAATATTTTTCATTTTCATATTTGAAATTTTTTGGTTTCATGCGCTCCATGACCAGTATCTCTCATCATATTATTGTGTTTGCATTCATTATATTATAATTAAAAAAAGTTAAATTTTTTTAACAAAATCTTAATTGTAAGATTTTGAGATAAAAACAACTAGATGTAATCAAAATATTAGTCAAGCTTTAGACCCAGTTATTTCATAAAAATATATTTTTGTCTAATTATTGCCAAGTTAAGCTTTGGATCCAATCTATGAGTATTTTTTCTGCTCTTGGTCTTCTTAGAATCATAGTGTCAAGTATTTTTTAATAAGGGATCAAGTGCACTAAACACACACATACATACACACACCATATTTTTGTTGCTTAATCAATATTGCTACTTGATCTCAACACTTAATTATATATAAGACTAAGAGTATATTTTATATTCATAACTTATGTTTCATTATATTACCATAAACATGAAAAAGTTGCAATTTATTTAAACAAGCAAATATTAAAAATTGGATTGATCACTCATTGTCATATGTTAGAGTTCAAGTTTGGTAAGAATTTTACATCATTTCAAATTATAAAACTAAAATTTTTGAAATTGAGTATTTTTTTAATTTCAAATCAAATGAACTCAACTAGAGAGGATAAAGAATCATCCAACAAAATTTGTAGCTAATAAATACCTTGAAGTTTTGAAGCTAATCATATTTTAATAAAAAACTATAGAATATTATAAGATTTTTAAAACTAAAATATTTGATAAAAAATTATTATTTATTAATATTTGATGTATTAAATTATATTTTTTATCTTGTATGTCATGATATATTTATAGCTTGCAATAATAAACTTAATTAAAATAATGATTCTATAATATATCATAGTAGTCTTTCAATACACGTAGGAACATTTTTCTTTATCCAGATAGCATTTCAAAATATAAATATTATACAATGTGCAACTTCATCGAAAAGAAACACATGGTTATATAATTTATCAAAAAATATTTTTAAAATGAGTAAAGTATAGTGTAGTGAAATTTATATCTGTTTCCTTGACTAAAATCTTATAGCATGTAATGCTAAAGATTGTCTAGCCATTTACTTTGAATTAGTTTAGATCAAAAAGCAAGTGGTGGATACATAACTTGTAACAATAACCTTTACCGAGGTACATTTGTCATCACTAAATGCTAATTTGATTCCGGGTTAAATGGCTGGCACGATAGTAGCATCCACAATTCTTTTTTATAAATATGTTCGATTTGAAATATATTTTTGCATGTATAGTTCCATTTGACCAGAAGTCTTTCCACATGAAATAATACAAAACCAATTTATTATGTTTCGGAAGTACACAGCATACACAATACTGTAGTTAGGATGTGGACCTGAACGTCAAGAAGATGACTATGGTATTTTATGTAACCAGGCTTAATAGAAATACTTCAAGTCTTTAACTTTTCTCCATTGAGGTGTCCTACGCAAAGAATCCCAGTTTCATATTTTGAAGTCTTTGAACAGTTTTTGCACTTCAAATCGCTGATGTGAAGCAGTCGGATCAATACAATTTTAATAATAGACTAAGCTTACCACTTAAAAGACTATCTGCCTACGTCATATTCTCAGCACCCTTTATATGTACCGTAGCTCTCTCATGAAGGGAAGGACTACATATGTGATCTTCAAAGGTGAAAGATATCATGTTTATTGAAAAATATTTCATCAACCTACATAGTAACATATCAATTCGCCTAAGCTTGTGCGCCTCTATCATGAGAAAAAATTGACAAGCTTTTAAGTATTGAGCAATTTTCAAAACAGAATTTAAGTTGCCGCTAAAATGTATTTACATAGAGTTCAGACCGGAAAAACTTTAAGAACTTTTCACAAGTCTGCTAAGTGAATCTCGAGACTACTAGCGAGTGTAAAGATGCTCCAATTTGATGTTGTCCCGTAAGAAATTGTCTAGTGTCAAAACTTTAAAAAAGTTCAAGGAAGATTTGACAACAAAGATTAACTTGTACATGACGGTTTTGTTTATTTGCGGAAAAACTATGTTCGTAAAGATAGCGAAGTCATTACATGTTGCTGTAGCAAACGAGCAAATAGGTCACCAATGTCAGATTCCAGTACTTATCTCAGGCGTATGTGCGCATAGATATGTCACTTCGGTAAGTGTTATTATACGTATAAGATGATGTGCAAGCAATAAATTGTGAAGGGCTATCAACTTGGAAACCACCTCATCGGTGTGATGGAGTGATGAAAAGTTCCATCATTATGATCAAGTTCATGTTGGTCCACGTGATTAAACACATTTCTAACATATATGATAGTCTAAGAGAAAAATACATTTCAAACATGAAATTCACGTTGTTAGTATACCACGACATGATTGTCAAAAGTCTATGTTTAATGGCTGGGATTTCAATGGTCAATGCTTTCTTGTGTTCTCTTTCCAGATGTTTCGAAAACAATTCGAGCCTTAAAAACACCGTCAATCAGATTCGATGTATGATGATGTTCTTATCATTATTTCACACTTTATAGTCAAAGAAACTATGCATAGACTGTTTAAATCAAACTGTATTTATTTGAAAAATCTGCCTCTTCATTTCGACTTTAGGAAATAATATAATGGCAGATATTTTGGTGATTCAGTAAACCTAACGAAGAATATCAGGTGAAATAAAATATCATGTGTATTGAGACAATATGCAATGTAATGCTTTAATCCTATTTATTTGTGATCCTTTCTTCTCGATGTGAGTTTCTACCCCTCATGGACATTGTTGTATCCAAAGTCAAAAATATACACCCGACCACAACAGTTGAGATTCAAATGAATCTCAAGTGTTGAGAAAAAGGTGAAGTTGCGATAAGAATAAAACTGCACATTCTTCCACACGGTGGTATTTTAGTGGATCAACATGCATCCTACCGATTCAAAGATTCTCCACGGAAATGTCTGACTTCATGTTGACAGTAGAGCGTGTAGTATCTTCTACTCTTCTCCCTCCTAATGTTATAATATAGTTTCTTACTACTCTTCTCCCTCCTAATGTTATAATATAGTTTCTTACTGTGGCATGATAATCCCATGCGGCCTCACTCATTTTGATTCTCATGCAGGTGAATTGCAAGTACTTTCTACAATATTATAATCATAGCCATGAACCCGTGCAAAGTACCGATATTATACTACAATATCTGGAGTATTCTACATGCAGTTTATGCTTTTAGAACGTCAATGAAACGTCATCAGATTCACCGCCCAATTTCTTGATTGGTTCACAATCACATCATTACGCATATAGAGAAAAGAGGGACAAAGTATAATAACAAAAGGGATTACGCATATAGTACATTCAATCTTTCCAAGATAGTTGTACGGAGATAGAAAGGACAAGGATGTCCGACAACATTTTACCAGCTACAGTTCAGTGTGTGCTTCAAAAAACTTCTACTCCAAATCGCCGCAGAACCATGTTACCGGTTTGGTTCCATCCTTTGATGGGGTATTCCCATCCGCTTTGTTATTATACTTTGTCATTCCAATCGCCGCAGAACCATATGGATGTGCACTTCAGTTTATGAAGATCTCCCGGTGAAATTGCTACAAGTATATAACGGTTATTTGACGTGACCTACAGGAGTTTGTTTTGTTTCCAGCGGGAAGTGGAAATGCACAACAAGGTTTTAGCTTATCCTATGTCTAAAACTCACCAAGGATTTCCATTACTTTATTACCAAAGAAAACGGACAATATATGCAATTATCAATGAGTTACTGCATCGTTATTGACCTAGCTTCAGAATAAATCCAAAGCTACGTTTCTAGGGTTCATTACAACTATATGAGATGAAACATAATTACAATCCCATATTTCTTTCCAAAAAAAATGTGATTATAACCTACTAAATTTCTACATTTACACAATTTTTTTCATTAAAATCACAATCTTACATCTGTTTGAAATATCTATCTCATGCTATGATGAAGCTTATTAACAAACCAGAGGAAATTGATTCTTTGTGTTAATAAAACTTGAAATTTATTTGAATGCTGAATATTTAAGAAAATCTCACTATATTCATATTTTTTTGTGAAACATTTTTTTATATTTGTTTCTACAATGATAATATGGATCATAACAAAGAAAATTATATCCATTTAATTCTATCTTCATGAAAAATGAAAATATAGCATATTTATGATTGAACATAATTTTCACTATATATCAGACTTAGAACGAATGCATGTGCAATAAAAAACACTTGAAATTTTAATCAAACAAAAAGGAGTTTTTAAAATTATTTGTGAAAATTTACAAAATTTTGCGACATGATTTGATCTAAATTTTACAAATACATATCAATATTGTAATAAATGTGTCTATTTGAAATTTTTATGGTTATTTTGAATTTTTTTTTCAAATGCACCCATAATATTTATGTTTTTACAGAGCTACTTCATAGAAAACTCGTATAAAACATGTTTTATTTCATGAAAATAATAAAATTTTATAAAATTAAAAATTATTATTCTAAAAATATTTTTTCAGCAATAAATATTTTCAAATAGTAATTTTATTCAAAATATATATAATCACAATAAAGATTATAATATAATTATTTTATATTTTAAAAATGGTTTAAAAATTACTATCTAAAAAATAATCTTGAAATTTTTTTTATTACAAAATTAGTTTTTAATAATTTAATCAAAATGATTTATAACATCTTACTTTAATAATAAATATATGTTATTTTTATTTGATCCTGGTTAGTTTATAAAAATATTTTTTTAAATCATTTTTTCATTAAATATGAATCACATCAATTCATATGATTAAATTTCTGGAATAAATAAAAAATAAATTTATGTAAAACATATGACTAAATTTATTTAATTTTATTTTTAATTTGATATGATGATTTTTCAGATGTTCTTGCTTGAATTATTTTATATAATTTGTGAATCATTCTGAAATTTATAACAATAAGATGATAACCACAATTTTTTTACCATCATTTATAATAAACTTTCAAATATATATTTCAAGATTATCAGATATTTTAAATATCATAATATATTAAAATAATTTTATACTTATATGAAATTTCAGTTCTTAAATTTATAAAATAAATTTCATTATTTTTTGATAGTATTTGAATGATATTTTGATCATAAAATAATTTGGGATTTGAAATTAATTTAATTTATTCTTATTTTTTTATAATGATATTATTTTGATTCTATTCATAAAGTTTACTATATTTTGAACAGAAAATTTTCATCTACAATGACACAAAAAGAAAATATATCATATATGTTGTAATATAATAATGATGTACGTTCATATAAGATACATACTAGTAATTAAAAGTGAAAAATTTAATGCATTTTTTGTATCAAACAACCCATGCATTTTGTGTTTTCAATATATAAAATGAAAATTAAGATATTCCTTTAAAATGCTTTTATGTTCTTTGAAAAACTGATATTATGTTTTCAATATTTATTCCTTCAAAGTTGAATTTCAAGGAAATAATTTTTTTCCAAATTTACATGAGCAGAAACTCTATTTGATGGAAGGCTAATCGGACATTGTATTTCAACATCGTGACCGCATTATTACCAGAATTGGTGTTGTTGTATCGATTTCAAAAGGAAAAAGTTTTTGAACATATTGTCTCATCACCACATAAATTTGATTGCAAGTAACGACATATCCGGTGCAAAGTCTTATTATACATGATCCACAGAACGACCAGTGGAGACTGTATTCCCGTTGACGTGTAAAAGTGTCCGTCCAAATGTATAGACTTCCCATTTGCAGATGGACAAGCACATAAAAGAATAGGAATAAAAAAAAAGCTTGGAATCTAAAGTTCTTAGTCAAATACTTCCTCAATGGAGTTCAAAATTGATAACCAAAAAAAAAATACTTTGAATATCATTTTCGAGTAACAAAAGCGAATGGCTTTCGGGTCTGTCTGTCTTGTGGCACTGACAGAGAGATGTGGATTATAAGGAGGAGTGGATGATCTCTGTCCACTAGTGAGTGCGGGGGGATTCGATCGCCTGATCTCGTTTCGTTCGAACGTCGATTGAACACTTTACGTGCAACATCGCACACTGGTCAATCCGCTTGACCTGATAGTGAGGAGTGCGTAGGGTTTTGTTCGAACCCTACAGAGATAGGTTCCAAAGATTAATCTCGTCACTCGGCCCAAAGCGGTAACAGAAGTTACGTCTGTGCTTAGATTTTGGGGAAGATGATTCCAGCTTTTGTGTCGCGGCATGTTTCTTCACAAGCATGGTGATACATTTTGTGCATGGGACTCGTACTCTAAGCGTTTGGGCTCCACGTGTCCACTATACCTGAAAGAAACTGCAAAAGATGTTCTTCTCTTTCCGAATTTAGTGGACGCTCACCACTCGTCATATTGACAGTGGGCTGGCGAAACGCAACTTCAAGCTTCAGGACTATAATAGGAACATAACCGCACATTTGATAGGAGTATAGTTCCACGCAGGGCTTGTGTGGAATTGAATTTGCTCTAGTATTTGCATCTCGCAGGGATGTACGGATTGCAGTATCCACTCGAGTGGCTGAGAAATGTGGAACACTGATGGTTGTTCACTCAGCGTAATATGAGAAGGCGAGAACAATGTGGTCAGCTTTGGTTGTGCATGGCAGTCTCGTTACGTATGTCTTCTCTTCTTATTTGTGGCAAATTTGTCGCGGAAGTGAAAACAGGAAGGCGTTATTGATTGTCGTATAAAGATGGTGACCACCGACGTCAAGATTTTGTTCATGTCTTGGAAACAAAGACCTAGCGCCCTCTACAGGCAATGAACGATGGTTCGATGGGGCAAGTACTTGACGCCCAGATGGGCAAAAGATGGAAAGAACCAAGAGTGAATTCTGGCGTTGAAGATATGCGAAATTCTATGAGGAAACAAGCGAGGTAGTTTTATATTATGTTTTTCTTTCTTGCGAGGAATTACGATCAGATCCTCAAATATTGGAATCTGCTATATCCAAAACATGTACATATTGGAAAAAACGACAGTGATTTTGTTCAATGTCCGCAGCTGATCAGGGTAAAGTGCATCATGGGCCTCCATAATTCTTGAATTATCTCCGCATCCTGTGCTAACACAAGTTTCGGCTATCTTCATCAAGCTTTTCGTAATCTTCACGACCACTTAGAGCAGCAGCGATCAAAACCGGAAGTGGTTTCCAAAGAGTTATTTATTCTGATAAATAACTCTTTGGAAGCTCATGCCCTTGCTTTTTTTGTTTGTTGGTGCATGCGCATCCATTCTAAGAGATGGAGAGTGGAGTGGGCACTGGTGGTGGAAAAGGCGGTGCTAGTGGCCCTGCCCTACCTTTAATTATTTTCAACTGCTGTAAGCGAGGTATATATGATGTTTTACCCCTACAAGTTTTGTCCTGAGTACTGTCGATGATTTTCATATTAGAATGTTCGGTTTTATTATTATTATTATTATTATTATTACTTTGTTAATCCTTGTATCCTTGTTCAGTGCAGGTATCTACGGTTGTTAAATGTTCTCGTGTTCCTCTTAGATACAAAACTATACATTTTTCTGATACATTCTGAATAGTGCAGAATCACACACGCCCAATCAAGGGTTTAAGCATATGGTGAGGAGATTCAGAGGCTCCTACCGAACTTTATCGTAAGTACGACGATATTGAAGATTTATTGTGTTCAGACTTATCCTTTTCTGGAAAAGCAGCAGTTACAATTTATCATCACTGATAGTACTCTCTGTTATTGTTCATACCCAGTAGATTTTTCCCCCTAAGATATAGCAACAAAAAAGCCCTCCAACTGCACATTGTTACTCTTGTAATTCTTCAGGGCTTGTCATAGAGTGCCAAATAGACTTCAGTCACTTCAAATTAGATCATGAGATGCAAATGCTTCAGGAACATCCGCTGTGCAGGAACAAGGAAGAAATTTCAGTTCAGGTTTTCAACGATGGAGTTCTCATTATCTTTGGCTGCCCAAAAGAGAAATTTACTCCGGATGAGGTATCAGACTGATGTACACACGAGAGACTGTAGTGCATGTCAACACATATTTAAGTCTACACGTACATATTTTCTTTTTCTTCTCCTTGTCATGAAGTTGGAAGCTAATTGGAGGAGAGAAGTGGCTAGTCATGTTGCCGTTCAGCAATGTGCATTTTTAACTCCACGGTAGTTTCTCTTCACACTTGGTGTAATTTGTACATGCAATATCTCCGTTGACCAAATTTCTGTGCTCGTAAGATTTTGACAGTAACAGATATTGTACAACTATCATCTAGGTTTCAGTTCTCGTCTTGTGACTAAATGATTGCTGTGGATTTGTCTCAAATGGTTGAAAGCAAGCGTTTATTTCTCGTGAAATCGTGTTTACTTCTAGGTGGAGGCCATGTGGGGATATGTACGTGGTGGGGGCTGCCTGCTCTTCTTAAGCTCTTCAGGGGGTGATGGCCGCCAGAAAACTAACGTCAATGATATCATTCAGGAGTATGGGATCACCATCAACTCGGACTGCCTTGTATGGTTGCATGCCCCTCGATATTTGTGTTGAAGAATACATGTATTTTGTACTTTCATTTAATATAATCATGTTGTTTCTTCTAAGGTACTCAGAATCTGACTTTCATGCTTTTCATATGTGACGCAAGGTTTAAACTTTTAGTTGTTGGCTGCTATCTATGAGTGTCCGAGTAATTTGATTTCAGTTGTGCGACCTAGATTTTGGCAGTAAAATCAAAGTCTCATATTGTTCTAGCGTACATGTTCAGTTTTGTAGCTCGAAAGAAAAGAGGGAAGAGCCCTTTCAGGGCAGACTTGCACAAAACAATATGTCATCTGCTGGTTTGGTTGTAAAGCTTTGTGAGCTGGCAGTACCTCTACAAATAATTTGCTTATGACATACTTTCCCCTCGTGTTACGAGTGAGAGGGTTTTTGCTTCTACCGATTTGCAAAGGCTACGTTCATATGGGAGTGAGATTATCAGCATGGGCACTGGTTGACCTGGAGTGTTACCGCCTTGGTTGCGACTATGCCGGGAAAATGTAGTAACTCAGGCTTAGATATAGCTGCAGGCTGGCAGGCCGAGTTCCCTCTTTTGAAGATTCAGAGGACTATGCCTCCAACAAGTTCCCTCTAGTGCAGTTATGGAAGAATACGCCTCCAGTGGGATCCGAAGTCACAAACTTTCCCTTACGAAGGGAAGGCTCTACCACTGTGCTATAGAGGCTCTTTGCCTGAAATGATTGTAAATTATTTATATAGTTTTTTATCATAGAAGTAATTTCAGGTCATAGCCACATTTTGCGTCTCACATGATGATACAAGAGCAGGATCTTGACAGGGCCTACGATGATATGTACCCAGGTACACGCGTGGGAAGGGTCGAATCCACTGGCTGGGAGTATAGAAGTTTGGTGTGTGGGCTCTTTTGTCTGTTTCTGATCCTCTTCTTGCGCTGTGGAAGAACAAAAGTCTTAGATTTGGGGGAAATTGTCCGTCTTAGATTGCATGCGATTCTCAGATGTCTTTTAAGTTCTGGTTCGTAGGAAGCTTAGCACGCCAATGTCCGACGATAGCGATGCCATTTTCATGTGTATCTCTCGCATCAGAATACGTTGCCGGGTTAAACGCTGTTGAAAAGTTCATTATGAAGAACTAGAACCAAGTTTGAGAGTACAATCAAAATTCAAAGAACATTTTGTACATCGCAGGGTGGTGATTGTCAGTCTCGGCCAGACAAGCTGACATGTAATGCGACGGACTGTATATGATAATGTGTACCAATGTCTTGTGTTCATTTTCTGGCGGAAAATTCGATGGAGTTGTATGAAATGTGAACGATCTCTTAGAATTTACAATATTGGTGCTTTTAACTCTCTCCGCAGTTTTCTTCTCCACTGGATAACTGGGAGGGACTATCCTGTTGTGCCAGATAAGGACAGCACAGGAGAAGTACCTGCATCCAAAGGAGGTGTATTTGACCGATAGTTGTTTGAGCAAGGAACTCAACAATGTATGGCTTCAGTTTCAGCTGTCTGTGGTTTGAAAGAGTTTTCGTGCATTTATGAAAAGAGGTCAACCAACGCGTTTTGTTTTTCCTCCCTCCACATGTTAACTCTATGCTCATATCCGAGCCACATGCCTGTGTTGCAGTTTGGTAAGAACGGAGTAAAGAGGGTTGAAGAGACTCCTAACAGCATCCCGGATGGTAACAGGTTTCTCAGTTTCTCTCTCTTACATGCTCCGGAGAGTCTGCATGGAGTAACGTGGGATTCTATCTCAACATAAAAAAGATTCTAGTAGGTATATGTTGTAAGATCAGTAGTCATCCTGGAGTGTCATCTGAGCTAATCATATTCTAAGACACAAATCATATATGGTGAAGACGTTTTTATAGTCAGAGCCTTATCAGCGGTAAAGAGTTTCTGGTTATATCTTGGTAGTGTGTGAAACTGTGACACATCAATCGTTCAAATTAAGAGAAGCGTAATAGGTACAGCAAGCTAAAGAGTACGGGAAGCGAGATTTTTCATAGTTCTGGTCGGTTCCTTGTGATGCTGTACGTGGGTCTGTTCGGGCTTACACCTATTGGCTTTAAGGTCCCCTCTTATTTCACTTTGTAATATGGCCAGGATGCACTTGCAAGACTTTGATATTAAAACCGATGTGAAAGCCGGGGATAAAGACTTCCACTTAGTATATCCTCATGGAGCCACTTTAACAGTCCAAGCACCAGCTTCTGCCATCCTATCGTCAGGGATGATAGCCTATCCTGTTAACAGGCCCATCGGTAACATTGAGTCCTGACCCCGTATGTGCATTTCATTCAAATGTATGCTGGCGCACACTTTGCACTGAAGCGTGGCTTACATCATAAAGTTCAATCATATAATATCACTCAGTTATTTTTCCTTTATCCCATCAATGTATGAGATACGTTTCAGGTCAAAGTATTGTATTGCTACCTGCGACGTTCGATAGGTAGGCTGCTTCATCTTGTCAAGGAGAAAAGAGTATCCAGGAGTCACATGGTATCATTTTTTGCAGGAGCGATATGGGAGGGTCCCAAGGGTCAAGGGAGGATAGCAGTGCTAGGAAGTGTCACAGCTTTTGAGGATGTTTGGCTCGAGAAGGAAGACAACTCTAAGTTGTTGGACTTCTTACTTCTGTGGCTAACCCGCCAAACTTCTGTAGAGGTTTGATACAAAACCTTTGGTCTTCGGAGTTAAATAATTGCACCAAACATGAAAATTATCAGGTCAATTTTATTCAAATTCTTAAAGTCTAACGTGCTCCTGATGGAATATAAGGTCTGCTAGTTTCTCGATTGTGTTTTGGTCAGACAGTTTATTGCTGAATAAGCTGCAACTTCAAGCGAGTTTCACTCACAAGTTGTATGTTTTTACGAAGATTTGTTCGTCGAAGTTGGTGGTTTCAGCAATTATTTCCTCAGAAGCAATGAAGTTCTGCAAATGTCTCTCGGCTAATTGTGTGAACCTTCAACAGGTGGAAAAGCTGAATTCTGAAGAATTAGAAACCGGTGATGTAGAGCACGTGCCAAGCATAGGTGCTTTGGCGTCTTCATTGCGGTGTTGCCTGCAGGCAAGCTTCTCTATTGGACAACAACCACTCCATGGTTTTCAACATCGATTGACTTTTCGTTAATATTCCCTTCAACTGCCTGGGTTGTGTATAAATGTACATCATGGCTCGGATTATACTTGTCAGTACACCATGTTCCCTGTGAAAGCATCTGTGAGTGTACGCAACTGACATGTTCTGTTCTAGCACGAACGATGTTATGACCACAATCTGATTACACCAGACGGTCTCTTGTATAGCAAAGATCCAAGACATTTCTAATAATTGCGCAGGAAGCAGAGGAGTTACCTAAGGACTTTACAAGACTTGTTGACGACAAACTTTTCCAGTATCACACAAATTTGACACCTGAGGTTGTCAAGTTATACAAAAAACTTGGCGTTAAGCATACCCCGTTGACCTTAATCGCTCCACAGGTATTAGATATGGGTCAGAGTTATATGTAATGTTGACCTTTGTTGCTGATTGAAAACCTACTACTTTCTAATACTCTACTTCAAAATTGATTCCTTATAATTTATACCTGCAGTTTGAAATGCCGACACCACCGTTACAACCCGCTGTCTTTGCACCGGCCTTGAGAGAATTGCCGCCACCTGCACTTGACCTGTTTGATCTGGATGAGTGCCTTGCTTCGCCAGCCATTCACCTTGCTCAACTCACAAATAAGGTTTTTCTGAGCCCAATATCTGTACCCATAACAGATATTGCTTTTGTCACTGGACCAATGAAACCGAATGTTTCCCGATTTGCATTACAGAAGGAATCTAGACTCGTTGTTTTGCATGATGAAATGACACAATCAGACCATCATGAAAAACTTTCCCTTCACAAGAAGTAAACTTTAATCAACCAATCAACCAGTTGTGGGCTGCTAAGGTAATTAGCAAAAGCTAAACCTTTTCTTGATGAACAGGAGAAGTGAATGATGACAGTGGCTATGATGACAGTGTAAAGGTGCTGATAAGGAGGACCTTAACTACTACATTACAAAAGGGGCTTCTTACGTTGGCTTGACACCGGAGGTAGTGAATTCGCTCGATTGTGCTTCATAACATGTGAAATAAGTCATCACGACCATGCCAATCTTAAATGTGTTGCCTTTTCAATTTCAGGAGGTCAAGGAGTTATCGGTGATCTGGTTGTTCATGCATGTGATAATAGCTCTAACCTATCGTCTTTATTTTTCTAGAAGTGCGATAGCCTAGGTTATATCAGATTGAAAATTCTCTGAAGGACATTTTCCCATGTCCAAGCAGATCGTAGGAGTTGCGCCTGAATCCGGCTCAAGGGATGCAGGAATGGCATATTTGTCATTCTTATTTAAGGAAATAGTGAACATGAAGAGGCGTAGAACAAGTTCTGACCCTTGTCGTTCACAAAATATTGAAGAGTAGGTTTATAACCTGACCGGGACATTTTACCCAAGGTAATTTGTAGACTAAGTTTCTTTCTACAATAGCTCAACATTGTGAATTAGAAGCCACATGAGAGAATCACCTGAATCGGTATCAGATTTCAGTAGGACTCTTGTCTTTATTTCGACGGCATGCCATCTTTTCAACCTCTGATATCAAATCAGAGGATGACGGTTCTTGTATGGATCAACATTGTGTTGAAGTACGAAGCGAATGTCGATGATGACTAGGATGCTTGCGCAGATCAACTTACAGTTGGGCTGTTTCAGTCTGCCAATCTGGAATCCAAATGCTCGATTCACTTTTTGACCTCATGCGCTTCGTCATACACTACATAATTACCGCAAAGATGGAATGACGAGGTCAGTTTCGACCACCTGAACATCTCACGAGTTTTCTGTCCATAACTCGGCAGCCAGTGATCTCTATAGTCTACACAAGCTTTGGGGCCCGTCCCATTCTTTTTGTTGAGCCTGTAAAAGAACAAACCGAACCAAATGTCACATCCGCAGGCTCCAAGTGCCTTATGTATTGCTGGGAGTTTGCCATCGCTCTGTATAATGAATATAAGCCGGAAAGAATAATGAAAGCCCCGAAGGCCATGAGAGAATCAGTTCATATTTTAAGCTGTGACTCAGGGAGAGAAACACAGAGAACTGTCCATGATGGAGTCTGAGTGGAAATGAAGAGTCGGACGTCGAAATACGAGTGGGTTGGGTCGGCCAGCCAATTGGCTAATTGTGTGACCAGCATGCCACGCCCACCCACTCCCGAAGCAGCTTTGTCGAGTGATCATGTCTCACTGCCTTAGAGACAGACGGTTGCCTTATTCTGTTGACAGAAATCATCTACAGAGATGGGAGTGTTGTGGCCTGTCTCTCCACATGCAGTGAATCCTGTTGGTTGCATAAAATAATGCGGGCACTACAAGATGACAAGCCTTAGAGGAGGAGAAGGTACTTTTTCGGAGTCGTTTGCCGGCCAGTAATGCCAGATTCTCTCCTCAGATGAAGAAGATGCGCTTCCTCAGTACGAAACCTCACTCACTTGTGCTCTGCTTCGAACACCGTGAACCAATGCGTGAACACGCACGCAGGATCGCAGGCTCGCAGGCTCAGCAAAGTTTGCTACGCATTATCCCCCCACTGAAAATTGCTAACCTCTCATCAACAATTGCAAGCCTCTGTCAGCAGTCACCACGTAGTCGGATGTCACAACAAAGGGCTCCCGTCCCTCCTTCCCTTCTTTCCGGGAAAGTCATCATCTTTGATCTTGCCTGAACTGAAGCTCTGATCCGAAACCATGTGCAGGTGCAGGTGCCGGAAGGTTACAACTTAGAAGTGAAGTTTCCAGTCTGGTGATTCTAATGCTGATGTAACGAGCCCTCACATCATTGAAAAGTGGGGGCCGCTGGAGGGCGCTCGTAGTTGAGGCTGGAGACCGAGCTCGGCGAGTAGCCGGCCGACTATGCAGTGTGTGTGACAGTCGGCGCGAACTTGGGAGGTGAACAAAGGGGACTCGGAGACGGAGGAGGCAGATTAATGAAGTTGCAATCATGTGAGGCCGAGCTGAGCTGAGCTGAGCTGAGCTGGAAGGGGCCGTCTAGTCAAGAGGTTGATACGAGTTTGTACAAAGCAGGCGCCATTCCAGAGTCGTCAGTTGTTGCTGTTGTTGTTGAGACGACGAAAGTACAAGTTGGACTTCGACAGATTCTTGTCAGAGTTGTTCTGGGAATGCTCATCAATTGAGGAATAAGTTGGTACAGAACTGAATGAATTTCTCATGTGATGTGCCCTGGTAGCCCAGCGATGCATCCGTTGCAAGTTGCAACGCCCGTGGGAGACATACCTGTCGCGCGAGCTACATGGAAGCCAAGCCAGGCAAGGACCATCCTCAATGTACAAGATGAAAAAAAACTCATCGATCTAAACGTCTGCGCCTACCGTATCGTCCTATCATGGACTCACTGACCGTCTCGTCTGTCACAGGGGTCCACTTCTCTTGTCAGAAGACCTTCCACTCAAACACGAATGCGTAGCAGGACTTCCGGAGTCCGGACTTGGCTTACCTTGGCATGGCATGGCTGGGCATGGAGCTGTTCTGTGATGAATCATGTGGAACAGTGTGATTAATACTGGTGACTCTTTCAGACTTGGGGGCAGTTGCCTCACAGACGAACTCACAATTACCCACTCACTTACAGACGGCTCTTGCTTAAATATTTCGGAACCTGCTGCTGCTGCTTTTTTTTCAAGCTCGTTTATATAACTCATAATAAGCTGGACTTTGACCAGCTGGGGATTTGGAGGTAATCTCTAGCGTCGAGACCGACGTCCTGTGTAGTGGTGCAGTAGGGGAAGTCTTCATGCTCCTCAAGAGAGAGACATGAAAACTTTCCGTGGCTGTGCTCTCGTTCTCTACATTTGCCAAGGGCTAATTGAGGAAGGGGCCCACAATTGCTCATTAGGCAGCAGTTTGAGATATTTAGGGAAGAGAGAGAAAGAGATAGTAGGCGATTGGGTTTTGTAGACGCCGTTTTTGCTTTTTATTTCTTTTGCCATCTGACATCAGAAGCCAGGTTATTACGACAAGAGTGTTTAATTTAGCTCATAATCTTCTGAAGTTCTCTGTCATCTGTGAGCACCTGTCTGACTAAGCTCGAGTAGTCTAGAACTTCCGTTGCATAGCTTCTCAGGCTGCATACTACTTCCACTTCTGATGCACACGCACCCATCACAATTGTCATGACGCCAACACTAGAAACTTGGGTTTGTTCAAAGCGTCTCCGTCGTCGTCTGTGATCGAGAAACACCTGACCTTCAGAGTCGTCTAGAAGCTATAGGCTTTCTTTCAGCAGACCAGACCAGACCCTGCACATTCGCAGCCTCGAAAATCACAGATCCAGTTCGGATATTCTTTCTGTTCAATATATTTCGTTCTTGCAGTGAGTGCCCTTTTCGAATTCCTGCGTGAGAAAAACATTCATCAGACACGTCTGGGCTCTGAACTCTGGAGATGAAAAGTTCATCAGCTTCTGAGATCTGAGACTCCAACAGGAGAGTCAGTCACGCAGCAAAGCGATGCATCAGCCCAGGAACCTTAGATCCTGAGCTTTCAAATGCCATCGAGTACCTGGGCGAGTGCAGCGCAGCGCAGCTATCCAAGTCTAGCGCGAGCGAGTAGGCAGGGGTCTGTTTATGTCCAGAACCCTCACGATTCGATCGCTTCCAGAGCTGAGCCAAGGTCAGACACACTTGAATCTATCGAGCGAATGATGAATACTCAGCTACAGTCCCTTCCGTCATACCATGGCCCAATGGCAATCCCCAATCGAGAGTGCAACAAAGATGGCCCCTTCTTTGTCTGTCTGTCTCACTCACTCTCTCTCTTCTGAGAATTCATTCATGTTCGCGGACTCGGTCGACTTAGGACCGAGTCATGCAAGATTCCGAAGCAGCCTTGAATACTGGAGCAGCTGTCCCGAGCTCAAATTTCGAGTATGGTGGAGGCACGAGGCCAAAGGCTTAAATATCGCACAAAAAGGTACACAACGTGCAAATGAGTACAAGGGCAAACTTACAAGTGCTCCCCTAGAGGCGAAGGAAAGCAAAAAGCAGCCCAAAGCGTCACAAGTCCGGAATTGAAAGACCAATTTCATGATGAACTCAAATCAAATCAAAAATCAAAGAATGCTTGTGAAAAACAGCTTTCTTGTAAAACATGCGTCCCAAGTCATTGTAGACTTGTTTCCAAAGATGAGGTAGAAGACTTCTTCTTTTTCACCTTAACCTTCACTTGCACTTCATTTCATCCTTCCTAGCTTGCTTCTCATAATGAACTCAATGAATCACATCGTGACGATCGATCCGTTAAGAAGATACTCAATCCGAGATTGTACGTGGTACATGCATTTTTCTCTATTCTTTTTCTGGGGTACCCACAGAAGAAGAATAGAGAGGCCTGTAATTTTGAGAATCAAGTCATGCTTCAAGTTGTCCCTCGTCCTCCTTGACCTGCAGCTCAGCTTCGAACATAAATGAACCCTCGGACAAATTCGTTTGACTGTGCCAAGACAAGATCTCATGGTCTTCACTTTCAGAGCTATGAGTGTCGTCCATGGACGTGGGTTGCACTTGCACTTGCATTGCTGCCCGGGCAAGTGTACGATGCAAGCTTCCAAAATGAAGTCCAAATCAATAATCATCTAAACCATAACCACGAAGCTTCAACTCCAAAAGTTCAAGTTGAAACACAAATGGCAAAAGCCGTAAGGACCTCCGTCCGTCCCTCGCTGCTGCACAGTTATCGTACACTGTGATGAGGTCTTCGAACCTTGTTTGCAGAAAAAAACGTCACTCCTTCTTTCAACTCAAACTGCAAGAAAAGAAATGGGATGAGTCATATCGACACTTGCACTTCATCCGGATTTGCGACTTCCATTGACTCCTGGACCAGTTAGCCTGGGCCATCTTGTACTGGCCGGAATATGCTGGAGGGAAGAGCAGACAAGAACATGTCGAGAGAGTATATTGAACGTGAATTAATTGATGATACGCAGTTATATATAGGCCTGGGGCATTATATTGGTACAAACAAACTGAGTCTGAGTCTGGACCTGGGCTTTGGCATCTGGCATGTATCATGGAGGGAATAAAAGTCTACCCGTATGGCTCATTCCTTCACCTTGGTCGTCGATTTGGCAAATAATGCACTGCAGAATTTCAATCATAGAGCAAATTATCTAGCAAGAGATTCGCTTAAAAGAAGGATGATTCGATGACGATGCCACATGATGAGCACCTGCTGTGCCATATCATGAAAAAGATTCAATCATCATAGAAATTAGAAATTTATCTCAAGTTTCATTATTAAAGCCGGTATACCACGTTTGTGACGAAATTTTCATCATCTTGTTAGAAGATAAAAAGTTTACACTCAAAAAAGTAAATATCAGCGCGCTGAATTTTCTCGTGCTCATCTCTGGCAGCAGATCGTGAAGAAAGTTATACTCTAGTGTGGATCATCTTGAACTGGGCACGTCATTCATCCCCACGGAAGAAAAAATCAAGAAGAGCTGAGCATTCTCATGGACTGATGAAGTCAGTACACAAAATCTCTATTGACAGATCGGAGGTATTTGCAGTACATCCACAAAATTCACAGATAAGGACCTAGAGGAAGCAGCCAAGTATTACTTTTAAGATTCATCCTCAGGCACTTTGCACGTGGACTTCGATTCTATTGCTTCAAGCTTAGTTTTGCGGATGACCCCAGCGCTCCAAACTTCATGGTCTTCCCCAAATCAGCTGGTATCATGTTCTGTTGTGAGGGGAGACGTAAGGAAGTAGCTGGGGACCAGAAATCAAGACTTTAGAGAATAGCGAAGCAAAATACAGACGAACTGTAGTATACGGAGCAAGAACACTGAAACCTTGACGTACCATGATCACTCTACACTAGTACGATATACAGTATAGCGTTCAGAGCCTTGAATCTGCGAGTCAACGCATGTACAGAAAAGTGTCATGAGTTCCGAGATCTGCGAGAAAAATCTGAAGCTGAAGAGATTCAATGAGGAGCTAGTGAACAGGGCGGGTATGAAAAATAATGCGGTAGTAGGGCACGAGCGCATATTAAAGGAGTAGTATACGATATAAAATTGCGCAGGACTGCCTGTCATGTCCTGTACGTCATGTGAACGTAATGTCCTCAGGAATTTGGCCCTGTGCAAGTACGTACGCGGTCCGTCGTATCTGTCGTTAAGATACTCCCTCAGCTGACGTCTCATGGACCGCATCACTCCAAAATCTACAGTTCTATGTACCTGACAGTTCAGACAACGTACGTACGGTACGTATGGAACGATCGATGCTGTACAGCATGACTTGTACACGATATCTTTTGACCGCCAAAGTCATTTCTCTGGGGCAAAAGTGCCAAAAGCATGACCCCGTTTCAACAGCACAGTTATTCCCGGACACCGCAAGTAGGAGGCCTCAAAACATAGCCAATAGAAATATCAACGGAAATGAACAACAAAATGGACTCCCACACCCGTAACAGTTTTACGGAATAATTACGTGGATTCAAGAGATATTATACGGGTATATCGAGTAAAATAATTTTCTTCATAAATGTCCCAACCTTTGAAAGTTTGTGAAATGGAAAGAGTGAAAAAAATTGAAGGGAGTAGAATGCAAGTAAAAAATTTTAAAGGGAGTCTTTTATAAACCCCATAACATGTTCTCCCATTACCCGGAAACCGTGTTAAAGGACTGCCGTAAAATCTTACGGATATTGTTTCGAACAATATGGGCTTTCAAAATTGATTTAAAGAAATCAACTTCGGGAATGGAATATTTCCCACAAACCTCACGTCTTATACCCGTTCTCTGTTCTTTTTCAAACCAAACCAAATATGCAGATCCATAAAATCTTTTACAGGTAAATGCAGTAAAGCAAATTCTCCTTAGAATAATCTAAGACTGCGCGAAAAAAAAATCAAACCTGGTGAAACCGGAAGGGTGAGAAAATATTGACGGAAATGGTTACTTTTTATTGATGTCATAAAGCATTCTTCTGTAACCCATAAAACCCTCTAACGTGACTGCCATAAAAAGTTATGAGTGTGTTTTGAAACCCTTAATATACTTCTTGAGATAAAACTTCAGAGTCTAAAATTTGTAAAAATGTACCCTGTTCAACATGAGGAGTGACATTAAAGTAAAGGTAATTTATCATCCATATGAGAACAATCATTGATGACTCTTTGGATGCTCTGTTGTTTGTAGACCATTTGATCTAGATAATTCAGTGGTATATTATTGTGTCTAGTTCCATGTTACCGTTTTGGTTCCTTACTTGTACGATTTGATAAGGTCTTCCCATCCCTTTTGTTAATTTATTGTTATGTCTCTCCATTTATCATGACTTCACGGTGCAATGGGCTGGCCTCTATGAGTATCCATAGCGGCCAAGAAGCAGCAGTTTGGACAGTTGTTAACGCATTGGTACGTCGGAGCAGCGGCTGCATGGATCTAACCCAAATGTGAGTGTGGTATCACTTTAGATGTAGCATGTGTTCATATGACTCGTTGTCCATTCGGAGGGCAGAGGATAGCTACCCATGATGCCATTAGGGATGTGGTGTTTGCTATGGCGCGGGAGGGTGGATACCTCACATGGAGAGAGCGTTGGTATGCCTTGCAGTCGACTAGGGTTAGGGCAGACCTGTACTTGGTTCGGGAGGACCAGGTCAATGTGGCTGATGTGGTGGTTACCGATCCTACTAGAGACGATTTCGAGAGAGGGGTGATCACCCATCCTCCGGGATGGGCGGCGAGTGGAGCAAAGAAGCAGCTCAAGGTCTCCAAGTATAGAGGTATGCAGAGGTCACCTCTTTGTTCCTCTAGCTTTGGAGTTATATGGAGCTATGGACACCGACCGACATGTTTGTGAGGGAGTGCGCGAGAGCCTACCATACTAGGCGACATGGGGTATCACTCTCTTTAGCTTATTGTATAGCCTATTTTAGGCAACGTGTTTCCATTGCTCTACAGAGAACACTAGCTGGTGCAATCCATAGGAGAGCAATCACGTTAGGTGATGCTTCTTCGGATGCTCCTGCTGTTTGTAGACCTTTTGACTTGGATAGTTCGGATATACTAGGTCTTTGTAGGACATATTTCCCAGTGTGATACTATTGGGGCCTAGCCCCATGTTACCGGTTTGGTTCCTTCCTTGTAAGATTTGATGGGGTCTTCCCATCCCTTTTGATATTTTACTTCGTCTTTTCTCTTTCCTAAAGGGGGCTTTGAGCTAACCACTTCAATCACCGATCTTTGGTAATAATAATAATAACATCTTACTCTTAGCCGAGGATAGTTGGCGACCATGGGCTGACTCTACAATCCTTAGAAGCCTCCCAAATGTTGCTAATCCATTACCCCAATTTTCTTGCTCTTCATTACCCCAATGGACCTTGGTGATTGATTAGTGATTGGTTAGCTTCCCCTTTCCCCTACAAGAACTGAATCCTACAATACGGCCTTCACACAAGGCGCGAATGCTAGTCCCTTTCTTGGGGAATGACAAAGACCAGGGGATCTAAGTCAAGTGAAAGGTGCAAGAGTCCAAAATGATATAAAATTAAGACCAAAATTACATGGGGTGCAAGAGTGCACTAAATAAAAAAGATCAAGAACCTTAGAGAAAAGGAAACTCCATGATCAAACATGTGAAAAATAAAACACTAATGATGATTAGCATGAGGTCATTATCATGCTAGCTTATGACACATCCTGCAAATCTAATGTCGTACTACTGTGTGACCTAGAGACCGAGTCTATGAGATCTACTAAACAATAGCTAGAGCTTGAGAACGCTCTAAGGTCATTGATATCCATTTAGAATAATAAATTGTTAGCATAGATATAGAGATGTCTACCGTGTTTAGTTATTTTGTTCCAGCTACTTTTTATATCAACTCATCCTATTGATAATGGATATGATCAAAGATTTCAAACATCAAAGGTCTGAATGAAATATAGGAAACCCACAAACATATAATACGTCCTTGTCATGTCTTGTCTACAAACCTTTTGTCAAAAATAGAACTTGTTGAAGAGTGCTTACAACCCACACTTTATGTAATGTCTGATGATCCTCATGTACCGTGGTGATATTCGCTCAATGTTGCTTAACGGAAGATCTTGAAAAAGAGTCATCCACCCATAATCAGACCTATAATTATGTAGGTAAATAATTTTGTATCATCACGTCATGGACCATCTAACGTCTCCTCATGTGCATAGCAAAGGTGATGAATCTTTGTGTCATCAAATGCCGCCCCACAACCACATGTGGGTTAAAGACCTAACTTGTGTAGAGACGTTACTTTGGTTGCTGAGCAACACGAGTAATCATCCGTTCTTACAATGGAAATGACATTAGTCACACAAAGGGAGGAGCATACAGAACTTTGGAGTCCATGAAATATGATATTCCTGATGTTTTTTATTTTGACTTATTCTTTTCATCTATAAACAAGAGAACATGGAACCTTGTGGATTACATCAAATGAAAAATGCGAAAATTCAGAAAAATGAATGAATAAATAAATAACGCTATATCATTATAATAAATGACAAAGTAAAAGAAATTACCCAAACGAAAAGATAAGGAAAACAAAAAGGAGACATAAGGGATGTTGTGCTTTTGAAAAAAAAATGTATGGGATGCATAGGTTGTTCTATGCAACGATATGACAAATCTGAAGTGTGCATAGATTCGATATTTATATAAGTTTTTTACAAAAAAAATACAGATTTTTGAAAAAATAAAAATAAATTTCACATGAATTATTTTTAACGAATAATATTGCATTATTTAAATTTTTTTCCAAATAAATTTTATACTTATAAATTAAATTTTAATTAAAATTTATTATCCAATATATAAATTATTTTAATAAATTATTATTATTATTTAATAATTAAAATTTTATCTAATTTTAAAATCATGATATTTAAAAAAAATATGAAACTATTATTTACTAAATTTTTTGAAAAATGTAAAATGTTATGTTGTTTAAATGATGAAAAAAATTCATATAATTTTTTATTACTAGATTAATTTAAAACTAATAATGAATAATGAATAATTTACATTCACACAACATGACTTAGTAGGAATAAATAACATTGTAAAAATGTTATTATATTCAAAATCATTTTACTTGTTTTGTGGCTAGATGAGCATTTATATTTGCTGCAAAAATATGTACATCCAAGAAAGCTCTTGTCCAAGAAAACTGGCTAAAACATAGATTTTTTTTTTATTAAAGTAATAATTGAACCCCTGAATCAAATTCACTTGGCAATATTCATGACTTTCAAAATACAACAAGAAGTAGATTTAAATTGTGCTTTTGAAGAGTGTGTTGTTATCATAAAAGTTTAGAGATCTTGTTCGGAGATTGGTACTCGGATTTTGCATTATAGATTATAACAACAACAAAAATGTTTTGGGATAAACAAGTAAAATTTTATGGTGACACATAAAACTTTAGGACTGCAAGAATATGCCATTTCTTTCGATCCCTGGTGCCTTCCATCTTGGTTTCACATGAAAGGGAAATAGGGAGCAGGGCAAAGATCAACATGAGCTTCTGCTTGAAACTTTTTTCTGCTCTTGACTCTACATAAACATGTAGAGTCAAGGGCCTGTGAGTTTTATGAACGAGAATACACTACGCTCTTGCCTTCTTGCTTGAGAGAGATATCAGCAGGTAAGCCTAGGGGCCAAATTAATAATGTTCTGATCCACTGGGCTTCGGAAATGTTTTTTGTTCATCTGAATCGCTGCTGCGATCCCTTGGTTGACCGGAGGTTTATTGTTGCCAAGGCAACAAGGAAAGAATCCAGGAGGATAGAGTCCAGCCTTTGGGTCTAGTGCATTACCATGCTCATAGACACACATTATTTTGTCAAACCAATGTTATGATATATGTAGCGGCACATATTATTTAGTCAAGTATAAGCCTGTGACTAGGAGGAGATACAACAATGAGACTTCGTTGGAGACATAGCGGATAATGTTTGAATTAGGGCAGGATACAATTCAATTTTTGCTATTGAGCCTCGGAAAGTGCCCTGTCCTAGGTTCTCTCCTTTTATCTATGGATGGTATTGGAGTGTCATTATGGACGACAAGAGATTGATTTTATTTAAAACAACCCTGTTTACTTCTCAACTGAAGTACCTCCATAACCTCATAAGGACTGTAATAGTACTTTTTGTATATCTGAGTCCTATCAAACTAACATAGATAATCTACCAAAAGATTCGTAAATTGATCATTTTGTGTGAACTTAATAGGTCCTCAGGCCAAAACCAGCACTATTCATATCTTCAAGAAAACAGTCAAAAGGAGAAAAAGCATTGCTCTAGGTTCAAATGCGACGACAGCTTCACGCAAGACTTTCAAAGCGAGTGGAATCAAGCCAATTCCTACATCTTGTTAAAAGCTAATACCAAAACTGCCCCTCTCTGGTAACGTTATGAACCATGGACTTGATCCCAAAGCAAGATATGTCATTTTGGTCGAATAGGTGAAGTTGTAAGCGACTACTAAGAAGTTGTAAGTTGGGAAATTGGGAGGCGCAAAAGAGTATGAGAATAGAGAGAGGGGGAGAGAGAGAGAGAGATTTAAGGAAATGAAAGTGGAGGTAATAGACATGCACGACTGACCAGGCCTCTTAAGCATGCTACTCATTTCGGCATGCATGAAATATTCCTCCATAATAAGGTACAATTATTCATCTATAATTGTAATAAACTCCAGGATAGAGATTCCAGATTCCGCGAAAGATTCGAGAGATTCCATTATTTTGGGCGTTACGCTTTGGAAACCAAACCCTTGAAGAATATTGCAGAAGTAGTAGACGAGGAAGTGTCAGGGATAATTCTCAGATTTTTTTCATCATGCTTCGAAGTATGTCTTGCGCGTGTTAAGCACAACCAAATATCAGATTATATTCCTCCCAGCGATCAAAGCGAAAATGATCAAAACAGCCCCAAGAATACCAAGAATAGAAGTATGCAGAAGTGCTCCATCCAGTCAGTTGCCCAAAGCAGATGAACATTCCTGTAAATCTCCTGCAACAAGTTATTCCTGTGTGTCCTAACCTATAATCGGATTTCCGTCTCTTCTCGGGCTCCGTGCCATTGATTGGGACCGCGACTGGATTCTGATCCGATCTACGCCTTGATTTTGTCCATCTTTCCGTCCAGGATTTCGCTTTGAATTTTTTCTTCTGTGCCATGTTCAATTCATATCATCCGCATTTCAGATATCCTGCTGGCTCGTATCTGCGTATCTGCGTATCTGCAAGGATCTCTCGCCCTCACATTTCCGGGGAAAGGTACGCGTGCTCGCTTTCTTTTCACGAATACCCGAAGCTCCTATACCAGGAAATAAATGATATGAACCAAGGGTAAAGCAAAAAGGGGGTGGGGGATATGGAGCTAGAAGTTAGAACGAAGGTGTAGGATGAAGATGAGTACGCGTTGACATGAGAAATGCAAAGAATGAAATTGAACTTCATGCTGCACGGTAGTACTGGATTCCACCAGCTGGAGAAAAGGTGTCTCTCACGAGAACTTTTATTTTGCCACCAAGAGCTTTTGTGAGATGCTCAGAGTTCTGCCGAAGATAAACTCAGCAGCGCACACAGATATAAGATCATAGGCCTGAGTAGAACCGAGCTTGCGAGTTGTACAACACATTTCGGTCGTTCATTCATTCCACCCGCTTCATCTGGGCGGCAAATCAGATCTGGTTAACTCGTTGCATTTCTCATCTCACGAAGTGCATGCTTCTAGGCAGGCTCCACGCATTGATCCAGGCTGCCACTGCTGTTTCATACATGATCAATGACGGTCGAGTCGTGATACGAAGTGGTGGCGGTCTAGTGATCGATACACATACTGCAGGTGATATGTGGATATCGTGAACACTAAATGACATTCCATCATCTTGAGATGCATCATGGCTTTCTCGATCGAAGCGAAATAAGACTTCATTTCGGTGAGTTTGAAAATGAAATTCACAGTAAATGTCATCAGCTCTAATCATTTTAAAATGTACAGTCGAAATAATTCAGCAACGTCATAATTCCCCACTGTGGCCCTCCCACCGTAGGGACGCATAGTGCTGTAAGAACTAGACATAGAAAATAGAATCCCTCCGAGGCTTCATTAACGAGGAACAGCAACAGCAACACCCGCATGTATACTCTGAACTCGCTTTGACATGTATCGAAGCATATACTACCAGCTACGAGTCACAGGAGGCCCATACTACTACAATCTCCACGCAGGGACGCATGAACGAGCCGCAGGGCCCGAGAGAAATTCTCGACTCCTCCAACTGTGAGCAAGGATGGGTGACTTTGGGCGATTCTTGTCTCATGGTAGTACTACGCACAAAGGTCCATCATTCAGGTCCAGCCTCAGCCAGCCGGAGCACGGGCATGATCGCAGCAGAGTGCGTGGAAATTCAACTCCGTAATCTAGATTACCACCGTGAGTATCTGGCACTGTATCTCACTCAGTCAACAGGGCCACGACAGCGGTCTGTGCGAGTCCAAGCAGAGCCGGACAGCAAAAGAGTTCAGAACCTCTACGTTTCGAGGTCGCGAACGATGCCCACAGTACTCATCTCCTCGCTTCCAACGCAGCCAGCGGCCAGCCAGTCGTCGCCACCACGGAGCCATCAGCCATACCAAGGGTCGGTATACCGTTGCAATGAAAGACGCTGGAAATTTCTGTTCGGATAGCACGGGAGACAAAAGCTCATAGCCCCCGTAGGTAGGCTCAGGCTCGGGGGCAGAGGCAGCCAGGCCCTAGGCTCGTAGCTAGAGAAAGCGAAATCTCATCACGCCCTAAGGTTGCATGCATGTCTAGGCCCGAGGCCCCCGAGCCGAGCCCAGCAGCGTGTGATGATGGTGTGCAGCCTGGCGAGGGAGAGCGAAGGAGAGGGTGGAGTAGAGTATATGCTAGAGCATGGGGGAGAAGACAAAAAGGAGAGGGGCGGATACAAGGCTGTCTACATACAGGGGCTCCGAGTCCACCCAACCTGAACGACAACAACAACCCGGAAAGGTCCCGGAAGGGTCGGATAATCAAACACGAGTTGGACAGTCCGCTGGAGGTAATGATCGTGACGTGAGAAGAAGATGCGGGTGATGAAATGAGGCATTGATGTGGGCCAAATGCGCCCAGATGCAGGGCTGAGTGGAGGCGAACTTCGTCACCATGACGGTCGACGAGACCCGACATTGGACAGACTTTCGCCACGCATGAGACGTAGAGAAAGGGAGCGGCATTGTCAGGCATGGAGTGCTCGACTCGATCGTACACTCAGATCTCAATTGGCGGATATAGCACATCCGTAGGCTCGTTGACTCCTTACTTTACTAACCCTCCCGTCTCTCGTCGATGAGTCCCAGGACTGCAGCTCGACGGGACTGGCCATGGATGGACAGGAGCGGACCGGCCATTGACTCGATTCGTTTCTAGTACCAGCACTGTACTGTACTGTGCTCGCCCCCTCCGTCGAGTCCTCTCAGCTGAGAACCTGAGACGAGCTTGCCAATTGCAAGCAGTGCAAGAAAAATATGTAACTGAAGCTCCCGGGCCCCCGTCCATCCATGGCCTTTTCGAGGTGCTTATTACGTTACTCGTTGATGGAGTGCATTTACAGCCCTCTGACACAGCTGATTGCTGTTTATGAGCTTTTGTAAAAGCGTGTTCCGTTTGATTCCAGTCTCCAGACCTTTTCTACAGAATCTACACCGAGTGTGTGTGTGTGGTCGTTTGCGTTGTTTGGAAGGAGGGGGCGTAAGGGCGCAGCGTAGTGGTCGTTTGTGGTACTTTTGGTGCAACTTGAAAGTTGTACGACGGGAGGCAATAAATTTCCTCGGCCCGGTGATCTCCGGCATCAGAATGAATGATTGACTGATTCACAGTCCTGGAGGCTGGATTATTATTGCCGTAGCTGGGCCGGGCTAGCTCAATGAAAGGAGTTCGAGAAAGATGAGCTCCGAGCTTCAGTCAAGTCATTCACGTACTCCTCTTCAAAAGTCCTTAGCCAGCCATCAATCCATCCATACAGTCAGCCCAGCCAGTCCCAGACATGCCTGGGCCTGGAAAAGACATGTCCAGACAAGCAATTCTGATCAATCTAAGCTCAGACTGGCCTTCTGAAGAGATTTCGGGCGTCGGGATTGCTCTGCTCATCGCTCACAGAATTCTGCCTCATGGGGTCTTTACAGTCGGCAGTTGTGCTCAACATACTGGGTCGAGTGACATGACATGGACAGGAAGAAGAGGAGGTACCAGTCTATATGTTTAAAAAAATTCAGCACTGCATTCAATCACAAGGTCCATACATGCAAGTACTGCACTCACTGTTCTCTCTAGGCAGTTTGAAATCAGCATATGTCCCCAAGTCCACGAGGCACTCGAACCGTAGACCTTATATATCGGGCGACTCAAACCTTCGGAAGTACTACACTGCAACTACTACTATCGGGAAGCTTGTGTCCGTGAATGCGCAGCAACTTGTAGCATGAGTGCGTCGGGTTTGAGTGCCCTTCCGGAATGGGTGGTGGTGGTATCTAAGGTGGTCTGTTTATTCACGGAGCCTACGTATTCTGCTGGGCTTTTCAGGCCCGGCTAGCTACCATGAGTGGTATGGTGTAGAATCTATGTCGACTAGTAGTCACAAGCCATTCTCAACGCTCGCTCTAAGACTAGAGGATGGTGGACGTTACCGCAAGACCAGACGGTCCTCGGTTACTTTGCTTCCCCTCCGCTTCCCTTCGCTTGTTCAACTAGAGCTTCCCCTTCCGTTAGTTTGTCGCCAGCCTCAGCCTTAGCCTCAGCCGGCCGGCCAGCCAGCCAGCCTTTGAAAGATCTTGCACAAACGATGCGAGCCATTTTCAAGGCAGAAACAGCAAGTCTCAGCCAGCCTATGAAAGATCTTTCAAACGATACGAGCCATTTTCAATGCAGAAACAGCAAGTTTCAACCATTGCACAGTTATAGTGGCGGACAACGATCGCCCCGTATCCAGTTTGTGCAGACATGGATGGCCAGGGGTAGTCGACCAATCCATGGGAATCCGGCCCAACGAATACAAGGCTGTCATAAGAATCTATGAAAGAGCGGAGTTCGTGGCGGCATGAAATGCCCATTGGCAAGAGGTCCGATGAGTCCTGAACGTGTATCGGGTGCGCACAAACGCCACACTGCTAGAGAATTGCCTGCACTGCCTCAGGGTCCATGGGTGGCTTCTGATTGAGACAAAAACGGTTCCTGGGACTCGAATGAGATCAGAGCCATAAGAATCCGGCTTGTTGCAGCAGCAGCAGAATGCTACGGAGTCGAGAGCCCCATGCCCGATAGTCGGCTCAGCTAGCGCTGCACATGCACCATCTGTCGTAGAACAATAGCTGCAGCTGCATTTGAAACAGCTAGCGCCGTGATATGTCAATAATATCGTCAATGGCAGCGAGGTTGATATTGTGACAGTGAGTGTCTGAGATCATCGATTCAATGAACATCCGAAGCCTTGCCACCCCAGGGACATCATCAAGTCTGACTACTCCGTTCCTTGGCAGCTGCAGCGGCTGATGATCCGAAATTTCCGAAAAAGCGCACTCCGCATGACCAGATCCTGTTGAGGATCAGACTCAACACTGCTCAGGCAGATCGGTTGAATAAGATGGCGTGCATGCATACATACCATCACATAATGGCAAGCAAGCTACCGTAAAGTGCCTGATAACAACAGGCTTTCAGAAGCCCAGTCACGGTGAACAGGGCCGGGGTCCAGTAATTGTTATCCATTAGCGCCAGTGAAGGTGACGACGACGACTTGTCGCACGACCACACGATACGAACAAAATATGGATCCCCTCGATCGACTGCGGGATCATGTTAAAGCAAGAGTGAATCCATGTTTGCAGGACACCCAGGCCCGGGTCAGAATAGTCCACTCACCACAAGTGACGTGTGACCCGGGACCCGAATTCTCACCGTGGTGGGGGGCGGGTGGGGAAGGGCTCGGGGAGAAAGCATGATGATCTGGCATGACAAGAGATCGATTCCGATCCGGGAGATCACTGAGAAACTGCTGCACATACCCTGGAGATTTTTTGAGCTTGAAATTCGCGCTAGCACATCACACATCCAGTCTCGTCCGCTGCTGGAGCAACAGAGCTGAGCTGAGCTGAACCAGCGCTGTCACTAGACTGCGAGTGAAATAAACACCATTACCGGATCATGAGTTCATGTCACAGCTCATCTGCATCGGGGGCGCATTTAAAGCACCCTGGGGAGACGCAAAGTTGACTCCATGGCCAGGCCAGTGCGAAATATTAGCCCACCCCTCGAGTCAGAGTCAGCGATGTCGATCGAACTCGGCCCACCCACCCAATCAGGATCGACCTCTCTCTCGATCCCTCACAGATTCGTCAAACCGAAGCACGCACCAGGTTCTCAAATCGTGCCCGAGCGCCAAGTTGGAGTCAATCAGAGTCTCGATCATCCTGCCGGCTAGCTTGCCTTGGCTCACAGCCAGTCCCGGCTCGATCCCCACTTGCAACGTCAGGTGTGCTCTAGCTAGTTGCAATCTGAAGTATAGAATTTGCTACCGTCCGTGACGCTTCAAGCTTGCGGCTCTAGTCCCGGCGTCTGATTATCGATCTTCCTCCCTCCTCCTGTTTGCGCGACTCTGGGCTCCTCCCTTCTCACACCCCAGATCTCCCTTCCCACAACAAATTATTAATAATTATCTCCCTTCCTGCCCTCCGCTGCAGCGGATCGATTGCAGTGCAAGCCCCTGAGCTGTTGTCTGCATCTTGCCTTGCCTTGCCAGGCCAGCCGGGCCTCCCATCTACTGGACTGGTTTGATATTGTGATGAGGAATGAAGGAATGAAAGTAAGAGCGCAGCCGATCATGATTAATAGAATATTCATACTTATGGTTCTGCCAGCGAGCCAGCATGAGCACATATCAACCGCTTTCTTGCTTGTCCAGAACTGTCGATAGCACTTTTAGACGGCGGGGTGATATCTGCTGCAGCTTGCAAGCTCTCATGTGTGTTCTTACAACAACGTGGGCAGGTAGATTTGTTTCTCTACCTGAGAGGAGAGATGGGCTGGGCTGAGTTGAGCAAATCTGGATATAGCAGCGAGGCAGGCACGTTTGGTTCCCACACATGAACATGTTGCATTTACTGCTGTCGACATATCTGTCCGTCTGTCTGGTTCGATTCCCTGCGAGTGAGATCTGATGGGGCCCTAGCTTGGTGCATTTGACCCACCCAGCGGGAACGATGAAGCCATTTTATTTCGGCACAAGTGTTCCTCGTACATGTGACACGACCACGGATAGATAGACGGATAGAAAGGTCGTCGTGGCCAATGAATGAAGCCTACAACAGGCAGCCCACTCGCTGGCTGTGCTTTGACAACGTGCACGTGGATGTGATACGCGCTGTGCTGCGTACAGTTGCTGTTCGACAGCTAAAAGGTTCAAAACAATCAGTGGCCAGATGGTTATAATAAAGTGAAAGCAATTTGACCTTTACCGCGCCCGAAAGAATCGGGACTCTTCGACAAACTGTACATGTCTTCCTTCCGAGTAAATTTGCCTGTCACAGTCAGGACATGTCGGAAGAATTGACAGTCGAGGTGCTGGTTTTCTTCGCCTTCTCCGAGAATGAAGGAAAAGCTTCTTCTACTCTTCGAGCCAGCCCATTCTGAAATCAGCCTCCCTCCGACTTCCGTGTCATGGACTCGCGCAATTACTGGTCTCACTGTCAACCTCGAGGTGGACAGCACTGGGGATCGGAGCTCAGAACGTTCTAGTCTGTCCCCGCGTGATCATGCAAGTGGTATGGGATCGAACTAGGAACTTTCCCCCGGCTGCTGCAACCCGAGCAAGTACGTACTCCTTTCGGGGCTTGACTTCCCTTGACGGGCGAAGGTGGTCGACGGTCAGCAAGTCATGCAAAAGCGCTTATGCTGCTGCATATGCCCCAAATGTACACTGAGCAGGAAGATTCGCAAGTTGGGATGCAAAAGAATCCTACTTGCACACATCGAGCAAGAGCAAGCAAGTTGAAGCAAGCTGAATTGGAGCTACAATCATAAAAGGATCTTAATATTGAACAAGGGGATCGATTCGCCCCATTAAAAAATGTTCAGGGGTACAATTTTGCAGCTGGTATAGAAGCGTGGTCTTAGATACGATAGTGGGGGAGTGAGGGTGGGGGACTTCTTCCCCTACCAGATCCAGACACTCACTCGCTCACAGAAGAAGAGGAAAGTCGTTCTGATGATATGAGACTATCCCAGCTATCTCCGACTCGAGCAACTTTCACGATCAGTGCACGCTCCTTCTCTCCCTCTAACATCTTTCTAGCCATCTATCTATCTATCTCTCGTTCTACTGATCCTTTGAAACTGTTTCCAAGATTACCCACCGCCTACGGTAAGGACATAAGCTACTTACTGGGCTGATATAAAGGAAGGCAGCGAGAGTATCAGTCACACTAGAACCTTCTCGACGATTGCTGCTAGCTAACAATCTTACACCTAATATGCCATCCATCCATCGCTCCTTCTGGGACTGCTTTCAACACCGGTACCGTCACGAGTGCATGAGAAGATCTTTGGTTTACTGGTTACGGGAAGGCCGTGACTGCGCAGAATGGCCGCTGACAAATGATTCATTCGCTAGAGCCCACGGGCTCTCCTACGTTTCTGCCGAACGAACTGAACTGAACTGAACTGAACCGAATCAAGCCGAGCCGAACATATCCGAAGCGAGCTACGCTGAGCTGAGCAGTGAAGTAAAAGTGAATAATCTGATGGATCTATAGCCAAAGAGCTCCGGCTTGTTTCAACTGAGGGACCAGAAATCCACCGATGTGCGCTGAGATGAGCTCCTCTAATCCACCAATGTACTTCTTGCCGATGAAAATTGCCGGGAGAGCCTGCGAGGCTCCTGCCAATCTTTGCAGAGCTACGACAATCTCAGGCCCCGAGCTCTCCTGATCTAGTTCATAAATGGCCGGCGCTACGCCCAGACTACTGAACAGCCGTTTGACCACATGGCACACGCAACACGAGCTGATGCTGAACATGACCACGGCGTTCTCGGACGCCACTCTCTCCAGGCTATCCCAGACTTCTGCAGTGTTGTACGTTCCTACGTGCCTGGCCACTACCGGTTCGTTGTACACCGTTCCATTCTTAGTCGGGTAAGCGCTGGCCCCCTTCCCTGCGGCTGCATCGCTGAACGAGATGGCTGCGGGCGGTGGCATCAGCTGCCTCGTGATTTGATCGGGCACTTGACTCGCCGTCGCGCTCAGCTGCGCTCCCCACTGGAGCGATTGAGGGTGCGGGCTCTGCATTTTGGCTGCGCAAAGAAAGAAGCCGCTCAATTTGGTTCCGAGCTGCTGCGGTAGCGCCGACCGGTGGACTCGAACAATTTGGTCGGATCCGCGCGCTGACGAGCAAGTGAGGAAGTGAGACGAGTCCTGCACGCTTGCTTTCTTCGCAGTCACAGGTCCAATTGCTGCGAGGGCACGACGATCTTGGCACTGTTGGTTGCGGGGTAAAGTTCCATGTCAAGTTGGCTGCAAGACTCGTCGTGCTCAGACACGACGGGACGTAATTGAGTGGTTGGATCTGTGTTTGTGTGAAGACCTCGATGAGCTCTGACAGGCGATGCTTCCAGCACCAGAATGCTGATAGATTGGTACCAGCCTCGAGACTGAAAGATAGACGATGGCGGTGCTGGCGATGATGCCTGTGCAGTCGCAACTGGTCAGGGTCAGGGCAAAATAAGCACAACAACAGAGCACAAGAAGTTCACCGAGAAGAAGAGATGAAGAGAAGAAGAGGACGGCAGAGAACTGATGGCTCGAGTCGAACCAGGACGACTGCAATACACGGCAAATTGATGGCGAGACAAGTGGACTTTGGGGAGAAAGAGCGAAGGGAGCTGAGGTGATGTGAGGTGAGGCGAGTTGCAGAGGATGACGGGATGAAACTAACAGAAGAATGTCACAGAGTCCTAGAAATTTCTACTCTTGCACCCAACACACAGAGAGAGAGAGCGAGAGAGCGAGAGCCGTGTGTGCCTCCTGTCAGTCTGAACACGGAGGTTGGAGAGGGCCTCTAAACATGTATCTCTATCCACCTCCAGATGATTCGGACTAACAGATCGCGTAGCAATACGTGCCTGGTCGCTCTCTACTAGCGCAATGTAGACTGGTGTCCTAACGATACGTGGTTGCACTGCTTCCTACAGCAGCAGCGAGGTAGAACGCCATGACCCCGTTCTTCTTCACAACAACGTCCATATCCACATCCCCCGAACACTCTGGATAAACTAGCGACAAAGTAATCCTCCTCCTCCTCCTGTTCACAGATCTGTCCCCCAAACCTCATTCCACTTTGCTAGTATTTTTGAGCCTTGGGCCGTGTGTTGCTTCTGCTCATTGTTATTGGACCGGTGTTGGTGAGGCTGCGGCTGCTGCCTGCCTGCGTGCCTGCTGCTGCTGCTGCTGGCTGGGCTAGTAGCGTATCGTCCACTCTCACAGGTCAGTCAGTGTTCCTGCTTCTTGCATCGAATACTTATATGAAGCAGAAGCAAGCAAGAAAGCTTGCAAGGAAAGACAGCAGGATAGGAGAACCAGACCAGACCAGACCAGATCAGACTGGACTGGGGGCCGGTCGTGTACAATATTATGGCGATGATCAGCAGCAGGAGGAGGTGGAGCAAACGTACCCAGCTGCTGCTCTTGGACTTGCCCTGCCTTGCCTTGCCCTTTTGCTCTCGCTACTTACTGCTTACTTACTGCAGGCAGGCAGGCAGAGGGTGCTGGGTTTTCTTCTTCCAGAAGGGAGGGGGGAGTGGGGAGGGGCGGTGGACAGGAGTAGACAGGTAGTGCACTTGGTGGGTGTTGAGTCCAAAGTCCAAACCCTAAAGCGTGCAAGCGAAGACAAGGAGCTCATCGTTCTCAGCCATCTATGTCATATGTTGATGATGAAGGCTATACGTATTCATGGCCATGCAGTCATGGTAACAGCGAATCGTGCGTGCTACGGAGAAAAGCGCCTACGGAAGCTCGACGATGCAAATCACGAGAAAGGAATATTGTGGTTGTGGGCTGCAGCCCCAGGCTTTCACGAACCGGACGAACCAGATGCCACGGCTCCACCGATGCAGTCACGGACCGTCACTGCCTTCAATGTACATTCCAGGTAAATTAGTTTGTACATCGGGGCTCATGATTGTCAAATTGCCCCCCTTTGCGACTTTGAGTCCCATTTGCATTTACTCCCTCCTTCTGTACAGCTGTGGACATTTTTGCACCCTCCCGCCTCCCCTTTTCCTTTTCCCCTCCTTCCTTATTCCTTAACGGCCTCAAAATTTCCGCCCTCCCCTCCCCTCCCCTCCCGGTCCTGCGCGCGGACTCTTTCTGTAACCGCCGTTTCGTTCCCGGTCTCCACGTCCCATGGTCCGTCTACAGCTTTACATCGTATTGCTGGAACACCAAATCCGAAGCTGCACTGAACAGCAGTAGAACATTTCGTTTTGCAATCTCCGTAAATCACAAGAGTATGTATACAAAGGTTCATGCCGTATGTCATGACTTCCCAGATATGAAAATACTCATGTGACTACTCAAAGTATAGTACCGGTATTCCTCTCCATAATTGAGATCTTCTATTAACTCAGCAGTGACTGAAAACACGATGAGTAAGAAATTTCCCAACTCTCCATCAGAAGTTGGCGAGGAGGGAGGAGTATACTCTGAGCAGCCGTTGGCGTTGGCGCCTCGGGGCCTGATTAGAGGTGAGATCCGAGAGCTGATTGGGCTCGAGACCGGGACTTGAGAGGGAGAGGAGGGGGACTGCGGGAGTGTGGGGGCGGTCGGGAATAAAATCTTGGGCTGCCGGGCAGCGGCTAGAAAGGGAGAAGGGAAGGACCTTCTGAGGCCAGGTCCACTAGATTATAATTGACCCATTATCATGAACAATGAGTACGCATTCGTTACACTTGACGTTAGATCGAAACGCCGGATTCGCAGAATCGTGTCAGGAAGATGCCCGATCGACGGCGTGGGGAAGGTTCTGGCGTGCCGGAGGCGGTGGAAGTCGTCGATCTCGTTCCGTTCCCGTCACGCGCCGTGTGTTGCTCTAACGTCAAGTTTCGTTACAAGCTATGGCTGTTCATCTGCAGTCGCCCTCATAAATGACCGCTCTGAGCCTAATTCCCCCGTCATCCACACTCCTCCTCCCGATAATGTGCCAGCAGTCGAGTAGCAGACGCGTAGCGAAGCTGGTCTGTTCGACATGGCAGCCAAATGCATCGCGATCATGTCATCCCAGCCACTGGTTTTCCCGTTTGTTTGGTATTCGGACCGGCCTCCGCGAGTACAAGCGGTGGGCACGGTGACGAATTTGACGGGTGAAATTTGCTCGCCATGCCCCTCGTCTCGTCTCGTCTGCTGCCCCCGACCTTATGCATGCCGATGAACAATTTTCTCGGGGGCATGACTTTGGGCGTCCCAGCAGATATTTATCACTCATTTATAGCTGATGTGATCTTATCAAGCTTAGTGTGTCACGTCCCAAGGAGATACAGAAACTCCTGAGAACGTGTCTGTCATTGATCATTCATCATCATCATCATCATGGTGAATAAGTGGCCGGGGGTGAATAAGTAAGTGATAAGAAATATTTACTGATTTTGCGCCTTGAGTGCCCTGTGCCATTGGCTTCGCTTCTGTTATACAGTGACTCTGATTTCCGATGGTTTCGGGTTGAAAAAAAACTCTTTCTGGACTTGACTCATCTTGACTGGACTGCGCTTGGCTGGACTGACTGGTCGGGGCCCGGGCCGCCCGGCTGAGGCCCCCTCTGCGATCACGTTACCTCAGCTCCTATTCTTCTGCTCGACCGAGGAGACGAATAGAGACAGAGACAGAGAGGATGATGTTTCCCGCTGGATTTACGTCCACTGCAGAGAGGCCAAATCCTTATCGTTCTACCCCTAGTGTTGTATGGAGGGCATAAGTATCATAAATGACTGAACAAGTTTCTCTTATGAAAGAATGCGAAAAATATCTTTTGGCCTTAGCTCCGGTGGGTCAATGAGCAGACGACATGTAGTCTGTACTGACGTCTTCGGTTCAAACCCGCAACCTTTCCATGGTTGTGGTACCAGACTTGCGTCACCTTGCACATACATCTGTAGATGCAGACTTTTTGTCATACACTAACCTCTCTCTCTGTGCTTGTGCCTTCGCTTGTTCTTGGGTTTTTCAGCTTCATCCGGGTTCTGATCGCTTGTTCTGAAGGCCGTGTAATTATCTCTCTACATGTCTCGTACATCCTCAAGAAACAAGCCATATCCGAATTGTTTGTTTCATAACCACCTGAACCACATAACGCCCAACCGAAAGGTGCTCGAATATCGCTCAGTATTTATTTTTTGTGCCCTTCATCCCGGTGCCCACTAGAACCTCTTGGTTATTTTTAGACCCGTCAGGTTCCTCCCACCTTTCTCCGTATTGAGAGAGCGATTATCATGATGGTCATTGGCTTAACGTGTACCGACATGGATGCATAATGCCTGCATTTGCATTTTTCTTTGGTTTTCTCATATGCTGCTAGATTTATAACACTTCGAATATCCTTGGACATTATAGAGACATATGTGTGGAGAACTGTGATGCTTATTAAGGGCACGATATCGTTTAACAGTTTAATCTATCACATTTTATAAAGCAAGATTTGTAAAAGACATCGAAAGATTAAAAACCATGATGTTAAGAGGGGGATTCAATCCTTACCTGTAATCCTTTACGTCAATCCCGTAAGTGGTTTTTAAGACTAACAGGATAACAAACTACGGGAACCTGAAAAGGTAACCCGTAAAATTTAGCAGCGACATACCGTCGCCTAATATTTTTTGTCAATATTTCCCACACACAGAAAAAGTTCTCTCTAACTTTAGTAGTATAGTAAGGAGTAATTTTTTTTCCACTTACCACTAAAAAATATATGAGAACGGGGATCTATCTTATGGGAACTAAGCCAGTCTCGCGAAATATTTTATGGGTCTATTTTGAAACCCCTTAAGAGAGTTATTTTGTGTTGGACTAGTAGAATTTTATAGAGCAACATTGAAAAAGTGATTGACACCAAGTGTAATTTTATATCAGATTATCTATTGTGCTATGGTCATCGTCCATACATGTTTAATGCGAATTAGAATGGATGGGCCTGCAGTTACATCCATTCTAATTTTCTTCTCCGATGGCCATTAGTGTGGAGCGTTCATTTTTTCAAAAGATTGTAGTACTCAGTAATAAATTTTTTTATTTCTGATAATGAGTATAAAATGGAGGTATAGAAATATATAAAGTAACACTGGGAGACATTAGTACTTTAGTGGCGCCACATATACCACCGCCACTGAATGTTAAATATTTTTGCTTTTTAAATATTATGTTAAGTGATTGTACTAGTCCATTGCACCAAGATTTGGAGATTATTATCCTAACATGCGTATTCGTCTTTCTTGGGAATAAGTAATAAAAAGCTTGTATATAATTGCCCTTATTAGACTCCAGCATTTCGTGCAGTGTATTTTCCAACTATTCACGGTAGTTTTACATTGTCACAATGTGCAAGGTGTTGTCATAATCAATATCATTGAAATTTTTCGTGTGTAAATGGTGACATGGCATCTCGTGTAAATGCGTTATTCTACATGTATAGGATTACACACTTGTGAGGTTAATCACATAGATTATCCAAAATATGAATCAAATAAATACACTCATAATGCATACATATTACACAGATATTGTAATTTTAATTTGTATAACTCTTTATTCATAACTTCTCAATCTTCACTCCAATGGATAAGAATTCCAACTCTTTAAACTGTGAGGGCGATTAAATGAGTTCTTGTAACCTTCATCATCTCTTCCTATTGCTCTTACATCCTTTTTTTTATTCATTATCCCGACCATCAACAAAGTATTTCAATTCTTCCAAAACTTTGAAACCCCCCACCAATAAACATAAAGAAAAAAACTATAATGGATGTGCCTGCAGGGCTCGTCCATTTTAATTTTATACAATTTTGGAAAAAAGAGATATACATCTTTAGAATGACATCGTATGATACCTCCTCACCCTTGTCAAGTTAAATATGTTTTCAAGCTATGCCATATACACTTCAACTGCGAATACATATGAATTTGATGAACAATGTTGCCTATCGCTTGATAGATTTCAACACGGTTGAAGTGTATAAAGCTATGGGCAGCATTGTTCATGCATGTTATCACAAAATACTACAACCATGTGCACAGTTCAAATCATTTATCATACATGAGGAAAATTATTCATTTTTTGGTCATCGTGTCAAAGCCGCATTATGTGTGTAGGGGAATGAGAAGGAAGTAAAAAGAAAAGAGTCTATGTTCTAGTGGGGTGGACCAGTTCCGAAGGCTGCATATTTCAAAAGGCAACCTGCGAAAAGCCTTGAAGAATATACCCCTTTGGATATCTATCATGGGCTCAATATAGGTTTTTTTTATTCTTACAAATTATCAGCATCTGATATTCAAATATACACAAAATACAAGTATGTGTCATCAAATTTTAAGAAAAATTGATAGAGTTGGAGAAGAAGTAATAGTCATTAGATAGCAAAAATCTTTACACCTGTAAAACCATATTGATATGTATCCTTTATTCTACATGTATCAAGTGTTAGCGCATATTAAACTGCACAGAAAAGAGACTGACAATATTATTAAAAAGAAATCATAATTAAGTATCTGTAGTAAAAATCAACATTTTTTGCAGTCAATATGCAAAGTATTCATGTAAACATTCATTGAGAAATATTTCTCATGTGTAAGGAAGTGATGTGTCACAATATACAGATTTATATACATATTAATAGTATACTTCACACAAATAAACACATGTGAGAAGTGTGATGTATAGTTTCATACATATCAAGAGTTTGCAGGTTTAATACATCACACTTATAAATAAGACTTGTGAATGTCTTTAAACGAATAGCTCCAAGGTGACCTTTATAATTGAAACTTTATGAATTTCACACAAGTTTATAAAAATATATACATGTTAATGAAACATAACTTTTGAAGATCAATGTACATATATAGGGTAAAGTTACACAAAAAATAAATAAATCTATAAATATGTAAAAACTAAAAAATCTATCCATACAGTCTTCACATTCATAAAAAAAAATAATTTATTTTTAATGTTTAATTTTCAAATATGATTAAATTTTTTTATCAATGTATATAAATTTGATATATATTTCCAAATCTAGATTAACATTTTAAAATATTTTTTTAATTAAAAAATAATAATATCAAATATAAATTTTTTAATTTCACACATTTGAGATTCATTTTGGTATCTTTATTCTTCCCAATGCAAAATATGTATATTTGATATATATATCATACATGTAATGATTATTTTTTTATCACATGTATTCAAAACATTATCTTATTTTTTTATGGGTTAAATATATAAAATATAATTTTCAAAATGATAGTGCATATTATTAACAAATAATGTGATATATGCATTTTGGATAAAATAATTTTGTAGATCAACATAATCAATGTTTAGTTTATATAAAATTTTAAAAAATATTTAATAATATTATAAGTGTAAAAAATGTGATATTATATATTTATAAACAATTTTATTGAAGATATTTTGGTAAGAATTGAAAGGAAAAGTTCAAATGCTCATCCATTCTCAATGCTGTTATTCGTTTCTAAAACTTTCTTTCTTCCAATAAATGAAGGAAAAGCCACAGAAATTGAGGTCAACCGGTATAAGTCTATAAGAGAATTTTCGAGCAGTTTCCTCTCCTTTCCGTATTCATCTTTCTGCGGAAAACCCTTCCAAAGCCTTCAAAACAAAAGACGCGAGCACGGAATCGCCCAATTGCGGGGTCCATACGAGCCATCCTCTCTATTCGCTTTCTGCTAGCTTGTCGCGAGAACGGTCTACCCTGAAGATGAGGCAACATTCAACATAATGATCATGAGTGCATGCTTGACAATGCTCCAGCGAGTTCACTTTGTCCGAGGCTCCGAGCTCGAGAGATCGCCCATTGACCTACACTCGAAGCCTTCGTGTCTAATGTCCTACGTTTGCTTGACATGTCTCGGTAAGACCCTTAGGAGAGAGAGATTCATTGCCGGCCTACCTTTGATCCAGACCTCCGTCATCCCAAAGACAGCAACGACCATATCTCACTTCCTACGTGTGCTTCCTGATCTTCCTCAAATGTCCGAGCGAGCTTTGGCTCAAGCCGGGCCTACCCGTGGTCAGATCCTCGTCTCCTTGTCCTGACCTTGCGTCCGCTTGACATGGTCTACGAACTCGAGAACCTGTATTATCATCTTGTATGCGCGAGGCTTGAGCTTATAGATCCATCTAATGAGTGGGGGCTTGACCCGGATTGAGACATTCAGGGGAGGGGTCACCGTGGTGCTTATGGAAGGAACTTGGCTCTGTGTCTTACTTGACCTACCAGCGGGCCAGAGCTCATGGCTCAATCGCGCTATTTATAACAAAACCATTTTCCATTCGTGTCCATGCTTGAAACCTGGTCCGATCCCACAGATCCACAACTCCTGCTGACATTGGCGGGGGTGCTGACGTCGTCGGGCCGAGCTTCTTCTCCTTCGATTTCTGTCTTCGTTTATCCGGCACCATGTCATGAGTGAGCCTGGGCGAAGCATCGCAGGCCCCCACTGTTCGTCTGCGCGAACCATGAACCGCAACCGGGAACTTTTCTCCATGACCTAGGTTTCGCATCTGCTCGACGGACGCAGCGGTGACACTGCCTGCGCTCAGCTAGGCCCCAGTTTCTTCTCTGGCATCTATGTATCTATGTATATACTGTATGTATCTATGTCACTACTGTCATGTCCTACGTATTCTTGACAAGTCCTGTGCTCGACTCAACTTGTCCCAGTTCTTTTCCTGGGGGGCTAGCCTTGGGATCCACTGATCCACCGATCATGTCCGACGTATGCTTGACCACTGCTAGGCGCAAGTTTGTCCAGTCGATCGATCGACCAGCATGACATATAGTAATCACGACGCACGTACGTACGTTTGACCGACTGACAGAACGTTTCCTGCCTTCCTGCACTGCTCTTGTGCTGTAACAGTGACCCAAGGACAAAAATTAGGCTGGGGCCTATATCGTGTTCGCTTGCTTTATTGTGTGAGAGAGACATCACATGGACGACATCTTGCTTAGATCATCCTTTGGACGACATAGCGCTCTCTTATTTATAGCAAGGTTTTGGGTAGTGTTTTGTTTGGGTAGGCAAACCAGGAGCCTCGGACAATCAGCAGGACGATTTGCCGATCGGCGACCCGTTTTCAGAGTAGGTTTCTCCTAGAATCTCATCCGTTTCGGTTTCTGAGTGTTTCTTGACCTTTGCTAGATCGCCCACTGACCCAATATGCTCTCTCTCGCCGTCCCTCGGTCTGAGTCTCTGAGACTTTGAGCTGACCTGCGGTCGTGAGCTCCGCCTCGCTTGCTGTGGCATGCATTCCCAGGACCCAGATTTTCATCCTACTCTGATTGGATCATCCCCATAACTATATTCTTCTGTCTTAACTCATTGAAAAGGCTTTGATTATTTGAGGCCGTTGGTTGCTTTCCTCCCTTGGTAAACCGTTCTTGCGATTTGGAAATCGGCAGACAACAGTGATCTCGATCGCAGAAATGCCAAGCCGAGCTCATCTTAGGTAAGGCACGAAAGAGCATCCAAAGTCTTCGAGGGCAAAACTCCAAGCGAGGAACAGAACTTAAGACTTTGTCATCTCAAATTGCGAAGTGAGGCTTTTGTAGGTGATGGGTGGATGGATGCTACAGAAAGTGGAACATGTTTTCAAGACTTCTCTGTTCGTGAAATGTGGTGAATCATGTTACACACTCACTCGCTCACTCATCTTCAGGAAGTAATGGTAGCAAGGAAGATGATCAGGTTAAGCTGGGTAGATCCACTCCACTCCGCCTTAAGATAATCATAAAGGAATGTCTACAACATCCGATGAGCTTGAAAGAACGTGCAGAAAATATTTTTCGAGAACTGATATTAACGGTCGATCTCCACTTCGAAACAGAACTGGGCCTGCTTGACAAAGTCGTGTTTAGAGGTGAGGTAATCGAGATTATCACCAGTTCGAGGCGAAATGGATGCCTTGCATGTTGCCTGAGAAAATGACTCGATAATCAAAGAACACGAGATTTAATCAGGTTGGGAACTAATACTAGAAGATGTTCCTTGTAACACTGGAACAGCGCAAGCTCTAACAAATTCAAAGTCAACTGAGAAACAGAAACGAGAGAGTGATGAATCCAAACAGTTCATGTCCTTTTCGTACCAAAAGCCATTAGATCAGCTAAACAGGAATAAATGCCTTTCAATGGACGAAACCTTTTGCAGTAATATAATCAACTCGGTTGAGCTCTTCTGGAGTAGGACAATCAGCCCTAATAACGTCAGATGGTGTTTGATCTATGTTGTCTAGAAGATATTGTTATTAGGGGATGGTGTGTGGTGGAAGTCGCACTTGATCAATGTGATTTTGTCATAAACTAGTTGTGACAATGTTGACACAGGTCATCCTCCAGTATTGAGGAATCGATGATATTGATCCTCTATAATTTCTCGTGCAATAAGTATGATATACTTATTGCACGAGAACTCCCTCCGTGATAAACTAAATACACTAATTTTTAACAAATTCCCTCCCAAAAAGAAGTAACAAACATGCTTTGAAATTAAAGAGGGTAACTTCTAGCCCTCTATGGGTATCAGAGCTGTGCTATATCTGGGTCAAGCTACGGTAATTCTTCAGGTACTGCAGTTCAAATCTTTCATTGTGGGCATAAGGTCCACAGAGTAGTGATGGAAGGTAGATGAAACACCAAGTAAATCAGATTGCATCTGTCGAGTTCCTTATGCTGCAGGAGAAGTGGATATGGAGTAGTCCCAATACTTCAAGTTTTGTAAAATGTGGTTAGTCGATCTTTACAGTGTACATGTATATTCAGAACAGCATAACATCGTAGATAGTGTTTACTTGAAATTAAATCCCAAAATATTATTTAAATCACACACGTGTCAATTTCATCTCAAAAAATCATGGTTTGTCGTTTCGACGACTATTATTTATGATATGATGATATTTAGTAAAGTCAAATTTAGCACTCGTTTATATGATGATCTCTAATTGTTCATAGAATTAAGTTGACGTGTTGTATATGCAGAAAGGAGGTCTTAGAATACAGATCCATTTCGTCAAGCGCTGGACGTGCATTTTCTCTTCACGTGAGCACGATTCCTCATAATCTAAGGAAAACGCACCAAATTTACTTCTTATGAAATTTATATAATTCTTTTAACAAGTTAAAATTTAAAAACTGGATAAGAATCTATCATAAAGTGTAGTACTCAAATTTTACATAATTTAAGTTGACATCTTTGAAAGCTCTAATTATAAAAGCAAGAAGTTCTTATATACTAAAATTTGCGGTACTGATATAACATGTATAGAAAAAATAAGTATGATTAACCACATTTCATTAAATTGAAATGACTTGACTATAGGTTTATTATATAACAAAAATAGGTGGGTAGAATTTTCTTAAGTTGTGAAGAACACCAATCCTAATAGCCCAGATTTTTTAAGAGTTATGTCTTAACTAGCTCTTCGTAGAATGAGAGTGCACAAACCAGCCTGATAAATTGCTTATGTGACTTGAAATCTGCATAGTTGACGGTGTAAAATAAATGAAAATGAGATTTTAAATCAACTTAAAAGAAAATAAAAATATATATCAAATGAGGGATTGTGAAATTTCCGATAAAAAATATATCCATACATTCTTCCTTGCTAAAAAAATAATTTTGAGCACATTTTTACATATTATATCATAGAGGCTAACGACATTTTGAATCTAGTTTTTATTCTCACCTGGATAGTGCAATTATAAATTTTCCTGCATGTAAAGAAATTATCAACATCAGCTTCCCATATTCATCCATTCTTGTACGATTTGATGGGGTCTTCCCATCCTTTTGTTATTCTACTGTGTCTGTTTTTCGCTTTCCATATTCTGATATCTTATAACGAGGATACTTCTACCTTCGGCTTGGTAAACGTATTAGGCAGAAATCTCAAGTGGTTTTAAATATGCTTATACCTGAAATTGTCGTCTGACGATTTGAGTTTTCGTAGGAAAAATTGGAGGTCCAAATCGTTTTTTTCTTTAAATAGCTGGACCAAATACAAAAGAACATTGTAGTAATTATTTTGGTTATTTGCTCATATTATGGATTATGACCTGTCAACCATGGAGAACACGGTAAAGTGACTTTTCTCTACAAACACGTATGAATACTAGTTTCCAAAAAAAAGTTCAAGAGTCGACCACGTTTTGCCTTTGCCCATTAAATTTATTTCTAAATGTCATTTTCTTTTCAAAAAATCAAGTGGTTTGCTAGTGAAACATTGAAAACAAACTCTTGGTATAATGCAACTACCCAACGACCGAAAATAAAGAAAAGGTAATGTGTGTATCCCCTTTTTATAGAGAGATAAGAAAGCTCGTGTGTTACACTACACCACCCCAAAAGTTCACGTGGTGAATTTCTCAAATAGTAGGATCAAGCTATTACAAACGAATGGTGCAGGTGAAAGGAGGTGGTCTATTTATTATATTTAGAAATGAAGACTTTTGTTTGAAACGAAAAGGAATTTTAAAACAAAACAAAAAAACTCTGAGATTGTATTTTTTTTCCTCTAATATTTCGACTTTTCTCAATATAATATCTCTTTAATCTTCGTGTTTGAATATATTTCGAACTCTCCCTTTACTTTCTACGATAAATCACTTTTGTTTTGAGGAAGACTCAAAAAAACAGAGAGCGTGTTTTTCTATCGATCTTACATTCATATGATATATTTGACAAGGAGATGATGACAGAAATGTTTTAAGATCGAAGTTTTTTGTCATACGTAGATGTGTACGAAGAAAATCAAAACCAAAACATATTTTAGCACAAAGACGATGGATAAAAAGCACCAGGAAAGCCAGTGGATATGCTATCCAGGTGGCCGTGGTTTGCGGACAGAGTGGGTGGTGATGACGTAGCACAACAAATGAATCGACAGCTGGCTGAGGCAAACGATGTGGCAGGTATGCCAAGCATGCACTTGTGCGGTAAAGGTAAGACGTCCGCCCCTTCCTCGACCACCTAAACGAATCTAAACGCCCTCGGACTTTACGTCCGTCAAGGCACCGCAGCCCGGAATCCCACTGTTCTCCGTACAAGAACATCTACCTTATCTCCACTGATTCTCCAGCAGTTCCTGTCGACGTCGATGTCGAGCAATGAGCATCCGGCAAAGTCCGCAGGCTCAAGAATTACTGCCCGCAAAGGAAGGGAAGAATCTTCCTGCAGTCTCAGAAACATGGATAAGTAACTTGAAAGCCAACAGTTGCTGCTGCTGCTCGAGTCTTCTTTCCAACCGTGATGCTGCTTCTCCTCCTTTTTTGAGGCTACTGTTTAGTGATGATGATGGCGGTGAGGATTGGTTGATTGATCGATCGATCGATCGATTGACTGATTGATTCTTTGATGCTAGCCCGTTTTGATACGGCCGCTGGACAGACCTTCAGTGGAAAGTACACATGCAAAACAAGTTCAGAGTTGAGAGTTTATTTCTATACGAAGTTTATTGTTTTCACGTTGATTCCCACTTTCCCTTTGATGTGTACTTGTTTGAAAGGATTGTAGAATTCAGCGACTTTTTTGTCGAGCTCAGTCCATATCTAGAGACTAGAGTCTTGTCAGGTTGAAGGATGTTTCACGTAGTTGATCTTGTTAGGGTTGACAAATCTTTGGCTTTTTGAAGAATACTATTGTGAGCGTCAAGTCCAGGTTGTGGTGGGAATCCGTTTTTTGGATGGTTCGGGTTGGTCCGATTTCATTACTCATCATGAAAATATGTTACATGAGGGAAGTTAGAATGAATCTTGCCGACGCGTCCCATAGCGAGAATGTGACTCGAGTTCTGTTTGCAGATGTCGTGCAATTCTAGGTTGCTTTGCATTTGACTTGCTTTGCGATAGACTTGATCAAACGAAATGACAACCGGAGCTGCGTAATGCTTTACCGATGCCAATATGATGGTCTTTTCGTTGATGAACGTTTGACGATAGTGTACTCAGTCTGCTTTGACTACTATCACAATCATTTCAACGCTGATGTGCGCTAGAAGAAAGAATCAATGGCGTAAAGCATGGGCAAAGTTCCAGTGACTGTTCGAACGTCCGTGAAACACCTGAAGGCTAAAGAACAAGATGTTGGAACAATACAAGAAAGTTTCATTTCTCTCCGTCGTCTTAATCATGATTATCTGTACTGTGTTGAATGAAATAAAGGTTGTATGCATTGACCCTATCTTGGATCAAAAATCACACCTTTTTTTGTTCAAGTATAATCATAGGATTCCTGAGATTGAAAAGTTAAGAATTAAGAAGAACCTTGTGTTTGAGTGAAAGGTGTTTAAATGATATGAAGTTTTTAAATCCTAATGTGATTTCCGTGTGTATACAAGTGGTTCCAAGTCCTCTAATATGAACATGCTTGCAGTCTTTCAAGCTTGCGTTACCTTATGATACCCCCTCCAAGGCATAGCGAAATGCTCAACCAGTTATTATTGACAATTAACATAGGATTGATTACACTATCCTAGGGCCAATAAAGATTCATCCATTCTTTCAGTTATTTTCAGTTAATAGATGCTTTTCTTTTATTTTTTATCCCAGATAATTCATTCACTTGTTTCAATAGGAATAGTACTAAAGATCCTTATGATCTTCCGCATATTTTACAATGTTGAAAATTACCCAGACCTATTTACTACCTCTCATATTAGAGTCTCAAAAAACACAAATAATGTATCAAGACTCCTTATCCAACAAATTTGAAAAGCTTGGATATGTGATCATTATATCTAAATCCTTGTTAAAGATATCAGGAAATAATATAATGGAGGACACCCTCAAATTTTTCCTTCCAATTTGACTTAAAAAAAATCCAATTTGTATTTATCATGTGGACTTATCAATTTCTTCTCAATCATAACTTATTTACTACTATAGATAGTCTTTGTGGCACTCTCACACAAATAAACACTTACTTGACATAAGAATCATGAGCCTAAACTTTAATATTTATCCTCTTCAACACTTGTTTTCTTGAAGAGCTGTTTAAATTGGAGGTTCACCTTAGTGAGGTTATGTCCACGGAACACAAAGTCACTTTACTGAATAACCCTAATTGTGTCACAGAGAGCTTCTATCAACCCTCGTATATAGTAGTACTAGCCCTAGTTTAACTAACTATAGTCAAAATAACTAAAGTTACTCAAGACCTAAGTTAACTCCTAACAATCTCCCGTTTGACTCATATTTTGAGGTCTCTAACTCTTGTTATCCATATACATACTCCGTGGGAAGTTCTAGAATGAAACTTGAAGCATAGTCCCTCCTCTAAACAAGGATTAACTAGAAATAAACTGTAGCTTAACCAGAAAAGAGTAAAGCATATACAAGAATCAAACATTTGCTAGAGTAACTCTACAAGTGCTCCTTATGCAAAACCTCCATAGTAGCACAATGCCTACTAAAACTCTCAAAATGAATAACTTTGATCAATGCATCACCTAGATTGAATTTACCGTCAATCTTAACTAGTTCAACCTTCTTATCACAAACAGCACCTCTGATAAAGTGATATATGATGTCGATGTTATCTATCACTTCATTTGTTGCAAGATGTAAGGCACTCTGACTATCACAATGGAGATTTACAACATCATGTTTTAATCCCATTTGAATGATAAGTCTATTCAACCAAATAGCCTCCTTTGTTGATTTTGCTGCTACTACATATTTGACTTCTATAGTTGATTGAGTTATGCACTTCTACAAGATAGATCTCCAACTAACGCATCCACCTCCAAGTGTAAACACATATCCAGTTGTCGACTTCCCATAGCCTATATCTTTCACATCACTTGCATATCCAAGAAAATGACATTTCTTAGACGTAGGATCCAACTTCTCCTTAGGTATGAGAGGATAAGCCGTACAACCAAAAATTCTCAAACGATTATAATTAGCCCTCCGTTTGTGACTCAATTCAAACGGTGTCAAGAAATTGATTGCACTTGAAGGAGACTGATTTACCAAATACACTGTGATATTAACCGTTTTAGATCAAAATTCATATGGTAAAACAGATTGTCTCAACATACTACAAACCTTCTTTAATACTGTTCAGTTGAGACTCTTAGAAACGATATTTTGTTACGGAGTATAAACCGTGGTGGGATGACGAGTGACCCCTCCTCTTTGCACTAACTTCTAAACTCCTTAGAAGTATACTCCCCGCCATTATCTGAACGTAGATTTCTCATCTTGTGATTAGTCTGAGTCTCAACTTGGGCTCTCCAACTTTTGAAAGTTGCAAAAACTTTAGACTTTTGTGTGAGAAAATATACCCACATAAATCTTGAGTAATCATCAATAAACGATACATAGTATCACTTCTCAAAATGTGAGACTTTAGGAGAGTGTCCCCACATGTCACTATGTAGTAACTTTTTGGAACTATGAGTTCCAACACCTAAGGCTTGTCTATGTTGCTTGCCCATAACACAATGCTCACAAAATTCCACATCAACTTTACCTAAACCAGGTAACAAGCCCATATCACGAAGTAATATCTAATACCTGTTATTCATGTGTCCAATTCTAGAATGTCAAACATGAGCTATCTCAAACCAAGATCGGTAAGATTGACTTCACCATAAATGGTATTGCACTCCAGCACATAAAGATTTCTATGCTTGTGTAATCTTAAGATAATTTTATCACCTACTCTCACCTCAAGTACTCATTGTTTAGAACTCCACTCAAGACCTTTTGAATCTAACATTCTAAGAGAGATAAGATTCTTTCTCATGTCATGTATAAACCTAACGTGAGTCAACATACATTTGACTCCATCAAACATGTGAATCTTGACAGATTCAACACTACAAGGTTGATCATTTTCCATAAGAACCATTTAATACTGAGAAAGTATGAAAAAACTCTCTAATGTAACAAATTTATGCAATCATCATCCAACTTTAAGAAGAAGAGAGTGACATAATACTCCAAACTTGATTTTCAACAACAAATAATCAAACAACCTTATCACTATATCATAACATTGTAAATGTGGACCAACACTAATAACTAACATTTTCAACTTCAACTTACAAAAAATAAAAATATTATACCATTTTGAATGTCATTAGATACATTTTTTTACAATAATGTATTTAATGTAATTTTTTTGATATATCCATAACTAGGAATGTGATCAATAGATGATTTTATACAACGTTAAAATTAAAAATAATACTTTAAAAAATTTATGCATTAATTTTTTTTATATTTAAAAAAATTAAAAAATATAAAGACAAAAAAATTATCAAATTGCTGTAAAAAATCAAATTTTTTGATATAAAAAAAATTTTTCTTTCAAAATTAATAATTTTTAAATGAATAATTATATATATATATATATACCTATTAAATACTTTTATATATGATGGTTAATTCAAATTTAAATCAAATTATTACTAATTTGATATGAATAAATTTTTGCATCTAATTTTCTTTTATGAAAAAATTATTATATTTAATGATTTGATTGTTATTTAATGTATTCATAATAAAAATTTATTTTATTTTTAATTATTTTAATTATTTTTTTAACGATAAAATTATTAAACTAAATTAATTGTACTATTTCATATATGAAAATCTCAATTTATTGATAAAATCTTTCAAAATTGTATATATGTTAAATTTTTTTATTACAATAAAATATTTTAATTTTATAAAAAATATTTTAAATTATTTTTATTATTATATTAGATATGAAATAAAAATAATTATAAAATAAATAATTAATCATTAGCTCGATTTATATATTTAACTGTCTTTATTTTGAATTTTTATAAGAATAAAAATAATCTATGATCATGTTCATGTAAATTTTTTTGTAAATATAATATTTTCTATGAAATACATATATTGCACAAGATATTTTTATTGTGTACAATATGTCTGAAATATTAGATTTTTTATTTTATTTTATGATATAATCTATATCTATATTTTTTATTACAAAATATTAGATTCATACAAGTTTTGATTTTATCTATATGCAATTGTATTTTTATGTTATCATCATGTTGCAACATCAAAATTTCAAGAAAAAATTTATAGATTTATTTTTTAGAAAACATAAATCTTGATTTAAATTTTTATTTAGAATTATGTTTATGATTGTTAAAGAATTTCTAATTTAACTATATTTATACTAAATAATATTAAATATTTCACTTTATTAGAATATATTTTTTAAGTGATATTTTTCAATTAAAAATTTAATATTAATTATTGTGTTTTTTCAAAAAATTATTTTGTTTTTATAAAATAAAATTTTAAAAAAAAATTTATTTAAATTTATTATTTTATAAAATATATTTTATATTGTTTAAAATATATTTTAATTTTTTTTTACAATAATATTTTGAAAATTTCAATTTAAAAAAATTTGAATCATTTGAAAAAAAAATTAGAATTTTTGCATAGTGCAATTTACGTAATGTACTATAAAGTCATTGATAACATTATAAAATTTTATATTTATCTTTATTCCTAGAAATACATTTAAAAATAAAATTTTATATAAAATTGGATTTTAGTTTACATATATAATAAATACATGAATCATAAAAAAATTATTTTGTCAATTTTTTGTTTTTATAAATTAAAATAAAAATTTTAATTAATTAAACTATATTTTTTAGATTTTCAAAAAATGCAAATTTTTTTTTATTATTTCCTTGGTTATCCTTGGTTATCTAATTATTAAAATAAAAAAATTTGAAATTATTCAAAAGAAAATTTATGTCCATTATTCAAGTTTAATTTCTAATTTTTTGAATTATCTTTATTTTTTTGATACAAAAATTTAACTTATTTATAATTTTGTTTTTTAATTAGATCTTGTTTTTACTCCGAATGCTCGTCTAAGGTAAAAAAAAAAGCCAGAGATTATTTGTGTTCCTTGAAACCAACACGAACATCCCCATTTTTTATTAATGATTATTTGAAATTATCTCATGCAAACTGCCTATCCATTTGATTGATCTATCTATCATGTTCAGGTAATGACATCTAAAAGATTGAATAAATCATTAATAAAATATTAACATAAAAATAAATCACATTTTGTTATCAATTATACATATTGAATACAATTACTTATATTTTTAATAAATATGATTCTTAGTTTTGTTTCATAATTCAAAATTATCCGGTGGAAATGTTCTTAGATTACACAATTATGTAGAAAGTGAAGGTAGAGAGCAGATGTAGTTTTTCTTTTGCTTTTTTTTTAACTGAATTAAGTAGCAGCGAAGAAAACTAAAGAAAGAGAAGAAAAATCAGTTGGAGCATCTTGAACAACATGGAACAATTTCAAATGACATGCGAAGCATGCTGTTAACACAAAAGAATTTCGTCGATTGCCAATCAAGCCTTCACGTCCCGTCCAAACCTTCAATCAAAGAAAGTAAAGGATAGAGTAAAACAACAAGGAGATGGGAAGACCACTTCAAGCAATTACAAGGATGAAACCAAAAGGGTAACATAGTACTAGGTCCCAATAGCATCACAATGGGAAATATGTAATACTTCACATAAGATTTTCGATCTATCTAGATCAAATGTTCTAATTACAACATGAATATCCTAAAGAATCATCACTAACACGATTGCTCTCCTATGAATTGTTATCTCTAGAATAATGGAAACAAGTTGATAAGTTCCTAGCGAAACATCGGTTACAAGCGCTACATGCTCCGCCTTCCTTCCATGTCACCCATGAAAATGCACAACAGCAAAGTTTTGGAGCCACTGCAAGAGAAGACACACGACAGGACAACGGACTTACGAAGTAGAAAGTCAGTAACCAAGTAACCAACCTCAACCACAGCTTACAGCACCGAGCCCAGATAAGCTCAGCTGTTGTCCAGAAAAGGCAACAGTGTAAGGCTTAAGTTCCAGTGGAAGGGGCTAGTGTGGATTCCGCAAGGATAGAGAACTCGGTCGGGCCCGGACACGAAGGGAAGTTCTTGTAGAAGCAGCCGCAAACTGTGTCCAGCCCAACAATTGCGGCATCACCAGCATGAACGCATGGAGAAAGAAAGACGCACAGAAAAAGAGAGAGAGAGAGAGAGTGTGTGTGTGTGTGTGTGTGCGTGCGTGCGTGTGTGACACAGAGTCAATTGGAATTCGGATCACATCGCTTGACTTTGACTGGAATTGATGCAGAGCAGCTGAATCATGCGCTGCGCTGAACGAGAAAAATACTACTGTCTTATCCATCGTTCTACTGTCCAGAGAGAGTCGAGAGAAGGAGCAGTAGTGGTGGTGGTGGTGGTGGTAGAAGAAGAAGAGGTAGCGGACAAGAATGCAGACGCCTTATTTCACAGAGGGGCAAACGGAGCCTGTTGATCCGAGCAAGGCTGTGGAGAATGAGAATGAAAATGAGAAATTGGATCACAAGAATGGAAGAGGAGACAGTGATGGGCAGGGAGAGGGAGGGGGAGAAGAAGGACAGATGTATGCTCCGATGCAGAAAGGGCCCCTGGATCCCGTTGAATGCACCGGGCACACCACTTCTGAGCAAAATAGTACCAGTGGTGGTAGTGGTGGGTTTTCTGGAGGCGTGAGGAAGATTCTTCATCCTGCAGAGGCTCTGGACAGCGCCAGGCACACTGCAGAGCTGATAATGAAAGATGCTATGGATGCTTTGATTCGAACCAAGCAACGGCTCATGGAGATTCTTCCGTCGCTCATGCCCTCGCATGCTGCTGCTGCTGCCACCGATGCTACGAGCAAGGTTCTCCCCCCTGCCTCCTCTCCTACCCTTCAATTCTCCTCCTCTCCACACCAACTGCTTCTCTTCTGTTCACACAAGAATGTTGAATGTTTCTCGAATAGTTCTGAACTGCCGGTGGCCTTCAGCTCACCTGTACGAGGGAATCCCTCGCATTCAAAGTTTCAACATGTCTGCCTGGCGATTCACTTCTCGAGGCTTCTGTGCCATCTCTGTTGTAAAGGACTCACGTAAACCCGAGTAAATTATCAAAGATTATCATTCTCCCAAACTCATTAGGTGGGCCTCCTTCATCGTATTTGATAGAACCTCTCTCTCGTCACTTCGTACTCATGGTTGCTATGAGAAGATGAATGTCTATGAAGACTGTGTCGAATGACTGAGGTTATTGCATATCCTACTTCAGTCTTCATGCAGTGCCCTCCATGTCAACATCAGAGTCAGTCCAGTCACGAAATTATGTTCACACGAGAGCGGACGACAGTAAAGTGCTTCAGAACATGGTGGCATTCTCTTGGATGGTGAGATCCTGTAAGAATAACAATAAGGGTTTGCGTGCAGTCAGTATCCAGGCCTTGCCTGCCTGCCTGCCTGCCTGCCTGACGTACATACATACTTGCTTACAAATATTTGTTCACAGACGTTTTAGACACACAATGTGACAGAATGTTCTTTCGTGACTGTCGTGGTCATTATCATTGCCATTGTTATAATGTGTACTTCCTTCCATACGAAAACTTTCCATCGTATAGAAGAGTGATGGCAATTCTATGTAATCTTCACAGATGTCAAGACTAAAAGGAATATCATGTGGGTCAAGGCTACCTTTCCCCTGTACAATGACGACCACGGGGTCAAATCCTCATTCACTGTTGCTGTATAGCTGCTATTTATCCTCCCTACCGAACCCTCCACTGTGGCTACGCTCGCGACAGTGGCACTGTGTGCCCTGTATTCAGAGAAAAGGATATAATTTGCTTCCGGGGAACTGCTCTGTACAGAGAGAGCTGAGCCGATGGTCCTAAATCATACTTTGACCCTGTCTGTCACTTGAATCAGCTGCTGCACTGCAGAAAGTTCTTCCATCGTGCCCCTGGCACACTGTTTCTAAGTCCGTTGAGTGTTTGGTTGTCCAGGAGTGTGATAGTTGCCAAGGCTTGCAGACAAGTGGATCTGATTTGAATTTGAATTCTCCTTTTAGGTGCACAAATCTGAGAAGCACAGAACGGTCTTACTAGAAGTGTCTGTGAATGTGAATGAATGAATGACCTGCCTGTTTGAGTGGATGGCTCAGTACTTGAATCAGATTGACCTGAATCATCTGTCAACGACTGGGTTTGTGAGCTGGACTTGTATATCACTACTACTACTACTGCTACCACTACTACATGAAGATGGGTAGAGTGAGTGTCATACGCCATGAGGCACCTCGCAGAGACTGCTCTGCACCTCTTTGCCCAGGATTTCTTTGCCTTGAGAAGAAAGAGCTAATGAGGTTGGTAAAGGCTGACTTGCGTCGGGTTTGCTCGACTGACAAGACAAGGTACAGAATGGAGCAGGGCACGGAGATGCTTAAACCGTTGGGTCTGGAAGTTTCTCACCAGTTTTCTGTTTTGCATCGGTCAGGTGGTGGAGAATGTGGAGCAGGGCATGCTGGGCAAGGCGGAGGGAGGAGTTCCTCATGCGGGGACAGATGCTGAGCTTAATGGCAGTGACGAGAAACCCTCTGAGGGCGTTGCTTCCAACAAGTCCGGTGGCCTAACAACCAATACGACCATGGGCCACGTCCACCAATCAAGCCCAGATTCTCAGTCAAGGAAGAAATCGAAAGTGGTAGGCCTGTCAAAAATCTAGGTTGGTCAGTTCAGACAGACTCGGTCCCTTTCGACCATCGCGCAACGGCAGTTCAAACTCTCTGGGGCGAGGTACGAACTTTTCAGATGTATTTTCATTCAGAGCACCGTTATGAGCAGCAGCGAGAGAATCGATTAGAGAGCAAGAATAAGGAGCGATGGTCTCCAGTCCTGCAAACTAATCTTACAACGTGACGTTGTGTTTTTTATTGGGCTCCCCAGCAACCAGCTGGGCTGACACTCAGAGAGCTCTTAAGTAAGATCAGTTGTGTGTAGAGCCCACTTCGGATAACCGTAGGAACTGGTTCAACAACTTTATAGGTCCATTTGATTTCGAGCAGATGCCAGAGGAATCGCGCATGTGTTGTGTTCTGAACCTGCTCTGCTGTACCGGACACTTCTTCTCGAGGCCTTCGTTCGTCCCGCATACGTCAGTAAAGTCCGGTGCGAAAAGCTTCTCGATTGTGCTCCTTGGATCAGGATTCACCATCTTTGCAGGCTTGCCTCCGGTGCAGATTTCAACCAGAGGATATATAGATGTGTGAACCAGAAATCTTATCTGATCGGAAAAGTGTGTCATGTGAATTACGTAAAGCTTGAGTCAAGGATCGGAGCTCCAGCTTCACTTTAATGAGCAGGTGAAATGCTAAAAGCTGCTGCATGTAGCTTTTCTCGAGGTCTCGGGGCACGGCTTCTGTTAAATCTAACCTTCAGCGATTATTTACTGGAACTGCGTCGTACGAGGCTTATAACAAATAGCGGCCTACTTCTCGTTTAGCAGCCTTACTGGATCGTAAGCCCAGCTGGTCACGTGTTCTTCCGCTGTTTGAGATGGGCCATTGTCACTTTGACTTGATTAGCAATACTCTGATCGACGGATGTGAAGTGGTTTCGTGGTTGTGAAACTTGTGGGGTCAAGACAGACAGAGATAAGGGATCTGGGATCGAAGTTGCCAAGATCCACTGTTCTCTGTCGCAGTACGTTTGCGCGAACCTTTAAGAGAAAATATCGCTTACTTTTGATGGTAGTTGCCGTACGTTGGGTCATCACGTTTTACGAGCTGGTCACTGGACTGTATCATGATTTTTCACCGTGTCACACTTACGCCCAGCTGCAGATATTATGCGTAGGTCAAGTTCTTCTTGACCTACGCATAATATCTCTCTCTCTCTCTCTCTCTCTCTCTCTCTTGTGACGACATGATACCAGGCAACGGTTGTATGAGTTAAGTAAATTAAGGTTTTGCACTGCTTATAAGAGATTATGGAGGTTGTATAACAGAACAAATAAGTAAAACACCTTCCGCTCATCGGTGGCATCAGCAACAACAAGTCTCGTAAAACAATCTCAATTGTTGCCCGCTGGTTCCCAGGTAGGCTAGGTTAAGAAGGTTTCAATAGCACGTAAAGTTCACGTCAAGAGAACCCGAGATGGACATTTGGAACTGGTATGAGATCCTCGCACGATGGGTCACTTGCTGCATACATAAAACGTATATCCAATAATGCAACAAACGTGGTAGTCAATTGGTCATCGCTCCTTGACAAATGCAACACTCCTTCGACGGATTCTTGGGCTACAACGGGAGCCATGCATTTTGAAGCCACGAAGTGAACACACAATGCCGAGTGCATCCACGTGCATGTCCAAAAACCTCGGCCAATATTCAAGTACCAACCACTTAGAAGGAACATACAGATGACCACAGAGCTCAAGATAATTGCTAAGCGTTGAAATTGAGAGAGAAAGCTGGCAGAGATAACCGTACCCATAACACTCACGATGTATGTACGTACTGATCAATCGTTTATTTCACTCCCAACAAGAGTAGCCTTTTCATCGAGAATTGTGGAATCTCGTCCATCGGCAGGGGCAGAGACATGTGATCATGTCTAAAAGTCTATCAATGTGACGGTGGGTGCAGAATAAGCTCGAAGGCAGGCAGGCAGGCAGAGGACCATTACTTGGACTTTGTCATCATCTCGTTGCTGTCTCACACGTACAATCTCGGCTGTTACCCTCATGATTTATATCTGTGTACGCCTGTATCGGAGGAAGCCGACATGTATAAACTCCATGATTCACCCTCCACTCGACAACCGGTCTTGTTCACCAGATCCGACACCCTCGCTCATGGCTTGGACTCCCTTTGAGTGTGTGTGTCTCTCTCTCATCACAGCACTGCTGTATGTCTGTCTGCCTGTCTGTCTATCCATCTCAACAAGCGTTCCCCGGGAGGGAACTCTGTTCGGCACCAATCCCAGAAAACCACCACAGGAGGCACATGTTCTTGACCTTAGCAAAATCGCTCCGCTGGCAACTCGTTGGGGGATGAATGAAACATGATCACTATCATCCAACTGCAAAGAAGACCTAGAAGTGTACAATTTTGATCTTCTCGGGCAAAAACAGCCCTCGGTCTGAAGCAAGACTACACCTTACGACAAGCCCAGGGTATCGCCCGAAGAGGCCCAGAAGACTACAGAAGATAACCTGTCCAAAGCTAATCTCACTACATACAGACACAAATTCGAGATTACGAAGAAGGAGAAAATCCGCATCTGCACAAAGTCTGTCGTCTGGGGAGATGACCGACCACTTACACGGCTCCCCGTTCCAGCATAAATAATTCAGGCGGCTCTTAGCAAGAGCCAAGCTGATAATTTACCTGATCCTCTACAATAGGAGCTTTAAATTATTGATCAATCAAAGAATGCCTCTAAACTTGTCAAAAATTTGGGGTCCACACAACTTTACTAGTACGCCGGAGTCCCAAGACTCATCCTAGAGCGCATCTCCAAGCAGGCAGACTCTTTTGCTACCTTCCCCTTTCTGCTTGCGTCAGAAATGAGCTACCACATCAATTATTTAGATTTCTTACACAAACCAAAGACAGCGATACCTCGGAGAAGACGGACCATATCAGCCTCTGAACAGCAACAAGAACACCAACGCCAACAGGGCCGTGAAGCCGTAGTAGACCTGCGGTGAGTGGAGATAACCAGAACTGGGAAGCCTGCATTGGAAGAGTGAATCGATTAGGTGCAAGCATCTCATCTCATCTGCCTGGAAATATGGAGAACCGACCTCATAGGACAGCAGACAAACTATCCACTGGAGCGCGAGCAGTCAAAACAAATCGACATTAACGGGGGACTTTTGAGTCAAGCTTGATGCTTACTTTGAATAAAAGACGCAGTTTCCATAACCTGCAAAGATGACAAGACTAAGGTTAGAAATGCCGAACAAGTGAAAAGTTCTTTCGCCTGGTTCTATCACGTCAAGCGCAACAGAATCAACGTTACGGTCTTCGTCATCCTCCAAAGAGCTTTTCGGATGAAAGGCGCGACACCGCGATCGAACCGATACTCGATATCTCGTGGACTTTGGTTCAAGCAAATGCGACGTACAGCACATATCACAGGAATCAAGTGCAAATCCGAATTATGAAATGAATTACGAAACATAATCGACGCAAGGGTGATCCGCCTAGTAGTATGGCGAGCCATACAAGATTGACCACTGCTAACAGACGCACTCCTCGAAGATGATGGTCAATATACTAGGCTTGGCACGTCCTACAGGATGCAACACGGACAGAGGAAATCCTCGTACTCCACTGAGAATATTTTGCAACTGCCAGAAAGGACAGAGGTGTGACCTCCCGTGACTGAGACAAAGAATTCGAGTACAGAAGTTCCTCGTGCACAGACGTGAATTCAACAGGACCAGGAAGTGACCAGTCTACCATAGAAATAATTACGAGGAAAACGTACATGAACTGGAAAAAAAAACGGCGGACAGAGATTTATAGATAGAACGCCAGGAAAACCGAGTGAAATGCGAATGTGCACTACGTTTGCTTCGAGATTTCCTGGCAATGTGTGTGGAGACTTTAAGAGTCCAGCGAGGTGAGGAACGAACTGCAGTCCCAAGGGAAGGCAAACGAGACGAGAGCCCGTTCACTGGAATGCGAGCTGAGACAGTCGAGTGGACATGTTTCCCTAGAACAATCGGTTGTACATCACGAAAGACGGAGAACTCACTCGGATCTCGCTGCGTGAGATTTGCAGTTCCGGAGAAGTTGCAAGCTCGGGGGTCCATGTTGCTCTTTTGAAAGTAGTCATTGAAGGCATACGATGCGTGGTTCACATACGTGTTGGGCTCGTAGCAGACCCCGCCTTCTTGGATCGCATCACAATTAGCCCGCCCTTCTCCGCAAGCATAATCGATGGCAATGCGCAGGCTGCTGTTGCTAGCATCGTTCCTGGCCACACACCAAGTGCGATTCTGCACCTGGAAATTGCCATCGGCACCGCCATAGAAATTCAACGGGTACACCTCCGTCCCATCAGCATAAAATATCCCGAAATTCCGCTCCGACTCCGGATCGGATTTCTTGTTCTCATTGTACAGCGAGAATATATACGCCTCCATGAGCTGGCCTGGTTTCCTCGGCGTCCCCGACTGATCCCGCACGAGCTCGTTGATCAGGTTCTGGTTATACGTCTCGGCATTCTTCACACTGGCCGCATTCTCGGTGGCGTCTCCTTTACTGGGCCACCCCGTCTCCGCCACGACGATGTTGATGTCGGTGAAATTCAGAGCCTCCATGGCAGCGTACACGGCGTCGACTTGGGCGTCGAACAGGTTGGTGTAGTGGAGCTGGTTGTTGGAGTCGATGACGCCGACGGTGGAGGTGAAGAGAGCATACTCCAGAGGCACTCCCTTGGGATCATTCACGTACGCGTAGTACGGGTAGGAGTTGAGCATGAATGGCGACCGGGTCTGCTGCAGGAAGCTCAGCATGGGGATCACCACCGTGTTGACGATGGCCGGGTCGAAGGTGCCGGCGGACGGAGGGTACGATTTCGACAGCACGGTCATGGAGTTGGGAGAAACCACCTGAATCGCCGTGTCCAGGTTGTTGCTCTTCAGCGAGGTGAAGATGTTCTTCATGGCGGGCACGAGGAACGACGACAGGTTGCCGGCATTGGTCATCATCACCTCCGTGCCCACCGCGATGGACGAAATGCTGGTGGCAGGGACGTAGGGGAGCACGTTGTTGAGCACCCAGGCGTCCGACACGCCCTGGTCCAGAGCGATGCCCGTCAGGTCCAAATTCGACACGGTGATCGACACGGCGATGCCGGAATCCGCGAAGGCCTGCAGCGCGCTGGGGTCGGCGTCGAAAATTCGCACCTTCGTGATCCCCTTCGCCCTCAGAGATGCGACCGCCTGCAGCGGCGTTGGCAAATTGTCACCGTTGCGACCGTAGCAGACTCCCACGGGCCCCGACGACACTGGAGTGGCGACATGGACGACACGGCCCTCGTCAGTACATGCAACGACATCCACGACAACAACGATTCGGACCTCACGCACACGCGGAGCCTCGGCTCAGCTCGTCACTGGCGCCATGAGTCGCTCTGCCATCGCCGCGCATTGTGACAACGATGCGCTCGACCGTCGAGAGATGGCGAGCACCGAATTGCCACGGACCAGAGGCTGGTGCCATACCCGGCCACGAGAGCGCTGGCAATCGACAACTCCGCAAGAGACGAGCTCACGTACTGAAGCGAAGATACCACAAGGAAATTGGCCTTCGGTAGGGCCCTGGCGAAGGAACTTGGCGCCATCATTACGTCAGCGTAGGCACGCATGATTGACAACAGGCGTGACTTCTACACTTCACGGGCCTGGTACTGTTCGAGCTTCCACTTTAAGGGAGAGAATTGTTCTACTCCCACTTTCTTGTGCCTCTGCATGGGACCCATCTTGCAAAATCAAAAGGTGCTGAACTATGCTGCGATGGGTTCATGCTAGCGGCGTAACAGAACTGCAAAGTCCATCGACGGAAGGCAAGAAGGCAGGTGGCCAATGACGCACATTGCTGCTTCCTGGCCTTGCCTCCAATAATTAGACAGCAATTCCCACGACAAAGAATTTGTGCTGTTTCGACGAGGCAACACGGGCTGATGCAACGACGGTATTCATTCAACAATTCATTCAACATCAAAATTCTCTAGGAAAGATTCGCTGCCAACGGATGAGCTCTGGAGGAACGAAATTCATTCTAATGGTGGCTATGAAGCCAAGGAAGAAATGGAATCCGTGAATGAAGTACGCTAAGAATTCCAGAGGCATTCGGCAAGGCGTGTTTCAGACGTAGGACCAGGTGTACACAGCCTCGCTCTCTTGAGAATTCGGAGAGCTGGACAAAGAGGGTTGGCACTCTGAAGCTAGTAATTCAGAGATCTTGGTGTGGGATGCCCGTAGGTCTGCCAACGAAACCAATGCAAGAACATACAATTGCTTCGACACCCAGTGAAAGCAACGCAGGTGAGCACACTCGGCTCCGCAGAGCTTCACCGTGGGACGAGATGACCAGAATGCAACACCATCGACAGGAGCTAAAACCCTGCTCAATGAGCTGGCAAAAGAAGCCGGGAGTGGCAGAATTCCTGACCAGCTCACTGCTCGAATCTGACACTTCCGAGGACTACTAATTACGAGAAGAGAACAGCGTTAGAGCATCCTGACTTCAGGACATGAGATCCCAGGCGGACGTGTTTTCAAGGGTGAAGCTGATTGCGACTGCAACAGGCTCCGCGAATGCCATCAGCCAGCATCAGAATTCCCTGCGTATGCACAGAAAAACGTGTCGAACCAAATCCACCAGCACATGAATAGCTCGATAGCCAGGGCGGCGCGTTACACTTCTGAGACCAGAGCTTCAACACCGTCGCAGAACTACTGATAAAGTTGAAAAGAAGGAGTTCACAGTCGGAGCAAGAAAGGGAGTTGCTGCTAGACTTTACGAGTATGAATGACCTCACGCGCAAAGACAGGCCACTCTGCAATTCCCTCCTGTGCTACTAACTTGTTATGCACACCCTACTGATGACGATCCCTAATGGTCAGCAGCGGCTGCCACTGCTGCTGCGCCGGAGAGGGTGATGAAACTAAGAGGTGAGATTGATCAAACCAAACGAACCTGAAGAGCAGTACAGCGACAGCAGAAGCAGAGTGACGAGAATCCGAGAGCGAAAACACGACCCGGATTCCATTTCAGCAACTCGCACTGCTGCTACACTCCTCCTCCTCCTCCTCCTCTCCAGCTCCTCACTTCCTCCTCCCCTTCCTGCATTTACATTCACATCCGCATTTCTCCCGTCGCGGACACTCTGTTACTCACTCGCTCGCTCGCTCGCTCGCTCTCTCGACACTCTTCTCCCCACCCTTCTCTCTCCCTCTCGCTCTCTCTCTCTACTCATTATCTCACCCCGCGAACGACCATCCTCCCAAACAGATCGCCTTCAGCTTCGCTCGCACACTCGTTCCTTCCTTCCCAGTTCAGCCTCACTCCGCGGCCCTTGCTTCTAAAATCGACCTTGTTCTTCAGCTTCTTCTTCGCGCATCCGCAGCCGAGAGAAATCGGCCCGGAGACCAAGCACCGGCTTATGTCTCACTGCTAGCCCGACTCTTGTTCGTGCCCGGCCTCGGTGATGCTGCTTGCTGCTGCTGCTGCTGCGAGTCCTGGTACGACGGGAAGAACAGAATGATGAATGGGTCAATGGTGGATAGCCAACGACGAAACTTTGCCATCACAACTCGCCATGGACTGATGAGCCGAATAAAGGAGGGGGCTCCGGATGCTGCGATTGCGAATGCGATCGCCGTTGGTGCTGGTGCTGGTTGGAGCTATTGCTGGCAGGCTCGCTGGCGGGCGGGCGGGCTGGGCTGGGCTGTTGGGGTTGGGGGAGCTGAGGCCCGAGGCCCCGAGGGTGGGGCAAGGCGAGTTTTTTCTCCTTGAGACCCGGAAGGGGGGTTGAGTAGTTCGTCACACGGGTGGTATCTAAAGTACGTCTTGTCTTGCCCTTCCCGCTTCTACGCCGACCCCTTCTGAGCCAATGGCGGGGCCCGGGTTCTGGCCCGCTTGTCTCTCTCCCCTTCCCGGCTGGCATAACATTTACATACAAGTTCTCAACGGCGGCTGGGTGTCCTCCTTCAGCTCGGTTTCCCAAAACAACCCCTCGCCATCCCCCTTCCCCAACTCCGGCCCAACCCGCTATACGCTAGCCTTGGCACATAAATGTGGTGTGTCCTTATCCACGGCGGGAAACGGGAATCTTGAGAATAATTCTATTATTGAGGAACGGGGATCGTCGATCTTACTGCACGGTTTGTATGAGCAGCGCGTTGCTTTCTTCCAACTCTTACTGTACAAATCTCTGCGTTCATAGATCTCCAAAACCACCACCAAACCCTAAGGGATTTGGAGCCGTCGGATGGGAGATCGGAGGGTGTTGGGGCGGGGGGTCTACTCGGGGAACTATTTCCCCTTTCCGAGCCTGACTGGAACGACCCGTCCGGATGCGAGCCTCGAGTCGCGCGGATCTCGAGACTTCCTTTTTCGTGGTTTCAAAACCGTGCAGACGCTCTGCCAAAGCCCTTTCCCGGGCTTCCCCTCCTGTCGCGCACCCAAGCTTGTACGATGCCCGAAGCCCAGCAGCGTGCACCTGCCCTGCCATCCCTCCCTGCCTGCCCCTTGCATATCGTCCCCATCTGCCCCTGCCCTGCCCTGCCCTGCCCATCACCTGCTCTTGCCACTTTGCCACTTTCTGACCTGTCTCCGGTTTTTATTTTATGCCCGTCGGACACATCACGGGACGGTTGCTTCGTGTCGGATTACCGGACGCCACCAGAGGTTTGGATCCAACGGATTCTAGCCCCGCGAAATTCGTGATTGTGTCACCTCCCTGTACGATGTATTTGGGAAGAAAGACGTTGGAGGATACCGTTTGGGCATTAAATTTAGTGAAACTACCATTCACCTCCGATAAACCCGGGTTTCTGTAGTGGTTTCAATTGGTGCTAAACTGGCGAGGGCCTGCTTATTGAAGGCCGGAGTTCACGGAAACGCGCTGTATTTGGAGGGTTTATATAAATTGCGTAACGGTATAGAAATTTATATTCTGTGGACAAAGTGTAGCAAGACATTTGGACTTTCCCACCCCTTAGCTTTGACTGGTGATGGTGATGCACGCCACTTCCTTGAATCCTCGCAATGCACAGCCCCTTGCTTTTCTGCCTTCTGCTGACCATGAGGCAAGGTGTCACCCTCAAGCAACTGCAGCATTGAATTCTGAATGCTGAGAATTTCCGTGAATCCAATATTTCATTTCTCGGTTAGAATATAGTTTGAATTTTACGTTTAGATGGCCAATCTGAGGATCTGGACGTAATTTCAATCCTACTGTAAGAAGAAGAAGACACTTCTAACTGACAAACGGAAACGGCACTGAAAGTAACCCATTCACAATCTGCTGACAAAAACGAGCACCACCAAAGGAAAAGTATGACATGGCCTTTTGAGACTACATTTCTTTGACCTCTGCACTTGGCCTGGGATTATTAAATTTTATTTCTCGATTTACTTTTACTCGGCTTTTCTGCAGTTGAATACAACCCACGCAGGGAATCACTAGTTTGGACTATAACCAAAAGTTCTCGTCCTAGACATTCTTTTGTAGCCTACAAAAGAGACAAAAAGAAAATGGATTAAGAATTGTAAAAGTATTGAATGCAAGAATGCTGTTATTTTTATTCATGTGTGCATGCCATACAAGCACTGTAGTTCTTCTCTGAAATCATTCAGAGTATAGACCGCTTGAGTGCCATAATGGCATTGCCAGTAAAACAGGCTTTTTCCATATGAAAAGGTTGGTCCGAGCTGGTGAAATGCAACTGGAGATTTCTGGATCGAGAGATTTTATGCATGTAATGTATACATCTCATTCATAAGGAACACTGCGCTCTTGGTCTTGGACTTCTGAAGAAGCCCTTCTGTTCCCTTCCACTCGGTGAAAATTATAACCCAGGATTTGGGTATAATCTAACTTTCATCATGTTCTATCACACGTCAAATGCCATGAGCAAAGGGAAGAGACACAATAAAATAACAAAAGGGATGGGAAGACCCCATCAAACCTTGCAAGGATGGAGCCAAACAGGTAGCATGGGGCTAGGCCCCAATAGCATCACACTGGAAAATATGTCCTACATCACCTACAATATCCGAACTATTAAGATTAAACGGTCTACAAACAACATAGCATCCGAAGAGACATCACCTAACGTGATTGCTCTCCTATGGATTGCATCAACTAATGTTCTCTATAGAACAATGGAAATATGATGACTAAAATAGGCTATACAGTAAGCTAAAAAAAGTGATATACTCGGCCGCCTAGTATGATATGCTCTCACGAACATGTAGAAGTCGATGTCCATAGCTCCATATAAATCCAAAGCTAGAGGAACAAAGATGTGACCTCTCTGCATACCCCTATATTTGAAGACATTGGTTGTTACTGCTCCACTCGCCGCCCATCATGGAGGATAGGTGATCACCCCCTCTAAAAAAATTGTGTCACGAGTAGAATCAGTAACCACCACGTCCGCCATAGTACAAGTATGTCATTATCCTAGTCGACTCCAAGGCATACCAATGCTCCTTCCATGTAAGGTATCCATCCTCTCGCGCCATAGCAAACACCACATCCTTAATGGCATCATGGGTAGCTATACTTTGACCTCCGAATGGGCAATGAGTCATAGGAACACATGTTTCATCTAAAGTAATACCATACTCATATATGAGTAATGAAGTTGTAGATGGATGGACAAAGCCAAGAAGGAACCTCATCATTATAGACAAAGTAGCTGGTGAGAGTCAAAAAGCCCTGATGCATGATCAGGCCAAGATCCATGAGCATGCACCCTTGCCATAGCAAGAGTGTATACGAGCATTAGTAATACGCGGTATGGCCGGATCCACTAAGAGTGAATGTAGAACATGATGAAATTATCGGTCCATCAAGGTAGACTATAAACCTCTAGTCCAATCGGTGGTCAAAGAGGAAAAAGATGTGAGCTCATGTCGTACCTCCACGGGTAAAGCATCTCTCATATGTCACAATAATATATGTAAGAGAAATGATCTTGTATCCACATTCGTCGCATATATCTCAATGATAGACCTATTTATAATCAAAAATTGAGAAGATAACAAAGGTGCATAGAGTGTCCAACTAGTCAAGAATGCTATAGGTACGGTGCAGTCTCTTCCATCGATAATAAGCCTATCCCTCCACACGAAATCTGCAAAGAAGTTTATCTCTGTGCCAAATCTCTTGTCACACACTTGAAGGTTCCTGGTCCGATGATGTCACCAAAGATCCTCCTATCAAAGGCTGTCAAATGTGATATGAATGTATGTGAAGTAGGAACCGTGCAAAGAAGGTAGATGGGTCGACGAGCAATACTAGATGAGAGTATACCAAACGCCACATGTGGATCCCCTAGTAGAGGAAGATCATCTAGATGCAAACCATCCTCGGCAAGTGCAACGTTTAGATAGAATGGGATAAAATCCTCAGATCCTACTTGCACTCTTAGAAGCTGGAAATGAAGAGGAATGCCCAAAGGAGACCAAGCCCTACATTTTGACTCTCAAGCCTACAAGATGAAGCGTGGTAGTCAAGTAATCAAAAGCATGCCTAATGTGATATACAAGACCCACAATTTGTGTATCATCCACTAAAGAGTGGAACACACAACCTGGCACGGCCAAAGCAGTAGAACTCCCTATGTTCATAAATTATAGCAAACATGGGACCACAACTTCAGGTGCGAACAAAGAGACTAAGAAGAAACAAATGAGTTATGACCATCAGGTTGGACAGGGTTTATGGTGATCAGTAAAACGGACCTTTTATACGTGTTACAAACCGCTGTAGTTTAAACGTAGAAGAATCGCATGTTTTTTTACAAGGTCTATAAAACTCTACAAGCAAATATATTGATATATTGATGCTGCGTTACTACAGCATAACAACCACATGAAATAATTTTGTTATATTTGTATATCTATTAATATATTCACAAAAAGTATGAATATAAACTTTCTAAGCTTTATGCTGTTCAGACTACTATAGGAAAACTCATGATTCAAAGCTTGAATATGTAGCATCATTCCTTGTGAGGATCTCCAAGAGCAGCAAGTGTGTGCCATACAAAGACGACTCACTCACAAGGTCCTCAATCTACCCATGGAAAATTTTCTATCTACACTAAGCCCACATATGCTCAATAAGCATGGGTTCATTCTTATTATTTGACCACATTAATCTGAAGTTGGTACATGTTGGCAGGCAGTTTACACTAATGAAGACTTACGTTACATTCACAAAGACCTCCACACAAATAGAATATGAAATCAGCAAGTGAAGATGTTAAATTCATACTTCTCATTGGGGATATAATTTCAGAGTGTGTAAAAGTTTACACATACTTCATGTGATTACTTTAAACTCGCACCCATCTTTTTCAATGTGTAATTGTGAGATATTTGTTTATATGAATATATATCAATTGAAAATTAATAAGTTGCACATTAGTTTTTAGTTATTATCGTATGATTTAGCTTTCCAAAATATTGTGTACCACACGCATTACCGTTAAGGATATGGATAAGTTGTCAAATGTCGTGTTTAGCATAAAAGGGAAAGTTTCTCGAACCATTTTTGGGAACAGAAAAATGATTTTTTCCTGAATCCAAACTCCTCTACTTTGTGATGAGTTTGTAATATGAGATTGAGAATGAGAAAGTTGGAAAAGCTGAGAGCAAGAACAGGCTATGGACAAATCATGTTAAGTCTCTTGCTTATGCTGAGCAGACTTTAACCCCTTGCATGGTTGTTCTGCAGAATTTGCATAATGTTTCAATCATTTGTTGTATTATATTCTGGATGATTTTGAGTCTTTGTTGGTGAATATGTACGTGCTTATAAAAAAGCGGCTGAGAGTCAAATTTTGCAGAACCTCTTATGAAAAATACCATACTCATTAGTTTTCCCATGTGTTCTTTCGTTGCTCATACGCTTGAGATCAGGTTTTATGTTATGAATGGTTTGTTGGATTTTTGGTCAGGTGAAAACAAAGAGTAAAATGGTTGACAAGAAGTGAAACGATAGAGGTGATGAACTCTACCATGAAGAATGTAGTCAAACGCCCATGTGACACCGTACAGGGTTTGGAACTGTGCACTAGACCCAACCACTGCAGAAGGTCTAGTCCATAGACATCTTTTCCAAGAGCTTAGTGTAGATAAGTTTTCCAGTATTTTGGCCCTTTGGGGCGGAGTGTTTTCGTGTTTTACATGTTCACAATGCGTGAAATCTTAATGGCGTTTCCATCAATATCTGATCTTTTTATAATGTTCTTCTACCACTGCGAGAGAATGGAGCTTTCTCTCCGAGGACGCTGTCTTGGTGGGCATCTTATGGAACTGGACTCCACTACATGAGAATTTTCATGATCTTGGGTGGGCATCTGGATGTGGACTCCAAGCACCTACTCCCGTAGTTTTGGCTACGGCCACAATTCCGACCGTTCAATTGACGAGAAACAGATCTTCCGAGTCCTTTTGCAGCACACACGATGGAGCCAAAAAACAAAACTGGGAAACTGAAATCAGGAAACTGGGAGTTTTCCTGGTAGTAAAAAATGTGAATTATTATTTTTCAGTGTCGTGTATATGCTGTTGAATGATGAAGCATTCAATGGCATATCACCCAAATTAGCACTTTTTTATTACATGGCGCCTACATTCTAATTTTCATAAGATGATTCTATTAAAAGCTTGGTATTATAGACTTTTTTCTCTTGATTCACAATTGATAAATGGTTAAGTGTGTGAAAAGATGATGTCTATGGAACTGCAAACTCCGGAACTCCTAACATGTATAAGACTATTCCCGTCAATTTCTCTTACGTGTTTACCAATAAGGACGTTTATATTGTGTCCGCGTGAAAAAATTAACATGTCACTTCTTTGCACATGAGAAAACTCATGAGTGAAGAAGTATTTTCCACATTTGTTAAGATTACATGGTTAGGTTCCGCATCCACCTGCAGCAAATGTTAAATTATACCAAGGGCATTTTTATTATACCAGATTAAAATGTGATCAATAAAATTTTGAATTGCTTGCTTGCAAATTTTTTTCCAAAAGGAAAAGGGAATAACGACCGCATTGACATTTACCGTACAAGAAAGCAAAACTGCCAATGTCAGGACCCTCGGATCGGTGCTACGGTCCAAAGAAGTTGTGGCGGCCGCATAGTATTACATGAGAGGAATTCAAACTACTTACAATACCCGTCGATAAAGAGACTAATTCCTGCTTCAAAGATGATAATGCGGAATACCTTTGAATAAAATTGTATTCGTTGAAGTACTGAACCCAACAACCTGCCGTATTTTAGCTCCTACTCCTATGCAGTAAGATTCTGTGAGATAGTTTGCAAAAGGTAAGATGCCAGCACGAGGCTACTCCCTTATTCTACACCCTTCTCCCGATCATTGACGACGGCGAAGGGAGCGAGCACAGGGGAATACACATAAAGTGGTTGTGGGACGGACGAAGCGGACGAGCTGAAATGTTATTTTCCCATTGGGTGCTATCATCTATGATGCTTGCCATGTAAAGAAAAGTCGTGGATGATTCGCTGCATTGAGTCCAGAGATTTCAGAGAGGAAAGTCATTAAGTCAGAGGAGAAGCACATCCATGCTATACATGTGCTATTCTTTGGCTCCAATCAGCGCGAAGCAAAAGTCTCGTCTGCCAATAGCAGATCGACAGTAGCCAATGGGTTCTTCTCGTTCAAGTGTTTTACATTCGAGCTTCCTGTCCGTGATGTCATGATGATGACAGAGCGATATAGTGCTCCGTGGAATTGCTGATCAGTCAATATAAAGAGTTTGCACAACCTGTTACTCACAACTTCTATGCATTTCTTCTAATTCATCCAAAGTGCTTGGTAGACATTTATGAGGTGAGGAACTTACGTATGAGATGGGGGGAGAATTAGGGTGAGTGTTAGACGAGTGTTCAAAGTGATTGAGTATGTCGTGGACCTCCATGTTGATGTAAACGATGAAAGATAAAGAGTACAAGAAGCCATAAGAGTCAGCAAAGGTAAAAGCTGTGAAAACCATCAAAGGTAGAAAATAAAGTTGGAAAAATGAACTGAAGACTACTCTCATTGAAGACTACTATGTCTTCAATGAGAGAAGACAAATTAGTGTTTTGATATGAATCCAATTCTCTATCATGAAGTGATCATTTATTATTTAATATGTCATAACACAATCAACCCGTATCAAGTAATCATGATGCTATCTAACTAGAATTCAACCTATATTCGCTTAATGTAGAATATACCTTTGTTATCTTTACATCTTTCAAATATTATTATACACGTGAAAATGCTTTTTACATTTACAAAACTACTTTTTTTTCTGCATGAAAAAGTGACATGTGAAACTTTACACATGTATTAACATGAAAATGATGGATTTGTTAAAAACTATAGATTAAAAACACATGTCAATGAAGAGAAAATATTGCCCATACATGTCAAAATATATGCAAAATTTTATTGACCATCCACATAATTTTTTACACAAATATATTTAGGTTGTATGAATTAAATCTATTTCATCATTTTAAAATAATAATATACAAGTTGTTTTATTCATGTCTAATTGTTCACATACATACATTCAAGTACATAACATGTTCTGTAGTTTTGTTTTTTTATAACAGTCTTTTTTTTAATAATATTTCGTATTTTTAACATTAAATTTATAATAATTTTTTTTAATAATAATAATTTAAAGCAATATTTTTAATTTTTTTATGCAATTTAAAACATTCATATTTGATATCAAATTCATGTATATTGAATATCAATGTTTGAATACTTATGTATTTAAATAATATATTATAAATAATTTTTACTGATAAATTGATTTTGTTGTATATATATTTGTTGTATACAAATTTATTAAGTAGTATGGGTCTCATCTATACATGCAATATGTCATTTGAGCAAGTTAGTATTTAGTATCTTTAGGTAGTTCTTGAATTGTAAAGTATTTGTGTTTCAAACATGCACTCTCTTTCAATAGTTGTGAGTTTTACTACCATATCTATTACTATTTTATATATATATGTTGATTAGATTTGTAATATGATATAAGATAAAAATTATGAACAAATTGTATAATAGCATTAGACAAATACATCAAAGAGCAAAACTCTCCACAATAAACAAACATGTCTCTTACGCTTTTGTGTACATGTAAATTATATTTCTAATATGATAAAAAATAGGAAAAATATTTATACAAGGGTTAAATAAGGGTAGCATAGACAGTGAAGAAATATTTTAGAAATATCCCTGCTAGTAAAAAAAGTTCACAAGAAAATATAAATATATCAAAATATGAAATTTGAATGACAATTTTGAATTCAAAACAATAATGTAAGGTAATTTTTTGTAAGATAATATATATCATATGTTTAAACTTTACAATCATTTTAATCCATTGGATGTTAAATTTTTTGATATTCTGAACAAAGCAAACAAAGTTGAAAAGTTGAATTTTTTTATATATAGACTATATCATCTTTTAAATTATTTTTTATAATTATAGGCAATCATTAAATAGTATGATTAAGAAGATTGTCAATCTTTTCAAACTTTTTGTGTGTTATCTTGTCAATTGTTGCTTCTAAAATCCTATGTCTTGTTCCGCAAGCTCAATGATAGTAAAGACACTTGATAAACTCATTTATGTATCATAAAAATTTTATGAAATGAATTTTCTTGTACTCAATATGCTTTGAAAATCTGTAATTTGAGAAGTGATCAAACCAATACAAGTAACAGACTAAGATAATCAACTAGTCAAAACAAGTTGAGTAAGATATATCACAAAATCAATTATATTTTGATGATGATATTATATTTGATAATTGGTTATATTCAAAGTGTTGAATGTTCAAAGAGAAATGGGTTGAATAACCTAAGTTGTTTCATCTATCAAGCGAGGAGAATGTATTTATCACAACAATTGGATTTCTTAAACAATTATTTCACAATGTCAACAGAAATGTATTTTATATGAAAAAAGATTATTTATGAATAAGGAAGCATATGAACAAAAGATTGAGAAAGATGTAATTTTTTAACAATTGGACAATATTTGAAAAATATTTCACATTATCATCAATAATATATTATAAACTAAAAAATTTATCAACCAGATAGAAATCAGGAGAATAAAAATTAAAAATAAGGAACTGATAATTATAACATTGATAGACATTACAATACAATATTTTTATATTTGATTATTGTAATTTTCAAATGTCATATGTATTATGAATTAAAATTTTTTCTAATGATTGAAAAATACAAAATTTTATTTTTTTTCTAGCATATTCAATAAAATCAACAAGAATCAACAAGAGCATGTTTATGTAGAAGGACGAAGTAGTGTCTAATAATAATGGAGACTCCACAAGTGATCTTCACAACACATGACCCTTAGATCAATACATAATATGATGGTAAAGTATTTGAAGGTGGAATGTTTGTTTATAGTATTACAAATAATTTATTCATAGTATAATAAATAGTTAAAAAATATAGTTAGTTCATTTCAATAATGTTGAAAATAATATTAAATAAAATATAAAGTACAGCATAAGAGAGAAAACTATAGATGTAATGACATGATTCATGTTTAAACTAAAATATGGCTATTTATGTTCAAGAGAATGTAATGCATGATCATACTAATGCATAAAATTCAATAATAAATACTATTAAACGATAATAATATACAAAAAAATAAATGAAGTTTAAGTCATTACCTACATCAAATCAACTTCAATGACAAACAAACATAGACTTAATGAATTACAAAATCTCATAAGTATGTCCAAAATTTCATATAATCTTATTTATGGACAACATCTAGAAATGGGTTGATTGAAAAAAAGCTCGTTCTATCTTTCAATTTTTTTAATACAACAGAAGTGTATTTTTAAAAAATACAGGTGAAGAATCATATATGTCTTAGAGGAATTTAAGATTCTTGGAAAAAAAATACCAGATAATTCATCAAGCAAGTAATATCTAATAAAGTGGAGAAATTTGATAAAATCTTCATAAAACATAGTATATTAAATCAAATAATCATCATCTTTATTCATTTCGAAAATAAAAGAGAAAAAAGTAAAAATTAACATATTAAAGAGTTTGTAAAAATGATGTTGAATTAGGAATGTTATGCCCAAATCATATTTCATGTGATATATAGATGATGAAAATGATAACAGTAACAAATTCTTGTTTAAGACTCACATTAAAATATTAAGATGCAAAAAATATTATCTTTTGTATCTCAAAGTATTTTATTGTATTTTTTATGTATATATTCTATTTAAAATGGAAAAATAAATAAATATTTTTAAAAAATATCATTGATTCAAAAGTATATCGACATATCGGAATCCAATTATTAAACATCTTTTTATCATTATAGACAATGTGATATATGAAACTAATTTACAAAATCAAACCCCTTCCTTATTATTCTTATAGAAGGAAAGTTTAAGTATATTTTTATTCTAATTGTTGTACATAATACCACTACATCTAGGCACAATCAAGCAAGATTGTAAACTCTCTACAAGGTCAATGTTTGGACACAATGTAAATAATGTTTATTACACATGACAAAGTTAAGTTGCAGAAAGTCCAACAAGGTTCAAGTAATTGACCAAAATTTATAATTTTCACATATTTAAAACCCAAAAGGAGGTCACAAAGAACATATATCATGTGAAAAGTTTGATGTATAAGGTTTGTTTGAGCGAACATCAATTTTTGAAGGAATTGTAAAGAATGTTAAATTATAATAAGCTATTCAAAACAAAATTTGAATTTTAGATTTACAAGTTGACTAAAATTCCAAAAGCATAATGAGATATTGGTTGGAAATAAATGTTCGAAATCAAGATAACATGATATTGAAGCATGAGTAGATATAAAATCATAGTTTTTACTACAAATTATTTTAGATGTATGAGATTAATTATAATAAGATATTTATTCTTGTTGTCTATGCGTCTACAATTTGTGTGTTCGTTGTAAAAAATAAATTATGTTTAAAATGGATATGAATAATGTGATTTTGAATGATGATTTAAGAAAATGATATACAAGGTATAACCACATGGAAATGACAATTATAAGCAATCTGATTTTGAATGTTAGTTGTAGACATGGCTCTATGGGTTTAAGAAGTATCAAATGTGTGATATGACATGATAAGTGTGTTTCTGATTGGATTCAAATTTTTCAACGTTAATTCTTTTATGTCTTTGATCATCAAGGATGATAAATAAATTTATACTCTTATGTATATGGATGATTTGATTCTCATAAGAATCATGATCATACAATGTAATTAATAAACCACTAGTTGCAACAAGATTTTGGGATGAAAAACTTGACTACACTTGGTATCTTTTTTGATATTAAAAATATTTTTATTCAAGAGTATATTTGGATGATGCAATGACAATATACAAAAAATATGCTAACTCAGTTTGGAACAATCAATTGTAAGATATTCTTTATTTTTTTTTAGCAAAACTTACAATTTTTACACTATGTAGATGAAGCTCATACAAAATTATGATTGAATTGCTTGATAGCAGAAAGTTTTTATATATATACTTGTAAACTACTAAACATGGTTTAAGCTACTAAGTTTGACTTGTTAATCAATTGCTTTAAAGGATTTTTCTCCTTCATGTTGTGAGGAATGTTTCTAGACATGTTTGGTATAATTTCACTTTGCATCAATTTTCATTTTAGATTTGCAAGGATTACATATTCAAATTTTATATAACTCAAGAGGAATTTTATTTAATATCATCACTTGAAGTGCAACTATTTGTTGGGTATCCAAAAGTCATGCTACATAAGAGTTAACATATTTGACAAGCAACTCCGTATGATTGAAACAACTATTAAGTGAATATGTGACGGTCATTATATAACTAAGTTATATAATAAAGTGATAATATAACTACCATTCAATTTAGTAATCATTTTGTGTTTGGATATGATTAAGCACATTAAGATGAACTATCATTTTATTCATGTAAAAAAAATTGTGATGGATTTTATATATGTAAACACTTAAGATTTGATTGTTAATGTGTTTAAAAATGACTTGTCTAAATTCAAATTTGAATATTTTAAATTCCAACAAGGCATATATCATCAATGCAACATCAATTAGTATATCTATATAATGTTTCTAAAAGTAAGCTTGAGAATGTGATGTTGATGTACTTAATGTATATAATAATAGTCAATTAGTATTAATCACATATATTTTATAGTAATAACTTGGATAGTTTAGTTTTCTTTAGCCACTTAAGCATCTTTAAGACATAAAGCATTCTATGGATCACATTATTGAAGAACAATTATATTTATCTCTTCAAATTATTCAATTTAATATCAAAGTGAATTATGTCAAATTTAATTTTTTTTATTGTCTCTTGTGTATATCTTGATTTCATATGTATAGCTATTTCAATTATAATAGTGTCTGATATAACGATAGATTTATACATATCATATTTATATGTATTGATGTTTGGAGTACAACATCTTGCATATATAATAAATACTTGCATCTAAACTAATTTATATAAATATTAAAAATGACAAAAAATATTAAAAAATATATTTGGGTTTGAAGTTAAAAAAATTTTGTTATAAAAATATTTAAGCTAAAATATTTGATCAATATATTAAATAATTTAATAAATATAATTGGCACTTTCAAATTTTAATTGAGAAAAAATAAATTTATTTAAGGTGTATATAAATTGGAAAATTTAAAATAATATAAATATTATTATTCAATATTTTGAAAACTCATAAAAATATAATTTTTTATCAAACACTTTTCTGTGTAATTAATTATATGTGTTTATCATGTATACTAACAACATGAAATATGATCAAATCATAAAAATATTATAATTATAATGTTAAATATTTTAAATGATAAAAATATGATAATTAAAAACATATTCATATTAGAATTAAATTGAAAATAAAATTTTAATCTTATAAACAACGAAAATTTTGTTGTTAGAAATATCTACAAATTTATTCTTAAAAGTATAATTATATCATTAAAAATTGGATATTTATTTAGAAATTTGATTTCTTAATTTTATGTTTAAAATGATTTAAGTAAAAAACAAATTGTAAGCCCAATATTATATTTCAATAAATAAAATAAAATTTTCAAGTGCATTTTGTTCAAAATTTTAATATTAAATTTTGATATATTATAAATAACAATGAATTTATGCATACAAATGATTATGATCTTCATTTTTATGCAAGATAAACTAAAATAGGTTATTATCTGAAAATTCTAAATATAATAATTATATATTATGAATATTTATTTTTTTTAAATATTTATGGACTCATTCTAAGATGCATGTTTCATATTTCTCATATCATATGAATTTCAAAAAACTGACTTAAAATATTTAAATTTTTTTGGAAAAAACGATATATATGTAAATATTTATAAAACATGACATCATATTTTTTTGTCAAAATTTCAATTCAAATGTTTCTATGACGATTCAAAAAATTAAAATATAATAATGGGTTATATTATATATTATGAAGGTAATTTTCAAAAAATATGAAAAATTATATATTCGAAAAATAAAAATAAAAATAAAATTTTAGGGTCTTCAATTAGTTTTAAATTTGAAAATTGTAAACAATATAATTTTATAGATTAATTTCAAAATCTGAAGAAAATGTGTTGAAAAATGCTTGTTTTTTAATTTAGTTTGGTGGAGCACTATTTAATGGATGATTTACTCATTAAAATTCAATTTGGTTATGAAATATCATTATTTGGTTATTCGAAGTATATGATAATAAGGTTTAAGCTTTGTATAAACTGACTTCAATCATAAAATTTATTGACTTCCACTAATTCTTTGTGATTAAAATGCTTATCATGAAAAAAAAATAGAATGAATAATTCCAATGCAGGATACGTTTTTTCCTATGTTGCATTACTTTGACTTTTTTCCTGATTGGATCAAGTTTATGTGATTTGTGTAAGGTACATGCAGTGTTAACAACATAATGCAACGAAGAACATTTCTTGATGTGTGTGTCTACCTCTAATCACCAAAACTTGTATTGTCGAAGCAAAAGGATGTAAATGTTTCCAGTAATTTGCGTAACCAGAAGAATGTACTACAAAAAGTTGGCCTAAGGCACATTCCTGTTACTGCTGTCCAAGATTGCGTAGTTCTAGACACACAGTTGGAACTGAGCCAGGCTAAATGGAATGTACGGTGTAAATGGCCGATACCATTCCATTCAGATGTGGAACATAAATGGCAGGTTTGTTACTTCGCATCCTTTTTGCTATATTACTTGGTGTCCCGTTGAGTTTGTTACTGCAAGTTGACATGAATCTACAGAGTCACCCTTGGCGTATTATAATGTATGGCCACTGTATAACCAGAGAATGTGTGTCGTTCATGGGTTCCATCATCTCTGTCACTCTTGCCAGACATTAGCACTCTACGCCTGACGTTCCCGAATGAACTGCTGTCCAAAAATTAATGCTGCTGACCAGATCCCTGCTCTTGATATTTCGACCTTTGAACCTCGAAGCAGTGGATGGAGCTGGATTTCATCCACTGCTTCGAGCCCAGACACTCCACTGGAGTCGAATGGAGGATGTCAAGATTATTGTTTAATCAGACATTAAAACGAATATGAATTTATTTTGCACTACGTAGGTTTGGCTTCTTGGCAAGTTGGCTACATACCCTGATAACAACAACACTTTATGAATAAGCAGATATTAGAATTATGTATTTAACATCACCCCTGACTTTGTCATGGGAGTTGACCTGTACACCAAGTTTGAGAAAATAGTAACCAAACCCTTGCACATTTGCATGTTGTACATGTATCCAAGATGTCATCATAGTTTGATTTCTGTGAATGCTTTCACAACATTGACATATTATATACATTGCATCATGTTTAATATTGTAAATAATGCAAAAATATTGTGCCAAGAGTTAAAAAAACACGTTTTTATATTTTAAAATAATTTGTATACAAAATAAATTATTCTGAATTGATTTTTATCAAATTAAAAAAAAACAATTTTAATTTTTAAAAAATTACACAACATTTCAGACATAACAATTATAAAACAAACATCATTGAATGATCATACAATACAATAAATAGTTAACATATGGAATGACAAATATATGATAAGTAGTAATTTGACAATACAACAAAAAATTGTACATGAAAGACATCCAATAGTTTAACCATCTCAATTGCAATCTTAATACAATGAGTAAATTCATGAAATAAATATTTTCTTTAAAAGTTTCCATGGTGTTAAGCTTATGGACAAACTACGATTTTGTTATTTCTCTCTCTTTGCCATAACAATATGGAGATGATTAAAATAATTGAATATATATATATATATATATATATATTCAATTATAAAATATGCATACAATGGATAAAAAATATTTTCCCATGTCTTCACAATCAACATTAAATTTTTTAATCTTGTTAGTTTGAACATACTTTAACGTTAAATTTTAATGAAATAATGATGAAATAATGAATCATAATGAAATAATTCTAAGAGAATCACCATGATTTTGCATATATAATACAAGTTTATTTAAATTTATCAATAAATTAAACTAATATAAAATAATAAATAATAAATTATATATATATAATTATTATATTAAATTTCAATATTTATAATTCATAAAAATTTCAAGATTGAATGATAAATTTTTAATTGAATGATTTTAAAATTTATATTTTCATAAAATCTGATGATAATTATCTAGCAATACAAATTTTAATCAATTATCTTGAAAATTTATAAAACCATATCATATGTAATGAAGGTATTATTTAAAGTTAGTCCAATACATAACTAACTATCACTTTCAATATTTTTATTAAAAGATCAAACAAATTTGTGTAAATTTGGATACATCATTTCACATTTCAACATATATATGATATGGATTTAAAGTAATGAAACTTTATAACTCTCAATCACACAAGAGTATTTAATATTATAATATAAATATGTGATAATTTTTCAAAAAACTAAAAATATAATTTTAATAATTATTTATATTAAAAAATAAATTAAAAGTATATTTTTATTTAAATTCTCAAAAATTTAAAATATATTTAAAATAAATATTTTTTGAATAAAAATATATCAAAGCATACAAATTATAGGTGTAGGTTTCATATTTTATTTTTTATTGGTATAAAAATTATTCATTTACAAATAATAATAACAATTATTTTGTTTATAAATAAATATAAATAATAATCGACCAAATTTTATGAATATTATTTGATAATCCTATGTTGTTACTATTTTTTATTCAAAAACTTTGAAACACTTTCATTGTATGTGATTGAATCTTTGTCATGATGAATTGACACAGGTTATAAGGACTATATGCTTCTAGCAAGAAACTCAAAAGTTGCATCACCTTGCATTCATCACTCATATCTTCTTCATGATTCTACAAGTCCACAAGCAAATCATTAAATACATCAATATGGTATTGGACTCTTGTATCATTCCATATCATGAAGCTCAAAAGATTGAGTGAAGTGAACAGTCGACTTGAAATCTCCTTATGGTGATATATTGCCCACAAAATTGCAAACAAATCCTTCATGTTATCGTGCCACTCCACTTATGTGAATACGTTGCACTTGAGATACAATTACACGATGATCATCTCGTGATCTCGTATGTTGTTCCAATCTTTATCATCCACATCAATTGGTTTAGGCTTGAGTACCTTCCCCAAGCCTCTTGCCCATATGTTGATGATCAATTATCACTCCCACAATACAAGACTTTGTCAATTTGGCTGTCAAACTTCTCCATTTCAAACCTCAGATAACCAATTTTAGTAAGTGTCATTGCCTTATGATTCTTTTGTTATGTACAAGAGGAAAGATTTTTTTCTCCACATTAAATACATGCTCCACATCGTCATTTAAGACACTTATATCTTACAAAAAAAGTCATGATGTTAGCCTTTTTATTACGCAAAATTGTTGCATGTTGCTCAAAGGTATTGACCATTGTCCACTACATGATGCATTATTGTTGTCTAAGTCATAATCATTGTTAGGATTGTGATCAAAATTAGGATTAGGGTTATTATTGTGATGTAAGGGTTAGCACTACATACACTAGGTGCCCGTTTGGCTACCCATCTCAAGATTTCTATTGCACTTTATTCAACATATGCAAGTGAAAAATGCATGATTTTTAAGATTCCTTATGAGAACCAAATGAGTAGTTTATTGTACTTGACGATGTGCACCAGGCAAGAATTACCATTGCTATAAGAAAGTTGAGCTCGTATATATGAAATTCATGCAAGATGTATTGGGAAGTGGTGAAGTGAATACTTAAGTATCTTAAGGATTTCACTTGACATATTTTGCATGAAGTTTCATGCAAAATCAATCAATGCCATGTCATTTTTGGGCTATGTGGGTGTAAATTATGGTGGAGATCTATACAACCAAAAATCTACAAGTAGTTATTTTTTTCATTATTGCATGTGGATGTATTAGTAAGAGATATAAATTTCAAAACTGTATTTCTTAGTCATCCACAATAATTAAGTCTGTTGCAACAACACAAACAATAAAGAAATCAATTTGATTGAACAAGATGATCATTGAAATGGGATTGTCAAAAAAAAACGTGAACCTTCATTGTGATAGCCAAAGTGATATTCATATTGTGAAGAACTAGATGAACTATATAGTGAAACACATTGACATCATATATCATTTTATGGTACATGCATTGTCTAATAATAATCTTCATATTGTCAAGATTGATGGAGAGCGTAATCCATCTCATGCATTTTTCAAGGTGATTACTCTAAATAAGTTTTTCAAGACATTGTGCAAAATTACAAATTTTTCTTTGATGATTTATGTAAATTGTTAATGTTTATATAATCTCTGTATGACAAATTATTGGCTAAAGATTAGTTATAATTTCTTGATCACAGAGGAAAAAATACTTTATTAGTTTAACCTTCTCAAACTTATTTAATAGCTTATGTCTATATATATTAGCCACTCCTCTAGGTAGTAAGTATGTATACTATCACTATGGGGTCTCATGAACTTTAAGTTTTAGAAGAAATCCTCTCTCTTGCCATCAGACATATCATATAATGTTAATGAAAATTTTCAAATTATAAATTTTTTTTTGAAATTTATATTATGTTCATCTCATTTGAAAGAAACAGAAATATCTACCAAATTAAGGATTTCATAGTCTAAGATACATTTTAATACATTCAATTTTTTCTTGTTGTGCAATGGTATGAAAATCACACACCCAAAATTAATAATCAAAGCAAGAGATAAGTATGATGTAATGTCAATGTTTTGTCAACTTGTATGGCTCAAGAAAACATGTTGGTTAAAATATGTGAGTAGAGTGTAATATTGCTTACTTGAATAATCTATATAAATTAGATTCTCTATTTTTTTTGTTTAAATGAATTTATTGGAACTTTTATGAAGAAAGTTATGAATCATTTTTTTTATGTTTCTATTGTGATATATATACAATGGTTTATAATCCATCCATGATTTTGTAGGTTTTAATTTCAATGATCATATCTTTATTAAAACACAAGAAACAAAAAAAATATATTATCAAATATTGAAATTTGAATGAATTTTTTTATTTTTTTTAAAAAAATATTTGCATGTGAAATATTATTTAGATTTAAAATTCAATCAATGGAATAATAATTTATTTTTATATAATATTGTCCTCGTTTCTAGGTAAAACTATTTTTTAAATATATGATTGATTATTTTATTTTTATTTTAAATATGAGATTGAAAAAAATTATATTTTGGTGTGTTGTTTGACCAAAAGTTGTAAATTAAACAAAAATGATATCATAAATTGTTAAAGAAAGAAACAAAAAAAATAAATATTTGTCATTATAACTGATTAATTATAAAAAATAAAAAAATAAAAAATGCAAATTATTATCAAGATGATTTAATTTTATATTTTTTATAATTTAAAAATATTTTATTAATAAATAGATAACATATTTATATCTATATGAAAATAGGGTTTCTTTATTAAAACAAATATTTTTTTATTTTTGAATAAAATTAATTAATATAAATTTTTCAAAATTCAATTAATATAAAAATAATTATTCTGTAGCAACAAAAACTTGCATAAAATTTATAATTTGATTTGATGTAAAAATATGAAAAGATGTGAATTTAATAATAGTATTATATATTAATTTATATTTCAAAATCTTAAAAAATCATAAAAGTATTTCATCTAATTCACATACAAATTTTACATCAATTGAATTAACATTAGTTAAAGATGCTAATTATAAATGATGTTATAAAAAAATAATAAACAATAATTTCAATTTTTCTATAAGACAATGATGAAGATTTATTTAATAGAAGCAACACATGAGCACATGTACGTACTACTTTTAATTTATAAAGCTTCAAAGAAGATAAAATTTCAATTTTAGATTGTATGGTATTGTATGTATATTTGTATTAAACATTTATTCAAAAAACTAATTCAATACATAATTAGCTACAATTCATAATAAACGTACGTGATAAATATGTAAGGTAAAACCATGCTTATATTCTACTTTAGTGGATGAATGAGTTAATTTTGGTTTGTTAAATATATATAAAAAAATAAATCAATTGATTTATATTAATTAATAAAAGTAAAAATCAATATGTTAATGGCCAATGGTCTAAACAAACTAATTCTTACCATGCAATCATAACCAATTGTTTTCATTGAAATGTAATCCATAAAGATGACAATGATATGAATAAAGTAGATTATTAACAAATTTTTTAAACTTATGAAGTGATGTGTATTTCTTGTATATAATTATATAAATACGTAGTTATATTGTTAACCAAAAAATTCAACACCATTTGAAAAATTTAAACTCATGCACTAAAATTTTAAATCATATAAAGTATTTAAGAAAAAATATTTTTGGATCTTTTATGATTCAAATTTAAAATGTTTTGTTCGGAAAAAATTGAAAATTTTTATTAAAATTTTAATTCTTTTGTTTAAATTTGAGATATTGTTTTATATTAAAAAATATTTTTCAAATATCATGAGTAAAAAAATTTAAGTTTATTATACAATATTTCCAAAAATTCAAAAAATTTAAAAATATAATTTATATTTGTTGTGAATTCAAATCATCAATACATTTTTTTAAAAATCAAATCGTTTATTAGATCTTTACCATTTTTTTAATTCACAAGCATAATAATATTTTTGAATGAAGTCACAAATGTTAATTTTATAAGTAAAAATATGACTTAAACATAAATTATCTTAAAAAATATTGTCTGTTTTGAAATTTTTTAAAATATTTTGTTATTCTAAATTATTATTTTTTTACCAAAAAAAAATATTTATAAATTATTATTGTTGGATATTATTTTATCTATTTAGATACTTGATGGTATGTCTATGCAAGAAAATAAATTTATAAAAAAAATGGAGAAATATTTTTCAAGAAAATATGATTTAAATTACTATTGAGTAACAAATTAATAGAAATAAAATTATTTTGAAGATAAATTTAAACATGATTTAAATTTATTTTGATGATAATATTTATAAAAATTATTCAAAATGTTTGTACTTAAATAAAATTTTAAATTTTTTTTCATGTTATTATAAAATCAAAATATTTATGTTTTTATAATTTGATTTGCTAAGATAATTTGTGATACATTTTATTTTTTTATAAAATAATATTTATCTTTTAACATAACTATTTTTAATTTATAATTTAAATTAAATAATCATATTTATTATCATTTATTGTATGCTTTAGCATATATGTTGTTGTTTTTATTTATGATCAAGTCAAATATTTGTTCAATTTTTTTATAAAGGTTTGGCGTTTAAATTTTTAATTCATAAATATTTTTTGCTCACTATTTAATGTTTAAAATGATAACTTTTAATTGAACCATATAGATCATGACATTAATGTGATGATTTTTTATTCAAATGTTATCTTGAAATTAAATTAAATTAAAATTGTTCTTTTTTGGAAAAGGTATTTTCACATTTGTGTCTAATTTAAGTTAAATTTAATAACAAGTAATTTTGCTTAATATATATTTTATCATGCAAAACACACTTACACTTTCAACAACTTTTGTTGGCTAAATATAAAATGTGAAATATCATTTTAATTGAGTGTATTTCATGTTATTTAATGAGATTATATTTTTATTAAAAATATATAATTTATATTTTTTTTAGGTAAATTTAATGTTTCAATATTGAAGAAAAGCTCAATGTTTTATAAACATTTCTTAATTATCAATTGAACTATTTGTGTTTACCTTTTCACGATCATCTTTCTCCTCGTTAGTTTTGAGTTTTGACACTTTGAGGTTGCAAGTTTGCCACTTTTGAGATTATAGATCTTCTTGATTTGCATTCAATTGGGTAGTAATGCAAGTGGATGTTTGAAAAAGCGTTTCAACTTCATCCATCTCAAGGGGGTTACAAGACATAAGAGGATCACTTATAAATTTGATTTTATCCACTAGAATTTTCTATGTATCCCACACTTATTTTTATTATCAGCATGAACACACCATAGAGTAAGTCATTATTCTTGACTCAACAACTATAACCCGCAAGGGAGATGCTTTAGGACGGCCATTATTTGCTATGACGCATTATCAGGCTCTTTTAGATACCATCACCACAACAGTAATTTGTGTTTTTTCATCTTAGGCAGACGATTCACACATATTATCGGACTTGTAAGTGCTATTTCTGTTGCATTTGATCACCTTGTGACCCAACGGATCTTCTCAATCTTATGATCAAGATATCAAAGTGCAAGATTTGGTCTCAATCACAACTTTCTCCTCATTTTCACCTTGCTTCGAGTTGTTGAGTTGCTCTAGATGGACTAAAGATTTTGGATGTGTCATTGGGTAGTCATGATTTTGTGGCACATTACCTTGATGAGGTTCTATCGCATGATCTTTTGCATTTGAATTATCCACCACACTTGGGAGACACTCAAGTGACATGGATAATATTATCCACATGTGTCTCACAATGTACATCATTTCTCATCCGGACGATACCACATACTTCTTCTTTCATGCCCCAACTTGTTGATTTTGATAGAATAGTTCTTCATGTTCATGAGTATATAATGGGTCATGGAATTTGGGAGTCACATGAGGGTTCTTTAGCTCTAGAAAGTTTTATTGATGAAAACTTTTGATAACAAAAACTATGATCATTGAACTAACTTCATGGTAGTTAGTGCAATCTTGGAACTTTGATTGTGTACACAAACTTCAAGCTAACACTATAAACTCAAAATTCATCTAATTAAGTTGAATCCAAACATAAGAGTGAGTTGTAAACTATATGTGAGTTGAATTTGTATATTGAAACCTTTGTAAGTTTCTCATAATAGCCTCAAATACACTTCATAGTATGAATATCATTCTCCAACTTCCAATCATCAGCATAGAATGTCCATCCACTCAATTGCATCCATTTTTGAGCCTTCCTCATAGCTCTTGTTGTCAGATTTTCATCCATCTCCCAAAATATGTGAATGGTCCATGACAAGGCTTCCAAAACTCCTCAAAACTTTGGAGTACTTCACTTACACGCATTCATTGGTCCAAACTTCAAGATCAATGAGAATGAAGAATGAAGAATGACTTTTTTGATCTCTAGTGTGCCCAAATTAGCTTCATATTTACTTAAAACTTTACAACTTACCTAAAGACACTATTCATCATGTAAATAATATGAGCTGCAATAAATAAAGAGTCTAAATAACAACTTCAAATTGACCAAGTTTTAACGGAACCAGAGAGATTATAACTTGAGAATAATATTGCTTGTCAATATTACTAACAATGGACTCACAATAATGTTTGCTTTTGATAAACAATAATGATGGATTGGAACCCACATGTTGAAGGTCTGCACTACTGGTAATTTCAAATCCATAACACTCAAATTAAATCAAAATGTATAATGTTTGGTCCCAAATCACGCCATAGAAAACAAGTGGAAGAATAATCGGGTCTGGAGAGTTCATAACTTGTTGCATAAAGTTATCTCCAAAGTCATATACTAATCATGTTTGAAAGTGATCATGATGAAGACACCGAATGTTGATCACAAATGGATTGGACATCATTACATATGCAGGATAATGTTGTCATATATCCATTTCCCACGTCGGCTTCAATTTGATCAGATAAGCTCCTAAATTTTCAAAGTTCAAAGCAATGTTTTAGATCTTTCCCTTCCCAATTGTATCTTAACCACACTATATATTTGATAAAGTTGAAGATAATGTCTCTTGGAGCCTTTTCAATATCCTCATCCTTCAAAGTCCATCCAACGTTGAACTCTTAACATCCTTATGATGAGCTAACAATCCTCTTGACCTAAAGTATCATCGTCATAACAACGGGTCTAAAGATGATATATGTCATCGTCTTCTCATAATAACAGTGTCATAACACAACTACACCATGGTTTGTCATCTTTGGCTAAACATGATCACTCATCTATTGAGTTGTTATTGGGGCATAAGGATTACAAGTAGCCCTTATGGAGCCACATCATGAAACTACATTTTTATCAATTATGCATGACAAATCTCTCCTAAAAACATCTAGAACCCACATCCGTTCTATCTCCGACAAGGATGGAGGTTCATGCTTGTTAATCTCGAGAAAAAGTTTCTACGATAATTTTGATTGCATGACCCTCTATCCAAGCTTTTCACATCTCACATTTTGCATTTATCATAGCAATGCACTTTAGATTGGGTTTGATCAAGCCTTGAGCCTGAAGCATGTTCACATGCTACGGGCTCACGTACTAGTGTGGTCAAAATCCAGATGCATCCAAGACTCATTTGGCACATTGTTATTTAGGAGTTGAGAGGATTGCTACACACATGCCATTTGTGATATCATTTATGCCATTGCTCAAGAGAGTTGTCATGATGTATGGAGAGAGTGATGTTACATACTCATATCCAGGACGACCATATTTGATGATCTCTACATGTCTAGGGAGGACCGAGTTGTGGTGGCTGACTTTGTGATTATTGATATGACTCAAAACACTATTGCCATAGACACGTTGGAAGAGCTTTAGAGATTACCAGTGCATTTAAGATCCGTAAGTATCTAAGACTGAGATAAAGATATATTTTCATTCCACTTGCCTTGGAGATGGGTGGAGTGCATAGAATAGATATGTAAAGTTTTGTTAGAGAGTGTGCTTGGCTTTATCATGATAGATATATTGGTGCACATTTATCCTTGTCTTGTTGAATCAAGTATTTTAGACTATTTATCAAGTGATTTATCACAACAAAGATTAGCTATTTCCTTTTCTTTTGACCCGGGGTTGGATTTTTTTTGGACTGCTTTGGCTTTTGATTTGTATGTAAGGTGATGTGATTGTAGATTCCATGAGGTTCACTCTCTCTCTTTGTGTTTACATAGATTAAAATCTGCGGAGGTTTTAGCTCAATATGTGTTCTTGGCCTTTTATTTTTCTAATTGGGTTCCTGTCGCTTCTTATGCATTTTCTTCCTGTGTAGTACTGACGAAAATACACAAATATACCTTACGTACTACGTAATGGAATTAATATACTGAATTTATGTCTACTGCTTGTCGTGACTAACATGGCATCTCACCTGCTGCTGTTATCTGGCGCCCTGCAATTATGCTGAAGAAAGGGAAGGCTGGAACTTCTGGGAGGAGACTGTCAATAGCAGCAAGCATTGATTCAATGAAATGCTTTTTCTCATAAAATCCTGCGACTCATATTATGTGCCTAGAAGATCATATCATTTTTTTTTTCCCACGAAAGAAAGCCAAAGACTCAGGGGTTATAAATACATGGAGTTTTCTTGAGGAGATCAACTAGCGAAATCCTACTTATCACTCTCCCCGAATGGTCCGCTGTAATTGCAAGTCCACTAGAGGAATGCGAACTTCCATTATGGCACTGACATATCACTCAATGTGTAGGTGCACGAAAATTAATTTTTTTTTCCCGAGTGGACTTGCCATGATTTGACCTGTGAAGTAATCAGAATTAATCACTAAAATCATTTATAACAGAAGGCACGAAGGTACTACTGGCAATGTGCGTACATCTGTGTACTCGTACTCGAAGTGCAAAATCCAGTCCCGTACTGTATTGTGAAACTTGAACACGATAGGTAGTCCATCATCATCAGCAATACAGCACGGTTGTAAAGCTACGGCATGTGCAGTACTCATTTAGTTGCTCAGCGGACATTTGATTAGAGTCCGTGTTTTGATGAGGTTATCGTTGAACAAGATCAATTTCGTTCACCCTCAGTCGAAAGATTTGCTCGATGTGACCCTAGGTCTAACCGTTGACATGTGATAAGCCACCACGGATTGCACCGAATTGATTGTCATGCTTCCACAACGTGGTTTGTGAGCTCAAACTTCAGTAGGACTTCCACACCCCATGACTGTGGAGTGAAGCACATTGGACTCGTCCGAACATTCATGATCTTCGATCGTCAGTGACTCGTCACTCGTATGGGCGCATTTAATTTTCCCATGGTCCCCCGAATGATGTCATCCAAATTAAATTGTGAAGGTTGTCCGGGAAAGCATGAAAGAAAGGGAATCCACAACCAAATCGGAGTGACCGTAACGTGTGATCAGTGCATGCAGTTTGAGGTCATGTGAAGGCATTTATTGGAACTCGTTCGTGTATTGGCCGCCCACTTGTGGGATCAAGAGCAAGTTGCAACACTAGAATGGGTACAGTTGCGGGAAGAAAGCGATCGGTGCAAGTACGTTATTCGTTGCACCAATTATTGGGCAAACTGTTCCTTTTTCCCCAGACCCAGACGACGATGTGAGAGGAGGAGAATGTGGAAGCCTGAAAAATTATGCCAAACCGACCAAACAAGTACAATGAGAGTGGAAGAAGCACCGAGAATCAAGGATCTCCTGTGTCCAGCGAGGGCCTCGATGAAGGAACGAGGAAAGTTTAAAAACCTACCCAAAAGACAGCCTTAGCTTTTATTGCTGTTCTTGGTACTCCTCCTTCTCCTCCTCCCAGAGATGAGGCGGCAGCACGGCAGGACGACCTTTACCTTTTTTTAGTGCACAAGGAAGAGAGCAGTGGATAAGACACGGTTCCGGTTTCTGGAGGACCTCTAGGGTTTTCCCGCTGAACCCCTAATCAATGTCGACAACGTGGACATGTCGCTAGACAGAGGGAGGGATGAGGATTAGTAGCGAGATCCGAGAAAGATAGGGGATTAGTAGTAGATGTGCTGTCGCAGCAGTTGCACTGTAAAGTTAGAACAGAAGCAATGCCGGGTGTTACTGGCCTGGTCTGAGGTTCAGCTCACACGCGTGCCTGCAAAATCGGTCAGTGATCTACACCAGCCGCATAAAAGACTGATGTGTATCAAAGTGAATCTTTGGATTGGCCGCCAGATTTAAAATTTGTTTGTATGGTTGATTCATCACCTCGAAGCATAAGAGCTTGGATGAAAGCAGCATGATGTAAGTAGAGAGAGAAAGCGGTCGCTGTGTGGATAGTGTTTGTGACAGTAGACGACTGATGATTCCTGTCTCACACGCGTGTCTCTGTTACGAATCAGCCGTCTCCATCTCTTAGAGTCAGTTCTGTGTCACAATTGTTACTGCAACTCGCAGAGATAGTCCGCTAATGAGGCGTCTCGGAAGTCAGGTCACACGCTTAATCTCGTGTGGCAGTCTTCAGTTGGGTACTTTTATTTCTTACATAGAGGTTGCATATAAAAATTGGAAAAATTGCTAATTCTGCTCGGATTCACAAAGTCTGCGAATCAGGCTTATATTTAGCGACGAGGACTCGTTCTCGATGACCATGGCATGGGGGGGGTTATGCACAACCATGTGACGCTACCCATGTCTGAAGTGGACTAAAATTCAGCTGAGACTGCTGGCGATGTAAGCATCTGCTCTGTTAATCATCATCTCTCTGCTGGCGGGTCTGGATTTCTACTTGGACAGTGAGGCTTGTTGATTTTGTATATGAACGCTCAAGACTGGGAACCAGTGCTTTTTCCCGGAAGACGAGAGAGAAACTCCTCCTTCAGCATGGACATATACTATGATCGGGCAATGCAATTTGGAACTAGATTTATTTGGAATAAATTCAGAGTTGCAGTCATCAATCTGCCAATCAATGATTGGCAGATTTTGTACGCTGATAGGTAACTCCGTCCTGCTACCGGTAGCTGGCAATCATTGAACAACACGGTGTCACACCAGCCAAGACTGCACGCCATTTCCTCACGTTTCTGAATTTTCCTGTCCTCTGAACGGTGTACAAGCTGGGCAATAACGACCTTTCCCTGGCAACTGCTGAGACCAGCAATTCCTGGCTGATAATGCCAGGAAGGGTCAATTGAAGACTCCATGGAATCTGTTAGGACCTGTGCAAAGCGCGAAGTAAACTATTTGCGTTATGGGCACCTAGTTTGTGAGGCTAGGGTTTATGGAGAGTCGGACAAACTATTTTCGAAGATGGAGTTCGTCTTCGTATCGGTGATAGTGAGGTCCCAAATACGACATAAGCAGAGAACCCTACTGTAGGAGCGCCTGAATTCATTGTTCCGTTTCCTGTATGCAGGTTGTGCCATGGCTCACTGTGTGGTGTTCTCATGCTCGAATGCCTTCGCGCAGCGGCTAGCAACCTGTGCTCTTGCAAGCTCTTCCACACCTGGTACAGAGAGCGCACATGCTTATCTGAGTTGGCCATCTCGTTCGGCTGGTATGTACCCTCCGTGGATCTCAATCTCTCTCTGGAAGTCACAGGAAGGGACCCGATATTCAACGTTTGGTGGAATCTGGATGAACTTGGGTTGCTTACCTTTTCATACAACGTTCTAGAGCAGGAGTGACAGCATCTTCCCACAAGTTTCTGCGGATATGCGTTTTATTACAGGAAAGCACGTTAGGATCCAACCAACGATATCTCGAACTCAGTTGTCGAGAGTAAGCTCGAGGGCGTGCGCAGACCCCAGAGAGTTGGAAACTGTTCGAGATGAGGTATGGAATTACCTAGAGTGTTCTAGCCTAAGATATGTACATTCTCGAGTGGTTGTTGCTATCGAGTCGGTCGAATGGAATCAAAGATCTCCTTCTCGGAGAGCCCTTTTTAGTTGCCACCATAATTCTGTTCGTTAAAGAGTTCCTGTAACCTGGAATTGAATATTTGTTAATTTCTCTTTCACTTCAGGCATGGGAGAAACAGATGTTGAGAGAGAGCAGAGAGCGAGACTACCTGAGACAAAAAGACAAGGAAGAAAAATTACTCGAGGAGGCAGAATATAGGACTATCGGGCAACAACTTCTCGGTTATCCTCAGGAAGAAGTACGGCACGCCAAGAAATTCGTTGCAAGCTTAATTCGAGCTGGCAATGTTGTTGAAGAGGTAAGTACTGCACACGGGAAGAAATTTACATGCCTGAAGATGTTCCAGTTCAAGAATCTTTCTACTTTTGTGTGTATCGTGGACGTCGGGTATCATGGTTACGATACTGCTGAAAATTTTTCTTCAGGTGAATCTGATTTGAGATACCTCCCTCACAAGCGGAAGTTCTCCTTAGCTAAATTGGTGCTGTAGATTTTTGATTTCTTAAAGATTGCTTTGCCAATCCTGTGCAGATGATAGTCGACGCAGCGGACAATAACGAGTTGACTCCTCTCGTCTTGCTGGTTATCAAGAATCGTTTGGAACTCGCTCGACATGACGTAGGTTTTCTTCGACTATGAATGATCAATTACGAAATTGATTTTTGCAGTTTTTTTGCAAAGTTATTATGCTTCATGAGTCTTGCTCTTCCTGAGTGTCCTCTACAGCACACGGGTATGTCTTTAATACATTTAGTTGTATGAGAAAGCTGTCAGTGGATAAATCAATCTTATTACAAGCTTTGTACAGGATGAAAGAGATGCCATTCAAGCCCTAGATCTTCTGTACCGGCGCATTGAGGTAATTGCAATCACATTTGGTATGAAATTTAATTTGATCCGCTCTTTTAAGTAAGTTGTTATTTGTAGGATCATTGAAGCTTTTGTTAGACCCGTTGAAAAAGTTCCTAATGTAGCTGTATAAGTTCAGCATACGCTGTAGTCTGATTACGTTCCCAGTTGCAATGCATTGAAGATCTTTTGAGTCTCGATAAGGTGGCAAAACCTGTAAGCGACATGTCTTTTGATTGATTCTCATTTTTTGTTTGTTTCTTACAAGTACAATATTGGTCATGAGAGATGAGACGATAGTGAATGAAAGTCTTTCTTTGCCTGGCAGACCGAAATGTTGCAGAGGGAAGCGCCGCTTGCTTTGCAGTTTTTGAATGAACTACTCAATCTGCACGATGGGTTTAGCCATGAAGAGTGGCTACTGCGCTCTCGCCAAACTATGATCAAGATATTTCCTCCCGAAGATGCTTTCACATTGTTGGGCTCTCCAGATTTCGATCTATACAGCGTAAGTTTTTTTTCCTTCATTCATTTTACTTCATTGTCAACTTTGTGTTGGATGTATAGCGTGCACAAGACTTATTGACGGTTTTATGTACAGGGAAGTATGGATTCTACCGCAAATTCTTAATTCATAATTTCAGTGACGTTTGCTTTTAGGCGTTTGGAACTCTTTCTCATCGGACTAGGTCAATGTAGAAATGCTCTAGTAAAGGCTTCTCTCAGTATCTGCAGTCTGACACCGTTGCCATCTTATCCGATCATATCCTCTTGTAAACTTCTTTCTCTCATTCGAGTTTCCTGATTGTATCAATCTTCAACAGCACCATGGTCCCATAGAAATGCCTGAGGAAGAAGATGACGTCTTGCTGCGGGTGGACTTTATACGAGAAGTGGACAATCTCCTCCAAGAGTTAGAGGCAGCTCCAGAAATGAAGCCAATTACAGGATTTGATCCTGCAAGTATCGCCCTCCGCCTTCGCCAGGAAGAAAAGAAGAGAGCTATAAAACAAGTTAAAGATTTACGCAAACTAGCTGCAACATTAAAATGGTAGATGAACCAACTGCAATATGTCCATTTGGGTTTTGTGGAATCAAAAAAATCGCAGACACGAACAGTCTTCATAGAATTTAATGAAGATAAGAGAAGACTGGATCATCATGTGGCTCTTGACTGCATCTCAGGTCTGCGAGTCTCAAAAGTTCAATAAAACTGGCAGACATGCATGGGTACCACAAGCGAACCTTTTACAATTTCTCAAAAGGTATAGTCTGAGAAAATCGTGACTATGTTGTCCTTCTGCCAATATGATCCTCTTGCTCGCATTTGTATACGAAGCAAAGTACTGTGTCTTTTCTGACTTTCCACCAGTTTGCAGAGCCTTGAGTGGTGTCTTATTCCTTCTAGGCCATGGCCAAGGCAACGGCCTTCGTCATGACGAACGCTAACATCTCTGATGATGTATATCTGGACTCTTTGTGAGACTTTTCGATGATCTGCTCTCTCTTCAGAAAGCAAAATGTTACATGTCGAGTCACTGACAGGGAGAAGGTAGGATCTTCGTTGAAGGGTGGACCCACGTTATTTTGGGTGTTTTCATTATATGTTTCAGAGCAGTACACATCCAAGCTTCGCACAAAATGTGGTGGGTTTATGTGTAGAAAGTCCATGCTATGCGGCTATCACTTAGAACTTCAAAAGAGTGCAGTCTAAGACGAGCAGAGGAACAAGGTACGTTCACACGATTACTAAACAAAAAGAAAAGTAAAAGTACAATAACAAAACGGATGGGAAGACCCTATCATATCAAAGTGTACAAGGAAGGAACCAATCACGGTACGTTCACACGATTACTAAACAAAAAGAAAAGTAAAAGTACAATAACAAAACGGATGGGAAGACCCTATCATATCAAAGTGTACAAGGAAGGAACCAATCACGGTATCGCTCACACGATTACTAAACAAAAAGAAAAGTAAAAGTACAATAACAAAACGGATGGGAAGACCCTATCATATCAAAGTGTACAAGGAAGGAACCAATCACGTTACATGGGGCTATGTGCCAATAGTATCACATTGGGAAATATATCATATTATTGATATACGAGATATGGTAACTATCTATGTCAAACGGTCTAATGAAACAAAACAAAGAATTATCATTTGCCGTGTTCTTTTATAGATTGCACTAGCTAGTGCTCTCTAGAGAACAATGGAAACAAAATAGAGTGCAACAAGTATTTGAGAGAGCCCGAGGGCCAAAAGAATCGGAAAGATACTTCCTGTTAGCATCTTCCGCGATAAATCTCTATCTCTACGACTGCAACTTTAATGTCTCTTTCATGCAACGCGAGAGGAGGGTGGTAACGGAGGTCTAATGTCTCCTTCATGCAACGCGAGAGGAGGGTGGTAACGGAGGTCTAGAACAGTTAAATCTATCTTCATGATATTTATCAAAAAATCACATTCATGGATGAGATGTATATGCCCGTCCATTAAAAAAGAAAGAGTGATACTTGGTAAGAAAGACAAGTGACTAGGACTGGAAGAATTAGTTGTAAATCTCATAACCCACGACACACGCAGTCCAGTCGCGTGCCATCACAACATACATTACGAGAATGATCAATCTGCAGACCGCGATATGAAGATTTAACCTGGGAAATATAGGAGAAGCATGCCAGAAGAGAAATTTCACAACATAAAGAGAAAACAGTTACATTTTCAGTAGCAAAGAATCTTGAAATAAATAGAGTGACTTATGAGAAAATTGTGTACTGTAGACTAAATCTAGACGGAAAATAAACAGCACCTTCCTTTGCATGACTTTTGCATTACTTATATTTTTAGTTAATTCGTAAATGGACGAGGATGAATTATGGTAACATGACAATTAACTATTTGATGTACATGTGTCAGCATTACATGATCATAGACTGGATCAGTTTTCTGTTTCAAATGTAAAATTGAAGTTGAGTTCAATTTGTTATCTTCGTGACGCACTTTGTACCAAGTAGATTCAGTTCATATTAGAAACTAAGTGCTACAAAGTGAGCCATTGGTTTTCAAAATACTATAACCGACGCGTGTTGTGACTATTTTAACCCGCTTAGAGGACCATGAGATTCTCAAAAGATTGTAAGCAAAGTTTTACAATTACATCCTTTGAGAGTAACGAAGATTATTATGTTTGAGAGTAATGAAGATTATTATGATGCACTATGTATCATAATAATCTTTGTATGTGACATTTGTCACAACAAAGCAAAAGGTGACCTATGGCTTGGTCCATCCATCTATATCTTCATTACTCACATGTGAGTGTGATATCACTTTAGATGCAGCAGGTGTTCATATGACTCGTTATCCATTCGGAGGGCAGAGGATAGCTACCTATGATGCCATTAGGGATGTGGTGTTTGCTATAGCTTGAGAGTGTGGATACCTCACATGGAGAGAGCGTTGGTATGCCTTGCAGTCGACTAGGGTTAGGGCAGACATGTACTTGGTTCGGGAGGACCAGGTCACTGTGGCAGATATGGTTGTTACCGATCCTACTAGAGACACAGTTTCAGAGGGGGTGATCAACCATCCTCCAGGATGGACGGCGAATGGAGCGGTAGCAGCCAAGGTCTCCAAGTATAGAGGTATGCAAAGAGGTCACCTCTTTGTTCCTCTAGCTTTGGAGTTATATGGAGCTATGGACACCGACTTCGACATGTTCATGAGGGAGTGCGCGAGAGCCTACCATACTAGGCGACATGGGGTATCACTCTCTTTAGCTTACTATATAGCCTATTTTAGGCAACATGTTTCCATTGCTCTAGAGAGAGCACTAGCTGATGTAATCCATTGGAGAGCAATCACGTTAGGTGATGCTTCTTCGGATGCTTTTGTTGTTTGTAGACCCTTTGACCTAGATAGTTCACATATCTTAGGTGCTGTAGCACATATTTCCTATTGTGATACTATTGGAGCCTAGCCCCATGTTACCGGTTTGGTTCTATCCTTGTGCGCTATGATGGGGTCTTCCCATCCCTTTTGTTATTATACTTTGTACTTTATATACCTATAGAAGATTCACAATTGACCTTTAACTCCCAGTGAAGCTAAATGTAGAGCTCTATAGCACAATATACCAAATTCGAAACCAAGGGCCGGCATGCATGTCAACGACAGCCTACATCCCATATATATTGGAATTTTAGATATGGACAAATCACCTTTTATCACGAGTTGACAGCTTATAACTTCTTCAATAAAAATTATTTTTCACATCTCACTCTCTTATTTTTTGGATCTTTCGATACACAAATATTTTTGAGAATGAGGTAGTTGATTCACTTGCTAAACAAGTTACCGTGGAATTGAACTACCCCTTAGACAACACATCACTACATACATAATCAAAACTTGGCAATTTAATTCAATATTTTGCTCTAAAGCTTAACAATCTCCAGCCCTAATACTACCTCTCCTCGTTTGAAGACCGTATCTCTTCCATATTCCCCTAGATTACATTTCTTCATTCAACTCTGGCACAAGATCTTATCATAAACCTCTCAATATTCAAGAATCCAGTCTGCAAAGACTGGATTCATTAACAATAAACTGAAGAACACACATTCGAAAATTGCTTCATTGTTTGGTGGCAACAAAATATCAGTGGTGATGACATTTCAACCAAACAACCGTTCACTATAAACCCAATATGGGTAAAATGCAAGGAGTTGTTTAATCCTATTTTAGAAAAAAAAATCATCTTATATTTCTATTTCTCTCTTTTCAATTTGCATTTGTCTTTACGAGAGTTTATCAATTATCCCCAGTCTTTCCTCTAATTTTTTTATTTTCTTGGGTTCACAGTTGGTGTTCAGTGTCTTACTGTTCAGGTTACATCGCTTTGTGATACACACACCCAAAACTCACCAACTGCAACTATAATAAGAATACTAAATACGGGAGTTTCATGCAATATTATCCGTACCCATAAAAATTTTACATAATACACATGTGGATTTTGTAATTAAATTCCATATAACATATTTCGCTTTAGAATACTCCAAAATTTAGAGAGAAAAAATACTTGTGTGAAACGAAAAGAATAAGGAAACTTTGTTACCAGAAGGCGGGCTGCCGGTAAGATTTACTGGGTACCTTTTATGAGTCCCAGAAAATGTTTTCCCGGTCCGTTACTAATGAAACCCTGTTAGCGAACTGGGACTGCCATAAAAGTTTAGGGCGTGTTTTGAAACACCGATTGTTCCGTAACCAACTCTCTACTATAAATTTGTGACCACAGTAACCCGTGCATGGTACCTCCAACCCGTCACAGCCACCGTCACCTTGCTGCATAACTGTGTTCAGGTAACTTCGGTACATTGGTTAGGTCACAGGAGATGGATCATAAAAGTTTAGGGCGTGTTTTGAAACCCCGATTGTTCCGTAACCAACTCTCTACTATAAATTTGTGACCACAGTAACCCGTGCATGGTACCTCCAACCCGTCACAGCCACCGTCACCTTGCTGCATAACTGTGTTCAGGTAACTTCGGTACATTGGTTAGGTCACAGGAGATGGATCTGGTGCCGGCAAGTACCAACTGCACCAGGTGAGAATGTGATTACAGGCTGTTGCATCGACTGCGGTTGAATGAATGAAGTACGCAGGTGGAGACAGTTCGCTCAGGGTTTAGGGGTTGCTGGCAACGGGTTCGTTCTCTTTCCATCGACGCGAGTTTGAATTGGCGGACTTGGATTGCCACATTTCTTGCTCGTTGTTAAACATGGACATTGTGATTCATGACGGGCCTGTGAAGAAGGGGAAGAAGAAGGCTCGAAATTTGAATGTCCTCGATCAGGCGCCCAAGTCCAATGTCGTGTACGTTGGACGAATTCCGCACGGTTTTTACGAGAAGCAAATGAAGAGTAAGTGTGTGGATATCGCGGGTTGGCTGCGGGTTGCTGTAATCTTCGTCCCTTGGTTTGATTCTCGAACTGTTGTACTAGCCTGCGTCGGCTTATTTGTGCTTCTTGATCTTTTACCTGCAGGTTTTTTTGAGCAGTTTGGGAACATAAGAAAGCTTCGAATTTCTCGCAATAAGAAGGTAATTTGGTTGAAGAGGACATTTAGCTAAATCAGCGTTGTCTCAGCGTCGGTTGTCAATCGTTGAGTGTTTGGAGCACTGATAGTGGTTATGGCCTGTTTCGCTCTTCCAGACTGGAAAATCAAAGCATTTCGGTTTCATCCAATTTGAGGTGCCAGAGGTGAGGAGACAATTCTGAACTTATAACAATAATCTTTCCGGAACCTATCTCTCCTTCGCTCATCATCTTCCGTCTATGCCTTCTATCTGCTTTTCTGCTCCGCTCGTTTTTCATGGCATTCTTCATCTCTAAACCTAATACAGTATTTTTCCATTTCCCTGAATCTTTGCTGACTGCCTCCATATAAGTGAGCATCATTACATGCTTTTTAAAATAATCTTGTGAACGTACACAACACATTGTGATCTCATCATTGTGTTCGGAAATCTTGGATTGTTCCATACAAGGCAAGAACAAATCCCTTGGAATCGAAAATTTTTTGCACGGTGGTCAGCTGCTGAAGATCATGCTTGGGTCTGATCCCGATGACAACTTACCGTTTTGTTTGGTGGAAACTGTCTCATTACTCATTGTCCCACAAGCCTCTGTCAATATTGTTGGTTGGTTTTAACGGAATCATGCATGCAATCCATTTTCTTCCTTATTTCTGTTAGATGTTTACTACATTTCAAACACTGCTAGAAATGTAGTAAATATCTAACAGAAATAAGGATATTTTCCCATTATATTCTCAAATACGAAGCTTCATGAGCTTATATCGTTGACAAATTCTTCGACCCACGAGATGTGTTGTTTGTATGCTACTTTATGTTGTTGGTTGTCAACTCGTGAATATGTTTGATATCAGTCACATGGGTCTTAGTACCTTCAGTGTGCTGCTTCGTTGATGAAGCTCATGTCTTGAAATCTGAATTACCCGTTTTCACCATGCATGTTTTTGATGAGCCAGATGAATGTTTAGGTTTGGAGTTTTTAAGTCGTAAATCTTAGTCTTCTGTTTTCGTGTTGTAATTTGAGGTTGTATTATTTAGAGTTTGAGTTTCGTATAAACTCATCAGTTGGACAGTTAGCTCAATGATGAATGAATGAATGATGATGATCCTCTCTGCGGATACGTGATAGATGGTGGCATCTTTTATTTGGCATTTGTTGACAGTTTGTGACAACTTTCAACCAAATTTACGTCGACTTGCTTGTCAATGCAGTGAAGGCTTTTTTTTCTTGTAACATCTTTTGTACTTCCATATGGCTCATCATTTAACTTTTACACTTGACATTTTTCATGTCGGTCGCAGGTTGCCGCTATTGTGGCGGAGAGCATGAATAACTACTTACTTATGGAGTCCATGCTTCAAGTGAAATTGGTGCCTGTGGAGAAGTACCACCCGAACATGTACGGCACGACTCATTCATAGACGCATTCGTTCACTGCAACTCACCTATAAAAAAAGTACTAAATATTGTACATTATAGTTGAATACGGATTTGACACTATTTCTCGTCAGGTGGGCAGGGGCAAATCGAGTTTACCAACCTGGAAAGGTCGCGTTGATAAACCGCATGCGTCATAATAGGGTATGTCCAACTGGTTGCTTCTTGCCACCAGTCATTGATTGCTTTGTTTGCTTCTGATGGTTTCTGTCGAATTCTCTGCTTACAGTTCACCGTGCTTGTGGTAAAGTTGAAGTTGAAACTGCAAATTCTGATCTTGGATATTTACCAGGCGCGAAATCCTTTGGAACAAAAACGTTTGATCAAAGGCATAGTAAAGAAAGACAAACTACGTCGACAAAAGCTGAAGGCAGTTGGAATTGACTTCGATTACCCAGACATTGTAAGTCACCATAGCTTGCTCAGGGAGGAATTGTAATCATTATTAAGTGCATTTTATAGCCCAACGAACACATCCTGGTCCGAAGTGCAAGGTGTCTGCAACTGAGAAGAGAAGTGAAGGAGAATATAGAGGAAAGAAAGAGACGATTATGTGTGTGTGTGTGTGTGAGAGAGAGAGAGAGAGAGAGAGAGAGAGAGAGAGAGAGAGAGAGAGAGAGAGAGAGAGAGAGAGAGAGAGAGAGAGAGAGAGGCAAAACGAAGATAAATTTTTATCTACTCTCATTGCTGCACTGACGATGTATCTTTTGGATTCTGTGGGCTTTGCAGAGGAGTCAAATTCCCAAAAAGTCTAAGAAGATTGTCTTCGCCGAGGAAGAATAGAAATGTAGCGGTGCCCATTCAACGGTGTATTCAAGGGTTTAGCCCTTATCCAAGCTCGGCTTGTTTCGCACATTTCGAGTTGCAGATTGTGGTGATTAGATGTTGGTGTCATTAGAGCAAAGTCGTGGTGATTTCAACCCACAACTTGCATAAGTTACACCAATGAAGTACGCACCAAGAGATGCCCTGCCCCTTGTTTGATATCAAAAGGCTTACGTGCCCCACTCGACCGTCCAAACGCAAGTTTTCTCTGTTTTCCTGCATGGAGCAGGGATTTCAAGACAAGCTCTCTAGGCAGATAGTGTATGGATATAGTTTCCAGTAGTTTTCGTCAGAAACTGCAAAGCTGCTGGGTGCTCGTATCGATTTTTTGTAAAATATAGAACTCGCTGCAAATTGCTTTTATCCTTTCACTGGTACATTTATGTGTTATTATATCTTCATCTGAAGTTTATTGAAGCAGATCTTATATGTTTGTGATAGATGGTCGACCTGTATGTAGCTTTTCTGAGATGACTGCATGTATTCGACACCATGCCATCTTAATTTGTAAGCAGCGGAATTTAACAGTCAAGTTTGGTTTCAAACTCAGAAGAAAATGCGCCATTTTTTTTTGAGCTCTAGCAGGAAATGACGACTGATTTCGAAGATTTGAATGGTTTACGAGTTGGAGCGTAGCTCAGAGTGTACTCGGTGATGTGAGGCTGTCAGTTACTTCATCTGCATGAAAGGAGAACCCCCGTGAAAAGCAACAGGCATATTTCGAAGGTTACTGTTTACAATTCGGCTTCAAAGTTTAAGTCTAGCGTGGCTAGTCTTCAAGACGAAGTAGAAACACTTATTTTGGTAAGTCAAGTATGTTTATGTGTAATCTCAACGACCCTTGCCCCTACAAAAGTCCGGTCAACATCTATTTAATTTGGGTTATGAGTATCTTTTTTTGTATGTTGTCTGTCTGTTTCAAGCCCTTGGAGAAAAGTTTTCAGGTTCTTTCAGCCGAATTTTCCGTAAATGTCCTTGAAATACGACCCCAAAAGTCCACGACAAATGTAAACGTAAAACCGTGCCAAGAATGTCAAGAGCCATAGATTTTGCAAAACTTGTGTAGAAGACAAGCAATAGGTATCTTTCTGACTGGGCGATACGTTATAGTCCGTACTTCTGGCGATGAGAGTAAATTAATCACTGTTCAAATATAAAAGCTGGATGAGAAGCGAGAGAATCGGTTCTTCTTGCAGTGTATTACAAACTACTCCAATTCGTAAGCGCAGGAGACTGTGTAGCAATCCAGGCTGAGAAGATAAAAGTGAGTTTATTTACAAGTTGATGACAAGGGCAAGTGCTTGTAGTATATTTCGCTTTCCAGGTGGGTCTATACATGACGCAACGAACATACGTTGTGTTCTTGATCGGAAGATGAAGCCAGACCGTGCGTGGCGTATGGCGAATGGTTCCCGATAAAATGATCGACACTTATAATGATTGCATGGTAAAAACTGCAATGTCCAGATGACGATCAGACTATGTACACCTCCATTTTGAGTAAACAGGTTCAAATGTCATCTGGCATAAGAACAGCTACATCCTCAGTAAATATGTGTAGCGTGCCATTAAGACGACACGTCTGTACAGCACGCCCTCCAGCTGCCTCTGCGACTGGAGACTGTGTGTTGTATGCCAGCAGGTGAAATTCAGGATTCGTTTGGGTATTCTTACACGAAAGTGATTTCCAGAAGCAAAGAGGGGTCCTAAGTCTGACGGAGATCCCTTAAGCCCAGCAACAACTTGGAAAACTTCTGTGCACCAAAGCAGACTTCAGTTGTGATGTCTGTACAATTCAGACTTTCATTTCAGTATCTTGTGAAAAAGCAGAGGTGTATCTTGCTCACTCTCACTAGAACATATACCAAAGACGTAAGTTTTCACCATCCTCGGCGATTGTGCTTCGCTTCGCTGAAGCAACTCAAGCAAAGTTTGAGGATGAGATTTATATAGAGAGAGATGGATGGAATCTGAAACTGCAAGAGACTATGAACTTGCAATATCATACAGAATTAAAAGCGAGAGGTGTGTAGAGCTAAACACACCAGGCAATGCTACTTCCACAAACAGAGAATCTCACCATGCATTCCCACCTGAAGGGGACGCAATATAGGCTACCTCCAAGTCGTGTAACTGTACAATAATCATATTTCTTGTCATTTGGAGCCGTGGAACATCCAAAACCCAAGTTCCTAACGATGCTGCAATTTGATTCACATGCAAAGTGCAATCCAATAAGCTTAGTAAACTTCAAGATCCCTAAGTTCTTACCAATGAGTACAAACTGGGAATTAGGCTGCACAATAAGACAGCTGTGGCAAGAGGCTCAGAGAGAGAGAGAGAGAGTGGCCGCACTTACAATCTACCAAAAAATATGACAGCGCCCGTGATAAGAATTCAATATGACCATTACCTTCACTACCTGCCATATCTTGCCCACTCAGGTGTAACATTTCGGCCTATCGAAAGATCACTGCTGCCTCCTGTGAAAGTACCTATCTGATTATGATGTTCCAAAAGAGTAACAAAAGAAGATTAGTGTTTTTGACAAAGCGTGCTGTTCGATCCAGTTTCCAAGATCAGGCCTAGTTTCACACTCGGGCACGGATAACAAAGGCAACCCTTCATAATCAAAGGGTGATGGAGCCCAAGCATCAGGCAGTTCTTGAAGAGATCGAGCTACAATCTGTACGCACGGTGTCCTAAAGAAGAGCGGCCCGCCTCACTCGTTAGAGCAGTCAAAGGGGTTTTAACAGAGATAGGACATTCTCAAATCCATTGTGCAAAATCAAGAGCAATTTTTAAATAATGAGCGATGTGTATCCACACTTTCTTTGGTGGAGGTCTAAACAAAGAATTGTTGCAAATTAGGAGCCGATCGTCCAGGCCATGCACACCAGATCTTGGTGGACAAGGTTGTCCATGGGAAGCTTTCTCATGCACCTCATGAACTAAAAAATGCCTCGATGGTGCTGTTATCTGTGTACTACATAAGTAGCTAAGTAAACATGCAGAAACTGCAACATCAAGATAATGCAGCAGCCATCCTCATTTTGGATCTATTAATGTTAGACATCCTGCTAGCTGCATAACTCTCAGCAGGAAATATTGTACAACTTTGTCCCGTAGAGCCGATAAAGCTACGACGTTAACGTTTTACTGGCACATCAAGTGCATTCACGGTCCCCAACATTGAAAAGCCTAATAAGGCCTGTAACGCGGTTCTATCCTGGAAGCCCGATGCCCACCTGGTACTCCAGAGTCACCTGTTGGAATTGGACCCACCCCACCATATGCCCCCCACTGGACAAAAGGAAGAATGTGAGATGATATCCCTCACGAGACGTTGCCAATAGATTCAGGGATAACGTCGTGGTGGAAAAGATAATAAATACTTCTACATTGTAGTGACATCACTTCCTTCGTCAGCTGATCACATTTGTCAAAGATAAACTCATACCCACAGAATACATCAAATTGGAAGGGTGAAGACGTCTTACTCCACTGTTGAAGTCCAAACTGCCAGGTAAACCTCCAAATCCACCGGCTGCAACTCCTGGATTGTTGCCTCTCAATGGACCTCCAGCACCGCCTGTAGATCCTCCTTGCCCACCTACAGAGTTTTGAAAGTACCCAGAACCACCACCGGAATCATCTTGAGGAGCTGCTCTGTCGACAGCTATCTGCAGATACACCCAAACAGAACAGTCCAACATTAGTGTGTTCAATGGTTAACGACATCCAACCGCTTATAGACTTTCAGGGCCTGAACAAACCCTAACCGTTGAACATGAGAAGACATAAGTAGTATCCATATCAACTGTAAGGCTATTATAAAGAACAATATACGCTGTGATACTCTTGGCGTACCTGGTGGCCAAGAAGTTCATGCGTCCTAAGTGCAACCCGTTCTGCAGCTCCCTCTTCTGCAAAAGTGACAAACCCGAAACCTCGATGCGAGACTTTCTTGGCGTCCTGCAAACCAGCCGTCATCCATATTGGCTTGAAAGGTCAGATTTGACGAAAGGAGCTCCAGACTGAATCTATTCAAAATGGTCTTGAGCGTTATTATCACAATATTGGTACTAGAGCATTTCTTCAGAATAGAGTCTTTAATCATATTCTCAAACACTGAATTGTTTTTACCTTTGGCACATAAACATCTAAAATACGCCCAAAGTTGCTGAAATAGCGTCGCAAATCATCCGCAGTTGCTTCGGGTGGTAGTCTTCCTACAAAAATCTTTGTCCCAAGTCCTCTGGCTGGTGGAACAGGAGCCGCTGCAGAGCCATAGTTTGCAGCAGGAGTAGCACCAGGAACTTGGACATTCTGACCTCCAAGAATACTCCCGGGAGGAGGGGGAGGAGGAGGTGGCCAAGCGTTAGAGCCATAAGAACCAGCCATGCCAGCAGCACCGAGGTCACTTCCAAGACCAGCGCCTGAGTAATCATAAGGTCCAAATGCTGCTCCACCAAATGCTGTAAACCTAGCAGCATTTGTATAGACTCCGTATGGTGCAGTTGCATAAGCAGCAGCTGGAAAGCCTCTACCCCATACTTTCATCGTTTCCTCCTGAAGGAATGAGAGAACATAACGATACTTGGGTAAGCTATGCTGATCTGAAAAAATATTCATTGACTGCAAGATGTACAGGATAATTATTTAAACTCGAGCTAGAAAACAGTTCCATACCCCATGCTGTTACGAGCTACAATCTTGCAAATGTGCAGCAAAGTAAAAGAGTAAGGATCTTTTGGACAAAATGCTTAGAATCTGACAAAAGTTGCTAAATAACTTAGTGATTGTTGCTTGAGATCATATCCCAAGGTCCTGCAGTGTTGCTACTTACCAGCTCGTAGCCTGGTTCCATAGGAGCAGCAAACGCCCCCTAAAAGCCATCACCCCCAAAAAAATCACACCTCAAAATTTGCTGTGGGCTGGTTCCATGAAGGCCTATGGGAACTAAAAAGTGTTGAGGACTTCTTCCCTGACATATGGGAGCAAACTCAATGCTTTATTCAGTTGATACCATACAATCACCCCTGGTCTTGAGGACGCTGTAAACCCCAGTTACGGACAGTCTGATCGGGAAACGAGTCCCCTGTTCCTAACAAGAACTTCTCAAACAACAATCATAAGAGGAACTATATGACAGTAAAACTATCATCGCAGCACTGGCGACCAAAGGATGATCAGAAACTAGGAACAGTCCTACCAATAGAGAAAAAGCCCCTATAACTGTTAATAAATCTACGGTAAGATTCATTCGACCATGCTCAGAGGTTTCGAGTGATAAATGTAGATTTCAGTGCAATACCTTGGGAGTAGCCCGATCAACAGCGATTGTTGATCCGCCAAGCTCGTGCGATTCTGCCATCAACTTGTCTACCGCATCTGTCACTCAGAGCAAAGAACTCAGAAGGTAAGTGAATTATAAATGAATAAAAGGCAGTCATCTTTTTGTCCACTATCAACCAAATTGCACATCAGCACTAGAGTGAAAGGAACACGGCAAGAGCAATTTTCTTTGCTGACATGTGGAGCTTAAAATACTTGCATCCAAGGCTCAAATTGAATAAGTGTGACCAATGGAAACAAAAAAGCAACTTCTAATTTTAGACACGCAGATGTTTGTGAGGCCATTTTCGGGGATTTTTGTTCTTAAAATCTCTCGAAGGCAAGTCACATTTTGGTTCACTGTCAACCAAATGGCATATCGGCACGAATATAAAAGGCACGTGCCAAGAGCAACAAAGCAGAGCTAGAAAAACGATAGAAAAACTCAGGACTCTGTCATCTCTGAACCGCAATCAATTTTACCCTGTAGTACAAGTAAATAGTTTGAGCTTCACATGTCGGCAAAGCACATTGAACTGGGTTTCGGAATCCCAAAAGTATGTTTTTTTTTTTCAAACCTGCATGTTCGTATGTGACGAAGCCAATGCCACGATGAGCCTTCGAATTTTGATCCTGAACAAGGATAAAATAAAATTAGAAAGATGTTGTCAGTTTATCAAAATGCTGTTAGACTGAGGCAATGAGTACACTCAAATCAACACTGAGAAATGCAACTGACTGGATGTTGTTGCAAGTACCTTTGGCATGTAAGCATCAGTCAATGTTCCGTACTTCTCGAAGTAACTGCAAGAGGGGCATACAATACACACGATAAGCTAGTAAGATATAAAACAGTTTGAATCCAGAAATCATGCAGAGAACCTACAAAATCACACAGCAGCATGTCGTAGGGACTTTCGACAGATATATACACAAAGCTGAAAGGATGTAAGAATAATTAATCTGTAAAAATCACCAGCATTCCCCTAGTACATACGAAATACTCTTAAGTGATGTCAGTAAAGTAATCTCACCTGCGAAACATTTCATCTGTGACACTAGGTGGTATTCTAGCTACAAATACCCTAGTAATTTTCTTGGTCGCTGGTTTCATGTCTTCCTGAATGACAAACGGCGCAAGATATAATTAACTTTATAATTCTGAAGGGTGTTTGAAGTAATATTGAGAGTGCGACACAGCGGTGCAACACTGATTCGATCATACAATTAGAGCATCAACACCAACACATAATTGGTTAAAAAAAAAATTCAACTGGGTTGGTTCTACCCAAGCTTGCATACCTTTGGGGTTGCTATTTTAACCTCCAACATGCGGCCATTGAGAGAATGTTGCGTTGCAAGCGCTTTCTACGCATAGTGAAGTAAGATGTATAAGCAATCATGTCTTAATGTGTAGTAATTCTATCCAACTTAAGTGAGAAAAGAGTCACACATAAATGACATCATTGAAATCCAAAATGAAGTAGTGCTATGTTAACAGGACGCTGCAACTAGTAACGTCACAATCAGATCTAACTGAATCTTTCCTGTGGACAAATTCCATACTCAAACCACTTACCTCTGCATCTTCAGTCAGGGTGAAAGTGACATAACCAAACCCTCGGGAGCGGCCTGTGGCACGATCCTGAGTATAGGAGCGAACCAGTAAACTTTATTAGGTCGATGCTTTACCAGCACAACATACAGTACCCAGATCTCGCCCTTGACCAAGTCTAGTAATTTTATGAAACCTAGATTCACTCATCCGAGTTTTCAAAGTGTCTGATGGAATTCAGACACTAAAAAGATTTGTTTTTGTCATTTTTGTAACAATGCAGAGGATTGATGCCGACCACGACTCTTTCGAGCTAGTATACAATCTCACTAAGGGGGGGGCAATTAGTGTGTAGAGAAGGTGGGCAGGATAGTATTCAAGATCATTTTTCTGGTCAAGATTGCTTCGTTACGTTGTTCGAGGTGTAGAATAGGAACCTTCATCACGATTATGTCATCGAGTTGTCCAAACTTCATCATGTACTGTCTGAGTCCTTCGGTATCGACATCCCATGGTATGCCCAGTACCTGACACGAAACAACCCACATCTCGTCTCTCTGAGACATGGCCTTTTCACTCTAGAGTGATTGAGTACCTTCATTCATCTTGAGATCCATGTGACTACATATGGACACCAACTTCCGCAAGTACAGTCGCTATTGCTTATCATAATATAAGCAGAAGCTTATGTTGTATGTATATTCTGCAGCATTGGGAGCTTAGAAAACAGAACGCGATTAGAGGAAACTGGAATTTCAGTGATCTGGTCGCAGGATCAAAAGAACTCACCACAAGCTTCCTCGATCCGAGAGACATGATTCAGGTCCACTCCTGCATCGGGCCGGCCATCTGAGTAAAGAGGTGGGAACCTTCACATTGTAGACAGTAAGATCTACCACTCTCAAACTCTGTCAATCCCAACCCCCTTACTCGATTCACATTGACGTCACTCCACAATGCACAGCGATCCGCATGCCTATCCGTTCAGATCAACCAACCAGAGAAGGAGCGATCTTTGGACACGAGCTGATCATTCAGATTCTATCTAGATGCCCAGAATCTAGACCGAGCATAGACTTAACCCATGATTGTTCAGCTGGTAAGAAGAGAAGTTGGAACGGCAAACAATCAGAGATCTCACAATGGGAGGGGAGTCCAGAACACCAATGAGCGTGAATATGCATTAGCTAGCACATTTCATATGACAGACTAGACAAATTGAATAACCGACAGACGCAATCTTCTTCACCATCTTCTTCGTCTCTAACAAATTGACAGTCCCAAGCTAGAGCGTGCATACTACGATCCTCACCTCTCCACTGAAATCTCCCACCCGGGTCAAAATCTGAACATCCTCCTCCCACAATTCTTCCATAAAACAACTCATCATCCTTGACTGAAAACTTTCCCATCCCCCCTTTATAATCGTTACCCTCTTACTCTCGAACTCGGCTGGTTCTCCCTCTCGCCTTCCCTCTCCTCTCAGCTCTCGTCAGCTCTCTCTCGCCTTCTGCCTCTCAGCTCTCGCAGACACCACACAGGCTTCTGCTGTGTGATAGATCCGCACTCGCTGATCCTTTCCTTCGCTCTGTCTCCCTCTCTCGCCTTGCCTCGCCTCTCCGATCCGTGCACCACCACCTCCTCCAACCTCCTCCACTCTCTGTCTCAGAACTCACCACCACCACCACCTCCCCCTCCGCTCCGTATCACCTCATTCAGTCAAACATTCAATCATTCACCGACCGACGGACCAATCACTCGTTCATTCTCTCATTCCCCTTCGTCCGCCTCCTGCTCCTCCTGCTCCTCCTCCGCCTCCAATCGCCCTCTCAATCTCAATCTAATCGATCACAACGACTCCATTCCTGCTCTCTCCGGATGCCCCGTCCCTCTCCTCTCCACTCTCTCGGCCGCTCTCTCACGACCAATTGCGATCGCAACGATCGCAGTCCGATTCCGCAAGATCTCTCGTCTCTTCTCTCGCTCTGTTCTCGTCGCCTCCTCTCTGCTCCCTTCCCCTCGCCCTTCACTAAACTCGCCCTCCTCCCTCCGTCTCTGCTCCTCTGCTCGTCTTCTTCTTCTTGTCTGGCGGAAGCGAACTCCGAAATCAGAGTTGCCTTCCTTCGCTACGCTGTCCTTCGCTTTGCTTCGGTTCCATTCGTTCTTGCGCTGGCAGGCAGGCAGGCAAGGAAGCGAGCGGAGCCCAAGGCTCCAGGCTCAAGCTGAAGCGAAGCTGGTGCGACTTCTGCCGTTATTTTTGACCTAGTGATCCACGAATTTGTCATCTTGTACCTCGCGCTCCGCTCTCGCACTAGCTCTACCCATCCTCGTTTCTCGCCATAATTACGGACGCTCCTGCCAGAGAATCTTCGTCATGTGGAACCCTCTCAACGGTTGAGATCCTCGAATCTCCCTGCGATCGATCGCCAACAGGATTGCGTACTTTCTGTCATGCGCACGCTCTCTCGCTCCGTTGCTGTTCGCGCATGTCTCCTGAGCCCTGTCAGCTACTGTACTCCTACCGTTCCGTATATATTTGGAGTTTTGGACCCGCGGGACCAGCCACTAGACGGATTACGCCATTCCGCTTTTCAGATCCGGCCGGACGGACGGAGTCACGGAGCCCTGGTAGTTGTTGGTGTCAGAAAGAGCAACCAACGGAACGGACGCATTTTCAACTCGGTACCAGCTTCTGTTGTGTACTGCTCTGTTCTGGTCGGTGCTTATCGCGAGGTCGCGAGTGCGGGCAGGCGGATTCCAGAGCTTCGCACCGGTTGCGCTCGGTGAAATGAACGGTGCATGAGCGACAAATGGTGCGATTTGGTGAGGTGTACCGGCTGTTGCTGGCTCCTGCGATGAGACACCTCTCTGTGGCAACTTGCAGGTGCGCTCTTTGGGCGACCGGACGTATTTTGGCGTGTTTATCCGGTGGAGAGGGCCCTGCCCTCGCATACGGGGTCGGCCAAAAGGCCGATTCCTGTGATGCCGGATATGGACAGATGCTCCTGCCAAGTGCAAGCGTGCGGATCCTGTCAGGAGTGGACGGATCTAGCGTTAGATCCAACTCGACTGACGTTGTCTCTGGTAAATTCTTTCAGTTCTGTGACCGGTTACCGGCCTTAACTATCTTGGATCCCAGATCAACCGGTACTGCCGGATTTGTTCGGATCTCTCAAGGTCAGACTAGTACAATTGATTGCATTACTCATACCTGTCTATCATTCAATAAGTTTTCAAATAAGTAGAAAATCATAGAGCACTAGCTACTTTCTCCGATGAGGTTCAGTCTTGTCTTGGTCCATACGTCTACATTTTCATTACTCACATGTGAGTGTGATATCTTTTAGATGCAGTACGTGTTCATATGACTCGTTGTCCATTCGGAGGGCAGAGTATAGCTACCCATGATGCCATTAGGGATGTGGTGTTTGTTATGGCGCGAGAGGGTGGATACCTCACATGGAGAGAGGGTTGGTATGCCTTGCTTGACGACTAGGTTAGGGCGCACTGCACTTGGTTCGGGAGGACCAGGTCACTGTGGTTGATGTGATGGTTACAGATCCTACTAGAGACACAGTTTCAGAGGGGGTGATCACCCATCCTCCAGGATGGGCGGCGAGTGGAGCGGCAACAGCCAAGGTCTCCAAGTATAGAGGTATGCAGAGAGGTCACCTCTTTGTTCCTCTAGCTTTGGAGTTATATGGAGCTATAGATACCGACTTCGACATGTTCGTGAGGGAGTGTGCGAGAGCCTACCATACTAGGCGATATGGGGTATCACTCTCTTTAGCTTAATGTATAGCCTATTTTAGGCAACGTGTTTCCATTGCTCTGCATAGAGCACTAGCTCGTGCAATCCATAGGAGAGCAATCACGGTAGGTGATGCTTCTTCGGATGCTCCTGTGGTTTGTAGACCTTTCGACTTGGATAGTTCAGATATCTTAGATGTTGTATGACATATTTCCCAGTGTGATACTATTGGAGCCTAGCCCCATGTTACCGGTTTGGTTCCATCCTTGTACGATTTGATGGGATCTTCCCATCCCGTTTGTTATTATACTTTCTCCAGTCTTTCATGTCGAAAAGCATAGAGTAATATTAATAGAGGTTATGCAAACGATTCATGACGTGGAAGTTATGAAGAGTTTAGTCATAACTAGTCACAACTAGACGGATTGGAGTATAATTTTTAAATACCAAGGAAGAATGCGAGTCAAGTGAACCCCAAAAATATATATGAGGGGACTGGTGTCTATGAGAAAGTCAAGGAGCCATAGCGTCCCCTCTCACCCAAGGTTGGACCGGGGCTAACCTTGGGGCTTGAGACGATGATTAGATTTGACTTTGGGATCTGTTTGGACCCCGGAGACTTAGTGGCCCCTTGGGCTTTAGACTCATGTATGGACCAGATCTTGGACTCATGTATGCACCCAAGGACCAGATCTTGGACCTAAGATCCATGGTTGGACCTAAGATCAAGTCACCAGACCCAAGACCTAAGAGCTAGACCCAAACCTTGACGGACATGGTGGGCGGTTGGACTGCTAAGTGGCAAATCCATGTCAAACACTCTCCACTGTAGGGAAACTAAGCTCCAAGTCACCAATTGACATGCTTATGTTGGGGTTATGAGAGAATCACAATGAGTGTAGACTCATAGCTAGACCTAAATGGTGTTAAAAATAATCCAAAGAGACCTGGACCTTGGGGCTAACCTTCAAGTGGATGTTATTGTAGATGACCCGTCACTCCTACCTACAATAGAGTGAATTTTCGCTCAAGTGAATAATTTTGGCCGAAGAGACTACTTTCACGGCCGAAGTTCTGATTTTGGGGTTGGGTTTGAGTTTTGTTGCTAGTTGAGATTGTTGAGTCTTTGCTCGCTTCTTTTTATTATGGGTTGATTTTATTTGTTGGCTCGCACTTCTCTTCTCTCACTAGCGTTTAGAACAACTGCAGTCACATACAAAATAAGTATTAAGATTATTTTTTTTCTCTCGTTTGGGTGTTTGATCAGCAACTAGTCAACGCACTTCAAGAGATTGACGCAAATGCAAGATAATCGGAGCTCGTAAATCAAGCTTGGGCTCGGCGTTGAAAGAATGAGGAGGATATTGCTTTTACAGGGATTCCTGCTGGTGATACTTGGATTCAGCAAATCTGCTAAAGCTATGCAAAGTTGCCGACCCTACCCTTCGATGGCATTGTTAGACTGCTACCGATCACATTGTTATGTGTTTCTCCTTCCTAGCTCCCACTTCTTATTTGACGGTGAGTTGACCAAATCCGACCGAACATTTGCAAGAGTCTAGAGCTTCTCCAGCCTGAAACATGCGGACGAAAATAGTCGATAGTTTGAGAATCTATGGTGATATTTGCTCCAACCACTTTTGGGAAAAGCACGAACGCTCGAAGAAATTTTTGCGTACAACTGTAAATACTGGATGCAGAAACAAGCACTAGACGTTAGAAAATCAGGGAACGTACTTAGGGACAAGGTTGTCGATAGAGCCTAAGTTTTGCAAATGTGTCCCAAGGTCAGTGGATGATTAATAATACTTTACTGGACCTGTTTTGCCATGACGTCGTTGCATATTCTGCGATGAAAGAGGTATGATTTTGGAAACTGTTCGACCAGTGTTCTCTACTTTAGTATCGTGCATCCTGGTTTGATTGTTTTTGATTAAATACATGACCGTAGAGGAATTGTCGACTAAATGTAACGCAATTGCATGCTTTGTTCGTGGAGGACATTTACACACAAGACTTAGGTCCCACACAAACACTCTCCCGTTGGTTCCAAGAAGAAAATGCAATTTTTAGTTACTCCTCTAGATCTGTGTTTGAACCAGGGGAGAATTTGCTAGTGTCTTCTGAAAATTCTCTTCGTGTTACTGTTATACTGGTTAACATGGACTAACCTCTGCTTCCGAATCACAATCGTTAGCTGTTGAGACCGACGATCGACTCTTGCTAAACTGTTCTGTCTGTGAACAAGTATCTTTGCAGCTGCTTGAGAAGCAACGGAAGAATGGATCAGCACCCTCGAAATATTTGACTGGTAGAGAGTTTTGAACTTGTTCGCGCCAATTCGTCTGATCGAGCACTTTCGTCATGAAGTTGGCGTCATGAGGTTGTGCGAATTCCGAATTAGTTACGAGTTGGAGAAGCTGCAGTGAAAGATGGAACCAGCCATTCTTTGGACAAGGTCCCTCATGCTACCAGTTACTGCTGCCCAGAGCTGGGCAGGATGTTTTGCAATAATTCCAAATGGTTGTTTAGCTCATGGTATGGGTAGGAGTAGTGCCTCGATCAGATGCCAAGCCATTTCGAATTTTCTCGGGTGCCCACGTAGAAGAAGCGCTTGTGTTCATGCTCCGCTGCAGTTCAGATTAATCCATCCGATCTCGCGACCATCGCACCAATGCTGTTCTGCTCTTATTTCGAACATCGTTGCGGAGGAGCCAATTGAAGTTCAAGACAACAAGCAGCGCACCAATGAGGGAATTAAGCATGTTCTTTTTTTGAGTAATGGACATGGTGAAGACACCATCGCCGTCTCTGTCCTTAAGGAGTTGATGGTAAGCCTCCACACCGTCTGCCGCTTTTTACTTTCAGACGATTTCTTCGCTGTTTTGCGAACATTGTCGGAAAAAGACGATCTGACGATCGTTGTACCAGAAGTAGAGTCTGCTGTGTACATCTTATGACTGAGCCTTCTTTCTGTAATTTGTGTGGACATGATTTGATGTAGGTCGTTGCAGAAGAGAGAGGGCAGGAAGTCAATGCGGTGGCACTGCCTTTGGTTGGAGTGGGCTCGGCATATTCTCGAGACGGGATACAAATGGTTGGTCCCTCTAAAATTATGCCAAGTGGCGGGTAAGTAGGTTGAATTTGAAATAGTTGTGTCAAATAGTTGTACATTATTGGGTTCAATTGACATGTCCTTCCGTACATTTAAATTATCATTTGACACACATTTGTAGTAGTACCATGTCAGCTTACGATAACCTTCATTAATACAGCAGAGTGCATGAAGGTTTATTTTGATAGTCTCGAATGTTTACATTATCAAACTTTATGAACTCCACAGATTTATCTACATGGATGTACTACAGTTCTTTGGAGATATGCGTGCAGGATTACTGTCTTTAACTATTGAGCAGGTATGTTCTCACCGGTGGGCCTTAGCTCTCTTTCTCTACAGCTGATTTATGTTGGAAGGTTCGTTTCGTTTCTTTCCCTTCTCAACATATGAAGCTGTGCTTTTCTGATGAAATGATTTCTTGTGAAGTGGCGGGCCATTGTGCAATGGTTGGATAATGCTCCAGACTCATACATAATTGCCGTTGGAGATATCTTCCCCTTGGCTCTGGCTTGGCTTGCTTCGATACACTCCAGAAGGAATCACAAGAGGATTCTCGAATATGCATTCGTGGGGACTGCTAAAAGCGAATTCTACATCCAAGAGGATCCCGATGATATCAAAGCAACTCGCAAACGCTTTCATGGTGGGATTTCACTAACCTTTTTAGTAGATATTCTCTCATTACTGATAGTCAAAGAAATGTTCCATGTGTCTGTATCATATGTGACAAATAGCTCTAAAAACAACAGAGTCTCAGGAGCTGGTTTCCATATATAATTTTATAACAAGTCTAGTTTTGTATTTGTCATATAAATATGTATTTATATCAGTCATATCCAAAATGTTAAAAGACTTACTCCTCCTTTCAGTTGTTTGATTTGCTTCAAATTTCTACTTTTATTGCGATTTCATCCAGCGTTAAATCATACGTTGTTTACTTCGGTTGCTGCAGTTGAGTCACTACTTGGAGGAGTATATCTACCATGGGAGCGTGCAATCATGGCTGATGCTAACTGCAGGTGTGGTCATGATTCTGATATTTTCGAAGCATCATATTGGAACATCTGGCAGTGCCATTACATATTCACCGCCTTTGAACTGGACCTATTGAGAATGTCAGTGTAGTAGTAGTTTGTAAGCTTCTACTACTCTGTTGCTGCTGGGCAGGCTTGTAGCTCCGAGGGATGGTTTTACTGCTGAAGTTCTCAAGAAAAAACTGCCCTCTTATGCTCAGGCCAAGGTAGGCATACAGCCAGCTCTCGAACACGTATGACGCTTCTATCATATTTGATCGCTGGAAGGAATCGTAGACTTTAGTTTCGTATTGAAAAGTTAGAACGGGGCCATCTTGTGCAAGTTGTTGTGGTGCTAATAAACCTACTCTCATGGATAATTTTTTACCAGGTGTATGATCTCGGCAATCCTATGATGGACGGCTTAGAACCATCTGGAGCTTTAAATTTTTTGGAGAAATTCGAAATTGGACATTTTGTCACCATTCTTCCAGGTTCTAGGGCACCGGAGGTATTTATTGCATTCTTCATCTTTATTCAGTTGTATGATCACAGTTTAATTCGTTCTCGTTTTTTTTTTTCGCTTCACTGTCTATGCAGTGATGGATGAAGAGAATGGCCTGATACGCAAGACATACACATGTTGATTACTGTATTAACACGGATGCATGGATATATGTGAATACCATGTGGTGCCCAATGGCTTCTTCAATATTGGTGAAAAATTGTAACCCATTAATCAGCTTGCAGATCGTTTGTTCGTTGTATTTGCGTGAGCCGTGTACGTACAGACTCGTTGCCTCTGTCGATTTATGTCACTAAGACGTATGTAGATCATAAAATTAAAAATTTCACTTGCAGGTGTATTCAAACTGGAGTTTGCTCTTGAAAGCTTCAAACGAAGTATTGTCCAGGCTTTACCCAAAAGTGGTGGTTTACATTACGCCGATAGTACCTTCTCTGGAACCCGGTCCCTTTTATGATTCTCTTGTGGAGGCTGGGTGGGAACCTTACTGGGCTCTTTCCGAGCATCTGCATTCCTGCCATGCAGCGAATGCGACTTGTGTGAAGGAACATCGAAATAGAGTGGAGTTATGGCCAGCCAACAATGGCCTATGCATTTTACAGTTTCATAAAGATAATGCTATCATGCTTCTGCTCCGTGGTGGCTTTAATGAAGCAAGCCACTGGGCAGAGACTGCCATGGCGATGGCTGGCACGGGAACAGAGCAGTTGGTAAGTTCGAAATATCTACTACTCTATCGTCCACCATATCTGATGTTTGGGATTCTTGAAGAATAGTAGCGAGGGCAATCTTTAGTCCAACTTGAGAAGACAAATTTATACTTACTGTTTGGGTTGGAACATGTTGCACTTGGCTGGTTGAGTTGTCTACCAATCGAACCTGTGAATTAGTGTTGCGATCTGGGACAGACTTTACTTAAACATTTTGATGGTTTTTGTGACCCCATTCTCAGGTTGGATTGGGGAAACCAGTGTTTACACTCCCTGGTAATGGTCCACAGTTCACGTATGCCTTTGCTGAGGCGCAATCAAGACTACTGGGAAAATCTGTAAGTATCTGCAACCTGCCCTAGGTGCTTGATTTCTTTGAACATCATGATATAAGAACAGTTTGCATTTTACTGCTTATTAGCTCAATGAATGCGAACGGTATCAAAATTACCTCTCTATACAAATAGCTAGTGTATTCCTTTCTTAGTTTCACCGGGCAAGGTTTCAACCTTGAAGGTTTTTCTTTATGTTTTGACCTTATCGGGAAAGCATGCATACGCATACAGAGCAAGAGATTCCTCTATCCTTAATAGTTCACAAAAATATTTGGAGCACCTATTGAGACCATCATTAGACAGCATAAATCATGTAGATGTTGACAAACCTCTTTTTCGACTCGTACGGCATCTACCATCTAGCAACAAGAACTTGCTAGAACTTGAGTTTCCATGGGCAGGTCTGTGTAACACAATGAATTTTTCCGGATGATTTGTGCTTGCAGATCTTTATTAGCAGTGGCCCTCAGTCACTCGCCATGAAGTTGTCCAAGGTGCTATCTGATAAAGCTTCTCTTCCTGCGTTCGTCGAAAATGGTCGCAAGCGAATGGGAAATCCTGGAGGTAGTAGACGAATAGCTGAACACATATTTAATTTAATGCACAGAACTTTGAGATAACACGAACCTCAGGATGAAGCGTTGAACCTCCAGGATTTAACGGTCCATGTCCTGTCTCAAGCAGGATGAGGTAACATTGTCTTAACCGAGAAATTACCCTGAATTCATGATCTACGATCTCTTCCCGACCAAGAGCTAAGACGCACACAAGACCCAAATGGCATGTCTTGCTCTACATATTCTGAGTGAAATATTGGGTGGTAAAACACTAAGAGTGGTTAGGTGTGATGCTGTAATTTGAGACTATCTGGTTCATATTTGAACATATGAGCGCGTGTAACAGTGATAGTAACACGTCGTAGGATTGTGTGAACAATGAGCTTGTGTCAAAAGTGATGATAAGGAGCTACAAGATTGATATCATTATGCAAGCAATGGAGGGGACTGAAGTAAATGTCCACCCAATGACTCACCCGAAGGATAAATTAAACGCGTGTCTGATTACCTCGAGACCCAGATAACATCGGAGTATTAGATCAAAACCAAAGAAATCGACGTCATATGTATAAGACGTTGCAAAGGTACTTATGTTCAAGCTGAAAAGAAAATATGAAGTCAGTAGGCCAAGGAATGTAAGTCCACAGGCAGGCAACGAGATGTACAAAAGTATTTGCAGGACAGTCCTAGAATCGCTACAGTTGAGGTGTTGATGCAACAAGGAAGTAATCGATGAGAATCCCGAGATTATTGAAGATCATAAATACAAGTAGATGTTGAACTATTGCATTGTACTTCTGTCACTCAACATCTTACGAGAGACCCAAATGTGATGAAGAAATAAGAGCGACCAGTCCGCCGGAAGAATACTTCAAACGTATATTAAACATGTTCAACAGGCCATACTTGCACTCCAAGCTATACGAAATCGTTAATTAAGTTCACCACGGAACACCTAATGGAGATATTCTCTACCCTACAGCATGATACAGAATTGGTTGGTATTCAAAACAAGGGCCAAAAAGTGGAATTAATAGACTAGGAACCACTAAGCACGAGTTTCGAGCAGATATATAGGACCTCTGAGAAACAAACTAGAATCGAATCGATTCGATTCTTAGTTGCAGAAAAATGTTTTGATACAAAGTACAGAGGTTGGTGAGCGGTAAGTCTGGGTGTCGATGTTGGGCTCAGCGTTGCCATGAGGCAACACTAATAGACTTGCTGCTCTTTAAGCTATCCTCGTGACTGGCAGACGATCTGAAAAGGCCTATCAAATTCTGAATGAAGATATCACAGTCTGACATCAAATTTCAGGTCCAAAGGAGCAGGCGAAGGGACAACGAACCAACACACAAACCTCTAACTACTTTGCAAAACCTCCCCCTCCACTACATTGCACAGCTTACTTCTGACCTCTGGAGAACAACTTTGACTGACTTTGATACTCGTACATTGCGAGGCATCTTCCAGAAGATGAAACCTGAGATGTGTCCCCGTGTGACCGTCAATGCATCCACCTAACATGGTTGAATAGATCAGGTCCAGGCGATAGAGAGACCCTCAGAGTTTCTTGGGCTGCACACCTGTCTGACTCTCTTTCCGACACAACGACCAAGCTATCAGGTATAAGTTTGTTTCTTCGTGCTGCATCTCATTTAAATTGTTTGTTTGTATTCGTGCTCGTACTCCATATTTCCCTTTGTGATGCTATTGGGGCCTGGCCCCCATGTTACCCGTTTGGTTTCATGCATGTGTAAGACTTGATGGGGTTTTCCTTTCCGACACAAAGTAAAATAACCTTTTTGTTATTTTACTTTGTACCCATAAAACTTCAGTTGACATCACATGGTTTCAGAGTCTCTGACCAAATGAACTGTCACCTACTTGCGAAGTGTGTCGTTCAGCTTTCACCTTCAGCTTCAACTGCTGGCAGATTTAGTACTGCAGTGCCTTTGACCTGGTGCCTTGGTCGTGGCCAGTGATTCCGTCCAATGACGGTAAGGAACTGAGATGAATGCGTGAGCTACCGCTAGGAAGGAGCTGCATCTCGTCGAATTCCAATTGGAGGAGACTTGTTATCTCTTTTCGCCCTACGCTGTGAAGAGTTGTACTTCTCATGCTCACTTAGATCTCGTGATTTCACTGCGCTCTGTTGGTTATGCATTTTACATCCCCCACACCATCTGGATCTGTTTAACAGTTCATGCCCGTAGATGCAAGTTTTGACGGTCGTCTGCACGTTTCTCAATGGCAAGTTGAGAAAACAGGAGATGAGTTTTTTTTGGGGATGTGAAAGCTGATGACGATCAGAAGGAAACTGGCGTCGTCATAGGCTCATTGTTTTTAGCGAGTTAGTAGTTCCTTGATTTGTGAGTTTATGCGCTTGTCAAGCTCTTCTACTTTCTTGTAAGCGAAGGTGGCACGCGATGGCAATGCTCTTGGCTCGGTGTCTCTTTGTGGTCTCATGTTTTGTTTTGGTTGTTCTAGAGATGCCACGCATCGCTTACTCCTCTCGGTTTTGCCGAGCAAGATGCTTACTTGGACTCCGTTCCTTCAAAGGCTTTGCCTCCTCAAACTCTAAAGTTCAAGTGAATGATAACTCGTTGTGGAGTTTTGCATCCCTTTGTGTTCTCCCAGAAAATTCTTGGAGTTTAGTGAAATGATGTCGACGTTTGACTGCTAGCATCATGCAGATAGATATTTAATGCGCGGTGGCTTCGGGAGCTTTGTCCGGGTTGACACGTTCAGGCTGTTTCCTCGAGGGTGGGTCCTTGCATACGTGTTGATCTTTGTAGATGTTTGGATCGAGCTTTTCTCCAAAAGTTGTGTTTGGTTTATTATGTTCTTTTGTGCTTTTAGGGCCTTCTGGAACTTTCCACGTTCTCTCATGAGCACACTGTAACAATCATGAGGGCACCAAATCAACCGGAGGTGGTGGACGTATCCAAATTTGATATTGCATCTACACAGAATCGTCATGCTCACTTCAAAAGCTGCACTAATGAGTTGGTTAGTTGTTGGTCTTTTACGAGGACACCCCCATGTGCACCGTCCATCTACATTCTACGTGATTACCTTCCATCCTTCACATGCTTGCCGGCTGTGCCATGCATTTGCATAGCTAACCGTGGATCTAAGAGTTAAGCAAGAGACGAGTTAGTCATGCACCGTTTTCACTCCAGTATCCACTCACTTCATGCGTAGCACATTATAATTCTGAATCAACTTGTGGTTGCGATTTCCACCGATGAATTCCATAATAAAAGCTCCGCAATGCAGTTGCTTGTTCACCTTCGTTTCCATGCTGGAGTGTCAAGTTCCAGGGCGACACGCTTGAGAAATTCTCCATCAACGAAATGCAAGTCAACAAATCCAATCATAGTTCGTAAAGGTTCACCTGGAGTTACTGTCAGAGAATTCAATGGGCGACAATCTTGAGGCTTGAGCTACTGCTGACTCCACGCGGATGAGAAATTTGAAAATGGAGTGACGTCCATGAACTCTTTCCTTCTCTTCTGAGGGGCCACATCGAAAGTTAACGACAAGCGTTACACTCAAGGACCAGAAAAGTGTGTTCCACGAAAGCAGAATGCCTCCAGACACCCGGAGAGAAAAATGACTACAATCCCAGATCATGACCTCCTCGCATGAAGCAAGTAGCCAACTTCAACATACACTCTGCAACAAAGTTGTTAGCTTTCAACCCAGTTCTTGTGCTCAAGAGTTAATACTGCTTCACTTTCGTGCCTACCACATTTCATCAAAGCTGCTACCGATCTTTTCCCCAAGAGCAGAACGGCATGCGATTGGTGCCAATTTCATGACAGAGTCTTTATCTTTCATCAAGAAGTTGATGGAACTCAGAAGTCTAATAATCAAGTTGTGAATGTATGTATAGTGTCTTTAGCATGGAAAGATTTACTACTTTTTCATGTCATTTTCAAAGTAAAGACATGTCAAGTTGTTCTTAAAGGAGGAGGGACTCCTGCTGCATTATTTGCAAAAAGATAGAACTTTACAAATAGTCCAACCCTTCGGTCTACTTTGCAAACATACAAGAAATGGATCTATGTCACGACTTATGTAGCTGCAACCCTAGTTAGGTAGGTGCGTGCAGACATGAGTAGATACAACAGTTAGAGCAGGTAGTGCAGTTAGTTTCGTTGGAATTGGACATGCCATGAGGGCCAATAGCGCCGGATGGAGACCTCGGGTTTAAGGGGTAGAGTTTGAACTAGGGCTCCTTGGAGGCTAGTTTTCGAAGTTGAGCCTTTGAGAGTGTGCTTATGCTGGATGTTAGCTAGTGCAAAAATATGGAGTCTTTGAAGCTCAAAGTAGGTTTGGCTCGAACGTAATATCTCTTTTATTATATGGTTATGAGCGGAGTGTCCTTGTGGCCGTTTTGAGAGTAGAAAGCATAACTTCGAAAACTCAAATTGGATTATGTGTTGACTAATGTGAGTTCTTGGAACGTTGAAGGTGTTCCGATGAGTTCTGATTGATGATAGCTTCAATATTTTTGCTATTGAGTGTGTAGGATGCTGATGGAATGAAAATTATGATGGCGATTCAGAAGTAGAGTGATTGATTTTGAGTTTCTATTTTTTTGAATTAAGTGATTAAATCCAAATCAAAAATTTGGAGGGTAGAAGTGATATTGAAAGTTGATCAAGCGGGTCAATGCTTATAGTGATGTTGGAACTTTAAATTGATATTGATTGAAAAACATTTTGACCAAAAGTGATCGAAGTCCAAGATTTGTTGTTTTAAAATTTTTCAATACAAAATAAGATCTGCAGGGTATAGTATTATCATATAATGTATGTTTGATATGAAATTTAATGTGAAACATAGAAGATATATAGTACTTTGAGCAATGCTAGAGATGTTATGCATAGAGCTAGTAGTAACACAATTACAAAATTTTGAAATTTAGGGGCCCGAAATTAGAATCGAAGATTTTTAAATCTTGCATAAATTATAAATGATATCCATTTAAAAAAATAAATTTGTGTTAGGTAGAGAATTAAAATGCACGATTAGAGATGAATTTTACATGTTAGATGATTGATTTGGATAGTAGAAGGGCTTCAAAACTAAGTTTTCGTATTTTTAAATGCTCTACACAAGCTTTGTTAATCTCAATTGGATTGGTTTGACCCCTTTGATGGACGTTTTTGATATGAAGAATTATTATTTATGTTTCTTATGATTGATATACCTCCATTTTGACATTCTGTTTGTGCATCATATTTATTTGTGTTGGTGCTTTGTTATTTGTAGTGTTAGTGCTCATGTATAATGCCGGATAGTGAGGCTGGATTTGCGGTTCAGTCAAACTATCTATGTTTTTCTTCAATGAGAGAGTACTTGCAGACTTGTAGATTGAATGAAAAATTGTGGTGATGACAGATGTCAGGTTGCCCTTGTATTAGCACCTTGTGATGCTTTAAGTTCCTTGTGTTGTGGATTTTGGTTCTAGTTGGGAACGTGTTATTCTTATTGACACAATTACGAAGTTGATACACAATGAAGTTCTATGGAGGTTTCAAAGAAGAGACTGCTAGGATTAACAATGGGTGCACCCGTAGCGGAGTGCGCTATCAACCTTGGCTAGTGAGGTTCAAATAAGATTTTGATTTAGTGTTGGAGAGCGATAAAGTTGAGCTTGATGATATCTTGGAGTGTGTCCCCACATTGTTGTTATGGGACATGGACTATATCTATGGGGCCATCAAGGATCCCAAAAAATATTCAGGTACATTGGGTAGCATTGAGTTGGATGACTTCATTCATGAGTTTGACTCTTGGTGCGATTTACAACGGATGTGCAACTCTATATTGTTTAATCTGTTCATGTCTTGGAAGGTATTATTTCAACATTTGGAGGATCTACTGATGGATGATAATCATGAATTCCAACGTGAACATCATGAGTTCAAAAGATAATATTGATTTCCAAACTATATCTCTATTGTTTCTGGTATTATACTTGATGGGACCAGTTCATTTCTCAATCTATCATAGATGATACAGTTGGAGCTACAATAGTTGAAAAGAGTTAAAAATTTCCAACCTTTAGCCCTATTTTGGAGTTCTTTGCATGGTTGAGGAAAGAGTACAAAGGGTGAGAAATGACCATTGAAGATTGATGAGAGACTTTAAGAGATGTACACTCAAATGTGTAGATTGATTTGTGTTATCAATGGGATGATAGAGTCACAAGCTGCTCAATATTGGTATGGGATATTGAACAAGGAGTTGATATGTAGAGTGAGAGATGTCATCTTATTCCATGAGACATCACCTATGTTGGCCATATATTTTGTTTGCTGAGCATATTGAGCTCAACATGTAGGAGGAGAAAGTCATGACTCTTGGATTTAGCAAAGAGTTACCATCTTCATCAACTCTTCACATAATTATCTATAACACAACCTGTAGCGATTATGATAGACATGTGTGACAGTGTCGACTATATGGATTGAGTGATGAAGGCGATGGATCAAGACCATTTTCATCATTTTTAGATCAATAGTCAATTGTTGGGATGTTGAATTGTTGCACATGTGGTGAGCCACAACACAAAAAGGGTTGCTTTCAAGATCAAAGAGTGGATTCTTTGGATGGATCCATTATCACAAACATGGATGAATCATATGACCATGTTTATGACAATGCTCACATGATTTTGACAACTCTCACATGATAAGCAAGAATTGTCATGACGGTCCCTAGAACATGATGAGGAGTTCAACGTGAAAGGGGAGGATCAACCCTTAGTCAAATGGTAGCTCAAAAGGCTAGTCATGAGGTGAACATGACATCTTGACAAGACCAATTGGAGTAGAGGATAACAAGTATGGCTATATCCTAGCAAACATTCGATTCTGGAGCTAATGCCTCTACTTCCTATGATAAAAATGTAGAATTCATGTGTGCAGCAATTGAATCATGTGTAGTTGTTGTGACTTGTAGTGCAACATATACTATTGAGTCTAGAGGAGAGCAAGTGGAGTTGGATTCATAAACAAAGGAGGCAAGAAGTAACAATTTCCCAATCTTTCATACTATTTGAGGCACTAAATACCTCATACATGGCTCTTAGACGACATATTGGAGAGATGAGGGGGAAAAACCAATGTTGATATATTTGAAGATGAAGCAAGTAAAATCCAACCATCAACATCATATGAGATAACATCCAACACAATATCGGGGCCATAAAGATTCTTGATCATTTTTTAATTTTTTAAGCCAAGGATTTATTGACGATGGAGATGTCATCATCCCATGTATTATCATTGACATCTACACTTTGCACAAGCAAAATAGATGTGTTGGTTGCTTATATTACTTACAACACTAGAAGTATTGATCATGGGCTCAACAATACTAGTGTACTTAAACATATTCTTGTGGAACTTGGCAAGTTTTGAGCCACTAGACTGATGGATTTACTAACGAGGCCCACATATGAATGTATTAAGTTATCACCAAATGCAATGATGTTGGATAATATAAGCAATGTCTTCTATTTGGTTGGATCTTCATGAAATATTTATTGATCTCAAGTTGGATTCTAGTGCACAACCCCTTATGTTGGGTAAGGATGCATTACTTGGTATGGGTTTGCAAAAAACAAATGTGGAGAGATGTCCATTTAGATTCAAAAATCTCTTGGAGGTTCTAGTGATGCATCACCACCATACATTACCAAGACGGAGTTGAATAAACAAGTCCAACCATATCATGTCACCAAGAGATCTACAACATGAGCACATGTGGTTGTTACACATGCAAAGTCCTATGATGTATTGGTGGATGCGACATTGTCATATCGGATCCAGTGTTATATCCATTAATCCATGTGTTAATCCATGTCAAGAGGATCTTGTTATCATTCCATGTCTTAGTGAAATAATGTCATTAACGTTAATTGAATCACTAGATATTTCATGTATACTTCTACAAGATTGACATATAAGCTTATACATAAGGCTTGAAGTGGGTCTTTTCTCTAGAGATAGAGGAGAGGAAAGAAGTTATTCCCAATATTACTATGTTGACACCTTTGTATACAACACATATTGCTTGGCAGTATCTAGAGAAGGGCATATGTGGATTGGATATGTTTGGAGGGATCAACATAAGTTTGGTTGTGGTTTTGTATTATGGTATACGAGTATATCGATACTTGTATGTGGAACAAGATGAGATTGTGAGGCAAGTTTCATTACGCCATGTGGCACAGTTGATGCAATAATATCCATAACTTCTATAGACGGTTCAAGGATATCAACAAGCCTTGTAGTCAAATATTTTATTGATGGGGGTGCAAGATCTTGCCTAAAATGACATCATTTATTTCGTTATTTCTGGATGGGCATGTCAAGGATATACACTAGCTAGTCATGGTCATGGATTACACAATTCACATTCATGCATGTTATGGGAAATGTTTGTAGGTCAGAAACAGGAATACACATGCAATCAAGAGTCAACAAAGGAAATACGTGGTTCACCTTACTAAGGCTACGTCCACGGAACACACAGAGTCACTTTATTGAATACCCTAATTGTGTCACAGAGAGCTTCTGCCAGCCCTCTTATATAGTAGTACCAGCCCTAGCTCTAGTTTAACTAACTAAAGTCAAACTAACCCGAGTTACTCAAGACTTGAGTTAACTCCTAACAATCTTCCATTTGACTCATGTCTTGGGGTTTCTAACTCTTGTTATCCATATACATACTAAGCGGGAAGTCCTAGAAGGAAACCTGAAGCATAGGCATGTTAAGCATATGCATAGTTAAACAATGATTAACTAGAACTAAGCCTTAGCATGATTAGGATGGAGTAAAATATATACAACAATCAAACAATTGCTAGAGTAACTCTACTAGTGCTCCTTGTGCAAAACTTGCATAGTAGCACAATGCTTCCTGAAACTCTCTTAAAGAATAACTTTGGTCAAAGCATCAGCTGGATTGAGTTTACCGTCAATCTTGATTAGCTCAACCTTCCTATCAGAAATTGCATCTCTGATAAAGTGATATCTAATGTCGATGTGCTTCACCCTGCTATCCATCACTTGATTTGCTGCAAGATGTAAGGCACTCTGACTATCACAATGGAGATTTACAACATTCTGTTTCAATCCCATCTTAGTGACAAGTCTATTCAACCAAATAGTCTCCTTTGATGCTTCTGCTGTTGCTACATATTTGGCTTCCGTAGTTGACTGAGCTATGCACTTTTGCAAGATAAATCTCCAACTAACTCATTCACCTCCAAGTGTAAACACATACCCAGTTGTAGATAATCCAACAAGGATTTGGTATTGTCCAATAAACCATCAATTAAAAGACCATAATCTTTAGTACTCTTGAGGTACTTGAGAATCCACTTAAGAGCTTCCCAATGCAATTTTTATGGATTTGACATGTACCTGCTCACCTTGCCCATAGCTAGAGCAATATCAGGTCTAGTGCACATCATCAAATACATGAGGCTGCCCACTGCCTTGTCATAGGCAATTGACGACATATTTCCTCTCTCAATTGCATCAATTGGACATTGAGCTGTTGAGAGCTTAAAATGTACCGCTAAAGGAGTCCACACTCCTTTAGAGTCTACCATGTTAAACCTGTCAAGCACACGCTGAATGTACTTGTCTTGACTTAACCATAGCTTACTCTTCTTCTAATCCATGTGAACATCCATATCTAATATCCTCTTGGACTTACCCAAATCCTTCATCTTGAATGCAAATTTCAGTTTCTTCTTGCATCTACCGACGTCGGATTGTTCCTTTGCCAAAATGAGCATGTCATCCACATAGAGTACTAGAATAATGAGGCTAAAGATCTCATTATTCACCTTCTTCATGTAAACACATGGATCAAACACACTCCGTGAAAATCCTTGTGTTTTCATGAATTCATCAAACCTTGCATTCCATTGCCTAGGAGCTTGCTTCAATCCATATAGAGATTTGAGCAATCTACAAACTAACTTCTCCTGACCTTTCTTCTCATAGCCGGTAGGTTGTCTCATGTAGATTTCTTCCTCCAAAGATCCATATAGAAAAGCCGTGACAACATCCATCTGATCCATAACTAGATCAAATATCGCAACAAGTGCACATACTAGATGAATTGTAGCATACTTTGCTACATGTGAGAAGATTTCATTGTAGTCCACACCTTTCTCTTGTGTGAAGCCCTTAGCCATCAACCTAGCTTTGAAGATCCTCTATTCTTCATCCGCTGGATTATCTTTCAACTTGTACACCCACTTGCTATCAACCAAAGGTTGACCCTTTGGAAGTTCCACCAACTTCCAAGTCATGTTCTCAACAAGCGATTGCATCTCACACTCCATAGTAATATCCCACTCAAGCTTATTGATAAAGGCTTGAGCTTCTCTATATGAACAAGGTTCTGCTGCTTCCAAGATCAACGCATTGCCATCATCATTCTTAGATTCAATATCATGATCCTCAAGAATAGATGAATCAGCCCATGTTCCATACCTTTCGGGAACTCTACTAATCCAATTTGATGTTCTCCTAGTAGATGGTCTTGGTTGATCTCCATCGTTTTGTGATGTGTCTTGAGGCTCAACAACGACAACTTGCTCCTCCAATTCTTGCTGTTCAGGAATTTGCTCCATATGTTTTGGAGCTTCTCCTTGTGGCGCATCATTAAAACCATAATGATCAATCTCCCCCTCAACAACATCCGTGAGTGGAGATTTGACCTTGTCAGTACGGGGAGCCTAAGATATCTCCCCCTCTTTCAATGATATGGGCTCATCGAAAGAAACATCCCTACTGACAATCACCTTACAAGCTACAGTATCCCATAGCCTATAACCTTTCACACCACTTGCATATCCAAGAAAATGACACTTCTTGGATGTAGGATCCAATTTGGTCCTATTCTACTTAGGTATGAGAGGATAAGCCGTATAACAAAAAATTCTCAAACGACTATAATCAGCCCTCCGTTTGTGCCTCAATTCAAACAGTGTCAAGAAATTGATTGCACTTGAAGGAGATAGATTTACCAAATACACGGAGGTATTTACAGTTTCAGCCCACAATTCATATGGTAAACCAGATTAGCTCAACATACAACAGTTAGAGCCGGTTGTGCAGTTAGCGCCGTTCGTACTGGAACTGCCGTTAGGGCCGACAGTGCCGATAGGGGTCCTAGGGCTCAAGGGGTAGAGTTGGAATTAGGGCTCCTTGGAGGCCTTTGAGAGTTTGGCTATGATGGATAGTAGCTAGTGCGAGAACCTGGAGTCTTTGAAGCACAAAGTGGGTTTGGCTTGACTGTAATCTCTCTTTTATGCTATGGTTATGAGCGGAATGTCCTTGTGGTTTTGAGAGTAGAAAAGATTACTTGGAAAACTGAAATTGGATTCTATGGTGAGAATTGGGAGTTCTTGGAACGCTGAAAGTGTTTTGACGATGGTAGCTTTGATCCGTTGGCTGTTGAGTGTGCAGGGCGTTGCTGGAGTGCAGCCCGTGGTGGGGATCTAGAAGTAGAGTCGATTTGAGGTTGATCTTATCTATTTCAAATTTATGTATTTTCTGTTTTAGTGTAAATCCGAATCGGAAATTTTCAAGGGCGAAAGCGTTGCTGCAAATTGACGAAGTGGATCGATGCTTATAGTTGTCTTGGAGCATTAATTTGAGATTGGCCAAAAAAATATTTCAGACAGAAGTGCTTCAAGTCCAAGATTTGGTATTTCAAAGTTTTCGGGTCGAAAATAGGAGCAGCAAGCTATCGGATGATCATATAATGTCCGTTTGATCTGAAATTTGGTGGGGTTATAGAAGATGTAAAGTTTGTCAAAATATAAGGCCTAAGGTTGGCAGTGTTAAAATTGCGAAATTTTGAGGTTTAGGGGTCTGAAATTGAAGTTGAAAATTTTGTAGAGTCATGCAGAAGTTTCAAACGGTGTCCGTTTGAGAAAAAAATAAATTGCGTTAGGTAGCAAATTGAAAAAGTCTAGCTTAAAGCAACGCCTTACACAATTGGATTACCTGTGTCAGTTTATCGATTTGGAGAGCATAAGATCTCCAAAATCAAGTTTTTGTATTTTTAAATGCCCTTCTAAGGCTATGTCAGTCCGGGTTGGGTTGGTTTGACCCCTTTGATGGATGTCTTTGAGATGGACTATTGTGCTTTATGTTTCTTGTGACTGATATACCTCCATCTTTGCTTCCTATTTGTGCACCACGTTTGTTTGTGTTGGTGCTTTGTTGTTTGGAAAGTTGGAGCTCCTGTGTGCTGTCGATAGTGAGGCTGGATTCGACGAGTCAAACTATCCATGTTTCTCCCCAGTGAGACAAGACTTGCGGACCTGTAGACCGGATGAGTGCCTATGATGATGGCAGGTTTCAGGTTGCCCTTGTGTTAGCACCTTGTGGTACCTCGAGTACCTTTTGTTGCGGTTTATTGTTCTAGTTGCTGTTTCTGGTTACAGTTGGGGACCTGTTTTTGTACGGTTACTGAGGTGATACATTAGTGTCATGGTGGAGTTCTCTGGAGATTCTGGAGAAGAGATTGCTCGGGTTAGTATTGGATGCACCCGTAGCGGAGTGCGGTACCAACCTTGGCCTTTGAGGTTCACAAAAGACTCTGATTTGGTTTCATAGAGTGACGGAGCTGAGCTTGGTGATATCTTGGATTGTGTATCCACACCGTTGTTGTGGAACATGGACGATATCTATGGGGCCACCAAGGATCCTAGACAATATTCGGGTACAGTTGGCACTATTGAGTTGGATGACTTCATCCAGGAGTTTGACTCATAGTGTGATTTATAGCGGATGCTCAATTCTACGTTGTTCAGTCCGTTTATGGTTTGGAAGGGATTATTCCAGCATTTGGAGGATCCGCCGATGGATGATTATCATGAGTTCCGGCGTGAACACCTTGAGGATATAGAGTTCTGGAGACAATACTAATCTCCAAACTACATCTCTATTACTTCGGGTATAGTGTTTGGAGGTGCGAGTTCATCCTTTGTACCTGGCACTGATGATACGGTTGGAGCTAGTTGAGTTGTGAAGAGTTCAGAGGTCCCAACCTTTAACCCTATTCTGGAGTTCTTCGCACGGTTGAGGAGAGATTACCAAGGGGTGAGAACTAACAAGCTACGAGGCTTGCAAGAGTTTCAACGGAAAATTGGGGAGAGTATTCGAGAGGCGTATACCCGAATGCGTCGGTTGATCAGTGTTAGCCATGGGGTGACAGAGGCACAACCTGTCCAATATTGGTATGGGATATTGGATAGGGAGTTGAGACGTAGAGTGAGAGATGCTACCTTACTACAGGAGACATCACATACGTTGGCCATTGTGTTTTGTCTTGCTGAGCGTATTGAGCTCAACATGCAAGAAGAGAGGGTGGTGAGTGCTGGGTTCAGCAAGGATTCACCATCTTCATCAACGTCTTCACGTTACCAGTCTACAACACAAACCCGGAGTGGTTATGGTAGACATGTGGGACAGTCTCGACCATCCGGATAGAGTGGTGAAGGTGCATCATCCAAACCATTGCCATCCTTTTCAGGTCAACAATCAGTTGTTGGGATGGTGTGTTGGACATGTGGTGGACCTCATCACAAGAAAGATTGCCTTCAAGTTTGAAGGATGGATCATGTTGGATCAAAATCATGTGAGCATTGTCACAGACATGGTCACATGATGGATCGATGTTTTGATCTCCATCTAGAATTACGATCAACAAGAGTTGCCATGGCAGTCCCTAGAAGGACGTGGAGTTCAAGGTGGTAGGGGTGGTGGTAGAGGACCAGCCCCTACTCATTGTTAGCCCATGAGGCTAGTCATGAGGTGAACATAGCATCTCGACTGGAGCAATTGGAGCAGAAGATAGCAAGTATGGCTATAGTCCAACAAAGATCAGATTCTGGAGCTTGTGCCTCTACATCATGTGATGGAGATGTTGTGGAGTACATGTGCGCAACGACACAACCATGTGCCGTTGCTGTGACTCGTAGTGCAACACATACTACTGAGTCTAGAGTAGCGTATCTGGAGTTGGATCCACAAAGAGGGGAGGCTAGCCGATAGGTTAGACTTCCTCAGTCTTTCACATTGTCTGAGGCATTGAACACCTCATCCATGGCTACTAGACAACCTATTGGAGAGATGAGGATGCAAGCCAATGTGGATGTACTTGGAGATGGAGCAAGTAGGGACCAGCCATCAACATCGGCCCGAGGTAGCATCGGTGCAATGTTGGGGACGGCAAAGACTCTTGTTCATTCTCCTGTTTTCTCAGCCAAGGATTTATTGGCGTTGGGGGTGTCATCATCCCATGTACTACGATTGGCAACCACATTTTGTGAAAACAAAGAGGATGTGTTGGTCGCTTTTAGTAGTGTGAGCACTAGTAGTGTTGATCCTGGGATCATGACAGCTACTAGTGGAACTTGGCAAGCTGCTACCGCCCGAATGATGGAGTTATTAGCGAGGCCGGCATACGAGCGTACTAGGGTGTCACCAAGTTTGGTGATGTTGGATAACAGAAGTGGTGTCTTCTGTTTGGTCGGACCTTCAGGAAAGGTTTATTGACCTCAACGCGTGTTGTTGGATTCTGGTGCATAACCCCTTATGTTGGGTAAGGATGCACTGCTTGGTCTTGGTTTGCGAAAGACCGATGTGGAGAGATGTCCATTCCAGATTCAGACATCTCTTGGAGGTTCTAGTGATGCCCGGCATCATACATCACATGGATGGGGTTGACTGTGCAAGTGCAACCGGATCATATCACGGATAGCTCTACAACACAAACACGTGTAGTGGTTACACTTGCAGAGTCCTATGATGTGGGTGGATGCGGCAGTGTTATACTCGATGGGATTTTGCATTGATTATTGGGAGGAGACAACCTCTTATCGGCCAAGTAGCCAATCTGGCGAGGGCCGAGTGAGTCGATTACATGTACGATTCATTACCGGTTCTAGGCCTTTACCAAGTGGAGCTTTGGCGTATGTTGCAGTCTTCAGTACTTGTGTTACTTGGCCTGGTGATTTGTTGGAGGGTAACATGGATGCTCATGATAGTCATGGTCGAGAGGATGTGGCTATCATGCCAAGTCTTAGTGGAGTAGTGTCATCCACTTGGATGGAACACTAGGTACTTCATGTATGCAACTACAACAGATGGCTGATCAGCTCATACATCAGGCTTGGAGTGAGTCTTTTGCTCCGGAGAGGGAGGAGACGAAGGAAGTTATTCCCACTTCCACTATATTATCCCCTTTAGATACAACGCATATTGCTTGGCAGTATCTAGAGGAGGGTATATGTGTCTTTGGATGCATTTGGAGGGATTAGCACGGGTTTGGTTGTTGTTTTGCGATCGGCATACAGTACATCGATCTTTGTATGTGGAGCGAGATGAGATTGCAAGGCGCGTCTCATTACGCCATGTGGCACAGTTGGTGCGGAGATATCCAGATCTTCTACCAGTATTGGCAGTTCAAGGATATTAGCAGGCCTTGCTGTCAGATATTTTGTTGTTGGGGGTGCAAGACCTTGCTCCGCATGGCACCATATATTTGATTATTGCTAGATGGCCATGTCAAGGACACACACGTGCTGGTAATGGTCATGGGCTAAAGGATTCGGACCAAGTGGATTGAGTTGGTGGCCTTGCTCGACAAGTCAAGTGAGGGAACAACTTATGCGTTCTTAGCTGCAGTGCTTAGCCGATTTGATGCACCATCACAAGTGTTGACTGATCAGGGTATTGAGTTTTTGGGCGAGTTTCAGGCTTTGTGTGATCGAGCGTTGATCGATCATCGTACCACCTCAAGAGATCATCATGAGGCTGATGGTCTAGCAGAGAGAGTTGTTCAAATGGTGAAGAGAGGACTAAGAAAGTTTGGCTTGGAAAAAGGTCATTTGGGAGACTGGAACATCCAGCTACCATGGTTGGCCATGGGTTATCGATATAGCCGGCAAGCATCTCTAGTGTGATTCTCACCGTACTTTTTATTATATGGTAGAGATCCAGACTTACATGCAGCTATCCGTCGAGAGTCAGGTGAAGTCTTGGACTTGGATAACCTTGATGTTTGGGTTAGGGTGTGTTCTCAAAGGGCAGAACTCTTCCGTAGAGTCATGCCCATGGCATTTGAGAACCTGGCTATTGCTCATCATAGAGATACTTTGCGTTATGCTACCATCCGAGGAGGTGGATATCGATCTTCAATTCATAGATTTCATGTTGGTGATTACGTTTACTTGTAGCAGAGTGCACCGACCACATTGGATGTTACGGTTGGTCGCACGATTCTACGAGTACGTGAGGTTTTACCTTCTGGAGTTTTGGTATTGGAGGGTCGTGATGGTGTGATTTGGAAGGATCATGTGCGTAATTGTGCGCCATGTCACCTTCCAAACATTGATGGTACTATGGATCCAAGCCTGACAATTGTACGTGCAAGCTTGAGATGTATGTTATGTGGATCAGCTGGTGGAGCAGCCAATATGTTGATTTATGATTCTTGTTTGAGAGGATGGCATATGTCATGTTTGACACCTCCTCTCAATGCGGTGCCCAGTGGCCCGTGGAGATGTCCTCGATGCGTTTAGCAGGCAAGCAGGTCTGGCTGTTACATGATATGGATTGCAGATAGGCGACTAACGATGGGGCATTGTAGCACCCGGCCTCCTGATCTTAGCCCCACGAAGGGCATTTCATATTACTAGATGGCTACCTGGTGTTAGAGGGACCTAACCGTTAGTTAGGGGGACGATTGTGCTACACTTGTGTTGATGTATGACGATCTATGTGTTGTGATGTTTGATGTGACAGCAATGTATGTTGTGATACAATATGTATGTGCACGACATCTATCATGACTTATGTAATGACATCTCTAGTTAGGTAGGTGCACGTATGCAAGAGCAGATACATCAGTTAGAGCCGGTTGTGTAGTTAGTGCCGTTCGCACTGGAACTGCAGTTAGGGCCGATAGCGCCGTTAGGGATCCTAGGGCTCAAGGGGTAGAGTTTGAATTAGGCCTCCTTGGAGGGCAGTTTTCGAAGTTGAGCCTTTGAGAGTGTGGCTATGGTGGATAGTAGCTAGTGCGGGAACCTGGAGTCTTTGAAGCACAAAGTGGATTTGGCTTGACTGTAATCTCTCATTTATGCTATGGTTATGAGCGGAGTGTCCTTGTGGACGTTTTGAGAGTAGAAAAGATTAATTATGATACACTTGTGTTGGTGTATAACGATCTATGTGTTGTGATGTTTGATGTGACAACGATGTATATTGTGATGCGATATGTATGTGCAAGACAATTATCCGAACATAGATATCTCACCTTGTGACCAATCTCAGTCTTAACTTGGGCTCTCCAACTTTTGAAAGTTGCAAAGACTTCAGATTTTTGTGTGAGAAAAAAGACCCACACAAATCTTAAGTAATCATCAATAAACGATACATAGTACCACTTCCCCGAATGTGAGGTTTTAGGAGAGGATCCCCACACGTCACTATGTACATACTCAAGTAACTCTTTGGAACTATGAGTTCCAACACCAAAGGCCTTTCTATGTTGCTTGCCCATAACACAATACTCACAAAATTCCATGTCAACTTTACCTAAACCAGGTAACAAACCCCTATTTCAAAGGAAGGTCAAGTACCTATTACTCATGTGTCCCATTCTAGAATGCCAAACATGAGCCATTTGAGGCCGAGATTTGGTAAGATTGACTTCACCACAAATCGTATTGCCCTGTTGCACATACAAATTTCTATGCTTGTGTCCTCTTAAGATAATCTTATCACATATTCTCACCTCAAGTACTCTTTGTTTAGAACTCCACTCAAGGCCTTTTGAATCTAACATTCCAAGAGAGATAAGATTCTTTTTCATTTCAGGTATAAACCTGACGTGAGTCAACGTACGTTTGACTCCATCAAACATGTGAATTTGTACAGATCCAAACCTTCAATTCTACAGGGTTGATCATTTCCCATAAGAACTAAACCGTTTGATATTGAAAAAGTATGAAAAAAACTCTCTAATGTAACAAATGTGATAAGAACAAGCACTATCCAGAATCTATACATCACCAACGCCCTTTGGTGAGTTGCATAGGGCATACCTCTAGCTTCATAGTCCATCTTCGAGCAAGTCATCCTCCTCATCAAAATCTTGAGCCATATTGGCCAAAGGAGGATCATTAGCCTTGGTTTTCACACGACATTCCTTCTTAAAGTGACCACTCCTGCCACATTTCCAACAGACCACCATCTTTGTCTTGGGATTTACCCCTAGACATGGATCTACCTCTAGATCCAACCTTTTTCCTATCCTTCTCATTCCTTGATTGTGATCGTCCACGGTCACATTCAGTGCCGTACCAGATGAAGAGAATGGAGTAGAGGACATCATCATCTTCTGATGTAGATCATCAGTCAATAGAGCACTTACAATCTCATTGTAAGTGATCGTTTGTCTATCACGATGGAGCAACACTCGTGATAATGACTGATATGAAGCAGGTAATGAACTTAACAGATGAAGAGCCTTCCTCTCATTAGTTATCTCCTCTCCCAGATTCTGAAGATCAATTACAAGATCACCAAAGGCATCAATGTGAACTTGTATCTTCGTACCTGATTCTTTCATCTTGAAGCTCATCAGCTTCAAGGAGGTGTACAACCTGTTTGATAACTCTTTGAGATGAAACCGTCGCTGAAGAGCCTCAAACAATAAAGTACAATTGTCATACTCATCAACTTGCTTCAGAACTGAAGGTTGTAGATGGAGTATAATAATACTCACTGCTTGCTCCTGAAGGTCCTTCCAGTCTTCATCATTGAATGTAGAGGGTTTGGGCCTCAATGACTTGCCCAAACCAGAAGCCTTCAACTTGTCTTTGACTTGCATCTCCCACAAAAGATAGTCACGATGCCCATCATATTTGACAATGTCAAATCCAGCTCCTCCTGTCTTCATGACTGCCATCTCGTTTTGTCTAGCCCCTGAACTCGTCCCTTGTGTTGTTCGGTTGTCAAAAGGAACCTCCAAACTTAACTTCTTTCCACTCATATGAGAAAATGGAAATTTATCTTGGGTAAAAATCCCTAAGCCACTAGGGATACCTCTGCTCTGCTTACTGCTACTACTACTGTTGGTCCGAAAGACATGAAATACATTGAGAAGCCAAATGCAATCAAGACACGAGACAAGAAATATGTGGTTCACCTCAATGAGGCTACGTCCACGGAACACACAGAGTCACTTTACTAAATAACCCTAATTTGTGTTATAGAGAGCTTCTGCCAGCCCTCTTATATAGTAGTACAAGCCCTAGCCCTAGTCTAACTAAATATAGTCAAACTAGCTAGAGTTACTCAAGACTTGAGTTAACTCCTAACAATCTCCCCCTTGACTCATGTCTTGGGGTCTCTAACTCTTGTTATCCATATACATACTCCGCAAGAAGTCCTAGAAGGAAACCTAAAGCATAGACCCTCTTGTAAACAAGGATTAACTAGAACAAAGCCGTAGCCTAACTAGGAAGGAGTAAAGCATATACAACAATCAAACAATTGCTAGCGTAACTATACTAGTGCTTCTTGTGCAAAAGCTGCATAGTAGCACAATGCCTCCTGAAACTCTCTAAAGGAATAACTTTGGTCAAAGAATCAGCTGGATTGAGTTTACCGTCAATCTTAACTAGCTCAACCTTCCTATCAGAAACTGCATCTATGATAAAGAGATATCTGATGTCGATGTGCTTCACCCTGCTATCCATCAATTGATTTGTTGCAAGATGTAACAAACTCTGACTATCACAATGGAGATTTACAACATCCTGTTTCAATCCCATCTTAGTGATAAGTCTATTCAACCAAATAGCCTCCTTTCTTTGCTTTATTTTGCTACTACATATTCGGCTTCGTAGTTGGTGAGCTATGCACTTCTGCAAGGTAGATCTCCAACTAACGCATCCACCTCCAAGTGTAAACACGTACCCAGTTGTAGACTTCCTCTTGTCCAGATCTTGTCCATAGTCAGCATCAACGTAACCCAACAAGGATTTGGCATTGTCCAATAAACCATCAAACAAAAGACCAAAATCCTTAGTACTCTTGAGGTACATGAGAATCCACTTCACAGCTTCCCAATGCACCTTCCGTGGATTTGACATGTACCTGCTCACCTTGCCCATAGCTAGAGCAATATCAGGTCTAGTGCACACCATCAAATACATGATACGCAACGCCTTGTCATAGGGAATTGACGACATTTTCCTTTCTCAGTTGCATCAATTGGACATTGAGCTGCTGAGAGCTTAAATGTGCCGCCAAAAGAGTCCACACTCCTTTAGAGTCTGTCATGTTAAACCTGTCAAGCACATGCTGAATGTACTTGCCTTGACTTAACCATAGCTTCCTCTCCTTGAAATCCATGTGAACATCCATACCTAATATCCTCTTGGACTTATCCAAATCCTTCATCTTGAATACAGATTTCAGTTACCTCTTGCATCTATCGACGTCGGATTGTTCCTTTGCCAAAATGAGCATGTCATCCACATAGAGTACTAGAATAATGAGGCTAAAGATCTCATTATTCACCTTCTTCATGTAAACACATGGATCAAACACACTCCGTGAAAATCCTTGTGCTTTCATGAACTCATCAAACCTTGCGTTCCATTGCCTAGGAGCTTGCTTCAATCCATATAGAGATTTGAGCAATCTACAAACTAACTTCTCCTGACCTTTCTTCTCAAAGCATGTAGGTTGTCTCATGTAGATTTCTTCCTCCAAAGATCCATATAGAAAAGCCGTGACAACATCCATCTGATCCATAACTAGACCAAATATCTCAGCAAGTGCACATACCAAACGAATTGTAGCATACTTTGCTACATGTGAGAAGACTTCGTTGTAGTCCACACCTTTCTCTTGTGTGAAGCCCTTAGCCACCAACCTGGCTTTGAAGATCCTCTTCTCTTCATCCGCTGGATTATCCTTCAACTTGTACACCCACTTGCTATCAACCAAAGGTTGACCCTTTGGAAGCTCCGTTAGGTCCCAAGTCTTGTTCTCAACAAACGATTGCATCTCACGCTCCATAGTAATATCCCACTCAAGCTTATTGATAAAGGCTTGAGCTTCTCTATATGAACAAGGTTCTCCTTCTTCCAAGATCAACGGATTGCCATCATCATTCTGAGCTTCAATATCATGATCCTCAAGAATAGATGAATCAGCCCATGTTCCATACCTTTTGGGAGCTCTACTAATCCGATTTGATGATCTCTTAGTAGATGGTCATGGTTGATCTCCATCGTTTTGTGATGTGTCTTGAGGCTCAGCAACGACAACTTGCTCCTCCAATTCTTGTTATTCAGGAATTTGCTCCATCTGTTCTGGAGCTTCTCCTTGTGGCGCATCATTAAACCCATAATGATCAATCTCCCCCTCAACAACATCAGTGAGTGGAGATTTGCCCTTGTCGATGCGGGGGAGCCCGAGATATCTCCCCTCTTTCAATGATCCGGGCTCATCGAAAGAAACATCCCTACTGACAATCACCTTACAAGCTACAGGATCCCATAGCCTATAACTTTTCACACCACTTGCATATCCAAGAAAACAACACTTCTTGGATGTAGGATCCAACTTGGTCCTATTCTCCTTAGGTATGAGAGGATAAGCCGTACAACCAAAAATTCTCAAACGACTATAATCAGCCCTCCGTTTGTGCCTCAATTCAAACGGTGTCAAGAAATTGATTGCACTTGAAGGAGACAGATTTACCAAATACACTGCGGTATTTACAGCTTCAGCCCAAAATTCATATGGTAAACCAGATTGGCTCAACATACTATGCATGTTCTCCAATATTGTTGAGCCTCTCAGAAACAACATTTTGTTGCGGAGTATAAACCATGGTGAGATGACGAGTGATCCCCTCCTCTTTGCTCTAACTTCTAAACTCCTCTGAAGTATACTCCTTGCCATTATCCGAACGTAGATATCTCACCTTGTGACTAGTCTGAGTCTCAACTTGGGCTCTCCAACTTTTGAAAGTTGCAAAGACTTCAGACTTGTGTGTGAGAAAATAGACCCACACAAATCTTGAGTAATCATCAATAAACAATACATAGTACCACTTCCCAGAATGTGAGGCTCTAGGAGAGGGTCCCACACGTCACTATATACATACTCAAGTAACTCTTTGGAACTATGAGTTCCAACACCAAAGGCTTTTCTATGTTGCTTGCCCATAACGCAATACTCACAAAATTCCATGTCAACTTTACCTAAACCAGGTAACAAACCCCTATCTCGAAGGAAGGTCAAATACATGTTACTCATGTGTCCCATTCTAGAATGCCAAACATGAGCCATCTGAGGCCGAGATCTGGTAAGATTGACTTCACCACAAATGGTATTACCCTCTAGCACATATTGATTTCTTTGCTTGTGTCCTCTTAAGATAGTCTTATCACCTTTTCTCACCTCAAGTACTTCTTGTTTAGAACTCCACTCAAGGCCTTTTGAATCTAACATTCCAAGAGAGATAAGGTTCTTTCTCATTTCAGGTATAAACCTAGCGTGAGTCAACGTACGTTTGACTCCATCAAACATGTGAATCTGTACAGATCCAACACCTTCAATTCTACATGGTTGATAATTTCCCATAAGAACTAAATCGTTTGATATTGAGAAAGTATGAAAAAACTCTCTAATGTAACAAATGTGATAAGAACAAACACTATCCAGGATCCATACATCACCAACGCCCTTTGGTGAGTTGCATAGGGCATACCTGTGGCTTCATAGTCCATCTTCGAGCAAGTCATCCTCATCAAAATCTTGAGCCACATTGGCCAAAGGAGGATCAGTAGCTTTGGTCTTCACACAACAGTCCTTCTTAAAGTGACCACTCTTGCCATATTTCCAACAGACCACCGTCTTCTTGTCTTGGGATTTACCCTTATACATGGATCTACCTCTAGATCCAAACTTCTTCCCATCCTTCTCAATCCTTGATTGTGACCGTCCACGCGTCACATTTGGTGCCGTACCAAATGAAGAGGATGGAGTAGAGGGCAACATCATCTTCTATTGTAGGTCATCAGTCAGGAGAGCACTAACAACCTCATTGTAAGTGATCGTTTGTCTATCACGATGGTGCAACACTCATGACAGTGACTGATTTGAAGCAGGTAATTGTAACACTAAAGCAATGACTCCGGAATGACTTCCAAGATGAGAGATGGTCTTCTCAAGACCTCTCCTTGCTTTATATCTTGTGGAGGACTAGAGGAGTCCGAAATCCAAACTATGCCACATGGCTAACATCGTAGGTTGCATGTTTTGTTATCTTATCCTAACCAATTCCTAACAGGGCGTCTAGCACACAATCGATCCACCAATGCATGGTAGCCACCTCGTCATTTACCCTTTTACTTTTTGGATAGTGCACACCACTATCTTGTCTTTTTGGGATCTAGTGACCACTCTACGCTTTGGCTAAACTAACTATGACTAACCAAGATTGGTTACAAACCTCCCCCCATTTAAGTCGCAACGCCCCTCGTTGCAAGAAGACTCAAAAGTCTCTACAAGTATCTTGGCATTTGTAAGATTTGCCAATGGTTCCCAAGTAGCTTCATAAAGTGGATAACCTTTCCATTGGATATTCCACTTTGGTGTTCCGCTGCCCTCTTGTCCGTTTCTTGAGGATTCTCTCAACCTCATATTCCTCTACACGATCAATCATGGTTGGTAAAGGAGGAGGTTGATGTGGGTTGCCAAAGGAAGGAGATCGTGGGGTATACTTCCTCAAGAGAGACACATGAAAAACGGGATGTATTTTCATGTGTGTTGGAAACTCTAACTTGTAGGCAACTTCTCCAATCCGTAGGACAATCAAGAAAGGTCCAATAAACCGTGGACTGAACTTTCGGACCCCTATTAATGAAAAATTGGTAGTAGACAACCACACTTGATCGCCTTTTTGAAACTCCACATGTCGTCGATGAGCATCAGCATATTGTTTTTGCCGATTTTGGGCAATGGCTAATTTGTGCTTTGCCTGGTGTACTCCTCGTTGGACTCGTGACACAAACTCGTTCACTGCTTCAACTTGGGTTGATGGTTCCTGCATGTGACCTACACTCACCAAGCTAGATGGTGTGATAGGGTGTTCTCCATACATCAAGAAGAAAGGGCTGACTTTTGTGGATGCATTGATTGAATTATTATAAGCAAACTCAATCAAGGGTAAAAGTGCATCCCAACCGTCTTGCTCTTCCAAAGTGAAAGCTCTAAGCATGTCCTCAATAGTCATATTTGCTCTTTCAGTTTGCCCATCTGTTTGAGGATGATAAGCTGTGGACATGGCTAGTTTTGTTTTGAATAGCCCAAATAGAGTTTTCCAAAACATGCTAGTAAATTGAGTTCCCCTATTGGTGATGAGCACTCTAGCTAAGCCATGTTGAGCAAAAACTGCATCCATATGAATTCGAGCAAGTTCAAAAGAATCGTCTTTGTTGTGGGCCTAATATGGATCATCTTGCTCAATTTATCCACAAAAAACGACTATTGAATCATAACCCGTAGACGTCATTGGTAACTCACATACAATGTCCATCTTGACGTGCTCCCATCTTCTAGTCGGTGTTGGTAGAGGTTGTAGTAGACTTCTTTGGTTTCGATTGCTAGCCTTATTTTGTTGACAAGCCACACAACTTGAACATAGCCGGTGATGTACTCTCTTAGTTTTGGCCAAAAGTATACCCTTTGGACGCCTTCAATGGTCTTTCCACTCCTACATGGCCATAATAATAGCTGAATCATGTGCCTCCTCTAACATCTTGTTGTGCGAAGGGCAACATCCGAGGGTATCAGATCTTTCCCTTGTAGAACGCCAATCCCCGTTCCAAATATGCTCGACCCTGCTGAAGGGCTTGTGCAATCTCCTCATCCTCCTTGGTATCTCGATTAAGGTTCTCCCACCATTCAGAGTGAATCTTCACCTCAGTGATGTGATTAATGCATGGCATTCGTGTCAATGCATCGGCAAGCTGCTTCTTCCCCTCCACATACACGATCTTCATATTGAAACGCCGCCGCCATTCAGCCCAACGACCGCCGCTTGGAGAGGTCCTTTTGAGTTTCTAAATAAACCAAAGGCTTGTGGTGCTGTCTCAACCACAAACTCCTTATCTCCGAGATAGTGCTTCCAATGTTTAGTAGCCAAGACAATGGCTAACTCCTCCCTCTCGTGGTATGATAATTTTGCTCCGGCAAAAGTTTACGTGAAAAGAAAGCAATTGGGTGCCATCCATCTTTCCACTCTGTTGTAACACTCCTCCAAGCGCCACACCCGATGCATCCGTAGCAAGTTTTGTTGGTCTACTGGGTTCGTACCATTTAAGGATTGGTGCATGTAAGAGCGCATCTTTCAAAGCCCTGAAATGCAATCTCTTGAGTTTTGTACCCCATTGCCATTTCTGCCCTTGGCCTAAAGAGACTTGTTAAAGCTTGAGCAATACGAGCAAAAGCTTCCACAAACCTTCTATAAAAGCCGGTTAAACCCAAGAAACTACGAGTTGAGTCGATTTCTGCAGGGGCAGTCCAATTTTGAATGGCTTCCACTTTGTCACTCATGACTTGGATGCCCATCGCTAACTCTATGGCCTAAGTAATCTACTTCTGTTTTTGCCAAACTCACATTTTGACATCTTAGCATAGAGCTTATTTTCTCTCAACACTTGGGAGTACTTCTCGTAGATGTTTTTGATGATCTTGTAAGGACTTGCTATATATCAACATATCATCTAAAAACACAATCATTGATTTATCCAGATATTTACGAAAAATATCATTCATCAGTCCCATGAATGTGGCGGGGCATTGGTTAAACCAAATGGCATAACTAGATACTCAAAATGACCATATCTAGTTCTAAAAAGTCGTCTTTTGTATGTCTTCATCCGCCACTCGATCTGATTGTATCCGCTTCTAAGATCGAGTTTAGTGAAATACTTAGCTCCATGAAGTTGATCAAACAAGTCATCCATTCGCGGTAATGGATACTTGTTTTTCACCCTTTTGTTGATTTAGAGCACGATAGTCCATGCACATCCCACATGGAGCCGTCCTTCTTCTTCACGAACAATCTTGGAGCTCCATATGGTGACACACTAGGTTGGATAAACCCTTTCTCCAACAACTCTTCCAATTGTGCCCTTGCATTCCTCCCTGCTGTTCGGTGCAAGTCGATAGGGACTTTTACAAGGAGATGAACTTCCAGTAAGATCTCTATCTTGTGATCCACTCTCCTTCTTGGTGGTAAACCGGGAGGCAAATCATCTGGAAAAACATCTTGAAACTCGTTCAAGATACAAGTTAACTCCTCATGTATAAAAGATTGCTCTTTTGAGCGCTTATCTTCTTATTAGGCCCAAAAAACATACATCTTTGTGACCTGATAGCGGTTTTTCCTATCACATAGAGAGGTAAGTTTTTGTGTCCTGATCTAAGTCTATCTCCAAAGATCCTCCAACTCATAGTTTTTACTATCTTCCTTCGCCAATCTACCTCAGGATTATATTTTTCCATCCAAAGCATACCCAAAATAGCATCATAGCGAGCTAATCGAATTACTCTCCACTCCAACGATTCCTTGTATTGCCCAATCTTCAACTCCACTTTCCTAGGAATGCTCTCAATGCTCTCAATGCCCTTTTGGCAACTCTACCTTTTCACTCTCATCTTTCTCTAAAGCTAATCCCAACTTTATAGCAATAGATCGAGATAGGAATTTTTACGTAGCCCTGGATCAATCAATACTCTCACTTTTACTCCTTCTATCTCGCCATCCATCACAATCAAACATGTTTTTCTTCTTTTCTCAAACCATTTACCTCATGTTTGTGCTTCCTTCCTCGCCTCTTCCTCCTTTTCATCGAACCCGGTAAGGCCGCGAGGCAAGGTTACTGGTGCTCGTCGTTTCCCAAGTTTCCATCGGTCACTTCGTCTCCACCTTCAAGATTGTTGAGGGCTCGTCGATAGGGGGTCTAGCTCCTCTTGCCAGAACTCGGGTACGGCAATTCATGGCAATGTGACCAAATCTTCCACAATTATAGCAACCGCCTCATTTCTCGTCTTCCCTCCACTCCGTCTCCTCCTCTTGAATTTGCTTCTCGATGAGGATTCGAGTTGCGACGATCTCCTCCTTGTGCGTTCACTCCCCTTGGAATGAAATCTTCTCTCCTCCTTATGTTGCCCAACTCCATATGCATGGGTCCATAATATTGATTTGAGGGAACTGATACCTCTCCACCGTTGTGATAAACGTTGGACATTCGTTGTGCACAAGCAATAGCCTCGTTCAAGTTGCTTGGATTGTCCCGAATCACCTCATGTTGAATCTTTTCTTCAATCCTCTCTTGAATAAATCAAGGGCTTCAGCTCCACTCATATCTCGTATCTGAATTTGAAGATCTCGAAACTCCTCAATGTACTCCTCCACACTTCCCTTTTGTTCAATCCAACAACAAAGTACGAACAAAAAGACCTGCAATGTGATCATTGATATTGAACAAAGCAAGATGATACTCCATTCTCTCAATCCAACCTTCCAAAACTCCCATGGTTCGACTACCTCGGTAAGGTTCTATCTTACAAGCTTTTTTGTCATCTTGTAATCATGGATGTCCGAAAAGATCTAGCTCTCTTGCTCGTTGTGCTACTTGGGCTTCAAGAGCACGGGCTCTCACTGTTTCTTCACTTTCCACCATGGATGGTGACGTCTCCATCTCCATTGGAGTTTCTCTCATTCTCTCATTTTCCATTCCTCTCGCTTTGATCTTTGTTAATTCTTGAGCTAACTCTTGTACTTGAGTCTGACTTTGCTCAAATGCGTTTCTCAAATCTCTCAACTCCTGAATCATTTCTCTCAAAGTGTCCTCCATGATTCGTCTCCGTCCACTCTCTCTCAGTATAGGGTTAAGATGAACACTCTCCAATTTCTCAAGATTAGCAACACAAAAGGAATAGGTGATGCTATCACCTCATGGTAATACTCCTCTCCAAAGTTTCTAATAACTAGGCTCCAAAACATAGCTTTAGGATGATACACACAATAGATTTCACACCGTGTGTTGAATCTCACCGGTGGTGGTCTATTGAGTTCCATCTCTAAACTAAAATATAAATCGTGAGATCCCAAGTAACATCGTAGGTGACTATAGGTAAGATAATAGGATCTCGAGATCTCATCACTTGGTCCATGAAGTTGGCACCAAAATGATAAACCAAATACTGAGTCAACCTTGCTCTCTCAATGTATAACAGTTTGACATGAAAAGGATTAAGAAATGGGAATCTCGGTACTATTCTATCTCCCCCATCCATAACCTCGCACTCCACAATAACCCCTTCCACTACTTGCAGCTCAATGGCCACCGCCAAACCTCTAACAAACACTCTCTCCTCAAATAATTGTACCAACCTGCACTATTCTTCCAAGAGGGGTGATCCACACTCATAGGAACAATAAGCATGCTCTGATACCATTGTAACACTGAAGCAATGACTCCGGAATGACTTCCAAGATGAGAGATGGTCTTCTCAAGACCTCTCCTTGCTTTATATCTTTGTAGGACTAGAGGAGTCCGAAATCCAAACTATGCCACATGGCTAACATGCGTAGGTTGCATGTTTTGTTATCTTATCCTAACCAATTCCTAACAGACGTCTAGCACACAATCTGATCCACCAATGCATGGTAGCCACCTCGTCATTTACCCTTTTACTTTTTGGATAGTGCACACCACTATCTTGTCTTTTTGGGATCTAGTGACCACTCTACGCTTTGGCTAAACTAACTATGACTAACCAAGATTGGTTACAGTAATGAACTTAACAGATGAATAGCCTTCCTCTCATTAGTTGTCTCCTCTTCCATATTCTGAAGATCAATAACAAGATCACCAAAGGCATCAATGTGATCTTGGATCTTCGTACTTGTATCTTTCATCTTGAAGCTCATCAGCTTCAAGGAGGTGTACAACCTGTTTGACAACTCTTTGCAATGAAACCATCGCTGAAGAGCCTCAAACAATAACGTACAATTGTCATACTCATCAACTTGCTTCAGAATTGAAGGTTGTAGATGGAGTATAACAATACTCACTGCTTGCTCCGGAAGGTCCTTCTAGTCTTCATCATCGAATGTAGAGGGTTTAGGCCTCAATGACTTGCCCAAACCGAAACCCTTCAACTTGCCTTTGACTTGCCTCTCCAAAAGAATATAGTCACGACGCCCATCATATTTGACAATGTCAAATCCAGCTCCTCCTGTCTTCATGACTGCCATCTCGTTCTGTCTAGCCTTGTGTCCCTTGTGTCGTTCGATTGTCAGATGGAAGCTCCAAGCTTGACTTCTTCCCACTCATATGAGAATAAAGGAAATTTACCCTAGATCAAAATCCCTTAACCACAAGAGATACTGGTGCTGCTACTGCCACAAAACTCAAAAGGTAAATGCTTACAAGCCTTGGCGTGGCCTTCACCGATGCCAGAACCGCACAATCTCCCTCAAATGACAATACCAGCTCTAATTTGCTACTCCCCACATCCTCATCACATATATCAATTAGATAAAAATCCAGACAAAAATGCCGCTATTCTCCATCTTGCGCTTCTCCTCTCTTCTTCTCCCTCGGCTACCTATTTCCTGCGCAACCCAAGGCTCTCGCTTGATTTCCTTGGTTCACCGGCTCCGGTTTGTCTTCAATATTTCTTCGCAATCCACATCGTACAAGGGTTGTCAGAGGTCAGATAAGCTCTCCTAGACCTGAATATACATGACATTGCGTATGATCTCTGTCTAGACCTGCGTACATTTCACTTATTTTTCAACTTCTGCCATCTTTTCCGAGTCGCGGCTACTGGGATTGTCCAGAGTTATGGCGTTTGGCCGGCACCAAAAGCTTTCACAATGCTGCTTACTCTTCTCTTCATCCTCTTCTCGAGGTCCTGAGATACAAGGCATAAGCCTGACTACCATACGATAACCCTGGAGCAAAGGGCGGTGCAGGCCACAGTCCCATGTACAGGCTTGCAACACCGCTTCTCTAGGTTTCCACTTGCAGATAGACCAACAGTCGACGCTTACACTTTGACAGATTTCTCGACTAGCAAAGGAAACTCTTGCTGTTATGATTCCGTTTGAGCTGATTGGTGGAGCTTGCCCAACTTAGTATTGGATTTCCAACCCTCAAAAATGGCCGAAGTTCTTCAACATCAAGTCCAAAGTGACTGACGCTTTCGGAGAGAAGGCGGCCAAGGTATACGGTGACACTTCTTTGATGGACGCGTTGACGGACTCTTGAGCAGAGCCTTACAGCCAATTGGTGAATTCCGCTGCCATTGCTATTTTGAACTCCTAACTCCTAAGGCTGCAAAGAAGCAGGCTGTAGACTTCGAGCAGTTCAATTTGAGGCTTTCTCTGCTGGCATCGGTGGATCATGCAATTGATTTCCCTCTCTTTCGCAAAGAAGTCACGCCTCACGTTTTTGAAATAGCGGTACTGTAGAATCTTAATCACATCGAGTGAAAAGCAGCTTCTCCTTCTACAGTTTGTGTACCAGGCCGATTTCCTATCCCGCCACAAGCACAATGATATCCCACACAAACTAGCGGCAGAAAAAACCATCGACCAATAATCCAAAGTCACCAATCTGCTCTGTGATGCGATGGCTCTTTGTCGAATTGTTCAACCTTCAGATCTTATAACCTATTGCAATTCGTCTTTCACTCATCTCAACAATCTCATCAAACTGCCACCAATTCCTTGACAGCAACGTGAGCAATCACCACAAGAACGTCAATAATTGCTCGTAAACCCCCGACTCTCCACCATCCATGATTTTGAGATTGTCCCCGAAGATGCTTGTAGGGTTTAGTACACCAATCCACTCATCCAACAAGCCCATTCAAAGACACCCGTGATGATGACGAGCTCTTTGGCACACCACAAGAACGCCAACAATTGCTCGTAAATCCCTGACTCTCCACCATCCATGATTTTGAGATTGTCCCCGACGATGCTTGTAGGGTTCAGTACACCAATCCACTCATCCAAAAAGCCCATTCAAAGACGCACGTGACGATGGCAAGCTCTCAGGCACAGCCAAACAACAGCAGCATGCACTTCGCTCTAATACCAATTGTTGGTCCGAAAGACAAGAAATACACTGAGAAGCCACATGCTATCAAGAAACGAGACATGAAATACGTGGTTCACCTCACTGAGGCTACGTCCAGGGAACACACATAGTCACTTTACTAAATAACCCTAATTTGTGTTACAAAGAGCTTCTGCCAGCCCTCTTATATAGTAGTACCAGTCCTAGCCCTAGTCTAATTAAATATAGTCAAACTAGCTAGAGTTACTCAAGACCTGAGTTAACTCCTAACAACTGCCACAAATCCTCCTTTGATACATGTGTGCACACACGTCCTTCCTCTAAAGACACCAGATCTGGGCCGGACATTCAATCCGAAATGTGCCCGTGCTCGACAGCTACACAAATATATGGGATTTCACGTCCACGTAACGGTGGAAAAAACGCTCGCTTGCCCTTGTCATGAACACTGTTTCCACTACAACAAAACAAAAAGGAAAACGCTCCAGATCCGGTTCATTCTTGTCCCTTGACGCTTGCTCTCCTCGCCCCTCAAGGCTCACTTCGGGCCGCTAGAATGCGGTTGCTCATTGTCCAATCTCGGGCAAAGAAAACTGCAGTGCTCATTGTCCAATCTCGGGCAAAGAAAACTGCAGTAGCGTTGAATGCCAAACCGAAAAGTTCATAAAGGTACTACCGAATGCGAGAAGAGGAGAAGAGTAAGAGGATCAACTGTCGTCGATTGCAATCTCTCACAGTCTCTCCTTCGCTCCGCTGAGGCTTGATCTTTTTTTTGTGACTAGTAGAAATCTGGTTGCGGGGGCAAGAAAAACCCCAATAGTGCCCAATCAAGGCTTGACGTCCAACCTGCTCCTTCCCCACTACCTGGCTACACGCAGCGAACGGAATGGGCCTTTAAAGAGCACAGTGACCGAATTGTAATACAATAGAAATGCACAATGGACCGACCGAATGGATTGAATGTCTTCTCGTCACGGACAACAATGTCCAAATACCCCAAGAACGGTTTGGCCAACTTTTTGGCTGGTTGGCTGACAGGCAGGCAAACTCACAGTGCATGATAGACTCCCAATCCCACTTTTCTACCGTCACTGTATCAAGTGTAGTCTCCTCTCGTTCTCTCCCTCACCCCACCAAGAAATCTCTGAGACGCGACTGCAGTGCTTACGATGTTATCTTACTCTCACGAGACCTACTTACCATCACCACCTTCTGACAATCTAGGGTGGCTTTTGTCTCCTCTCGCCATGCAATTGACCTGAGCCGATCCAAACTAAAAACTCATGCTGAATGTGAGTAGGGCTTGAATTGGCGTTGGCCTGGCAATCGCGGGGTCTGAAATAAGTCTCATGCAGAGGACGGTGAGAGAAATAGTGCGGGTTTTTGTGATTTCCGGAGGAGTATGTAGACACTACGCTTGGGCATTTCCTTTGCGCCTCGTCGTCGATCAGTCGATAATTATTTGTTGTAGAATGTGGACATGGAGCTCGCTTTATTGACCGAATTACAGCCGCCCGGCTGTAGCAACCCTGCTCTTGAGGGAGGATGATGAGGTGCGCTTTGCCCTCAGCAGTTCTGTCCAATTATTTAATCGACCAAGAGTAGTCTTTCGTCAACGTGCTCACATTGTCGGAGCTGAAGCCTTAGAATTTCCGGATTGCTGAGGAGACTAGCTACGCGCAAGCTCTGATACCAATTGTAGGTCCGAAACAAGAAATACGTGGTTCATCTCACTAAGGCTACGTCCACGGAACACATAGAGTCATTTTACTGAATACTATAATTGTATCACAGAGAGCTTCTGCCAGCCCTCTTATATAGTAGTACCAGCCCTAGCTCTAGTCTATCTAACTATAGTCAAACTAACCCGAGTTACTCAAGACCTGAGTTAAGTCCTAACAATGTTATGTGTGTTACGATCTTTTCAAACATAGTAATCCTATTCACCAACATACATTATGAAGAATGTTTCCTTATTGGGTGATCCACTTGCATGAGTGATGAAAAGTGTGCATCAGGTGTGGTCATGGATTCGACCAATGATATTGTTGGATGCAGCAAGAGTAGAATCTCTTGCCACATTGTCCATATCTATGATTGACAAATATTCTTCCAAGGGAGGTTTTATTATGAGCATATGACGGAGTGTATAGGCCCTCACATCTCATAGTGAAGACTATTTTGAATCTGGATAGACACTCCCAAATAGTGATCTATTTTGACGGGTCACACATTTTAGTGGTGAACCTTGTGGGACAAACAAGAATTGTATTACCCAAATTGTTGAGTTCTCCAACTTTCCATGCATACAAAGAAGGAGTATTTGGACTTGTATGGGATACTCGCATGCAGTGGTTGATGGAACCCAATGCTGATGAGAGAGAGAGAGAGCTATGGACTTTTGTACTAATGTAAAAACAATACCTACATTGCCGGAGTCATCATGACGTCAGTTGTTGGGTTAGTGTTACGAATATACTCTCCAAAGTCTTCATTACAACGGAAATTTACTCTAGTTTATGTAACGAGTCGGCACCAACATCCAAAAACATCCATTTGAAGATTAGAGTTAGGGTCCAAATCTTGATCGGTCATGCTTAGTGCCACTTAGCTCTAGCACTAGATCTATTCCACTAGTGGTTCTCTCATAACCCATCATGAACAAGCCACTTGGTGACTTGAGGTGGGCTTTCTCTACAATTTAGAGTTCTTTATAGGGGTTTGCCCTTAGTGGCCCAGCCATCCAAGGTGTATGTCCAAACTACCCAAGGTGTATGTCTAGGTTTGGGTCTGGCTCTTAGGTCTATGCATATCTTTGGTGCATTCATTGTCTCTCGGGTCTCTTAGATCCTCCTATGTTTATTGGATTTGAGTTAGAGCCTTAGATCTGGTGACTAGATCTTAGGTACAACCGTGGGTCTTAGATCCAACATATGGAATTTGGGTCTAGATATGAGTCTTAGATCCATGGGGCTCACGTAGGTTGGAGTTGCTCACACTGAGCTAATGAAGCCTAGTGTAAGGATCAATTTTGATTTCTGCAAGCACATCAACAAAACAATCAACACAACACTAAACACAAACATCTTATATATGTGGTTCACCAATAGGTTACATCCACCAGCAAGGCCAAACATTTCACTAAAACTCGAAGTACATGAGTCTCCATAGTGAGAGTTTACATATTGATCATCCAGAGGGGCAATCCAATGTATAACCATAAGGCTTGTAGACAACTAACCTAACTAGTTTAATCTAATCATGATTAAGAAAACTATGGTTAACAAAACAAGAGTTGACTTTACAAACTCCCCCTTAACTCTAGTCAAGGGGGTCAACAATTGATGAAGTTTATATATAGCTCGGTGGGAAGTTTTAAAAGATAAAAATAAGAAACTAACTTTCCGTATATGAACAAAAGTTAAATAGAACTAAGCCGTAGCCCATATAATATCATATAGAGACTACATAAACATAAATTATTTACATGACTCAATGATGCAAAATTTTTAGTTTTGCACAATGCCTTTAAAATCTATCTATCACTTTGGTAAATATGAGTTGGCTTAAACTCTCCATCAATCTTAACAAGTTTAACCTCATTATCAAACAATGCATGTATGATAAAATGCTACCTGATGTCAGTGTGCTTCACTATGCTATTCATCACCTAGTTCTATGTAATATGAAGCAATATAGATTATCGTTATCTTTCTGATTATCACAATATATATTCACGTTGTCATATGACAATCCCATTTGAGGGATAAGCTTGTTCAACCATATTGTTTCCTTTGCTGACTCTACTTGCACAATATACTTAGCTTTTATGGATGAATGAGAGATACACTTTTGAAGTATATAACGAAAATATATGTAGTTGTGGATTTTTGGTTGTATAATCTGCATCCACATAGCGTCAAAAAGCGACATGACATTGATTAATTTTGCATCAAACAACAATCCATGTCTAGTGAATCCTTCATACCTAAGTATCAATTTCAGCGCTTCCCAATGCGTTTCTCTGAGAACTTTCATAAGGTGAATTTCATCAACGGTCGTCGAGGAATGCAAAAAGGGCAGGGCAACCGTTGCAGATTTTCAATTTGCTTGGATTTGACATGTTACTAATCATATTCCCTACAAAAAGTGCTAGATCCAGTCGGATGCACACCATCAAGTACATGAGACTAATCATTGAGCTCTCATAAGAAATCTTTAACATCATGCACTTTTAAATCAAGTCTGTTGGACAAATGGAAAAATATAAAGCTTGAGATGAGCAGCCAAAGTAGTAGTCATAGCCTTTGCACATGTCATGTTGAACTTGACAAGCATTTTTCTGCATACTTCTTCAATCACAACTTCCCTACCTTCTAATCCCTATGAATATCCATGCATGATTGGATCAAAATCCTTCATGCTAAAAGTTAAACTCAAGTGACCAATCAGCTTGGTAACATCAAATTTGTTCTTAGCCGCTATGAGCATGTCATCAACATACAAGACAAATATAATGAGCTCAAAATTTGGACTATTTTTTGGTTAACATGTGTGTATTTACACACATGGATCATATACTCTTCATATAAATCCTTGTGAGCACATGAAATCATTGAAGCGTTTGTTCCATTGACTCAAGTTTTATTTTGATCTATACAAGGATTTAAGCAACCTATATACCATTCTTTTCTTACACTTCACCATAAAATATTGTGGTTGTTGCATGCATATCACATCATCAATCAATCCGTTTTTATATGGATCCGTGACAACATCCATTTGATCAAGGAACATATTGAACAAAACTACAAAAATATATAGCAAATGTATTGTAGAGTATTTTGCTACACGAGAAAAAACTAGTGCAATCCACATATTTCATTTCTGTGAATCCCTTGGCCACCAACATGGACTTCAGGATTTTTTATATACTTCAGTAGCTCCATCCTTCATCATGTTAACCCACTTACAATCCACCGTTAGTTTACTTGGGGACAAATCTATGAGTTCCAATGTTTTTTTTGTCTAGAAGTCGTTTCCTTGTGCATTGATGCATCCCAATTTTGCTCTTTCCAAGAACTTGAGTTTCAAAAAATAAAGATGGATCTCCATCTTTTGTAATCAATGCATCACCTGAATCATGAAAATCAGCTTTAATCACTCGAAGGAAACCAAGTACCATATCTTTCAAGAGCACGACATTCAATTGCACTTCTCAACTGTCTTCTCGTTGAAGATTCAGGGTGATTCAAGGTGGTTCAATTTTTGTCTTCATAGCAATCTGCTCCACTTCTTGTTCCACTATGGATGGAACTTATCCTTGTGGCTTATTTTAAGAAGTATCATGATCAATCTTTCCTTCAATTATGTTTGGGTCAAGAGATTTGCCCTTGTAAGTAACATGAGTATGAGCTTTTTCCCCTTTTTCAGTGATCTGAACTCATTGAAAGACATATCCCTTTTGATTATTGATTTATAACTAACATGACCCTCTAATCTATAGCTATTCACTCCACGTTGATATCCAAGAAAAACATATTTTTTGGTCTTAGGATCAAACTTAGTCCTATTTACCATGTGAGTAAGAGCATAAGTATCAAAACCAAATATTCTAAGCATAGAATCAGTTAACTGTTTGTGCCACATTTCAAATGGGATCTTGTACTTAATTGCATGACAAGGAGACAAGTTTATTTGATAAGTTGTAGCATTTATAGCTTTAGTCCAAAATATTTGTGGTAAACCAACTTGACTCAATTTACTCCTTGAATATTTGTGTTCTATTGAGTTGGTCAGCAAAACCATTATGCTCGGAAGTATATGTTCTGATGAGATGATGAGCAATCCCTTATTTTTGAAAATATCCTAGTTTAAAGTCTTTAATTCATATGAGATACACTTGCTGCCATTATCTAAACATAGATATCTCATCTTCCTCCCAGGCTGAATATCAACAAGAACTTTCCGTTGTTTGAAAATGGCAAAGATTTAAACTTCTTCGGCATGAAATAAAGTCATATATATCTCGAGTAGTCCTCCACAAAACTTACATAGTATTTCTTTCTAAAATGTCTGAATGCACACGTATGAATGAACATATTTGAGAACAATTGTAGAGTTATGCACTCCAACACCAAATGCACCTCTTCATTATTTATCAAACACATAATGCTCACAGACGTCTAGCTTGCATTGCATCATCCAGATAATAAATTATATTTGCGTTAGATGACAAGATCTTTTTCACTCATGTGGGCAAGTCGGTCATGCCACAAATGAAAAAATTCTTCTATAGATGTAGTAAAAAATATTTCATCAAGTATTATTATCGATGTGAGAATGTAAAGATTCTTCTGCATATTATCCTTCATAAAGACATGAATTACATCCATGAAAAAATTTATATAAAAATTTATGATCTAACGAGGCTTTTTCAATGTCTATTTCAAAGTCTAGTTATGGATAAAAGTAAGAAGTGTGCATCTTTTCAAGAACTTCAGTTCAGAGTTGGATGCAATGAATATATTTTTAGTATAAATCATTGCTTCATGAACAAAAAATTTCAAGTAGATAAACAATATGATTTTTAAAGCAATAGATTAAAAATATTATCCAATAAAAGATAAATGCATTAAATTAACCGTAAATATCAAGGATTGACATTGAAAAATGCAAATATGTCAAAGCAAATAGCAAATCACACCAGCTACTTTCTCCACAGCGATGAGGTTCTGTCTTGGCTTGGTCCATGTGTGATACTATTGGGGCCTAGCCCCATGTTACCGGTTTGGTTCCATCCTTGTACGCTTTGATGGGGTCTTCCCATCCCTTTTGTTATTATACTTTGTATTCAGAGTTGTACTACATAAAAAAAAAGTTTTGATGAAATTTGTTGAATCTACAAGTCTATATTTATAACAAAAAAGAATAAGATTATAACCTACTAGATCATGATAAAAGATTTAATCATTTTTTTGATTGTTGCAATAGCTATTAAAAATTAGTAAAGGTCAATAATGTTATTATAATGATGACTTGACATTCCATTTGGATTTGTGGGTTGCAAGATTTACTTTACATGCTTATTCAATCAATTATAGCAAGACATAAAAAATTAAAGTTTTATTTAATCCATATTCAAAACATTCAAAAATTATGAATGTGACATGGATAAAATTTAATATTATTTGAAAATTTATAAAAATTTATTTGATAAATATATTGATGACATGATTATAATATAAATAAGTCACATAAAGATCCAATAAAAATTAAATATATAGAATCATAATTATCTTGTGATTTATTAAATATCTACATCATGTGAAGTTGTAATTCAATAATAATATGATTACACGAAGTTGACTAGATTAAAGCGGTTTTGTTTTGTCTTTGGGGCTACGATTTCTCCTTGCATTTTGAATATTTTCTAAATCGGGTCAATCTATTATAAATTCCATAAGTCTTTTCGTGTTGAGTGTGAAAGTATGTGAAAATTCCGCTCTATGATAATGGGAGCTTTTTTATTAGTGGCTTTCAAGATAATTGACGGGATTTGAGTAAATCCCCATAAACCCCAGTCCACCTTCACATAAGTTTTTCGGTGGAATTGAATAGGTCCATTTATGAGTAAATCCCCCAAGATTATTTTTTTTTAAATACTCCAAAACTGAGAGAAAAAAATATTTTTCCGTGAAACATAGATAGTGACCAAAACTATTATGGGAATGGTATAAAATGTACCCCCAAAATATTTCTATTGTCAACCATGAACATTTTACGGGATTGGCGTAGAGGGTTATGGGTCAGTTATGAAACCCCCTATTGTTGGAATGTCTTGAAGCGGAAGATAGTGGATTTTAAAATAGATACAAAAAATTTTCGAGATTGGAAAATCTTTCATAAAACTGATTTCCCGTACGGGCAATAAATTTTTTTTACTTACAAATTTATATGTAAATTTACCCTTGAAATTTGATTACGGGTCCCATAACCAAAATTTACGTTTAATTTAGTAGTAATTATCCTAAGAATGATCCAAAGCTTTGAGGAAAACTAAAAAAAAAAATGTTATATCTCGGAAGTGAGATAAACACGGGATACCCTTTAAGGATGCCACAAATACATGTTACATGACTGCCATAGAGGGTTCGGAGTCAGTTTTGAAGCCCCCTATATCATTTAACAATTATGTCGTTATAATATTCTTCAGGTCCTTGTTGATTTGATGTATGTGTAAGTTGATACGAGCGAGGACTACATGAGGCTGGAACTTGTGTTAATGAATGGGATCACGCGACACACCCACTTTGATGGCTATTTCATGCACTTTGATCACAGTGTGCTTCTTGTCTGCAAGCGATCTGGAAACCGGTTGTATTGCCTGATAAAGATCCAAGCGGAATAATCCAACCCAATTCCACCCATGTAGTGGCGAAAGTCAAACTCACTTTATATATGAGTTCAAACCGATTGTCTATTACAACATGATAGTGTGCGATACGTAGAATGTGTTAACAGCAACAAAGAAAATGAATTTGGCACCCGCAAGCCCAAAAGGAAAAGATCGTTGCGGATGGAGCTTTCTTTTCGCAAGAGGATATTCGCCGTGTTGCAGGACTTTTGAGAGATCTCCTGAGTCTACAAAACAGAACCATGTGATGCCTACGTATGTGCGCGAGGTGCCATGGAGAATACCGAGGAGAACAATAATGTACAAAGCATTACGATTGTTGGGATAAGGATGATCTGAAGGGGCTAGATAACTGACTGTGGTTCTAGGAATCTAGGACACGATAACGCTCAATCTTTTAATCATCGATATCGATGAGCGTATCCACAATAAAGCTTTGACTTTGTAGATTGGCACAATCAGAAGGTATCATACCTACCACAGACTGTACGCTCGTTTTCCCGAATGCTGGATGCCACTCGAGAGCTGAGCGAGCGAGAGAGAGACAGAGACCGATGTCATGAGTCCTGACTGGCGTCGTAGTGCATTGGCCATTCCACTTTCGCAGCTACAACTTCCAAGTCGGTGGTACAGGCCGGCGCTCCAGGTAACGGAAGTAGATGGCTAGATACGGTCAGCAATACGTCGGCGAGTGGCGACTGAGAAACTGCAGCTCACATAATTCTGAGTGGGACGGAGGAAGGGAGGCGGGTATAGAGAACAGTATTGAGGATCTCGTGTTGCGTCGTCTGTCTAATGAAATCAATTCTGGTCTCTCTATCTGGGCAGGTGGGAGCTCACATGCCTCGGAGCCTTGGAGGCCTGGGCTTTCTTCTCGGGTCCGTGCGTATGATGCACTGGTGCATGAGTCCATGGAGGACAGCTTCGTAAGAATCTTAACTGCCCCGGACTCGTAGACGGGAGAAATTCTCTGCTTTAAGAAACCAGTATGTGGGCAGCTTTGCGCCTGTTCGCTTTCGTGAGAGGAAGCAAGGGCGAAACTGGCGAATTCTACCAACACCCAAAGTCAATCTCGTACCTCACCTGACAATCAACTTTTTACCTGAAAACTTGTACTTGAGTTCATAATCGAATCAATCACCTCCGCTCCAACCACTGGCGGGCGAGACGGCAGGGAGTCAGGCAGACATCGCCACCTCGTCCGTCTTCGATTCGTCGTCGTCTCTTGAGGTTGCAACTTCCGGCTCTCTGTCCTGCGACGAACAGCGAAGCTGCAGCACGAGGCAGATCCGTTCTCGAGAGTCATGACTCATGAGTAATAACTATGGACGGGTCAGCGCCCGAAGGTTGTTTTGCTTTTCCTTGAGCTTCTGCCATTCTGCTTCCGGTACAGACTACAGAGCTAGAACTTTGTCTCCCAGCCCAGCCCCAGAAGACAAGCCCCGGGAAGCACGACCTGAGGTCCTGACCTGAGGGTCGGTTGCAAGACTGTTGCAAGGTGAGCAGGGACAGCCAGCCACATACTTGCCGAAAACAGTTGGGGTCCATCTGTGATCATTGCAACAGCTTGACTCCAAGGAAGTCAGCCCATAATGCAGGGGTCGGGTATGAAATGGATTAGAGAGGCTAAGTGGGCATCAGTCGTTCGTTAGGGCTTCAATAGTGAGGGAGGGGACTCAGGGGAGGAGTGTGGTGAGGGCCGGGGCTAGGAGGCGTGAAGGGAGGAAGGGAAGACCTGAACGCTCTAAGCAGCCAGCGGCAGCACATAAGAGAGGACTCGGAGAAATGAGTAAGAGCTGACCTTTACAGCGACCCAACCCAAGCCAACTTTCCTTTCCTACAGGCAGCAGCAGCAGGGGACGGGAGAGGAGAGGAGATAATCATGATCATGATGATGGGTGAGCGAGCCCCAGCGAGTCAACCACATAACATTCATTCAGGGCATATCATTCTGCTGACATTCAGATATCCTTCTAACCCTTTTTTATGTCGTGCTCGTTGAGCAAATCTCGCTCGAGTAACATGAGCAGCCTGTGATTGGAGCGATGTGCTCGCGGCACACGGAAGTGAGGGCATTGATGAGTAAGGTGCTGACCTTTTGATCCACCCAGTGTCACTCTCTTATCCCCAAATTAATTTTCTTCCCTGTGGCGGCATTCACTGGGAGCTGACCTTGCCATCCACCACCCACAGCAAAGCAAATCAGAAGCTCGTTTGCTACCGTTTCTTACCCCGGGACCGCGGTTGTTGCAGTACGAGTCAACCTCATCATCGAAAGGAAAGAACGCTCAAATTTATATATGCTGGACGCAAGTCGCAGTGAAGGTTTTTACAGCTAAGGAAGGAGGGGAGGAAAAGATTAAAGTACGAAGGAATGCAAAGGAAAGGCGAGGGAAGGGAAGGTAATGAAAAAGGAAGGAGGGAAGGGAAGGGAGAACTGCCGTTCTGTACCCAGATACTGGACAACCATAGTGTCTGAGCTCTCGGTGGCTTGCTCACTGCTAGCGTGTGCCGCGTTGCCTGTCAGAGGAGGGGGTCAACTATAGCATGTCTAATTTGAGCAGTGTGCATGGAAACAGAAGAAGAGCGTCGCTAGGAGGGGCAGATGTAGTGGTAGCTGCTGTCCAAAGCATCAGCATCGGCAGCAGGCAGGCTGGCAGGCAGGAACAGGAGCAGCATCGGCGCGCTTGCCTTCTACCAAATTCAAATCTGCAAACCTGTCAAAAGCTGAGAACACCAAAATGTCGGACAGAAGCCAGTGGTTATGACAGCCCAAAGGCTATGGGTATTCTGGAATCTTGACAGTATGAGTGGTCTAAAGCTGTCAGCGGGTGAGAACCAGAACCACTCCAGTGCACCGTACGTCGAAATGCATGAGACGCATTCACATTGACCATCGCTGGTCAACTCGCGAAATGATTGCACGCGATGTTGAAATACGTCGGGCTTTAACATGAAACACGCAAAAAGTGATCACACTAGAATTGTATGGACTCCAGGACGTAGACCCAAGCACATGCAACTTTTCTCAGGTGGTCGTCACTCGCACCCAAATACACACACTCTCTAACTAACTCACACTCAAGAGGAGAGGCCCCCGGGGGACGTCGTGATGTCCACTGTTACAGAATCCCAAAATCGTTTCAACCTTTATTCAGGCATCTTTCGAACTACATTCTCTAGTACACATGCGAATAATGTACAAACAATTTTATGTGAATGATCAAGAATCAAATTTTTGTTCTAGGACTTCCAGGTCACAGAACGGGTCAAAAAGCCAAAACCTATTTCCACTGACACTCAATCTCTCTCTCTCTCTCTGTGCTGTACTCTGCTATGCTCTGCGGTGATAGCAAATTCATGCAGTGCTAAACTCTCTCTTACATTTTTCGATCGATGAGATAGCATATAATACTGTCGTCTGTCTGCTGTCTGCTGTCTGATATCGTTGGTTTTCTCCCTATGACTTAACCGATCGACGGCGATCCAACAACAGGGTTAGGGTTAGAGCCTGGAGAACTATAGTCCTCGGTGTACGCAATCAGTGCCCTGCGATCGTAAACGCATCGTGCGTAGGTTGCTTGTGGAAATGCCATGCATTCCTTCAATTCTGCCTGTATCGCCTCTTTTAAGGGCTGCGGTAAGTTGTCCAGGAACGCTAGCTGCGCACATAATCGAATTCAGCCAAGGTCAATGTTAGCTCCCGCTATCCTTCATTCACGAGTGACCAAACTCACTTCCGCCGCCCTCGAATGGTCAGAAACCATCTCACACATCTTCACTCGTCGACACATCCCAAATTAACAGCCCCAACCGATACAGTTAAGTGATTTTCAGAAATCTCTCCTCCTATCCCGAAAAGATTCAGAGGCCATCTGGAGACTCTTCGTGGCTCACTGCAAGCAATATTCAGTCCCTTTCGATGACAGCACTCCTCGAGAGGTGAGACGCGATGTCTCGAGACTCTCGACAACTGCGTCCTCAGTTTGCGAGGAGCTGGGTCAGGAGAAGGCGGTCAGATGAACCCACGACTACAGCTCGCTTATTCGACAAGATTGTGGAGACGTTCTTCGGCGGGAAGAATGCCTTCACGTGGACGAAAACAGTAGGAGAACGAAAACGCGTGAATCGGAAAGCTACAGAATGTGCAGGTTGTATTGTACCCGTGAGCAAAGTGTGCAAGAACATGCGGAAGGTGAAGGGATGATGGTACTGACCTCGTCTGCCTCGTTTTGTTCCAGTGGAGACTGTACTACTTGTAACTGTCGGTTAGAGAGGTTCCCTGCGCATGGGCCAGTAAAGGACAGGTGAGTATGGAGCTGGAGAGAGAGAGAGTGAGAGAGACGATGTTATCGTGGACATCGCGAGGCCTCGGTTGCCAGTTTGCCACCTTCAGAGGAGCACCAGAAGAACGACTCGACATATTCCGACGTTTGCGTTTCTGAAATTGTGGGCTGCTGTAAAATTAACCCACAGCCCGAGGCCTCCCGCTACAATTTCTAGTCCTACGCTGCTGCTCTAGGACATAGCAGCACAGATTCTGCTCCGGAGAATAGACACCAGGCTCCAATGACCCTGACACGACCTTCTAATATTAGGAAATACTAAAACTGGAGACGAGAGTGCTGCATAAGGCAACCTTCGGGCATTCATTCATTCATGCTCAAGCGAAAGGATGAGAAGTCAAGCCGCGCTCCAACTGACAAGGACTTGTCAGGAGTGGAACGAGGAGTGTGTAGCGCAATATCGGAAGAACAAAGCCAGAAAAATTGACAGTTGACAAGAACGATGATGAAAGTTGGAGCGGGGCGTGGGAGGAATTCTATCGAGAGAAAGAGAATGCACAAACCTGAAGGAGGGAGACGGAGAGCAGCGGTGAGATGAAGCGAGAGAAGCACTAGGAGGAGGAGGAGGGCGGACTGGCGGCCCCTCTCGAGGCTCAGAAGTTGCGCCATTGTTACAGTTGACTTTCAGGGGCGCGTGACGGTGAGAATGCAGATGGCCAGATGTGGCATCCGAAGCCACCATGGCTCGCCTTCCCTTCACCCCTTGACTCCTCCCTCCCTGACCCTCGCTCTTTCTCTCTCACTCCCTCGCTCCTTCCCTCGCTGGCTCGCGCTCTCGCTCCCTCCGTCTCCTCCTCCTCCTCCGTCTCCGCCTTCTCCTCCCGAGCTCTATCAAGCCCTTCGCCCTTCGCACTACATTCGATCTCGACGACACAAACACTCCACCAACCAAAATCCCCCCTTCTCTCGGCGAGCCTGCATTCCTCCCTCAGATTCCTCCCGACAAAAACCGACCGCGATGATGATGCGATGCGATGCGATGCGATGCACTCGCGCTCCCACTCGACTTTTCTCCCCTTAACTCTTGTTGTAAAAATAATAAACCTTGACTTCGGCAACGGCCCCCCCCCAACCCCCCCGCAACCCCACTACCCCGCCCGCCCGCCTTCCCGTCCCGCCCCGTCTTCTCGGCTGACTTTTATCACCTTAACCCGCCAATATGCCAATCTGCTTCAACATCAGTGTGTGCGTCTCCGCCCATTCTGGCTTTCTGTTCGTGTCTTTTCCTCTCATGCCTCGCCTGTCACAGATTTGGGCGTCCAGTTTTGAGCTCGCTCGCTCGCCTGGGCCGATTCTCCACCCGCTGCCCAAGGGCGGGGCCAATCCGGCCGCGCCACGTGGGAATTCTGACAGTTCAGGCGTCCGATCAGCCTCACCCGCCGCCACATCAGCGTCGCACTGACCACCCCCGTGGAGAGGAGGCCGGAGGCTCGAACACCGACGTCTGATCGGCGGCATTGGCCTGGCCTGGCTCGCTGCCAACTCAGCGTCTGCAGCCTCTGACCCATACACAGTGGACTCGCGACTACGGGATGGACTCGGTGGAGTCCTGTAGTTCGGTCAGCCTCTCCCGCTCGGGCGCCACCTCAACGATATTGCAGACCCGTGAGATCGGGCGGGGGGGGGGTGCTTAATTACTGGGCAGGATATGTGGAGAATCTTCGCAATCACCAACTCCGAGATCTCCGCATCACCCGTTCACGTTGACTTTGACATATAGTTCGTTCTGTTCTACCGGATCTCTAGAGTCTCTACTACTGTACCGTAGTACTTGCCGTATTTCGTTTACGGGTACAACAATGCGACCTGTTTTCGTACGGGGATATAAAGACCGTCCCTCATAGACTCCCCCTTCCACTTTTGGATTCAGAAACTTGACTCCGGACTCTCCCTGGAGCAAGAGAACAAACTTCGAAATATTTTTTGAAAATAACGACGTTCCCATGTTGCATGCCATTTATTATTTCCAGTCGACACCTCCTCCGCAGGGCGATCACAAGATCCCAGTCCTGGTCCTTTTATAATAATACTTCTAACGCTTTATTTTACTTGGCCGTTATAGCTTCTAACGCCAGGCCTGCTTTTCATTTTCTTACTAGACTGTGAAAAGTGAATTGTTTGTTTTCTTTGATTTCGTCATGCTGGTAGGTAGTTTCGGTGTTTATTTAAGTCAAATGGTAGTACTATTAAAATATATTTGCTGCTTTTGGGTTTGGCAACGTAATCCTGATGATTGCATCATACTTGAAAATTGGGCATGTATAGGTTGCTGCTCAGATTGTTGACGTTTCGGAAAAGATTGTCATTCAGATATTGTTCTTTCTTTACTCTATGTTTTTACTGTTGGAACTGTTACTGTTAGAGACAACTGGGGGAGAATTGCTCCCAAACTCAAGCCACAGACAAAGAAGTTAGTGTGGATGGAAAGGATGAAGTGTTTTGTGAGAAATTAAGGTTAGAAATCCAGAATAAAGCCGAAAAATACAACAAATCATATTCGGTTTACAAATATTTCTCTAATTCAATACAAGGATTTTTTTCCGTAAATTTATCATAAGGGTCTCATGAAGTTCTAGACTTGGATTTTGGACACCTTCATCAATCTGATTTCAAAATACCATTATGCATCAATATCTGGTTTGCAGGTTAAACTTATACTTACGATCTTATTATGAGTCATGCACAAATATTGAGACGAAAATGGAAGTTTCTGTCTCTCTTCTATATGAAGAAACAAGACATTGAAGCTGTATGTGTTGTCATTAACATTGTCATGTTAATTTTCTTGGCATATGATTTTAGGAATAAAAACCAATGTCCTAAGAATTGAAGTTCATTTATGTAAAGTCACATCCTTGTTACCTTATCAGTAATCGATAATACTGAGTTTTATGCATCAGTTTCTCATTGTTATATTTGTATCATTATGCACTCCAATTTCATTATAAATTTAATCTACTGTAAACATGACATATTGCATAAGAAATCATGTTTAGACGTTTTTTCAGCCGTTTCAACTGAATTTAGGTAAAGAATATTCTTTACCTTGAATTCTTCATAAGATTAACCGTTGAAGATATTGAATTCAATATCTAGTCTGTTGAAAGTTGAATTCTTTATCTGATAAGATATTGAATTAGTAATTCAATAATTTATGTTATCAAATGTGTTTTGTAAAACTGGAACATTTTGTTGTGCCCATCAAAACATGAACAAAAATTCGTCTTTCCTCATGAACAGAATGCCATTCTGGAACGTAACAGCCAGGCTTTCATTGAACTCAAGATTTTGAGTGAGGCCAAATTCACCTGCCAACTGCTTTGTGGAACCAATGTTTCACAAGGAGTTATTTAAAGTAATCCTCATCTTTTGTCATTCCTTTATTAAGAGCAAAATTTGCAATTGAAATAGAGTACCGAATTTGAGATAGACCCCCGGATTTTTTGCTATATTACTCGGTTTACGTTTTGAAAAAATTGAGGTTTACTGAGGCCAAATGATAATTAGTAAAAGATTTTCACCTTCATTTTACCTCATTTGAATTCCTTTGTTGTATGCGATATGTCTTCTGTACTGAGTACAGTCACTGAACTCCCTCCATTAAGTGCATGAAGAACTTGTTTTCGAAACCATAAATGTCAGTTTGTCTAGGTTTGAGTTAAAATGCAAGCTCTGACAATACACAACAATAAGGATAACGTTGTTTGCATGGCGTAAATTTCCGTTGACTACCAGAGTCAACTCTTGAACAATAGTCAAATCACTGCAGAGGAAGTCCATTTGGTTCCATGAGTTGCTTAAATGTGAAGGCGAATACTAAATGATGTTTCCGGATTAACATAGGGCGGCTTTGTCAATGAAACATATATTGATACCTTTACAGTAGAGCAATACTGTTGTTCTCTACTGACGTACAGAACAAAATTTCCTGAACTTATTTTCAACATGAGTAGGTCAACGTGATATTCATGAACTTGTCTTTGTATACACACATATTCTTCAGCATTCTCTCATTTTATCTCAATAGAATTATTTGATCATGGCATGATATTGCTTTTAGACTAATCCATTTTATTCTTTTATTTCTGAGCAAGAATTCAATTTGTTTAAAATTAGAAAAGCAGGCAGGGAGGACAACCTCCCATCATCTATTTAGAAAATTACAATCCCCTTGCATGATAATTCATCACTTCCACCAACTCAGTGATTAAAATTTCTAAATATTGCTCACATACCCTTCTTCATCTTCGTTCAATATGACATATTCATCTTCCATGCAAATAATACTTTTGTACACCAATTTACATAGTTAGTTTTGGGAAGATGTCATAGCTGAAGGATATGACATCTTCCATAGCTGAAGGAGCTGACTATCCTTCTCTCTATGTGTGGCTTCTATAGATTTATATAAATTGATACCTGCCCAACAACTGGGAATGATCAAACGAAGAACTAACGCGTGCTGTACATGATTTACCCGAGCAATCTTTAATAGATAAGATGAAGCATAGTCATGAACTTTTCATTCCCTTGAAGCAGAGATAAGAATCATATTGTTAGCACATGTCTCTCATAACCTAATCTTCCAGGGCAAGGGAATGCCAAATCAGACTTTGGAACGAGTTGCCAAATGTTCCATCAATCGGAGATTGCATTCCGATCAATATTTTGCAGTTCGTCCTTTATTCTTCCCGAGTACTTCCTCGCGAGTTTTTCTACATTATTTCCCGAAGCTATATTCCTTCTCTGAGTACTTTGTGGTCTGGGCTAATGCACCATAATATCATATATACTTTACAGATGTCTCTTGCCACGTACTGATGATATGCGTCTACTCATTGAAAGTGATTTCTTAGCCAGGATCCCATCAGATCTGTTTCTGGAAGTCTTTATTCATCGGGCAAAAGTACGGTGGATGCCCACATATGGTTGTCACACCTACATACGAGAAACACCAGGGCGAGGATGCTGACGAAAAAGTGTTTGATGAATCTATCATCAACGTAAAACTCGATGTTTTTCCAACCACTTTGTGTTTTTAACATTAAGATGGTAGAAACGTGTGTCCATCCAGTCCACGGTCAAATGGAGGTAAGACAGTTCAACATACTGGTGTCCATGCTGAAGAATGCGACAGGATGCAGCGCTTTGTAGTTGTGAAAAGTCACTAGGCTTGGATCTAGACTCTTCACGAATTTCGTCGAATGTTTCTCTGTCTTCTCTCCTAGTGTCGTGTCCGAAGCTCACTCTTCCTCCTCGTGCTCTCTCTAAGGTCAACAAAGCTGGATCCAGCGTGGACATGATTGGTTGAGTTTTAGGTCCACGGAAAAAAGATGTGTCCTCGAGAGGGCATGTATCTGAATCCAATGGATCAGGTGCTAACAAGGTGTATACTTTGTCGGCATTGTCAAAAAAAGGGAGATATTGTGGCTGCATATTCTTCCTTGTATGGATGGTCCGAAGGCTCGCTCAAGGGTCGTCATGGAGGAAAGATGATTGTAGTTTCCTTGAGACATATCATGAATCGATTTCTGTGTGGTATCTGTTTACTCCAACGAGAACATGAATCCAAAGCCGTACGAATCAGTTCGCACCCTGTAATAATAATCTCTGCTTAATGACAGTGCGCACATAATCCACCTTCATTACCTCTTAATGCTCCTATGTCTGATCAAGCCCTTGCATATGACCGAGTCCTTAGAACTTGACTTCATTCAACCACATTGAATCACTTCAGAGAGTGGATCCAAACGGAAGATAGTGGAAAGAACGGGGTAATTTACACTGAAACGTGGAGAGCAAGGAAGTGAGTAATTTTTGTCAGCTAACTCGTACTATTATCGGTATAGGAAGGCATGTTCTACGCGTGCCTTGGCGGCGATGATTTTGTCTGAATTTACAATGACTGCCCGGCACCGAAGTCAATCTCCCTTCTGAAGTTTCTTGCTTGAATCATGAAAGTCTCTGTACTCCTGTGTCCACAAGTTTCATATATGCATTCGTAAAGTCTTGGAAAAAGAGGTCCTGATTTTGAGCATATGCATTGACCCACCTGCAAACCAGAAGCAAATTGCGAACGTTAGGCATCCTAACTTTAAAAAAGCAGATGCGACAGTTTTTGCCAAGGTGTAGTTTCTTATCTTTATACCAATAAACAGATTTATGCTAGAAGAAGTCAATAAGAAACAAGGCTTCTTTGGACTCAAACTGCAAGAGGAAGATACGGGCAGAAACGTACTTCAGGCACTCTTCATCTTCTGGAAGAGCACGATCTGAATCCAAGCCTATCATACTTGATTCATTTCCTGTGGAATTTGTTGATAAACAAGAAAAATGCTCATTTGCCAGAAATTCTGAGTTTTGTCTTGAGTAAGAAGATTAGTATGAACTGTCTAAATATCTGCTTGCATGTTTGGAAATTTGTTCTCCTAAAAATAACCTCGCCTGCAATTCAATAAGAATGCCTCGAGCACAAATGATGGAGGACATGGATAAGGGCTGCGTTCCTTTAAATAGAAGCACGTGATAAATTGGTTTGAATTCAGTGAAATGTGAAGACATGAATATAATTCAAGCAGAAAAAAAAAACGACACAAGTTCAAGCTACTGTGAGTAAACCACCTTTAGCAAGCCATGGTTTATCCAGAAGGATTTTGTAGTATATGTTGTCAAATGTGTACGGATCTCCAAATCCTTTGCCTCCTACACTGTGAGCACCAGAGAGCGCTACGAGCTCCTGTGTTCTACCGTTTCAAGACAAGAGATTTGTCAGTGACTCAAACAAAACGAAGAGAGAAAAAAGATAAAAAAAAAAATGCATGGCATCTCGTCAATCACTACTATCGAACAACTTGAGACCTAGAGATCTCTAAATCTCTAGCTGTAGATGCCTGCTAATGCATCCACAATCAGATGCATCAGGTTTAGAAGAAACTCACGAAAACCCTTTGGCTTGAAATGCTTCCCTGAGCTGACTGCCAGTAAGATTTTCCTCTGGCATTTGTCCTTCAGGATCAGGTAGTCTGAAATGAAATATGCCAAGCAAGATGTGAGCTTCTTGTAACCGAATGAAAATCTGTAACGGATACCAGTGAGAGAGTTGGAGCATATTTGGTTTATCCTACAAAAATTCAAGTTGATAACAACGAACATATATACATGTTTTATTCAACTAGGATAAATGTTAGGTAAACAAGTTTCGGGGAAGCAGTATCTAGGTAACATGGGGTAACAAAAATAAAAAATCCAACGGACAAAAAAGTGAGCCGGTAACCTCAAGCTCGATCCGCTCGATTCATAAAAATCTGAAAAGAAGCGGGGGATGTAGACGATCTATAAGAGAAGGAAAAAAAAAAGGCAATAATTGTACTCATTAAAATTTTCCTGTCATGGCCCGATAGCGCTGTAGAAAATTTAAAACAATTAAAAGCAGTGCAGTTTATAGATTAAGAGTGCAAGAAGACATAATGGTCAGAAGTCAGTTCCTAACCATGTATGCGTAGGATAAACAAAAAGGTGTACTCCGAACTGCAAGAAGGGTCTGCACTGGAAAGCAACAGTGAACGAACGATGTAGATGTAGGGTAGGAATAGGACAGGAATTCCACAAAGGGGAATGCCCAGACAGGAAGTGCAAACTGACAACGATTTTACTTTTTACCAGTTTCATTTTCCTTCAAGTTGTATTTTAAAAGCTTTTAAAATGCAACGTGAAGGAAAATAAAACTTGACAGAAGATATAAGAAGCAACTTTACAGTAAAAATAGTCCAAGAAAACCAGAGAGTTTATAGTATGGTTTACTGTTAATATTGACCTCCTGTTGAAAACGGTAAATGAGGCATTTAACCTGAGATTATGAAAGACATTACAATCTGAGTAAATAAACACAGCAACATGCAACATTAATACACTCGTCGAAAGAATACCACAAGGAGAACGGTTTACACACGAAAACACAAGTACATAATGAAACAGTACACTATCCCGAGTTTAAATTACCTGAAAGAGGTATTAAAGGAAGTTAAATGAAATAATCTCTCCAAAGAAAGGAATCTTAGATACTCGATTTTGAGATGTGGGATTGTCTAGTGAGTGAATGAAGGTCAGACTGTGTCCTATGAACATTTTCAAAGAGCATAAATATATCGAGAGGAATCGTGATAACCTCTTATATAGGTACAATGTGGACGTCAGTGATGACATGATTGACACAGTATTCATCGTGGCAGCCACAAATAGAAGTAGATAAAACACGGCTTAACAACTTAATGAGGTGTCTGCATCGTGTAAACACCGTTACTATCCATCAACTTCAACATTTGGCTGCACATGTTCAATTTAAACTGTGCTGATTAGTATGAGCCTGTCCCAGCCTGAAGACCCCGCGCCCTTGCTCAGTTGCTAGTTTGAAGAGATTGAGAAGTAGAAGACCAGGAGACCAGAGGAGACGAAGAAGTACGACGGAATAGGGAGAGAATTACATTAGTCCGCATCCCTTTCCAAAGAAAAGGATTTCCCTTGTAGTGAGATTTCTCACCACAGGTGGGATAAGTTTGGAGTTTCCAAACTATCAACCAAGAAACCCTTGACAAACTGATCGACCTGAAAGCTATGAGGCCCCGATAAATATGACTCCATTGTGAGGCTGCGTTTTTGGAATTTGGATCAAGGCTAGTACCTTACGTAAACAACTTGGACTCCACCAGCAGTGCAAGGTTACTACTAAAGAGTCTCGCTCTCATTGTAGACAGAGAGCTGCATCCTATCAAATATAATCAGAAGAGTTTTGTCCTCCCTGCCATACATGTGAGTTGGGGAATGGTTCCCCATCTTGCTCTTATTGTGATTAAGAGGGATGACCCCAAAAAGTAATTTGAACTTTAGGCACATCCCCCGACAAGGATCAAGTTGAACGTGGAGATAGTGCTAAAAGATGAAGGTTTCGAGGTCCAGTGTGGTCAAGAAGAGGTCTGATTTGCTGTTCGTTACTTCCCTGTTTAGATTCTCTGTGAGACCAGCAACTGCCTTTTTCCACAAAGGGTAGTGATTCCATCCCATGAATCAGCTCACAAGGACATTTTTTGTTGCTCGTCCGATGTCCTGCACCTGACTTGACCAAGCTTAGCATGTTCGACTCAAAGTAAAGGACATTGTACAGCTTTGTGTGAATACTATCCATAGAGCAATAATAGAGAGACACTTACGAGGAGTCTACTCGACCCAGCTTCACATCAATCTTCGGACCCCCGCATATACTCACAGCCTCTGCTCCAGCAACTGCAATCAAGTCCGCCCATGACACTGCGAGTACAAGGATTGCCACTTTTACCAACCTGAGTAACTGATATTCTGAAGAATGTCTGACAAAGCACACGTCTGCTTGATGAAGTACAGAAACAGTCTCGACGATCCTAGTACACACCCTCAACGTCCGGCTCCAGCGCAGCCTTGACTTTCGATAAAACCTGAAGAAAGTGGCTCATGCAGAATTCCATCAGAGAGCATGTGCAATCATCAGCTCCTTCCACCATCTTCCAGATGCTTCGTTACGCCTATAGTGACATTCTAGCAGCAGAAAGATAGACAGCATAAAATGTGCGTTAAGCAAGTACCTTAATAGATCGGTTTAGGCCTTGATTTTCCGGTCTTTCAAGCTCCAATACGATAGATCCGTTCATGCCTCCTGCAAGAAGGTGTTGGCAGATTGGTTTCACAGCAGTACGCAGCATGGGTACATTACAACAGACATGGCATCTCGGCAGGTGTTTCTACGCTTGGTAGGAGCATCCAATCCATGGACTTGAACGGTGAATGCGGTGGTACAAGTACATTTCAACAATGCAGCCAAACTTGTATGAAGTGTTAATGGACTTCTTACCTTGCTTGGTGGCAAGATTGAAAGGACCAGCGTCGTGGAAGACCAGTCTCAAAACGCCAGCTGCCTTGGCTTTAGTAACACCTTTCCGCACAGCAGTGCGAATTTTCTCCAGTCGCACTGCCTCTTCCCTAGAGTAAGCAGAACACGTCACTGTAAGTACATTGTTCCCACTCAGAAATTTCTGAAAACTGTAATGACTACAAACTCGCAAGACATGAGCTTCCTCTGTGCATTTCAGAGTAGACAAAGAAACAATATGAATGAATACCATACTTTCTGCCAACTTCTTCCTCTGCAACGATCCGCTGTACAAGTTGTAATTGCTATGAAAGTGCAACACATGTAACTGGCATTACTAAACAGTGTATCAAGATACTCCAAACTCCTGAAGAATATTCAGTGAGTGAAGAGTAGCCGTTGACCACTCTTAACATAGGTGCCAAGAAAAGTGCAAATCACCAAGAAAACACAATGCAACGTTACGTTTATGTGGCTACAGAAGAATTTGGACAATCCGATATGGCTCCACCTTTACCAATCTAGATGAGTTGTCACAGATGGAACACAATCACTACAGTTGGCAGTGGCAGCAGCATTGGTAGGAGCCATCTTTCTTTAACACGGACAACGGTATACCAAATACAGATAACATCTGACAAAGTTCTGCATCGGATGAAAAGGATACAGTCAGTTGAGAAAGGGAATTACTCCGCTGCGGAGGCTGCGCTGCACGGATCAAAATTGGTGATCGCGGGAAGAAGAGGTAACAGGATAGAAACGACCAGCGACCTCCTCCTCTGAAGCTTGAAAGCGTGCGTATCTGCAAATAGCGTCCCTGTGTTCAGTGGATTGCAGAATTTCCAACCGGAACTTCTGAAATGAATTCTACATCAAACACCCAGGGGAAAGAACTGAAAGAACCAGACTCTCCTATCTTGTTATGATGAATTTGCAGGTAGAATAAAATAAAAATCGAAGGTTATGACGAGTCTGATAGATTCGAAATGATCAAACTTAAATTACATAATTGGATGTGAAGTCACAGGGCAAGATCACTCATACCATTCTCAGCTGAATCAGTCCCACAAGTAGCGCAAACACTCAACGGGCAGCACGATCGCACACCACAACTGCGGCGCTGCTGCGCACGGCAATTCAATGTCACTGGCACAATGCAGCTGACCCATTTCGGAGACTCGTTTCTGAACACAGCAGAAGAAGCACCGGGCCGACTGACACCGAGTGCTGCCATTGCCTGGAATAGAACTCGACGCTCTCAGCTCAGCTCAGCTCGAGATGCTGGAGATGGCAGAGTCAGGACGTTCATCGATCACTTTCGGAAGTGATGGAATCATTTTCCGCTTCTCTTGCTCCATATCCAGAGTGTTGCCCTCTGTGGATGTGCTGACACGTGGCAGGCACCACCTGCCCACCAAGGAAGGAAGGCCCCGGGCAGACCTCATCCTGATCAAAGAAGAATGCAAATGCTCCCATAGGATCCATGAAGTTCACAGGCAAGTATATATTTGCGTATATTGTCCATAGCATTTTTGTCCTAGTTTGGTACTCTAGGTATCTATTTTGTGTTATGGATTTGTGAATGAAAACAGTTTCTTTTTTATATATGTTAGGGATACAATATCATTTCTTTTATATGTCTCTCCTATTGCAACGTATTAGAAATACTTTTCTATAGAGATATAATATTTTATCTCATATGATTTATGTATTAATAAATACATAAGTCAAATGAATCAAATTCTTAATATTTTTTATTTAAAAATAATATATATTAAAATATATCCAAAATTGCAATATTAATTTATGATAATAATCTAAAATCCTTATATATACAATATGCAATATACTTGTGAAATATGTTGCCACATATTATGAGAAAATCATAACAACAAGAGAAAAAAGACCTTAGAGTGTATTCTAAATTTTTATACAAATAGATTTATCTGGAAAGTGTACTTTTTACTAACATGAAAGTTGATAATCAGTATTTAGGAGCATAAAATTAAAAAAAAAGGTTATTATTTTTTGAACAACTTTTTTTTATATGAAATTTTCTAAACATTCAAGATTATGAATAAAATAAATTTAAAAATAAAAAAATATTTTAAATATAATTTTAAATCCATAATTATCAAAAAAAATTATTATAACATATTATTTTTTATTTGAAAAAAATAAGAGTTTTTTTATTGAAAAAAATGCATTATAGATAGATTAGATGAAGTTTTTATTTATTAATTATTTTTAATATATATAATATATATTTTTATTAATTATTATATTCATTAGTTGTATTGAGTGATTGGTTAGTTCTGTAATTATTTACATTCTTCATGGACATACAACTAAATTTCTTTGTCTTAAAAATCATATTTTTTTCTAAAAAAATCATCTATATATTTTTGTCAAATTTAAAAAATATCAATGTCAATGATTTTTCAATAATTTAACATATTTTGTTGTTACTACATGAATAATTGGAAAAAAATGTTATGTTTTGAACATCATTAAAATGCAACCAATGTGTTTCAATTTTTTTTAATGATTTATCAAAAAACATTAAAATATGCTTGATATCAATGAGAATTATGATTAAAATACAATTTTTTTCCAATTTTCATTTGTTATAAAAGCCATAAACAAAGCAATGTTCAAGTTTATATCATATTATTAATTCTTGTAAATCAAACTATTTATTATGTGATCCCAAGCTTTTGTTTTTAAAACAATAAAAAAATTATGATTTTGCAAAAATAATATAATCACTTTTTAATGCAATATATATAATTATAAATTTTATTTCAAATTGATATTCGTAATTTTTTGAATTTTTATATGATAAAAAAAAATTTTATTTTAAAAAATTTTATAATAAAAATATTGTGAAAAATAATCTTTCTATTCAAAAAATATTTTTTTATCAAACATAAAAATACATATTTTGATTGAAATAATATTTTTTTTTAATACAATAGAAAATATTAATTTTTAATGTATTTTCCTCTTTGGCCATCTATTGGACTAGAGGTCTAAAGTCTACTTTGATGGATTGACAATTTCAGTAGCCTCTACATTCTCTCTTAGTGGATCCAGCTATTTCTTGTACTACTAGGGCTTGTCTAGTCTCTTGCTCCGGCAGGCTCGACCATGCATCAGAGCTTTCCGACTCGCACCAGCTATTTTCTCTATAGTTTTTCTCTTAGCTATTTTCTCTCACCGTCTTGGCTTGGTACATCTATCTACATCTTCATTACTCAAATGTGAGTGTGGTATCACTTTAAATGCAATAGTGTTCATATGACTAGTTGTACATTTGGAGGTCATATAATAGTTATCCATGATGACATTAGGAATGTGGTGTTTGCTATAGCACAAGAGGATGGATACCTCACATGGAGTGAGTGTTGATATACCTTGCAGTCGACTAGGATTAGGGCATACCTATACTTGGTTGAGAGGACCAGGATACTGTGGCATATGTGGTGGTTACATATCCTATTGGTGACACAATTTCAGAGGGGGCGAGTGGAGCAGTATGCAAAGAGATCACCTCTTTGTTACTATAACTTTGGAGTTATATGGAACTATGGACACCAACTTCAATATGTTTGTGATGGAGTGTGCTAGAGCCTACCATACTAGGCGGCATGGGGTATCTACTTAGTTTATTGTATAATCTATTTTAGACACCGTGTTTCCATTGCTCTACAAAGAGCACTAGCTGGTGCAATCCATAGGAGAGCAATCATGTCAGGTTATTTATAATGATATCTTGTTATTTGTAGACCGCTTGATCTAGATAGTTTGGATATCTTAGTTGCAGTATGACATACTTTCCATTGTGATGTTATTGGGACCTAGCCCGGTTGGTTTCATGATTGTGCGACTTGATGGGATATTCCCATACTTTTTGTTATTTTACTATGTCATAATAATCTCTAGTATATTCTCTGGTCTTGAGTCAAGGTCAGGTCGGTCGGTTTGAGGACAGTTTTCTACGGGTTACTAGCATTCATGGAACTTGTATGAGCATTTTCACAGCAATCCCGAAAATTAGGTTTACGGTAAAAATCTCCATCCTTCAGTTTTTAAGCCAAGTTTTTAGACTTTCACCTCTTTGTTGGAATTTTACTTAGTTTCTTTTATTTGAACTTTGATCGTTTTCCATTGTAAAGATTTGAGAACCAGCACAAATTAACCCTAAAATTGGGAAAGGAATTTTTTTTGTAAATAATTGACCGATTACCATCACTTTTATGGGTTTCATAACTTGAACCCCACAAATGACCGCCTCAAGTGTCACTCAATAAAATACTTTGGATACTTTGGAGTCTTGTGCTGTTGCACGATCCGTTTCACTCGCACACTGTACTTATGGCATAAGGTGTCTTCGAGGAACATCTAGGAGTGTTGTACGCTGTGACGTTATCATTTGTCTAAAGTTGAATGTAAATAGATAATTCTTTTCGTTATTCAATTTGATTTGAACACTGTAGAGATATATAATAAATTTGTTATTTTTAATATTTAGAGTGATTTTTATCAAATTTAACATATGAGTCAAGTTTTTTTTATTCAAATTTTTTGTTTTTTTTTACATTCCGTTCTATTGGAATTTTTTTAAATCAAAATAGAAAATTATGAGTATTTTTAGATCTAAGGGTTTTGATAGATAATATTTCTTATATTTTTTTTTTCCAGTTATAGCTTCATAATCTTTGTGCATTTTGCCCACTTGACTCATTCCCCATCGGGGAGTAAAGAATCAAAGACATACCATACATGATGTATGATACAACACTCTTGACCACTAGGGATGCGCACATGAGACGGTTAATCATATTGACATTTGTCACTTTGGGATCACATAGACAACATTGATACTTCCGAAGATTATTTTGTAAGACCCATGGTTATATATACAGAATAAAATATAAGTATATCTAAATTGTGACTAAATTTATCTTAGTCATGACTATATTAAACTAATCATGGTTAAATTGGAGAAAAAAGAGATGTGTTGTCGTGTTGTGACGCGGCTACTATGAGAAGATGATGACATGTGTCATCTTCAGAGCTATTGTCATGACGGCGATACTTTAGATTAGGATAACCGACGGCGCACTGTAAGGTTGTTAAGAGTCCACCGTTGGATCAATGTTGTAGGGTCAGGATGTTGAAAAGGCTCCAAGAGATATTATCTTGGACCTTATCAGATATAAAGCGCAGTCAGGATGGAAAGGGTATGGGAGAGAGCTAGACACATCACTTTGCTGACTAAAGAGCTTATCTGATCGAAATGGAGCCGATGTAGGACATGGATAGAGGACAACATGATCCTCCAGATGTACTGATGTCCAATCCATTTGTGATCAACATCCGGTGTCTTCATCATGATCACTTTGGGCGTGGTTAGTGTATCATTTTGGAGATAAGTTTATGTAACAAGTGATAAACTCTCCAGACCCGATTATTCTTGCAGTTGTTTCCTTCGGCGCAATTTGGAACGTAACAGTATACATTTTGATTTAGTTTGGGCGCTATGGATCTGAACTTACCAGTAGTGGTGGCTTTCAACACATGGGTTCCAATCCATCACTATTGCTTACCGAAAACAAGCCATAGGGAGTTGATTGTTAGGAACTTTTTGAGGAGTATTATTCTCAAGTTATAAACTCCCCGATTCCGTTTGTAGTTCCGTTCATACTTAGCCGGTTTCGAGTTGTCATTTTGACTCTTTATTAGTGGCAACTCGTATTGTGTATAGGATGGCTAAGTAGTGTGTTTAGGATAGTTGTAAAGCTCTAAGTTAAAATGGAGCTAATTTGGCCACACTAGAGATCAAAATAACACCTTTCATTCTCATTGGTCTTGGAGTTTGGGCCAATGAAGGCACTTGGACAACTTCTTCGAGGTTTTGAGCAATTTTGGAGACATTCTAGGGAGACAATCTGAGATTTGATGATAGGGTTGGAGAGCTGACATGATGAGCTACGACGTGGGCTCAAGAATGGATGGATTTGAAGGATTTGTCATTCTGAAATGGTGATTCAAAGATAGAGTGACAAATTTAGACCTTTGAGTGTATTTGGGGTGTTTCTGAGAATCTTACGGAGGTTTTGGGAGATCTGAGTTGAATGTGATATATTTACGACTCAGGCTTGCGTTTGGATCGAAATTTCGACTCAATTGGATGAGTTTTAAGTACGGAGTGATAACTTGAAGTTTGTGTATACCGTTAGAGTTGCAGGATTGCACTGACTGTCATGAAGTTAGTGCGGAGATCATATCTTTTGATATCAGAAAGTTCTGTCAATAAAACTTTGCATAGTTCAAGTTCTGATGATGAGTGACCTTCTCATGAAATCTGGGAGCAATTGAGTCAAGAATTGGGATGTGTGAGGGGTTTTTTACACATGGGTCTGCATATCACCTTGTGATACAGTGTGCAAATCAACAATTGTTCTGAGAGATCTAGAGGAGAAAAAAATTTGAAACTTTTATGAGAGATTGAAATGGTGGTGAAGAAATTTTTTGTAAATTTTAAGCGATAATTATTGGTCGAATCATTGGCTATCATAATCTTCTTCCGCTGAAGTTTTATCGGTTTATAACGAACTCGAATGTGGAGGAGAAGAAGAAGAAATTGTCAACTCACAAGAGGTTCTAGATGGTTCTTCTACAGCCAGGCGCTTGGGCATTCTCAGAGCAAAGAAATGTCCATGCGACAGTGCTCTACCCTTGACGTAATAGCCCGTAGTGCATGTCTACTAGGAGACACGCAATACATGCAAATATTCACTACTCTCCTATAGGTCTAGAGGGACGGAGAAGGCTAGATTAACCGAAAGAACTAGGTTATCGGTTCGAGTAATTGAACGGTTAGTTCATGAGTACTCTCCCAAGCTAATTTTCCAATCTTTTGGGAAATAACCTCGAGAGAATTTAAAGTAACCTTAACTGCGCAATAATACCCGGAGAACCCATCAATCTTTGAAACAAGGACACCAAGTAATATAGCAAAAAGGAATAAAATAGCTCGACAAGTCGAACATGGACGAATCCAAAAGGCTAAAAAGTCTCCAATAGCATCAGAATGGGAAATATGTGATATTACTAGCGCTATAGTGAGAGCAATGCATACACTTGGTCTAAAATATACTAAAGAGAGTAATAACCCTTGTTGTCTAGTATGGTATGATCTCTTACTCTCTCCGTAAACATGTGCATAATAGTTCCATATAGGCAGTCCGATAGGCTTCCCACATGGTGTATTCATAGCAGCTCACATATAACAATTAGTTATCAAAAGAAACACACCCCGTTGTTTGACTTGAGTAACTCAAGATTATTTGGATAGATATCCACATCGCTCTAGAAAAGAACTCAAGATTTCGCTTCCAACGATAGAATGAGAGGAATCGTGTAGGAGGCAGACCTGTAGCTTGATGCCACGGAAGTGAACTCTGACACAGACAACTTTGACTTTATGTTGACATCCTAGTTCCAACAACACGGGAACCTTTGAAAGGTCGGTCCTTCGGTCCCCTTCGGTTGAGTCTGCAGACCCCGGGCCCTGGCTGAGCGCGAATATTAGATTCTGTGCAAAACTGCAAGTTGCAGTTTTGTACAGAATGTGGAATCTGGATGACAGGAAATCAGTGCCCGATGAGCTTGTGGGCTGCTGATCATCACACACAAGGACAAGGACGGGAGTAGACATGGAGCTGGTCGGAACATTTGAGCTTCAAGCGGCGGCGAATGCTCGAGAATTTCAAGTTCGTCGAGGCTGGAGCAGAGCAGAGCGGCGCGAATCGGATGGAGTCGGATCAAAGCACAGCTGCAGAAGCGGGAGGAGCAAGAATGAATCCGAGAAGCTGGTGTCTTAACGTGGTCGTGGTCCTGCTCTGCTGCTTCTGCCGGGAGACATGGGGGCGAGGCCCCGAGGACTTGGAGCAGAATGCCGCCGTGCAGAGATTCAGAACTTATTTGCGCATCCCGACGGTGCAACCGGAGCCGGATTACGCCCCGGCCATCGACTTTCTGCTGGGCCAGGCGCAGGAGGTCGGGCTGGCCGCCAGAGTGCTGGAATTCGTGGCGAACAAACCCCTTCTCGTGATGACATGGAAGGGGTCGTCGCAGCAGAGATTGCAGTCCGTGATCCTGAACTCGCACATGGACGTGGTGCCCGTGGAGGCGGATAAGTGGATTTATCCTCCGTTCGAAGCTCACATGGACGAGGACGGGAACATCTTCGCCCGAGGGTCGCAGGACATGAAGGTGGTGGGGATGATGTACCTGGAAGCCATCAGAATTCTCAAGGCCAGGGGCTGGGCTCCGGTGAGAGATCTCCACGTGCTTTGGGTCCCGGATGAAGAGATTGGGGGCAACGACGGATGGGGCAAATTCGCAGAGTCCCAAGAGTTCGTGGATCTGAATGCTGGCATTGTGTTGGACGAGGGTCACATTTCCTACAACCAGACTTACATTGTCGACTATGGAGAGAAGGCCATGTGGTGGTTGGTCATTCAGGCTTTCGGTGAAACTGGGCACGGGTCCATATACTTTGACAACAGCGCCTCCGAAAATCTCTTCAAGAGCATTGCATCCATAAACGCTTTCAGAGACTCGCAGATGAACTTGGTCAAAGCAGGCATTAAGCCCTTGGAGGAAGTTGTGGTGGTCAATTCTGTTTTTCTCAAATCCGGGTCTCCTACTCCTGATGTACTTGACTCACTCGGTTCTCCCGCCATTTATTTCCTGGCTTCTTTTACTTTGAAGTGAACTGATGCATGTCGGATTCTTAAGTTTCATTTGTGGTACGCATGTACTATCAAGATGTGCCTGCAGTGGTCTCGAAACCTACTCCTAACATGGAGCACATACTCTTGACCATGGCATTAGGGATTTACGATGAACATTCAGCCATCAGTGGTGGAGGCCGGATTTGATGTGCGGGTGCCTCCAATTGCAGAGATGGGCGCATTTATGAACAAACGCATTGCTGAGGAGTGGGCTCCCAAAAGTCGAAACATGACTTTTTATGTGAGTGTCGGTTCTCTAACTGTTGCGCCAGACTCTGTCGAACCGAGCACTCAATCCACATGGTCGCTTGACTATTCTCTAGCGTTGCTAAATTTTCACAAGGCTACGCTTTCTGAATTCCAAGCTTCCCTCGGGAGCAAGCTAAGCCTCCTTCATTACAACTGAACGGTTAATACTTGACCTTCGTTAATGAATGTCATACTCCATAGGTTGAGATACTTCGTAATAGGCGGCTGTAGGAGTCAGGCTCGAACTTAGCAAGGCTAGCGCTTTAGTAATGCGAAACCAGTGATCTCCATGCCAACCTCTTTAGTCTGCTTGACTGGCCGGCACTGCTGGGATCTTAAGGAAAATGAGTGTTCATGATTCTCCGTTGTGAGGAAGGGAAAAATTTAAGCTCCTTGTTGCTTTTGGATGTGCCAGTTTACGGTCAAAACGGAGACCAAAAATGGTGATGTCCCCGTGACGATAGCAGATGACTCGAATCCATGGTGGGCACTTCTGAAGAAGGCGGTCTCTAAATTCAATGCAACTCTTTCACCGACAATCGCCAACGGAGCTTCGGATTCTCGCTTTGCCCGGATGCAAGGAGTGAGCGCTTTGGGAATAACTGCTATACAAGATGTGCCCTTCCTTATACACAGTAACAATGAGGTAATTGCCGTATGGAACACAATAGAGACTCTTTAGGCACATCGCATAGATCATCACCTAGGCTGGCAGCAGGTGGCCCTTCGGGTATGAGATATGAGTACTTTAGACAGTGATTTATCCCTGAGGACCCTGCCAGTGGTTTCTCACAGCTATTTGCAATGTGTGACTCTCTAGCGCAAAGACTCATACACCACAGGCTAATGGAGGTTTTGGCAACTAGCCATCTATTGGCCATGGCCGAAGATGATGGAGGCCAGCCAATAGATGAGATACTTCTTCGCCTAGTTAGTAGGACTATTGTTTTACAGTTCAGAACTAGTTTTACAAATCATCTTCATCCCCACTAGTTCGGTGTGGCAATCCGAGGAGGCAGTGAGACAGTAGCTAATGGCCTTTGTGCTATACTAGACTTGCATCCGGAATAGATTGTTGGTACACTAGACCTGCATCCAGAGTGGGTTATGCTAGAAGTAGACATGGAGAATGCCTTCAATGTACATCAAGAGAAGTTATCTTTTCTGAGTTGTTGGCCTCAAATTCTCCAATAGATGCTATCGTTTGCTAGACGTTTCTACAGTCTCTCTACTCATCTATTTTATCAAGGAATAGAGAAGATTCTTTCTCCATAGTAACGAGACAGGGTGATCCTATCTTCACCATAGCCCACTACCAAGCATTCCGAGCAGTAGCAGAGCGATTCCCTGGCATACTTACACCTTCTTTACACAAAGACACCCACATTGTCAGCCCAGCTGATTAGGTTACAGATATCTTGGATTACTGAAGAGACCAGATACTGGCCATAGGTTTGCATGTTAGAGTGTCCAAGTGTAGAGCTTGGTCACCATCCGGTTTGCCATTGTCATTTGTCTCTCCATAAGATTTAACTCCACCTCCCCAAGGCCTTAAAGCGCTAGGGGTGCCCTTTGGCATAGACGACTTACTCTCTACATACTTAGAGAATTGCCTTTTTGAGCATACTAAGTATGTCCATTTTTTGCCAAAGTTTGGAGACTCCTCTATATGTCATTTTCCAAAAGCCCCTCTTAGTTGCAAAAGAGCATGCTCCCACCTGTTCCTTTAGGTACAAGTTGAGAGATGTAGACGACATACTCGTGGGCATCTTTGAGAGACTCTTAGGCTCAAAAGGAGCTCCTGCTAGCACATAGCTTTCTTGGCAGAACAAATTTGGAGGGGTAGGGCTCACATTAGGCTTTACCCTGTATCCTATCGCTTTCTTGGGATGCCTAGCATTTGTGATCTCCTCTATTGCGTTTACATTCACAGTTTATCTTGCCAGATTTTGCACTTCATGTGCAGGATGGAACTCTCTCCCTTCAAATTGCACTCTAGGACTGATGAGTACAGTTACCATCTGCAACACAAGCTCATATGCCGACATTTGCACCCTCATAGATGAACTCGAGACTCAAGTGCAAAAGGTCAGTGGATCATTAATATCAACATGTCTCCATGACATTCTGGGATAATGATTCACTTTCACCAGAGACTAGAGCTCGATTATGCTCTTGTGGATGAGCTTGGCTTGCACTATCCTCAACTCTTTGCATTGCACCATCGTGCTTTGTACGATTCATAGTGAATCGTACACGACTAGATCTTCCTCAAACTCTAATGTAAGGCCTTACACATTGCTCCTGGAAAGCAATGTGTAAGGCCTGGCCATGGAAGTTTTTTAATTGTCTACTCCCTTGTTTTGTGTAGTTGCTGACATCAACCGCAGACACAGAGTGTAGTAGCACTACCACCATACCGGAGACGTGGTTTGTTGCAAACCTCCATCAAAGGATAGGAGTTGCTCTACAAAAAGTTTAGGCAGAATTACTTCAATGTCGCGTCTTAGCATTGAGTATTTCTTTGGGTTCTGGTCCTAGACGGACTTTCTATGTCTTTCTATAGCTGAGTTGGTCAGGCATTCATAGGGTTTTTGACTTCCTAGTTTAGGCTTCGTCACACTTCTTTCTACTGTTTTTGCGTGGGCTTCCCATCCCCTGCTATACTTTAATGATATAGAATACAACGTCAATCTGTTGAAATCATCTGCTTGTGGAGGGTCCCACCATCCTCTTCTGCGAGATGAGGATGGTGGATCGGTAATGGGGATCCTTAGTGCTAACTTGCATCATGCGATGTGAATTTTGATTAACGGCCAGGTCATGAACGGTTATGAGTTTCTGAAGGGGATCAAGGTTGTCGAGGAGATCATGGACTTATATGGAAGCTTCTCTGGATCTTTGCCATCAGGCAGAGGGCAAGTAACAGAAACTCAGTCGACCTTATGACTGAGTGCTTTCTCTACCATCACCAAGTGCCTGGGAGAGTCGTGCAGGAACTCCAACCACGGTCACAAGACTAACAGATATATCGAGCGTGAGTGCGAGACTTTCTGAAGGATCCATCTTCGGAGAGCAAGTATTCGAGCTGCATTCGACGATTGAGATGAGGTTCTTTCAAAGTATGTGCGGGACGTAATCAGAGGAGTTTTTCCCGTGATTAGGTTGTACGCCCCAAGATTGCTTTCCTTCCTGTCTTAAATTTTTCTCGTCATGTTATACTAGCAGTTTGACAACGTCTCATCTTTTTCGCCACATGTAATATGGGTAGGAATCGTGTGTAGTAAAATCTGTGTGAGAAATGCATAGTAGCTCTCTATATTCATCCACTGAATGATTCGAACATCTGGCTCATCGTTGAACACCTCCGAAACAACCGTCATGGAGCTGTCAATTTTTTGACTGCAGTGTAACTTTTTCCTGAACGTAGATTCAGCTGAGGAACTTCCATGTTTACTTCAGTGGTGAAACGCTCCATCAAAGCTGACCGTGGTGAGTCGATTTTAGCTATGGCTTAATGAATGAAGTGGTCATGCGTGGTTCAGTAACATAATTATATAAACCACTAAGCTGCAAGCTACAGATGCAGCAATAATCCACAGTCGTGATGATTCAAACCGCTGACTGCTTTTCCCCAGTTCCCGCCGTCACGAGCAACTTAGGGAGTAAAGATAACTGCCATGGCTTGGCACTTCAATGGAAAGAACACCATCCTCGATCTCCAGTGACTCATTCGTCCAAGCCTCGGTACCCAAACATTTCCAGAGGCTTTGAGGATCCCTTTGCCTCAGAGCTTGTATAATCTGGTCTATTGGAATCGCAAGAGTCTTCTTTCTCCTCCCTAAGTTGAATATAGCTAGATACACTTGCCCTGATTCCCACATGGAAATGATCAAGTCTTGTGAGGCGTGGAGATTATTGGTTGCAACTTTTCCGAGAATATGATGACTCGGTTCGTAAGTAACTTACATCAAAGCGACTTCCAGACGATCACTGCAGCTCAGAAGAAAGTAGATACAAGGAAAGGGCTGGTTTCAGGAGTATTTCGGGTCACCTGACTCCCCACATGCTGCCCACACCCGCTTGTCGTCTGAGTCTACGTTCGTTGTCCAAGCTTTTATCCGTTCGATAGCAGATGACGGGTATTGAACATTCACCTGAACAGAGTTTTGCCAACGCGAGTATCATTTACATGTTATTTGTCCACGCATTTCATCTGCTGTTCAGAGTTTAGTTTCAAGATGTCTTTGAAAAGTGTCCTTGGTAAGATGTGTACCTCCATGTTGTTGTGGCTTTTGGCATTGATCTCCAGCATAATGCTGTTGGTGATGAGTGAAAGTGTGAAGTTATCCATGTTCCGAAGATCACCTCCATAAAACAGGGGTGATTTTGCAACTGCCCAAAGCGTCATCTGTGCCATGCGGTCCATGTCACAGTCAGTCACAACTAATAATTTCAAGGGTGGCTTTTCTGGTCGACTACTCTTGGCTTTCATCAGAGAAACAAGCTGTCAAATGCGACTTGAAAATGAGGACTCGTTTCACTTACCAGAGTTCTCTGCTCCGTCTCCGATAGTTCACATCTTCGGTGGGGACCCTGGTTTGAGTCTGCGTTTCAAGTAACTCATACAAATTATTGAGCAAAATTTTCTAGATCGCTCGCATGCATTCTACGCAACTCGTCCATGACATCGAGTGCAAAGACTCCGTGGATGGTCAAGGGAGTTGGCAGAGATGTGATTGGGTACCAGGTAGAACGTCATCCACAGTTCTCACATGATCCAGTAGGCACGCAAAAGCTTACAATTTGCAGGAAGACTAAGACCATCGTAGAGTAAAGTAGTCGGAGACAAGATATATAATACCAGGATCGGTGAGCCATCCCAGTGGTAGTATGTCAAGATCTGGCCATGAGTAGCCCCTTAGACCCGAAGCTCCAGTCAGTCCAGAAGACACAATATCTCTGCGAGCAGACATCCGAGGTTGTAAAGCATCGACACAGACATCTGAATACAATTGGACAAATCCATCGACTACCGAGTCCGAAATATTTCCAAGAATTGTACGGGTTGCTAACAGATGACATCCAGAGGTGCGAGAAACAGACGTCAACATTGGTGTAAAATGTCAGTGAATGCTTTCATTGAGGCACAAATTATTAGAATGCCAAAGAATGCCCACCAACCTGGCTACATCAAAGTGATTTCGCACTTGATTCCACTGGTCCCAGGTATCTCCTGTAACACGGTATGCGTTGACGTATTGGCCCACCTGGTTTGCCAACTCTGTGCTGGTTCCGACGCCCGGTGATAGAGAATACAAAACAGGTCTTGCCAAGTCGGCGAGAATCTGCACGTCCAGCCATTAATGGACCCAGCGTCAGGTTGTGACTTTCACATTGGACGGTGGAACTGAAATGCCATACAATATAGTGTACAAAGAGGCTCATGGTTAGCGAACCTCTGACACTGTTATGACCTCTGCAAGCTCCAGGTCTGTTCCGAATACGCAGTCATGCTTCACTGCCAGGGGTGATTCAAGTGAAGCTGGTTCAGTTGGCCAAGATCCAAAGGGCCGGCACAAGCAGTTTTCAGCAACTCTTGGGGTAGATGGGAGGAAGTAGTAATACTGCTCCTAAAATGGCGAAAGATACAAAATCACCATTCCAGAATCCAGCTCTATATAGTGGAACTGCGTAACTGATCTTCACAGGGCCAAGTGTCAGATTCAGTCAGCTAAAAGGATCAGATCGACTGGTGGTAGTCTCACTGGACAAACCCAGCTTACGAGAGGAAGCGTACCAAAATCAACTCCCCAGGTAGCATATTGTTCATAGAGAGACCGAATGAAAGCCCGTCCTCCATGAATGCTGGTGTTGACGCCGACAAAAGACTTGGGCATCCATTTGCAGGTGTCGTCCAGTCGAGCTATACTCTGGGCCCTTGCATTCTGCAGGCATATACAACAACAGCAACAATTGTATTGTATTATACCGATTCCTAAATACTAGCGGGAGCTGACAGACAAAGCTGGATCCGTCTCCAGCATTTGTTTCAAAATCTATGACGGTAATTAGGCTTTCCGCAGGAAGTCATGGAGTATGCAGGAATGCATGCAGGCATGTGAGACAAATGCATGAGAAGCTGGTCTGAGAGTACAGTATATAACCTCAGTTCCGAGAATGGGCGTATTTGCATCGACAGCAGCCAAACTGATTCCTCGCATGACGTGAATTCCAAATTTTAGGCCTAGAGAATGAACTCTCTCGGCCACTAAACTGAACCCCAGTCCTCCTTTCGAAGACGGCCATCTCGTGGGGTCCGGCTGGAGCCGTCCCCATTGATCTATAACATCCGTTCCACCGTGAACTGATGCCCCGGTCTCATTCTTCCGATACCATAAGAAATCCACCACCACATACTGCATCCACAGATACCAACCGAAGCAGTTTTCATCTTCTAACATTGAATCGATCCTGGACTGACAAGTTAGTAGTCTCCTAATCCTCACATGTAACACGTAAGAGGTGCAATCATTGCACTCTCAATAATTTGAAGACTGTTTCTTCTAAATGACGAAACCGGTACAACTTCCACACACAAACGGACCAGTCCGCTTTGTTGCATGTTCAGTCACGACTGAGCGCAGCCTCATCTACATCATATCTGCATGTCAGTAAGGTTGTTTACTTTGCCCGCTTGAAACAGCCGACCATGCAGATGTAGATGTACAGAGCACATAGGATGACCTGACCCGGTTGCTTCCACTGCAGGCGATGAAGTGCCTGTAAGAGGGTATTAAGGTCCAGGTCGAAATATGACAATGAAAAATATCAGACACCCAAATAAAAGTAAACGGCATATACCAGTCTCCCCGAGCATCATGTCGGATGCAGGTGCATACTGCAATTCTGGGACGCATGCACGTCAACGTACGATCAGCCATTTCTGTTGAGACGCCCACCGTAGGACAGTGACTCCTAGTATTCATTTATGGAGTTGCTAAGCATTCATGGAAGAAAAGTCGAAACTTATCTTGTATTGTCGAGCAAAGCTGCAAGTCACTGGTTGGCGAAATGAGTGCAAGGACGATTAAAGAGGCGGGCGATCTATCAATCATTGACAGTTGATAAGCCCAAGCACCAACGCTCCTGGTGTTCCTCATTGCACAACTTTTTCATTCCTGTACTCAGTACTACATTCACTCTGAGTCACTCCAGCGGCAGCTTAACTCCTGTCCCTGGAGCTATCGTAATGTCTATTGAAGGGGTATGGAAGCTCACCTCGTATCCCCGTTCGAGCAAGTTCTTAGCAACGTACTCCGCATTGTCAAGGAATTCCTGCTCAGTGACGAGCCACGAGAAAGAATCGTAGGAGTTCCAGCCCCTCGGAGGGGAGGCAGCACGTCCCGTTGCTCCGTCATACAGGAGGGCTGCTGCTGCAGGCTTCTGTTTCTGCGCCTGGCAAATTGCTACTCCATTTGAAGTCAACGCTCTGCAGCTCAAAGGTCGAGGGTCAAACCTGTGGATCCTCAAAACATTTCTTCAGGAGATTTTAAAAGTCACTGCAGGAATCGGGTCAATCTCTAGACCTGTGGTCGTCAGCACCATGCGCGAGCTCATACTTCTGACGCTCGAATATTCCACGAGCCATGACAAAGCTAAATAAATATGAGCAGTGTGAACATTTTCGAGCTCATCGTCTGCAATTGAAGCATTAGTTTGGTTACGCTCTGCGTGCACGTGCATGGAAGATCGAAATTCATCTCGAGCAACTCTTCAACTTAATGAGTCTGTGAACGGCACGAATCTCGAAACAAAGATTCTTCTGGACTCATTTGTCCTTTTTCTAGGCTCTGTCATTACTGCGCTCTAGTACAGGTTTCTGATGATAGCCATTGCCAAGAAGTTTCATGTTGAAAATCGCAGCAGCAGAATTCAGTACCGTTGAAGAAGCAAGTACATTCTTGCTTATTTCACCGACCTTCACGTGATCGACTTCAGCTCTATTTCTGTTCTCGCTTAATCAATTTACTCTGCTGTGCTTGCGACCATCCTCGCCTAAAGCTGGTACAATGCTTGGAAGACATTATGATGCTCTGAGAGCCTTAAGGGACAGACTGACTGACACCAGATTCTTACTGTCGACCATGACAAAGAGAGTCGACAAGGCTATGAAAGTCGGTTTGCTGTAGACGGCGAGCTAGTGGTCAGATTTATGATCAGATAATGTGAAAGAGTCTTGAGAGGGAGAAACTCACGCGCAGAAAACGAACGTGAAGAAGAGGAAGAACACAGACCCGCTGGAGAATTTCGCCGGCATGGTTTTACTGCCCGGTGCAGTGCAGTTACTGCAGTCCTGGAGGTATGGATCGGACACGTCTCTGAGCGAAGTGCCGGACCAGCTTTGTGTACATACAGGCAAGGAAGAAGTGAAATACTGCAAAGATACCAAGGTCCGGAATTCGAAGGTCGAAAATTCCGAACGTTTGTGGCTGGTCCTAGCAATTGGCATGCAATATCGTTTCAAAACGTGAACGTCTCGTTCCCCTGACTCCACTCTCCTCCTCCTCCTCCTCTCCAACAGCATTCATTTGACTCAGACTCAAGAGGAGACATACAGCGGTACCTCGTCCATCGATCCATTCAGAAGTCTGTACTGCACTGTTGGGACTGGGTCCATGGACTCCATGGCCGTGCCAACCTCCTGATCTGAGATACGCAACGACGGCTCCGAGTGACAACTCGCCAACTCCAACTGACCGTGCATTTTCTGCCGGTAGTTGAAGGACGGAAGGCATTGCAAGATGGAATCATCGGATCACGAGAAGGTAGTGTTGGCCCCGTACGTACTTGTTTTGGTACCTGGCATGTAACTCGTGGGGGGGATTGCATTGCTTCCTCCTGCTTCGCACTAACTCTGAGAGCAAAGCTTTTATTCAATCCTGAGTTGGTATCTCTTCTAGTCTGCACTCTCGGATAGGACGGCGTCGGAGGGAGGGATGCAACAAGCTTTCTAGGGACCCGAGCTTGAACGTTCCTAGGGGCCGGATCTCTTGGGATCACTTCAGTGAGAACGCATCCTTGCTTCGCAACCGTAAGCACACGATTCTTCTTCCGTAAGAGACTCACTCGCACATGTACAAGACTGGGCATTGAAGGATTGAGGGAGAAGGATTTATCCGTAAGCGTGGTTGGTGCCCCAAGTGCAGAACAATAAGTGACATTATCGAGGCTTACATAATATAAACGTAGATGCAGGTAGGGTGTGAGGAGGAATTCTATATGCACACTAGATGCTCCTCAGTAACGAGAAAATCCGATGAGCATTTGGACTGAGCAAACTTGGTTTGAGAGTGGAAACTCTCGGAGAGAGAAGTTACTATTTTCTGTTCCATGTAGTGGCGAACTCAAGCTGAACTTGCCGTTGCAGGTGATATGAGGCGATCACCTCCACTCCCAACAACTGCAGCTCCTCCTTACACCGCTACTGCCGTGGGACCATTCCTCTAAAGCGAGAGCATTTGCTAGGGATGTGCAGATTTTCTAGTGTGTCCAAAGCCTAACCCCATCATCAGCTACTGAGATTTGTTGCAAACGTGGGAAGTCCCATCAGTACTAAAGAAGTGACAGACACAAATAATGCAAGTTGAGACATTTTTAAAATAAACTTATTTAAAACATGATTGTACAACTCTTTGGATTGTTATTACAACGGCTCTTCCTGTACTGCAATGCCGCAGTCTCGTCATAGAAGATCATTTCTTAGCAAGAGGCGTTCAAACTTCCAAACTTCTCTTGCCAAATTGAAAGTGGATCGGAGAGTCAAGGGTTGCACACACAATTTGTAAGTCTGGCGACTGGTAGATAGATATCTGTGCGGGCTGGACCAACACATGATACCAACCCACACATGATATGTGTGGGTCTCACACACACACACACATAACAGGTTCACTAGACGCAGCTCACCAGATGCTTGCATATGTGCCACTAATTGGCCACTCATCACCAGCTTTTGATTGACTGCGGACTGGAATTCGTTAATCCAAAGGAGTAGAAAATTTGTTGACAGAAAAGTTTGGTGGCGACGGTAGTCATGAGGAGGTCTACAACTCGTGGAGCCTACGTTCAGAATCGCCAAATTGTAGTGTAGGAACACATCATTCACAAAAGAAAGAATGCATCAAAACTGCTCCCCACCAAATCTGGAATGAATGAATCTAGACGTGACCTTTGGGAGAAATAGAGTAGAAAAATGTACTATATTTTCTTGCATATTGTGTGTCCATACTTTGAAAAACATGGAGAGTGAATAGTACATTCCCTTAGTCTTTCAATTTGGGTTCCATTGGTACCTAAATTGAATACTATGGACAATGATATAGTGAGATATGAATATTTTTGGTTTTTTAGGGTTTTGAATGATTTTTCTTCAATTAGTCATATGGGTGAGGTTTTTTTTTTCCAACCTTTTCCTTTTCATGCATTGGTTCTATTAGAACCTAGTTGGAAAGTTATGGAGATGTGAATAAAAAGTTATGAGTGTTTTTAGATTTTAGGGTTTCCATAGTTAGCATTTCCTAATGTGAAGTGGGGTGTTAGGGGGTTGTGGTTCTGCAGGTGGGAGTACATACATGATGGAGTGATGGGTTTCTTTATCGTTCTCTTTGTGCTAGTTATAGCTTCACTTTCCCTCATGGGGCCGCCAAAAGCGGTGCGTGATACATCATGTCCGGTGTGTCATTGTCTCTTTACCTCGCAAGGAGTAAAGACCCACGTGGGAAAGATGCACAAAGATTATGATTGGACTACTTGGGATGCGCATGTGAGGAGGACGGTCACATCAAATCGGTATTCGTCATTTCGGGGAACACGCATACTACATCGACTCCTTCGTTAAGCATTCCGGCTATACAGATCGGGTCATGGGAGTGGTTAGCTTCCCATGCAGATTCGATTCTAGAGCCTTTTGAGACTAGGTTTCCATGTCCACGTTTATTCCATAGGCCTCCTCGTGCACTCCATGACGAGGCTAGACGTGCTTTTTGCTTACCGCTCGATCGGTTGGCTCGTGATCCCATGTACGAATTAGCATGATTTTTGTTTTTATTGTTTCTGCGATCGTGTCTACGTTATACTAGAGGGGACGTGTTGGACATAGGAAGGTGGCAGCTAGATTTCGGAGATTCCGAGCAGGGGATTGGACTACATTGCAGGAGGAGTCTATTCGGGCCACACAGGTTAGGAGTCGGGTTCAATCACATGATACTTTTGATTCGGCGCGATTGTGACGGTGTAGGATCTTGGGGCAGGCCGGGGAGTATAGCAGGGCTGCACGGGCCCTTCATCCTTTGTCCATGGCTAGTCCTACTGAGGAGACGATTTCTTCTTTACGCCTTCTACATCCGCCCATGGGCGAGGAGATACCATTAGAGGTCTTGGAGTATAAGCTAGAGGAGCCATTATGTCTTGATAGATCATTGTAACACTGAAGTCAAAGACTCCGGAATGACTTCCAAGATGAGAGATGTCTTCTCAAGACCTCTCCTTGCTTTATATACTGTAGGACTAGAGAAGTCCGAAATCCAAACTATGCCACATGGCTAACATGAGGTTTGTAACCAATTTTGGTTATCCATAGTTAGTTTAGCCAAAGCGTAGAGTGGTCACTAAATCACTAGTCTTCTTGCAACGTCCTCGTTGCAAGAAGACTCAAAAGTCTCTACAAGTATCTTGGTATTTATAAGATTTTCCAATGGTTCCCAAGTAGCTTCATAAAGTGGATAACCTTTCCATTGAACTAGATATTCCACTTTTTGGGTTCCATTCGACCTCTTGTCCGTTTCTTGAGGATTCTCTCAACCTCATATTCCTCTACACCATCAATCATGGCTGGTAAAGGAGGAGGTTGATGTGGGTTGCCAAAGGAATGAGATCATGGTGTATACTTCCTCAAGAGAGACACATGAAAAACGGGATGTATTTTCATGTGTGTTGGTAACTCTAACTTGTAGGCAACTTCTCCAATCCATTGGACAATCAAGAAAGGTCCAATAAACCGTGGACTTAACTTTCGAACCCCTGTTAATGACAAATTGGTAATAGACAACCACACCTGATTGCCTTTTTGAAACTCCACATGTCGTCGATGAGCATTAGCATATTATTTTTGATGATTTTGGGCAATGGCTAATTTTTGCTTTGCCTGATGCACTCCTCGTTGGACTCGTGCCACAAACTCGTTCACCGCTTCAACTTGGGTTGATGGTTCCTGCATGTGACCAACACTCACCAAGCTAGATGGTGTGATGGGGTGTTCTCCATACATCAAGAAGAAAGGGCTGACTTTTATGGATGCATTGATTGAGTTATTATAAGCAAACTCAATCAAGGGTAAAAGTGCATCCCAAACTTTTTGCTCCTCCAAAGTGAAAGCTCTAAAGATGTACTCAATAGTTTTATTTGCTCTTTCAGTTTGCCCATCCGTTTGAGGATGATAAGTTGTGGACATGGCTAGTTTTGTTTTGAATAGCCCAAATAGGGTTTTCCAAAACATGCTAGTAAATTGAGTGCCCCTATCGGTGATGAGAACTATAGCTAAACCATGTTGAGCAAAAACTGCATCCATATAAATTCGAGCAAGTTCAAAAAAAGAATCGCCCTTGTTGTGGGCATAATGTGGATCATCTTGCTCAATTTATCCATAAAAACGACTTTCTAATCATAACCCGTAGACGTCATTGGTAACTCACATACAATGTCCATACTGACGTGCTCCCATCTTCTAGTTGGTGTTGGTAGAGGTTGTAGTAGACCTGCTAGTTTCTGATTGCTAGCCTTATTTTGTTGACAAGCCACATAACTTCGAACATAGTTGGTGATGTCTTTTCTTAGTTTTGGCCAAAAGTATACTCGTTGGACGCCTTCAATGGTCTTCTCCACTCCTACATGGCCAGCAATAGCTGAATCAATTGCCTCCTCTAACACTGTTGTACGGAGAGCAACATCTGAGGGTATCCAAATCTTTTCCTTATAGAACGCCAATCCCCGTTCTAAATGTGCTCGACCCTACTGAAGGGCTTGTGCAATCTCTTCATCCTCCTTGGTAGCTCGATTCATGTTCTCCCACCATTCAGAATGAATCTTCACTTCCGTGATGTGATTAATGAATGACATTCGTGTCAATGCATCGACCAGCCGCTTCTTCCTCTCTACATACACTATCTTCATGTTGAAATGCTGTCGCCATTCAACCCAACGAATCTGTCGATTTGAGAGGTCCTTTTGAGTTTCTAAATAAACCAAAGGCTTGTGGTCTGTCTCAACCACAAACTCCTTATCTCCGAGATAGTGCTTCCAATGTTTAGTAGCCAACACAATGGCTAACTCCTCCCTCTCGGTGGTATGATAATTTTGCTCCGCCGGCAAAAGTTTCCGTGAAAAGAAAGCAATTGGGTGCCATGCATCTTTCCATTCCTGTTGTAACACTCCTCCAACTGCCACACCTGATGCATTTATAGCAAGTTTTGTTGATCTACCGGGTTCATACCATTTAAGGATTGGTGCATGTAAGAGCGCATCCTTCAAAGCATGAAATGCAATCTCTTGAGCTGTATCCCATTGCCATTTCTGCCCTTGACCTAAGAGATTTGTTTAAGCTTGAGCAATATGAGCAAAAGCTTCCACAAACCTTCTATAAAAGCCGGTTAACCCCAAGAAACTATGTAGTTGAGTCTGATTCTCTGGAGCACTCCAATTTTGAATGGCTTCCACTTTGTCGTTCATGACTTGGATGCCATCCGCACTTACTCTATGGCCTAAGTAATCTACTTCTCTTTTGCCAAACTCACATTTTGACATCTTAGCATACAGCTTATTTTCTCTCAACACTTGGAGTACTTCTTGCAAATGTTTATGATGATCTTGTAAGGACTTGCTATATATCAAGATATCATCTAAAAACACAATCACTTATTTATCTAGATATTTACGAAAAATATCATTCATCAGTCCCATGAATGTGGCAGGGGCATTGGTTAAACCAAATGGCATAACTAGATATTCAAAATGTCCATATCTAGTTAAAAAGTCTATCTTTTGTATGTCTTCATCCGCCATTCTGATCTGATTGTATCCGCTTCTAAGATCAAGTTTGGTGAAATACTTAGCTCCATGAAGTTGATCAAATAAGTCATCCATTCGAGGTAATGGATACTTATTTTTCACCGTTTGTTGATTTAGAGCACGATAGTCCATGCACATCCGCATGGAGCCGTCCTTCTTCTTCACGAACAACACTGGAGCTCCATATGGTGACAGACTAGGTTGGATATACCCCTTCTCCAACAACTCTTCCAATTGTGCCTTGCATTCCTCTAGCTCTAGTGCAAGTCGATAGGGACTTTTACAAGGAGGAGAACTTCTTGATAAGATCTCTATCTTGTGATCCACTCTCCTTCTTGGTGGTATACCTGGAGGCAAATCATCTGGAAAAATATCTTGAAACTCGTTCAAAATACAAGTTAACTCCTCGTGTATAAAAGATTGCTCTTTTGGAGCGCTTACATCTCTTATTAGGCCTAAAAAACATACATCTTTGTGACTGATAGTAGTTCTTCCTATCACATATAGAGATAAGGTTTTTTGTTCTGATCTAAGTCTATCTCCAAAGATCCTCCAACTTATAGTTTTTACTATCTTCCTTCGCCAATCTACCTCAGGATTATATTTTTCCATCCAAGGCATACCCAAAATAGCATCATAGCGAGCTAATCGAATTACTCTCCACTCCAACGATTCCTTGTATTGCCCAATCTTCAACTCCACTTTCCTAGAAATGCTCTCAATGCTCTCTGTTTGCCCATTTGGCAACTCTACCTTTTCACTCTCATCTTTCTTTAAAGCTAATCCCAACTTAATAGCAATAGATCGAGATATGAAATTTTCTGTAGCTCATGGATCAATCAATACTCTCACTTTTACTCCTTCTATCTCGCCATCCGTCACAATCAAACATGTTTACTTCTTTTTCAAACCATTTACCTCATGTTTGTGCTTCCTTCCCTCGCCTTTCCTCCTTTTCATCGAACCAGTAAGGCCACGAGGCAAGGTTACTGGTGCTCGTCGTTTCCCGGATTTCAATCGGTCACTTCGTCTCCACCTTCAAGATTGTTGAGAGCTCGTCGATAGGGAGGTCTAGCTCCTCTTGCTAGAACTCGGGTACGGCAATTCATGGCAATGTGATCAAATCTTCCATAATTATAGCATTGCCTCATTTCTCGTCTTCCCTCCACTCCGTCTCCTCCTCTTGAATTTGCTTCTCGATGAGGATTCGAGTTGCGACGATCTCCTCCTTGTGCGTTCACTCCCCTTGGAATGAAATCTTCTCTCCTCCTTATGTTGCCCAACTCCATATGCATTGGTCCATAGTATTGATTCGTGGGAACTGATACCTCTCCACCGTTGTGGTAGACGTTGGACATTCGTTGTGCACAAGCAATAGCCTCGTTCAAGTTGATTGGATTGTCCCGAATCACCTCCTGTTGAATCTTTTTCTTCAACCCTCTCTTGAATAAATCAAGGGCTTCAGCTCCACTCATATCTCATATCTGAATTCGAACATCTCAAAATTCCTCAATGTACTGCTCCACACTTCCCTTCTGTTCAAGTTTCCACAACCTCATCTGTGCCGTGATGATGGGATCCACTGCTTGAAAATTCTGAAGAAGACCTTGTTTCATTGCACTCCAAGTAATTTGTTGGCTTGACTCATTGAGCTCCATCATCCAACCCTGAAACCAAGTAGACGCTTTCTCCAACAACAAAGTACGAACAAAAAGACCTGCAATGTGATCGTTGATTTTGAACAAAGCAAGATGGTACTCCATTCTCTCAATCCAACCCTCCAAAACTCCCATGGTTTGACTTCCTCGGTAAGGTCCTATCTTACAAGCTTTTGTCATCTTTAGGATCATGGATGTCTGAAGATCTCTTGAAGCCCAAGCGGCTCGTTGAGCCGCTTGGGCTTCAAGAGCACGGGCTCTCACTGTTTCTTCATTGTCCACCATTGATGGTGACGTCTCTATCTCCATTTGAGTTTCTTTCATTCTCTCATTTTCCATTCCTCTCGTTTTTTGATTTGCTTTGTCAATTCTTGAGCTAACTCTTGTACTTGAGTCTGGCTTTGCTCAAATGCGTTTCTCAAATCTCTCAACTCTTGAATCATTTCTCTCAAAGTGTCTTCCATGATTCGTCTCCGTCCACTCTTTCTCAGTATAGGGTTAAGATGAACACTCTCCAATTTCTCAAGATTGGCAACACAAAAGGAATAGGTGATGCTATCACCTCGTGGTAATACTCCTCTCCAAAGTTTCTAATAACTAGGCTCCGAAACATAACTTTAGGATGATACACACAATAGATTTCACACCTTGTGTTGAATCTCACATGTGGTGGTCTATTGAGGTCCATCTTTAAACTAAAATGTATATTGTGAGATCCCAAGTAACATCATAGGTGACTATAGGTAAGATAACCGGATCTCGAGATCTCATCACTTGGTCCATGAAGTTGTCACCAAAATGATAAACCAAATACTGGGTCAACCTTGCTCTCTCAATGTATAACAATTTGACATGAAAAGGATTAAGAAATGGGAATCTCAGTACTATTCTATCTCCCCCATCCATAACCTGCACCCACAATAACCCCCTTCCACTACTTGCAACTCAATGCCCACTGCCAACGTCTAACAAACACTCTCTCCTCAAATAATTATACCAACCCAGACTATTCTTCCAAGAGGGGTGATCCACACTCATAGGAGCAATAAGCCTGCTCTGGTACCATTGTAACACTGAAGGCAAAGACTCCGGAATGACTTCCAAGATGAGAGATGTCTTCTCAAGTCCTCTCCTTGCTTTATATACTGTAGGACTAGAGAAGTCCAAAATCCAAACTATGCCACATGGCTAACATGCATAGGTTGCATGTTTTGTTATCTTATCCTAACCAATTCATGACAGACGTCTAGCACACAATTTGATCCACCAATGCATGGTAGTCATCTCGTCATTCACCTTTTGCTTTTTGGATAGTGCACACCACTATCTTGTCTTTTTGTGATCTAGTGACCACTCTACGCTTTGGCTAAACTAACTATGGCTAACCAAGATTGGTTACAATCATTATTTGCCCATTCTCTATGCAGAGCCCCACGTTTATACTCATGGGGTTTGTCATGGATGGTATATGAGCATCTTCGAGATTGTTTTCAGGCGGATGATCACTCTAGTGGTTTCACGGAGTTGTTCTAGGTGGCTGCATCAGTTGCGAGAGGGGAGATTCTGTTGTTAGTTAGTCATATTCTGGGTGCAAGTCGGCTTTTCACGATGGAGTAGGACATTGGAGGCATCAGACCGATTGCTATTGGAGAGGTCTTATTGCGATAAGTTAGTCGTACCGTTGTCTTGCAGCATCGCTCACACTTCCAAGAGCATCTTTGTCCACGTCAGTTTGGAGTCGCCACACCATGAGGTTGTGAGGCGATATTGTTGGGCATTAGAGCACTTTTAAATATCCATCCGGATTGGATTGTCTTGCAGGTGGACGTTGAGAACGCATTTAACGGCGTCTCGCGTGCATCCATTTTTAGAGAGCTTAGAGAAGCTGATGGACCCCTATCAAGCCTTATTCTTTTCGTACGGTCTTTCTACGGTTCACATTCTTCTCTATTTTATCAACATGGCTTTTCCGAGGAGGGAGTCACTATTCTACAGTCTGCCGCTGACACTCGACAGGGAGATCCTTTGGGAGGACCCCTATTTGCCATGGCTCATTATAGAGCTCTTTTGTCTACTGCTTTGGCCGTGCCCGGTTGTGTGTTCCCTTCCTTAGCGGATGATACACCCATTGTGGGCCTTGTAGACAACATTAGGCATGCCTTTGATTACTTGATTACCGAGCTTCATCTTGTAGGCTTGAGAGTCAAGGTGTCAAAGTGTAGGGCTTGGTCTCCTTTGGGCATTCCGCCTCATCTTCAGCTTCCACAGGGATGTATGACATTGACAGACGGCTTACGTATTCTAGGAGTGACAGTAGGGTCTGAGGATTTTGTTGCACGCTACCTTGACGTTACACAGGAGGATGTTTTGCATGTAGAAGATCTTCCTCTACTAGGGGATCCGCAAGTGGCGTTTGGTATACTGTCATCTAGTATCGCTCGTTGATCCACCAACCTTCTTCACACGGTTCCTCCTTCACCTACATTCATATCACGTTTGACAGCCTTTGATGAGGATCATGGCCGCCTTTGGTGATATCATCGGACCAGGGATATTCAAGTGTGTGACAAGAGATTTGGCAAGGATATTGACATCTTTGCCAATTTCGTGTGGAGGGATAGGGTTTAGGAGACACCTACGGCATTCTTGGTGAGTTGGGTGTTTGTTGCACCTTTTTTATCTTCTCGATTTGTGATCGCAAATAGATCTATCTTGGAGATATATGCGAGCGATGTGGATACGGGATCATTTCCCTTACAAGTATTATTACGACATACGAGAGATGCTTTACCACGGGATGTACGGCATGAGCTCCCATCTTTTTCCTCGTTGGCTGCCGATTGGACTAGAGGTCTACAGTTTCAGGAGGTCCTACATTCACTCTTAGTGGATCCGGCCATTCCTCGTACTACTAGAGCTCGTCTACGCTCTTGCTCGGGCAAGGATGCAGGATAGTGGATCTTGGCTCGACCATGCATCAGGGCTTTCCGACTGGCACCAGCTACTTTCTCCACATAGATGAGGTTCTGTCTTGGCTTGGTCCATTTATGTACATCTTCATTACTCACATTTGAGTGTGGTTTCACTTTAGATGTAGCAGATGTTCATATGACTCGTTGTCCATTCGGAGGGCATAGGATAGCTACGCATGATGCCATTAGGGATGTGGTGTTTGCTATGGCGCGAGAGGGTGGATACCTCACATGGAGAGAGCGTTGGTATGCCTTGCAGTCAACTAGGGTTAGGGCATACCTGTACTTCGTTCAGGAGGACTAGGTCACTGTGGTAGATGTGGTGGTTATTGATACTACTAGAGACACAGTTTCAGAGGGGGTGATCACCCATCCTCCAGGATGGGCGGCGAGTGGAGCGGCAACAGCCAAGGTCTCCAAGTATAGAGGTATGCAAAGAGGTCACCTCTTTAATCCTCTAGCTTTGGAGTTGTATGGAGCTATGGACACCGACTTCGATATGTTCGTGAGGGAGTGCGCGAGGGTCTACCATACTAGTGAGAGAGTGAGAGAGAGTGATACATGGGGTATCACTCTCTTTAGGTTACTGTATAGCCTATTTTAGGCAACATGTTTCCATTACTCTACATAGAGCACTAGCTGGTGCAATCCATAGGAGAGCAATCACGTTAGGTGATACTTCTTCAGATGCTCTGTTGTTTGTATACCGTTTGACCTAGATAGTTCAGATATCTTAGGTGTTGTAGGACATATTTACCAGTGTGATACTATTGGGGCCTAGCCCCATGTTACGGGTTCGGTTCCATCCTTGTAACCTTTGATGGGGTCTTCCCATCCCTTTTGTTATTATATTTTGTCCATTCGAGCTGTTTTGACGAGAGCTTTGTATAGAAGGTCTTTGATAATGATACGAATCTTAATATTATGCGGAAATTTATCTGTAGGTTTATATCTTCTCAGTTGAAAGAAGTTCACAAACCAAAGAGTAATTTCGATTATAACATTTTATACATGCAGTTGCATTCAATCTACATGAATCTAATAATATTATTCACACCGTGTTTTGCAATGTCTATTGATTAGGTTTTTCGCGCTAGACTCGAGATAACGAAATACACGCAGATTTGACGTGACTGTAATCAGCAAAAAAAATATTAATTTCTAGAGATCAAATCGTCTGAAGTCTTTCAAGTCTTCGCCGAACGTTTTATCAAATGGAAGGTTTGACTGGTTTTCAGCATCTTCGTGTAGTCTAAGATGGTTCTGTCCTCTAGTCGAAGAATTTCTTCTTCTTCTTCAAGCTATTTGAAAATCTTGACAACTCGAATTTCTTTTCTCCTCAGCTGGAAACTCCCAGATTCAGGCTCTTCTGATGAAGACATAGAGGAGATATCTTACAGTTGTCACTTGTCCACTGGGACGTCCACAGTGAGACCGTCCCAGTGGACGGTCTCACTTCCAAGAATATTGACTTCCTTCACTCAGAAGACTTCAAACGACAATGGCAATGAACCAGTTCTCGTACATGCAACTGCATTCAACGTTGAATGAAGTTGACAGTCAAATCCAATCATCACGTAGATGTAGCCTTGCACTAGGTTTGTAATAAAACTATTTTAAACCTCTTGCAAGGCTAGGTGACGGACCACTGCAGGTACGTTCGCGGTCCACACGCCCGCGAGTTCCTAGCGACGAGCCCGCACTTAAGAGATCGATCTTTGAGTTCTACATCCTAGGTTCTACAGAAACTGAACTAAATATGTTGTGCATCAGTAATCATAAATTTGCCCTCACATCGGAGACAGTACTACAGAGCAGATATTCAAGTGAGTTTTAGGAAGCTTTTACAGCGTCGAGAGCCAGATGGTAACCTGCCTGATTCTTGAGAAAAAATAACTCTTAAACCATACATCCAGTAGAGTCTGACTCTAGATGGTGAAACAGCCGTTACATCTCCAACCTCATACCGACTTCATACTAGGCTCGGAGTCCTCGTTATGGTGACAATCCACTCGCTGATGAAAAGGGATGAAAGAAGGGACATAGCTACAAATCAGTATTCTTTAGGCGGGCGGGCATTTCATCAAATGGACGGGAACTCTGAAGCAGAGCAAGATGGCTAATTTGTATGATACAGTCTGCGAGTTCATGCAATTTTACTGGATACTCGTCCAGGTAGTTCGCAGACTGACATGATACTTCTTGTGGTATCCCTCCTGCAAAATTCCAGCATGTGTGTATGCTTACTAACTCTCCGCGTATCCTGGACATGAATCTGGAATACTCTGTCCAGAGGAGTCGTAGATTCATTCACTATTGCTGCTCCTGGGGCTTACGTTTGTGATGCTTTGCACGCGGTGTATATGTCAGACACTAAACATCTAGAATTTATTAATCCGATCAAGTGCACAAAAGAGATCTCTGCTCCCCAAAAGAAGCCTAGGAAGACACTGACAACAAATAAAAGAAAAAATTTCCTGTAGAAATAGACATGAAAGACGAATGGAATCTGCTGACTCTCGAGAATCGGGAGACTAAAGATGAGACCAGCTGCAAGAGCAGACTGGCGATTCGTGAAAGGCTCAGAGATGGGGCTTCGAAGCAGATCATGGAGAGTTCTTTTTCTGTGCTGGGCAAGATTGTCATAAGGGGTAGCAGGTTTTTTACCTTTGCTCTCAAAATGAGGATATGAATGGAGGGTAGGGGAGGGGAGGGGGTTCACATAAGCTTGACATTTATGACATTGCAATTGGCTGGGTGCATGCCACAGTCAGCAATATACTACTGATTGGGAAGGTGGCCTCTCGTTGAACCTCATGACTTTCAACACAGAAGCACTTGTCAAACGTTACTTGAAAGATGCCTGCGCGGTCTTCGATAGTTGACATCGTCTGTGAGGAACTTGGTTTGCGTCTGCGATGGAAGTTACTCATACACAGTAGATCATGAGCTCAACTTTCTAGACGGCAGCCCGTCCAAGACAGTCAGTTCAAGATATAGCTTCCGTGAAGTGGCGACTGCCTACTGAACAGGACCAGATCAAACTTTAGCTTGTATGCTCTAAGAAGCTCCGACAGGCTTAATATGCATGATGAAAGAGTGTCGACTCTGTTGACCAGAAGTCTGCTCGACACCGTTTTCATCATTGAACCTTGTTAATCCAGATCAGTGAACTTTGGCCATGGAGCATTACGAAGTCTGGCCACCATGAACAGGCCCCATAGCTTCAGCCAGTCCACCACAAGACACCAAATCTGTGTCAACATACATCCGAAGGAGTGAAGCAATCGAGCCCCTGACTCAATGTACATACATAACTTTGGGTCGGTGAATATGTTATGACCTGGCATACATACTCTGTCACACACTTGAATATCTCTGGTCCATGATGTCACCAAAGACGCCCATGATACTCCTATCAAAAGCTGTCAAACGTGATATGAATGTAGGTGAAAGAGAAACCGTGCGAACAAGATAGGTAGATCGACGAGCAATACTAGATGATAGTATACCAAACGCTACCTGCGGATCCCCTAGTAGAGGAAGTTCGTCTACATGCAAAACATCCTCGTAGTACATGTTCATCCGGTGATATTATGTAAAGGAGTAAAGTGTAACTCCCCTAGTATAGGAAGTTCGTCTACATGCAAAACATCCTTGTAGTACATGTTCATCGGGTGATATTATGTAAAGGAGTAAAGTGTAGGTTAACGTTAAAACTTGTATATATATGTTAGTTTGACAAGTTACATTATTGTTACATGATTGTTAATTTAACTAACAGGGTTCTTTGTTACTCTTAGTTAATACATTCAGTATTCAACCTCAATAAAGTTGTAGAGGCCGGGGTGTGCCACCTGAACCAGAACTTCACTGGGGTCTAATTTGGTTTGGTGTCAATTTACAATGTTGTAGTGCATGGTTTAGGAGGTGCTTATCATTAAGTGTCCTTTATAAGAACTAATATTCTCTGTAGTTAATGCAGAGTCTATCCACTGATACTTTACAACGTAAAGTGTGAAGAAATAGTTCACGCTCGTGGTAAATAATTCTCATGTGTGAAATCCTGACATTTCATATTTTGCAAATTGGAGAGTGAGAGTACTTTACAAGTGTGAGGAAATAATTCACTCTCGTGAGAAATATTTTCCACGTTTAAGAAATAATTTTCATGTATGAAATCTTGACATATCATAGTTTACACATGTGAGAAATGATATCATCCATGTCAATAATATTCAAAGTTTACAAATCCATTCACGTTAACATTTAACACATTTTCGACTGCAAATATACATCTTGATGAGTGACGGCGGATTGACGGCAGAAGTTCATTATTTTAAGAAGTTCTTCCACCTTGAAGTTTATTTGGACACATGAATATTTTTCTTCTTCGACCTTCTTAGATCCAACACTTGCTTCTGTCTAAATCAGACAGGCATGGCAAAGGTTACCAACAAAGTGTCTAGATCGCTACGATGCTCGCCAGTGAATGAGTGAACTTGGACTCCATTAGGCATGGAATGCCTAGTTTAATGAACTTCTATCAATTTCTTACTCTTCAAAAGACTTATAACTGGTCTTTTGCCACGTATTAAACTTCTTTACACTCTCAAGACCGTATTATTTATGTTAATTTTGACTTTTTCAAAAAAAATGTTTTGTGTGTGTATATATATATATATATATATATATATATTTCTAATGAAAAAAAACTAATTAAAGCTAACTTTTGAGAATTACTTCCAATTTCAAGCCACATTTATTTCTTTAATATGGAGAATCCTTTCTCTTGAATGAATTTTCTTAAAAGATATTGATAACATTACATGTAATATATTTTAGGAGAATTTAACATATATCATAACATGAACTCCTAAATTGAGATTAATTTTGGTACATGACAAAAATAATTTTCATAATGATATGATGTATTGTTAGAAAATTTTATAGATAGAAAAATTTCAACATGAAATATATTAAATTATATTATTTTAAAATAATAATATAATAAATTTTAGTATAAAACTTTCAAATGCCAAAAATCTAATCTGTATTTAAATTTTTATGTTAAAAAAGTAACTCTTGAATTTCCTAAATATTTCCATGTATAAAAACATCGATATCAAATTATGGTTATATTATTGTAATAAAATTCTTGTACTTCCATACAAGATCTAACATCTGATTACATCAGTAGAATACATACTCATTCAACGAAATCTGCAGATTGAATATTTTAAACTACCGGCAATTAGTGGTTTATCTCTGGTATAGGAAAAGTTTGATTTTACCCCAGGTCATACCCTTGTCTCTTTAAAAAACTTCTTCATGGCCGATAATTGGATTAAATTTATCGGCACAAATGAGATGATTTTTTCCCCTAAAATACAGTGCAAAAGACCAGAGTAATTTCCGTTATCACATTTGTACCAACATTGAAGAAGTTCGGTTAAGAAGAAGGGAGCGTTTCAGATCCTCCTGGGAATGTTCCCAATATCCGGGTCTCAAGGCGCATATATATACATATGTGTATGTATGTATGTACGTATACATCGGTACACAATAGAGAAACTAGAGTTCTCAGTTTACGGTGAGATATTTTCCTGGTGAGTGAGGAATCCTTTCCGTTCTGAATCCACTACCATACCTTTGCAAATAAAGGTTATTGAATCACAATGACGTCCAGAAACAATGCGATGGATACAGAAATCTTGTACGCAAGTTCTATTCACGAGACTCCCACTTCTTCTTTTTTTTGTTTTTTTTTTTGAGTTTATGGAATCCAAACCCAGGATTTAGAAACGGTCATCTACCTGACTTTCCAATTGCAGAAGATCCAATCGATCAGAAGTTTTACTGTAGTTGCGAGACTCATGTTTCTTTCCTTGTTAGTCACGTAAGAATGACATCCACATCAAGCATGTGTAATTTAGATCATGGACTTTCTAGCTTTCAGTACAGTAAAGCGTTCCGTCATGCAATCAGCCTTTCAAGTATGGAACTTGTGTGCAGAAGCTTCAACTGTCGACACATGTGTTGCTTGCTGAAGCTCACTTGGATAAAGTAGAGCACAGTATTCCTCTAGCCTTGACTAATTTTCAGTACCTTCACCTGCACGGTGAAGTAAGAAGAGGCTCCAGAGTCCAGTATAAATTGAGGTACCAAGTAATATAGCGATACAGTATATAACTGAGGTTCCAAAGTCCAGTTACTTGCCACCATCAATACTGTTGCCCATTGGACGTGGCTCCTCGGAAGATCATCTGACCCGCGTCTGCACGCCTAACAAACAACGTCCGGGTCAACACGACAACACCCACATCGCAGATTTCCAACAGTTCGGGGAATCAACTGCTGATGGGTAAACAAGTGTCATACCTCTTGAATGCCTTCCTCTTTACTTGTTACTTGTTACTTGTAGTACTTGCAACTTTTTCGTCTTGGAAGCAGTCGGTAGATACAGACGACGAAACCATATCCGGAATATGGAATGAAGATAGCTAGGTTCCACCTTCTCGAGAATCAGAATGAAGTACTGGTGGATCGGTGTTGGGCATGTCCTACGAATGAAATCCTTCGGCTGAGAATGAGAAAGAGAACTGATCTGTGGTTGTTTCCATCGAGTAGTACTCGAGCTTCTCATCTCATCAGAAAAGAGAACTGAGAAGAGGAGTTTTAGAACTGCAAGCAAGAGCTGCAGGACTTGCTCGGTCAATAAGGACTCATGAGTCCTTACTGTGCAGAACTCGTAGTCCTGCGACCGACGACTCGTTCTTAGCTTAGGTCACAGAGGTATGGTGTCAGAGACTCAGAGCATCCAAGTGGAGCTTTTGGCAACTGGTGCGATGGCCCATCATGTCCTTTTGTCCGGATCATCTCAGAAACTTTAAAATGACCATGTTCACCGCCACCTGCAGGAAGGTGCTTCTGTCGCAAGGGATGTTTAAAAGGTTGTGAAATCATCAGGAAAAACGGAGACGTATGAAACAAAAGCCAACTCATGGGTAGAGATATATGCACGACTGCCCCAGGCTAATGGATGCGGCTCACATCCTGTACCAGGCAGATTGTTGTAGTGCAATATATCTTCGAGATCTGGGCTCCAGCAGCGCATAACAACCCCGAGTAACTCATTTCCGTTGGATAGACATGAAGATCAGATAAGTAAAGGGAGGGCAGGGGAAGTTAGTCTTTGTTTCCATCTTCAGAAACATTCTTTGAAGTGACTGTTGTGCTTTAACCGGCCGTCCACTTTAGAGGTAAAATTTATCCAAGTAAAGATTTGTACATTGGGTGCAGCAAGCGTCTTCAGAGTATACCACGGTATGGAACACCTTGATACAGAATGAAGATTATGAGGATATTCTACATGGGCATTAAGCACCATATCCATAATTTTCGTGATGAACTATAATAGAACCAAATATGAGTAACGAGAGGGAGAAATCAACGGAATGAAAGAGTCCACCATGCATGCCTTCGTTTGCTTAAATTGAGCTTAAATTACGGGCATCAATGCACAATAGGTGCCTGTAAAGTGAATGGCATCCAGGATGGGTTATTGTTGTTGAATGATCAGGCGATGCAGCCCGTTACCCAAGACGCCAACATCAAGAAAGATTTTTTGTCAAATGTCACAAGAGTGAGGACAAACTCAAAGTGAACTGCGCAAGGAAAATTGAAAGATAGGAGCAAGCAGAATTTTACTTCCTCCTATGCCAAAGTGGTCCACTCTCCTCCCTCATACCCCAAGGCGTGGAACTGGACCCGATGTGGTTCTAGCGATATCGTTTGGACTAGACTGCAGTGAGTCTTCAATACTGCCACTTAGCAAAACTTAGAAACTTTGGAGCGTAAGAAATATATAGCAAAAAATATGGGAAGACCCCATCAAACCCTCCATGTATGAAACCAAAGGAGTAACATGGGGCTAGGCCCCAATAGCATCACAATGGGAAATATATCCTATTACACTTTAAATATTCAAACTATCTCGGTCAAACGATCTATATATTACAAGAGCATCCTAAAAATCATCACCTAACTTGATTGTTATGATATGGATTGCTCTATATAGAACAATGGATTTTAAATCTTGTGTATGCATTGAAAAGTAGACAAGGGATCACATGTTAAGAAATTATCTTGTCACCTGTGCTTTGTGCCAACGACTATTTAATTGTGGAGGTTTACGATTAGTTTTCTGATTAGTATCTATAGACTTTGTATCGAAGTAGAAGGATCGAAAAGTAAAAAACAACAATCTGGATACTTTACGGATTATGTAGCGCATGGACGGACGATGGATGGTGCATTCTTTTGATTTGAGGTGCGCCTGACAGGGGGAGGGGAGCTTCCAAATCTTTGTCATTTTAAAATCAGTACTTCAGACAGCGTGTTAGCATAGTGTTACACGCGGTATCCTCTGCTATTGAAAGGGAGATTGCTCTGATAAGTGACCTGCACTCTGAACCCCGAGTTACCACCCGTAATCTTAACTCGCATACATGCAACATTAGATTATCAGTTGTAGAGATAACTTTTTAGCACGGGAGAAACTCTCTCTTTCCCTTTCTTTTGGACCTCGGGCCACGTTTTTTCTAACCTTTGTTGACCTCTGGTTTATTTTGATGTGGATGTTTAAACGACGCCGTTTTAGTCCATGCGTCTCCGTGAAATAAAATAAAGTAAACGAAATAATAAACGAAATAATAAATGAAATAAAGTGAGAAGAGAGACTTCTCTCTTCTCACTTTATTTCACCCTTGCTCTTGTGTAGCGTGCCTATGGTCGTTCCTCCTTGATTCTGGTCTACACTGGACCATTCTTTTTTCTTTTCTCTGCTATTTACTCGCAATAAACCCTAAACCACTTTTCATCCTGCTTCATGTCTTTGGCGTCTTAGACTTCGGGCTGCCTCGCCTTATGATTTACACACACGAGACATAAAAGCCAGTCCACGAGGCAAAGGGCGTGGGGAAAAATGTCAACAACAAAACCATCGAAGGGAACTCCTTCACTGATGATTTCTGGCCCTCAAGATAGAAAATTATAAACGTCTAAATTCAAGTGTCTCACTGGTCAGTGACCTCGTTTTGCACGTGTTTTTGAATCCCTTCCGTTGCACAGTACAGCATATGCCTCCACGTCCGTAAGGTTCATTATCCCATCATTAATCTTTCCCCCTTCGAGGCATGTTTCTCCTAATCCTTTGGGCCGCCACGACTTCTACCTCGAGGCGCAATCTTCACTCGCAATTCTTCTCCCGACATGTTCGTGGGTATTACCGACGCTTCCGACCTCGAAACACCAGCTGCCTAACTCCGTACCTCCCTGCCTCCCTAAAATTAAAATAAAAGTCACTCGTCATACGAAGTCGTTGCTGGCTTGCGTGCCGGCGCAGAGAAGACAATGCGACGCAGGGATATTGCACGGGATTTGACGCCCTGGACTCAGCCGCTCTGTGAGCTATTGGCGGGAGGCAAGGCGAAGCAACGCCAAAGGCCCATTCTGCCACGGCGGATGCTCTGGACTCTGGACAGCGAGCGAAGGCCAGCACGACCAAGAAAATTACAAAACCCAAAGCAAACCTCGTGCACGGTCTTCACTCCGCGCTACCCTCTACTGTACAGCCTGTATCGCAGTAAACCATGCATTCCCGTGCGCAACACAGCGCAGCCCAACAGCGCTGCACCGTACTGTAGGTATCGGTATTGTTGCGGGCGGCAGCGGCAGCATCGTATGGGTACGCTCGTCAACAACACCACATCAGTCGAAGACCGGGCGGGAGGACTTGGGACGAAAGGCAGCTAGCGAGCGAGCATCTGCCTCTGCCTGTCGCTCTTACCCCTCTCTTCTACTTTCGGCCGGGCGGGCGGAAGCTGTCGACTGTGGGGTGGGCTGGGTCCATGGAGACGTCAGCGATTCAGCTCTGGACGACCAGACGAGAGACGATGCCTTCTTCGTCGTCGGACTTTCCCGGGCTTGATTGAGACAGGACGGGACTCGACTGGACATGAGATGGCATGATGAGATAGATATGACTTGACATGATTAGTGCAGTGGACTCGATTGGAACAGGAACTGTGGACGGATTCTCCATCCATCCATCTCATCTCCTCCCTTTGTGAGAGAGTGAGAGACAGAGACAAACAGTCAATCAGTCAGTCAGTCAGTTCGGCAGGCGCTCGGACGACATCGACACGGTGGAGACAGGAAACTGAAATAGAAAGTCGAACGATCGATTTGTTGATTCCCATCCTTCGCAGATTCGAACGAACGACGAAGGAAAAGAAAAGAAAAGGAACGGAACGAACCCAGCAGCAGCAGCAGCAGCATCGTTCGCGAAATACTGGGCGTCTGGTTCTGGGGGTTGTTGCGGACATTTCGTCGAAGGTCGATTGGAGATCGATTGATACAGTTTGAAAAAGACAAGGCGAGAGGACAAGTCTTGCGCTCGCGCTCTCGTTCGTGATTTCTCACCATGTCGAACGATGACGGCTGCTTGTGTCGACCATGCGGGTTTCTGCTCGGTCTCCCATTCATGCTTTTGTCGGCGATTTTGTCCCTCGTCGGCATTGTTGTTTGGGTTATTGCGTAAGTTATCTTCTCCTCCGTTTCTGGTTTTGGTGCTTTCAATTCTCCGCGTGAACGTACTCTTGGCACACCAGTCCCTCTCTCAATCCAATCCAATGAAATCCAGTTCATTTTAAACTCAATCCACGACTTCCCGATTCCACCATTTACATTCTCTACAAGAGAATGTACGACGAAGTCGCTCATGGTCCGGTAGGAGAATGAAGACTCTGAACTGAAGAGCTGTGTCAGGCGCTGGTGCACCCTCAGTTGAATTTGATTTTGCTTCTTCTGCTCTCGAACCTATGCTTGCCTTGCCTTTCCCGAAGCTGCTAGGGCTTGATTGGTCCCGCGAAGCGCGAAGAACGGTGGAAAACTCATGAGGCCATGACAGAAGAAACCGTTGCGGGAGAAGAGAAGGGGTTGGCACCAACTGTGACACGGAGTCAGTTATGTCTTGTCTTCTCGTGCACTTGCTCGAAAGTGGTGCCCGGGGGCTCAACTTTCGAGCCGAGGTTTTCCGGCTCGTCCGCTCCGTGACGTGACGAGGCGGCCGTCTGCTTCGTTCAAAAGGGGATGAGTGCTTCCAGACGTTCTGGGTCGGCCTTCACCTGCGGAGGTGTAAATCGAACCATGCCCAATGATTGACCCAGAAGACAAGACGAGACAAGTTCAGCTGTCTGATGAACCTGCTGTGGAAGGAAGTTTCTTCTCCAGAGGAGCGTTCTGTAGGAGTGGTTGGTGGGTGAATGGACCCCAGCATCTGAGAATGTGGGAATTTCTGCTTCCAGTGTCGAATTCCATAAGAAATGAGGTTCTTCTTCATCTCGTTTGTTCGTGACACGAGATTGACTATAAAACTGTTCTGTCAATAGCCCGAGACCTGTTCTCCGTCACGTGTCCCCCTTTCCCATCTTCTCGTCTCACTGGCTTTTTTCAAAGAAGCAGTGGGCGTTATTTTCCCCGAGAAGTACGAGGTCTTGGACCGATGATTGTGAGGGCATTTCACCTGCCATCTATCTATCTACCTATCTATCTGTCTAACTGAGCGCTCCCCTATCAGCTTTTAGGAAGCGGAATTGGCTCTTCACAAGGTCGATCACGCATGCCCATCTGCCCTCGGGATTGTGACATCTCATATCCGGATATCTCAAATCATATCCGTTCGAGACAAGAAATTTATATCTCCCAACAAGAGGTTGCATGGTACATTGCTCCGAAAACCGGGCGGCTGTGCACTTCATATGCATTTCCGAGTCCAAATTGCAGGGGAATCAGGATATTGCACCGAGTGGGTTGCTTCTGTGCGTGGAATAGAAGCGATCGAGGACCTTGGTCCTCATATCACCGTTGCAGAGTGGTAGGAGAGGGGCAGAGGGAGGGAGGGACTTGGTTCATTCCATTGGGACTAATGCAAAGCGTGTGGCTGGTTGTGGTCCATGTTCAGGACGTTGTTGATCTGTATATGTCCCTGTGGAGTCTGCTTGGCAGCCGTGGTCAGCTTTGCCATCTGGTTAATTAAAATGCCCATTCATGTCATAACGTGGTTCACCCGGCAAATACCTTGTTGATGCTGTCACTCGCATCCGCCAATTTTCTCATGTTTTCCGGAGTTCGTTGACTCGTTCGTTCGTTGCCCGGGCAGAAGTTGGATTACAGGCTGTTTGACTGATTGTCTTCTATACTGGACGTGCAGCACTTTAGGTGTTTTTGGTTTCTAGTCTTGCGCTGTAAATTGGATCAGTCGATAATCTGCAGACGGCCTCGATGATGATGATGATGTGTCGAGAGTTGTAAAATTTATGTCCATAATATGGCTTAAGAATTTATAAAAGTGTGTGCATATTCTTCCTTTTCGAAGACAGACATGGCGGTGGTTTTCCTCTCTTGCCCGTGATTTCTTTCGTTTGAGCCATCTGGCTGTGCGTGTCAGGACTGGCAGCGGTGGAACCCGCTTCCGATCCTTTCACCACTTCTGGACAAGCTTTTTAGCCTGAGTCCATACTGATCCCGATTCTTCATATGCATGAGAAGTTACCCGGAAGTCGTGTCCACGGAGTAGGTCCTTAATGATGCAGGGTTTCCGCATTATAGGCCGTCAGTGAATGAGTCAAAGTCCACGGGATCATGAGTTTTCAGTGCACTCACGTTCAAGCACGTTCGTCCTTCGTCGGCCTGTACATTCTGTTTCTCTCTCTTCCTGGGGACTCGGAGGGGAGTTGTGCAGCTGGCTGAATCTTCTTCCGAAAGGCGGTCAAGTCAATCGGTTAAGCTTCCCCTTGTGTAGACACGTTGTCACGATAATTCGTTGCTGCATCCATCTGATTGATTTTCCTGATCCCTACTGCGCTTGCACAAGGAACAGATGCAGTGTATAAATCTTTTGTTAATGCGCTACAGGTGGGTGACTTGTGACTGGTTATAATGTACCTCTGCTTGATGATGATTCAGAACAAACACACGTACTTGATCGTTGCGAGTATTGAGATGTTTGTTTGTCACCTGTGAAAATTGAAGACAGAGAGCGGAATAGCGTGATTACAGGGATTTGACTGTCCGCAGGAACCATCTAAACTTTCTTGGTGGATGGGACTGGACGGAATGTTCAGGACGTTACTTGCACTCTGTTGTCCGTGCGGTATCTGCATTGCAGGAGCCCTGGGTATGGCTATGTGCCTGATCAAGTTGCCAGTTAAGCTTGCCAGATGGTTCACTCATAAAGTCCCATGCTGAAACCATCAAGTAATGCTCTCACTCAACCCCTTGGGTACTCACCACAGACCACGATAAAAACATATAACGCGTGTACTATCCAAAGAACTACTCCTGTAAAAGATTCTATATCTTTCTCTAGAGGGGTTCCTTGAAAGTACTTAATCATTCGATCTTACTTTACAAATTTACGTGCAGACTCATCTAATTGTAGTATGATCCACAAGTGACCTCTCCCCTGCGTCGTTTTATAACCTTCATCTCATTTCTGATCGAAATCCCTCCCAAATAGTCTGCTTGCGCTTTCACTTCTTGTTTGCAAGCACTTTCTAGTTCCAATATGAGAAGTCAGCAATTTTGATATAGGACAGCTGTATAGATCCATCCTTAGTTCCTTATCTCAAGTGCTATTATCCATAGCATTACTTCGCAAAGAGCGAAGGATAATGATATGAATACTAAAGACTTCATCTCCTTGAACAGCTACAATCAACCAAATGTGATGGAGTTCCACATGAACCTGCAGTCCACTACCCGTAGGAACCCAGATATCTAGCCGATGAGAACATAACAATGAAACTAGTTCACTTGATTATTCTAGGTCGCAAACTACACCAAATACGGATATGCGTACTTGGACTCCCTTGTGCGGACCGGCAAACTTATCGAAAAACGTCATAGGGTTCCCAGGTTGGTTCTTGATAAAATACAGAAAAGGCATCCTCAGCATCCTCTTGTGGATGACTGTCCACTGGCGGTGGGATCTAGTTTTCATTTACTCGACAGTCTAATTCATAAACGTCGACGATATTGGTAACTACATTTGACAATATTTCTTCATACAAGAAATCCAGATAAAATTACTAAATCGGATTCAAGATTATCTGACCAGGAGAAGATAGACGACAGTGTGCTTACTACAACAACAAAATTATATAAAGCCCATCGAGAGTTTACGGATGTCACCAAAGGCAGAGAAGAAGATGACAAATTCGTCTGTACCATAACTCTCAGATATATACATGAGAAACTTGAACATCAACACATTCGCCTAGGATAAGCTAAGATTCCTCTAGACAGCGCTTGATGAGAAGCAGGAAACAGACTTTGTTTACTCCAAAACTTCGGGAGACTTGATGGCACCTCAACTATGTCACTGAGAAGGTAAAAGGCGGCTGTAAGCATGAAGTTAAAGCCAGCATGAGAGCTGTACTTGAATGAACCTTTGAAACAGCCCCTTGAGTGAACTTGCATTGTCTTGCCTGGATGCTTCCAGAAACCTCAGTGAACTAACCTGCTCCACTCCTCTTTAGCCAGCCAAAATCTTCAGTGAGCCCATGATGGATATAAAAAATGTTTACAAGTGTTTCAAAGCTCAAGATGATTTAGAGAAACTTCAGGTAATCAGGATAAGAATCTGCACATGGTCATACAATCTGACTATGTAAAAAACAAGGGCACAATCTAATCTGCGCTTTTGGCGACTAATACCTCGCTATAAGGACCACTAACCTTTCGTCGTTACTGTGTCACTTCAATCTTCAATTGGAATTTTCCAAAATTCCGCAAGCCTCTCACAGATGTATATGGTTTCTACAAAGACACAAAGCCCAAGGCAGAGTGGAAGGAACTAATCATAGAGCAGATCCCAAGGCTTCACGAGATTCACACGAATGGTCACTCACTTTTATACAGGTCAATCTTCATCACTCTCGAAATCCTCGTCGTCGCCAAAGGTAAAAACTGATGGGTCGGCCGCGCTAGCTACGGCAATTGCCTTGAAATCACTCGGAGCAACAGACGAGTCCAATCTAACCTCCTCTCTCTTTGAGTCTGCCCCCACAGTCTCATTCTTATCGCCATGACCGGAGTCTACTCCCTTCCCAGCCAAACTTTCAGACTTCTTATCGTGGACAGGGCCTGGCTGCTCCTGGCCGGCAGCGACGCCATCAGCCTCACCTACCTCAAATACAGATTTTTGCACCGACGTCTTCCCAGAAGCACCTCCCACAGCCAAACAATCGTGTGACTTTGACTCTTCTGTAGCTCTCGATGTTAAAGAACCATCGGAAGCAGAAGGGGGAGTATTCCCACCAACACTCGTCCATCCCACAGTTTGAGAAATCCCAATTCTATCCATTGCATTTCTCAGACCATCCCCAATGGTACCTGACATGGAAAATGTGCCAGCAGCAGAGTTAGGAATTGCACCTCCTGGAGTCTCTACACTTGCAATGGCTGCAAGATCTTTCCCTTTTTCTCTATCTTCTGACAGCCTTTTTGCACTTCTATCAGCTTTAGGACGATCCTCATTGTCTTCACCCTCACTATCAGTGAAAATGTTGTCCTTCTCACCTTCTTCGTCTTTGGCTTGTGCCTGACCTACATCAGAGGCAGGCCCATCTTCTGAGTTTGTTTGTGTTGCACCCTGCACATTGGTTGCTGACTGTGTAGAATGCTCTTCACCTCTGGATTTGGAAGGCAATGGTGCATCATGGTCTAAAACCACTACTTCAACTTGAAATCCAGGAGAGGGCAACCTCCTCTGCAACAAAGAAACAATATTTGGTGAGACGAGCGAGAGAACGAGCTTCTTATTTGCTGGAGATTCTTGTGAATGACACTTCTGTTTGAACCCTAGACTTCACATCACAAACGGAATCAAGGAAACTTATAACCATACATTGAAACCATGGATGCAACGCATGGCTGCTACGTGAGACTCATGCGGGTCATCGTTGATTACGAGCAAGGCACAATTCTAGCATCAGCTAAAAACATCAAGATGATCATGGGACTGGCACAAGGCACAGAAGTCATTTTCAATAAAGAATAACCCATAGACACACTCAACGTCAGGCGAGGATGAGCCGCAGCCCAGTAATGACAGGTCAAACGTGTATGTGAACAGATCGAGCAAAGGCAAAAACGGGCAACCAAGCGAGGAAGCGGACTAGGGAGAAGAGAAGAGCATACCTTGTCAAATCCGTCAAGATCAGCGGTTGTCAGGATTTGTCTGGATTCCATCATGTTTGTATTCAACCAGCTGCAGAAGAAGATGCACATGCAAAATTTAGAACTGCACACCAATTTACCTGATGTCTTGAAAAAGGAAAGTTCACAAACACCACGGTTCAGAAACTTTTGAACAGTGATCTTAAAAGATCACCTACGGAGTGACCATTTTGGAGCACCACATACCAGTAAAAATCACCCTGACGATCTTGGAAATGAACCTTAAAATCGCCATTAAGGTCCGCAATACATCGCTCACCCGGAAGTGCAAACACCATCACTCCTTTCCTCGGGGCAGCAAACCATATGTCCTCAGACTGCATGCACAAGTATCCCATGGAAGGACACAGAATCAAACCCGGAGTTCAAAGATGGTCGACTTCAATATCAATTCACGGAATCGAGTTGGTACTGACTGGTCAGTGACATGCAAAAGAACAGAAAACGGAGAAGCATTGAGTTTCGTAAAAGATGCAAGCTGTAAATGTACTTTCCTAAAGCTAGTGTTGTGACTCTAAATAACGATTGGCGTGATATTGGGAAAATTTATCAGTTTGTCATTCGGTCAAAGATTCAACCAAGCAGGTCCAGGCATTGTCCACTGCCAGAAAGACGGGAAAAAGATCATCTTGTTATGGTCTGGCATTAGATGCTGACGCCAACATCGGGATGAAGAGAGTTTCAGAACATAAGTATCTGAACCTCACAAGTACAATCGGAATTCATTGACCCTCTAATCTCTTCGACACGAAGACTCTAGGTTAAATTTCCGTATGGATGTGAGGAATTGTTAGACGTATGGAGTAAACAGAGGAGTTGGATATCTGGAGTATGAGAATTCACGGGGGTAAGCAGACAACATATTAGACAGATAAAATATGAGATGTCTAACCACTGAGGTTGAACAACGTTCATGAAAAAGTGCAAGGGTATTGACATTCTTCTTTGAATCTTCACATCATGACAGTTACATTACCCACCATCATATCCTTTGTTCTTGGATGCTTCTTTGTAGAAAACAGCACACCTGCCAACCAACCGACACATTTGCAAAGCTACGTAAAGACTTTTGAATCATCAGATTCTTGAGTGATTCCGACTGCCCCGACCACAAGTAACGAGCACGAGATGAACATCAACAATCTAGCTTGGAGTAACCCCCACCTAGCAAGTAATGTGCACGACTGTGTAAGATTTACTAACACATTCACGGTAGCACTGCAGCCTGAAATACACATACAATCAGGAAGAGAGCGAGAGGTGTTACCATTATGATCTGAGACAACAACCGCTGGGCGAACCCAGTACGGACATCTGTGTAGGCGAATTCCTCTCAATATGCATCTGCAAGGCAAGGAAGCAACGATGTCAAGCAATCTGGTCCAGGGCACTGATCACAGGTAAATAGTTTCACGATAACTTTACTCTACTCAAGAGCTCAAAACAGAGAGAACTCACTTTCGACCTGTCGGTGTCTCCCCGCCATAGTCCCGAAGTACACGTTCGAAGTATTTCACATATCGCTGGAAACATCAACTTTGATTTGAATTCTCGGCAGTACAGTACAGTACAGTACAAAACAGTACCCTTTAACAAAAAGTTTGAGATGGCGGAAAAGGTGAACATGAAACAAAGTATATATTTTCAATCAGGCAAACGATAAATGTCCATAATGCCAATCCAATACCCCGCTCCAACAAGCTTGAATGGAAAGCAAGAGGAGACGACGACGAGTGTGACACCAATAAATCAAGAATCACATTTCCTCGATTTATTGACTTTCCAGAGACTGGGGGCAAAAACGGACCTACTTAATTTACAAGCTGATTAAGGCAATATTTGGTTGCATGGTTCCATAACTTGATGTTTACATCTGATGAAGTAACCAAATAAGATACAGATAACGTGGAGAGTTGAATGAAGAGGAGCAGAAGGAAACCACTTCGCAAACAGTGATAAAACTGCATATCTATGTGCAACTGAAAATGAATCAACGAGTCAACAAGTCTTTCCAATATTGAAACCCTGGGAGTTTATAAGAAAGACTCACGAGTTGACTTGGAAGTACAAGACCTTTGCCGTCCACGCACCGCTTCTGATTGTAGTAAGAAATTGACTCCTCACAGGTTGGAAAGAACTACAGCAGGAACAGCAGTTTTTTTCTCAGTAAACCAGAATAATGATGATAGTTCCCGTATGAAAGAGCTAATTCCAGCTGAGGCTCAGGTCCAGGATGCTCACTCGCACAAAGTTCAATTTTTTATAAAATTCCGAGCCCAGCAATTTGAAACTTTCTAAGGTCATTAAGCACCAACTTACTCCGAAGAGTTTTCAAAAAGCTCTCAAAATCCTAAAACACTCATTTTACCTTTAGGTAAAGGAGAAGGCAACAAATCATAAGACCTGTTCTAGCCATCCCAGCTTTGCAGTGAACAACGACCACATTCTCAAGATCTCCTTTTAGCCAGTCATAGGCACTCTGACAGAAGGCATAAATCAGCTGCAAAGGCGGGCAGTTGTGATCATCGAAGGGGAAGCAAGCAACCTGAAGATTCAAAGACAGTTACAGTCAGCTGGATGAGGGTTTTAAGAAAGGAAATAACTATCTAAGACGACCTGCTATTTGAGGTCAGCGGAACGTGTTGACACCATAAAAAAATGTCGCATTTATGTCAATGAACACGAGGCTCACCTTCCCTTCAAACAAGGAGGCATCGTACAGCCGCTCCGAGCAAAGATTGTACACTTTGTACTTGCCCTGTAAGTGGCAGAGACAGTGGTTTGTGAAATTTGGCAAATTCAAGCATGCTAGTTACTGAGCCACATGAAATGAGGTTTACCTAACTAAAAATGCTAGTGTGAATGATGTCAGACCAGGAGTCGACAGAAACCTTTTTCGATAACAAAAAACTCAGCCGTAGGATCTTTCTCCTGAAAACTTCTCAACAATTTTAAGCGACGTCCTCAAAACTATCCAAATAGATAGTCCAACTTTTTCCACAATGAGCACTCCACACTTATAATAGCTAGTACCTTGTGTTGAGTTTCGAAAAACTTGATCACCTCCTCCATGTGATTTCGATAAAAACCCTGAAAATTCATGAATACGACAAGGTACAAATAGGTTAGACATAAATCTTTACTCGTAGGTATCACGAGTAGCCGCGCAAATTGAACAAGATCAATGTGAACAATACCTCCACATATCCGAAAAAGCCAGAACTCATGTCCCCAGCAGGGAAACCCATGGCGATGATGTTCTCTGTGATATATGTCATATCTAAGTCAAACCCTCCTTCCTAAACAGACCATCAAGAACACAATGTTCAGATGAAAGAGTCTGGATAGAGTCCCAGATTGAATTAGTTAAAAGAGAAACAAAAGAAGGGACCACTTTCTTTTGTTGATCAGAGAATTCAATTATCATTGCTGACATTTAGGCTGATGCAGTTTAGGTAAATCTGATTCGTTGATCCTTCAAGCTGCGAGTTCTTTGAATCATCTTGTATGTTTTGCTTAAGTCACCAAGGCCTATCAATCCCCATAAATGCAAACTGGACCAACGACTAGTTACTCGACACCGTCAATAGACTATGCTTCATGACATCCACCTATCTCCATTATTTTTTACCTGGTACCTGCGCTTGTTTTGTGAGACCATGTGTCGCGCCTTAGTTTGCACGGCTTTCACTGCATTCCTGGAGGTACTTAAGAAACCATTTCTTATCGTATTGAACGGACCACTTTCTACAGAAGGTGACGATGGTGCTGAGGAAGTCTCTAGTGGAGCCTCTACGACTGGAATTTTCAATGCTCCCTGTTTGCCAAATCCAATGTTGTTAAAAAGATTGAAACCCCCTGCCTTCGCGGCACTCGGTGAGCCAGTACCGCTACTTTGCGCTTCCTTTCCGCTGCTGGAAGTCCAGGTCTGGAAATTCTTTGCCCATGATGATGGTACAAATTTACCAGTAGTTGCAGTAGCGCTACCCGACGACGAACTTTTGGGCATGGAATTGGATCTGCTGAACCAAGAACTACCAGTCGTAGAAGAAGGTGGATCCTCGAATCCATCGCTAGATACAGGAAAGTGAGGCTCCGGATTGGCGTTCAAGGGGGCATAGGAGCTTGAACTGTGGGCTGAGTCGTCCATCCTGATAATTCCAAACCTCCAGGATTTGTTAAACAACCACAGATAATAAAGGTAAGAATTCAATAGATAGCAGAGTAGCTACTAATGGCTTAGAGTAGAACAGTATAATTCAAGCGTCATTCGTTGAGCTCGTGCGCAGCTCTACTTCAAATTCCAACTAGCCATTGCTAGTTCCCGTAGTTCTGCTCGCTCCTACGTGTAATCATGTACAGAATGCTCTTGAGGACGACACATTGTCGCGCAAAGAAAACAGCGACTCCTCTATCTGCAAAGCCAGAGGCAATCCTTAGAAACTTGCTTCACGTTAATCATTCCCAATAAGTCGCATTGCGGCTGCGCGGGAGTATCTGGAGTATCGAGACTCATACCATCTACAGATCGCATGATCGTCGCCACTCTGCTAAGTGATGGGCAAGAAGATAGCTACAGGAAAATTATTGAATATATATTGAAAAAGTCAAATATTGGAAAGAGCAATCCTCAGATACCACAAAATGCCGATCATGAGAACTACGTTTACAGCAACAAACTGTAGATTTTATCTGACCGATAGGCACTTGCAACGAGAGAAGAATTCAACAGTCAGCTTTCAGTCAAGTTTTCAACAAGGGCACGAATTTCTCTTCCAATCAAACTTCATTGCTCTCCACATAACCTTCAGAGCCCTAAAGTCTACACCGTGATGGATAAATTGGAACCTTCATCAGAGAGACACTCATTTTCGGTCCCTTCCTTGCTCCAGAAGCCTTGCACGAAGCTTCAAGCCCCATACAAAGTACCGACACTCCGTAAAAGACAGACAAGCTCCCGGATCCACCTCCACAGGTTTCAAGATACTATACTATCCAGACAAAACTTCTGTGGATGAGATCCCCACGGCATGTCAAAATTCAGTTCGGATCACACTGACAAGCACGCCAATTCACAAACAAACCCCTATCCGACATTAATTCAGGGAGATCCATGTGGCACTGCACAGATCCGTGCTTAACATCGTACTCTTCCTGATCCCAAACAAGCAGAATTCAAGTGCACTAATACTCTGTACAATGCTCATCTCCACATGCATTCCCAGCATTCGGCAGAGAGTCATTCCGAAAACTCTGCTGTGGATCTAAATCAGCACCAGACTAAGCCCATCCCAGCCAAGCAAAGCTCCTGATCTCATTATTGTCAGTCCAAGCCAACCCAAACTTCGCCGATCAATCACGAAATTCCCACAGAATTTGTACGGGGAAAATCAACTCTACCTGATCTTTAGCAGATCAATCCAGCAGCAGACGAATTCAAACAAAGAGTCAATCGATGGGCGTGCACAAGAGGAGGAGAACTAAGAAGCTTGCGAGCCCTGTGTGTTTCTTAGTCTGAGTGGGATCCAGTCCCGCCATAGCTTCCGCTCTGAATGAGACAACCCTACTCCACTCCGCAAAGGCAGGCAGACGAGCAGAGAACACAAGAAACGTCCGTGTGAACGCACCATTTCCGCAGTTACCACTTTTGGAGGATTATACTTTAAGACTATAAAACCCTTCATTTACATCCAAGAATAGTAAAATAGACCCCGACATTTATTTCCTCTGTAGCTTTATTAACTGACACGGTATTTCAAGGTGTTATGTGATACTTACTAACCTCCATATTTTTGTCACTTTAGCACGGTAGCCTCTCGTATATCAAACACTACACGGACACCAGTTGACATGTCCTTAAATCCTCGTAGATCCAGATATTTCGAGGTCACGTTACAATCTCTAATTTCCATTTATCAACGCGATGTAATCCGCACTTGTTCGTGAGATAACTTAAGCAGGTACAAGCATTAAATGGTATTCCTCTACCTTGGGTTTTTTTTTTATATCTTGAAATTATTTTTTTTATCAATATAAACAAGTAATATCATAACTAACAAAAAACTTTATGTTAGTTATTAAACACCACGAGTTTTGCTAGAAAATGCAAATATGTTCATGCATATTATTTTAAAGCAACACAATGGCATCAAATACATAACATAGAGTGATATTAAACAGTTGAATATATTTTGTATCGTAAGGTGAGATGGAATTTGGAATAATTTGCTCGATTTTTTTTTCCGTTAAAAGTGATCTATATTTGATGATCACATCATTTCCAGATATATTCAAGAGGTCGTATGTAATAAAATGTATTTATTTACTAAAAAAATCAGTTGAAAGATACATAATGACATTTATCTTTTAGATGTTTCCAAAGATGAAATTTTTGTACGATAGGTTGTAAGATTTACTTCCAAAAATAAAAATCACTCCACAAATGTGATATGTTGAAGTTAAAAAAATTTACAGTTCTAATTATATCATAAATAAAACTATATATCTTATTTAATGAATAAACAAGTAATCTGATATAATGATAAAAAAAATTGTAATGTGAAAAAATAGACATTGATAAAATATAGATGTATTATCATACATAAATTTTAATTTTAATTTCTCCTTTAATTTTAATGAATGTAAAATAAATGTAAAAAATGATATATTTGATTTTGCAAACTCTTCATCTTTTGGTCTGCATGTCTACACATCCATGTTAGATTATAATATGTGTTTTTTCATTATGTGTGCAGAATTATTTTTGTAATATTTGTAGGTGATTGTTATTTTAAGTATCTGAAGTATAATTTTTATATAAATTTTTTCATAGGAGGTTTTTTCTTCAATATCGCATAAAATAATGCACTTAAAATTTTTGTAATTTTGTGATTATTTTTTTCAAATCAATTTATTTATTAAAAAATTTATGTTAAAAATATAAATTTTGAGCTTAAGAATAATTCAATTTAATAATAATTTTCCAATAGAACAATTTACACGTTTGTGTTACAATTTTAGATCTATGAAAAATTATTGAAGGTTTACTTATATTTCTAATCAAATTTTAGATGAAGGAAATTGATTTTATATTTAGTGTATTAATAAAATAATGATAAATTGTAAGTAAACTATTATAGACAGCTTAATCTTTCATCATATGTATTGCAATGAACACACACAAACATAAGTGAAATATGTTTGTTCATGTATAGTTTACGAAACCTCAGCATGTTATGCAATAGATTTACTGGTGAAAAAAAATCTTAACTTACATATAAAATATTTTTCAAACCTAAAATTTAATTTTTGTATTTCAAATTCAAAATTTCACGTTATATGGATGCATAAAGATGTCAAAGTATGATGTCATATTGGAATCTTAAAAAGAGTTATTTATAGAAATAATACTCTTCTTGATTTTTTGGCACGAAGTGGTTCTACATATTTTAAGTATGTCATGCAAAATTTGTAGATTGATCCATATCAGATTTACATGTAAATACAAATTCAAGTTATTCATATTATATGAAAACGTTAGATAAGTGTTTTACTAAAATTTTATTATTTCGTAAATATATTATAAAATAAAAATTATTCTAAATTTTGATAAAATTCCACTTTTATTTGAAAATTTACCCAAAAATTTAATATAGAGGACATTTGTTGTACTTTGATGCATATTGATGACATAAAATATATTTTTTCTTATTTTCGCACTCTTATTTGGAGAAAGAAAGACACATGGAATAAAATACTAGAAGACAATACAAAGTAGAGTGTAAGAAAGAAAAAAAAACATACAAGCCAAGGGCAAAAAGAAAAAGAAAAAAAAGGGAGATAGCTTGTCTATATTAAAATAAATATATGAATAATTTATCTAGGTAGGCGCATCATACCCTGGGACAACCTCGGCTAAGCTAACTGTGACTAACCTGGAAGATGCATTATGGACAGCCTGGTACTGTCCCGATAAATCTATGACCAACCTCGGAACAAGCACGGACCTTATGCCTCTCGCCGTTCTCCACTTGAAAGGACAATTACGAGGCTCAGATCGTCCCAACTTCGCCGTAGTGACGAACCTGGGACTTATAACCAACCTTGGATCCTCTGACTTTCTTAACAAATATAGGACCGGACTCGGATTTACCTCGGATCTGAAGGGATAAGCAAGGGATACTGATAGCAAATCTTGTATCTGATTTGTGGCCGGGTCAAACATAAATAATGGATGGTCATACAGAAATTTCTGCTTAAGCCACAGGAAAGGCCCTGATGTGATTGCCAGAATCCTTACCACAAATATGTTCGACGAAGACACATGAGTAGTAAGATCAGACAATGGAAGGATCTGAGCCATCTACTTTTAGGAACCTTTTCGTGTTTCATGCTGGACGAACTGGAGGATGTAAAAGCCATAAAATCCAAATTTGAGTAACTGGATGTCTCTTGCTCTCTCCAAACCGTCAAACATATAGAGGCTGATCTAAGAGGACTTAACTTTATGATTCCCTCTCGTTTGGAGCCAAAAGCTGTAGTCAAAGAGAATCCCCACAGCATGTTTGTGTTAGGTTTACTGATGAGACAACGGCTATGTGTTACAAGTTCAACCCTTACATCGATCAGTGGATCAGTATTTTGTGAGCATGGAGTAACGTCGAAGAAGAATACCTTGACATGTTTTATGTCGCTGACCCATCAGACAGGAAGAGATCCTTCTTCTCGTATCTTTTGCGATTGGAAGATAACTGTACCCTTCAGAAATAAAATACGATAAAATGAAATTTTTAAATAGTATATATCCACCCCTAAAAATGTAGTCCTCATGCTGTGATGAAGGAAGAGGATTTCGATGAGGCTTACTGCTCCCTTCTTGTTCTCAACCGGTGTCCCTAACACGTATTTCTGGTAATATTTTTCACGTTGACTTGGTATCTCGAGCACAGAAAATGGAAATGTGTGCCTTGTACGTATCTATATACAAGGCACAAAGTTGTATCTATACTCTCTGTTCTTCTTGTCAAATGGCCTTTGGACACATACGGAACCTCTTAGTATAGTTTTGCATATCTGAACAGATTCATGTCTCTCCAATTGACATATATACAGATAGTGACAAAGTTTAACGTCAATATCTAGCAGACGTTAAACTTTGTCAATATCTAGAAGACTTGATATTTTCCACTTTGAGCTCAAGCTTACTTTACGGAGCTACATGTAGTTACTTAGTGGAAGTAGAGGAGTCACTGCGAATGCTATACATGCGGTGGTCATGGAAAGTTTTGGTCATGCATATGGATCACTATACATGGCGAGGTGTCGTTTCTTACCTTAATTGGACAGAGGCTTTCCTTCAAAAGCAGCTAATCTCCAGTTATTAAACACTGAACGGCGCTGTAGAGAATACTACAACTGATGGAAAACTTGCCCTGCCAGCTGTATCTTGTTTAGTGTGGTTGTGGATCCGGAGCTCACTCAGAATGAAAGGTACGATCGAGGCAATCAGAGATCTAATATTTTCGGTCGTTCTCGTCTAATGCAGGAGTATACCATAGATTTGTAAGAAGTCCACGGACGAAACAATCCCTCTAAAGCTGTAGTTCTCTCTCCAAGAGTAACGGAATGATCTCACATAATTGCAACACCCACGTAGAGTTACGATGTATAAAATGTGTAACATAAGCCTGCTTATGTTACACATTTTATACATAAGCAGGCTGAAGCAAAAGGCGAAAAAGCCATAAAGTTTTATCTCTTAACGTTCTATATTTGTCGTTAGGCATGTCACACTTGATTTCGAACCAGTTGACATACTGATGAAGCTCTACATAGATGGGATGTTGATCAGCAGTCGGACTTGTCTCTTCTAGAAGCGTATAGTCATCTGTACATATAAGTCGGTCAGAATAACAAGGAGATAGAACAGATTCGTGAAAGTTCAAACCAAACCAAGTTATGCTTGATGATGTGTGCAAGGATTTGGAATTAATTTTTTAATGGTGGGTTGATGGGAACAGTAACAACGGCTCAACCATTATAAGTTCGTATTGTGAGTAAAGCACAGCATGCAATAAGCACTTCTTAGAATGTCTACAGGAATTAATCTTCACAAAATCTCGCTTGGTATTTCAGGCGAGGTGTTAGTGATCCGGCAGTTCTGGCAGTGCTCTAACCGAAATCATTTCAGATTTGCATCTTGAAGTGTCATACTTTATCTCTGGATCTCATCTCGACCAACGAAGGGTCAAAGGGTGAGATAGTAAAGCAGTCAGTCGGTTGGTTTCCTAATCTTACAGTGAAAAAAAATCATTTTAATGTTTTGATCATCCGTTCTAGCTGTGAGTGCTCTTGTACCAAAAGCTCAATGGCTCTGTCGAGCTAATAATCTGCATTCATAATTTGCTGTAGCTGGATGAACTACAAACATGTTCTTCAGTGAATACTTTTACTCTGTTTAACGTGTTCATGCGCTAATAGGAGATTGAATTGCGTGCCGACAGGAGTTCTAGCGGACTCTGCTCATCTGCGGCTCAGAAAGCAGTTTTCCAAAAGCAAACATAGTACAAACTCATATAAGATGAAAGAATCATACTAACGAGTATAATACTTTCATCTTAGCCTGAAACCATAGACCTCTTGGCTGGGCGGTGCTAGACACGTTAAATCCCTGAAAACTTCAGCACTAGACGCTTAAATTGATGCTTCAAATCAGGTGTCAAAAGCCTGGACTCAAGTCCAATGTAGATTCAGATACGCAAATGGCCTTCCTGATGCAAATCTTTGACCACTCTACTCTTCACCTTCTTCCACATCCTTGCACTTTTCTTCATCTCCCATGGTTGATCGCCATTAATGTTCTGCTCTCAAAACATGGTGTAGAGAAGAAAACAACACAAAAAGCAGCCACTGAGTATGACACAAAGGCGGATTACATCTAGTTTTGGTGAGATTCAATTCTCTGACCAATCTTGGAGATGATTTCACAATTTTTCGTTTCCTTCCTAGGCAGTAATATTCCGTTAATGGTTTCAGGGTCTGAACCCACATGCCGTTCTCCACTTTTTTCGTGGACTTTGAATCTCATTCATTCATTCTCCCAGCTAGATATCCGCTCCAGAATGCCATCTCCATTGTGAAAGGATTTCATTCCCACAGGACAAACAATCTTTTGTCCGAGCCGCTAAGGCCAGTTTTAGAGTATATGATAAGTCCGAGTGTGGATTCGGGCTGCATCTTGTTGGAAAATTCTTGTCTTTATCAGAGTGTCGTCAAAGTACAGCTACCGACGTTCGTAATCAAATTCAAAGCATGTTCCTTCATGTTCAAAACACGAAGGTATCATCAAGTATTAGCCTAAGTGTGTATGAATCTCGTTTTGAAACATAACTATAACATATATTCATTATAATTGACAAAATTATAAAAAAATCATTCTCAATTATAACGAATATAGGTTGTAGTTTTGTCTTGAAACTCAAATCATTCTCATTTAGTCTAAGATTAGGTGTTACTGATTGTTTGATGCAAAAATGTCAAGTAGATTACAAGACCAAAAAATCACTGAAGGAAGACGAAGCATTAACAATTTTGAAGTTTATCACCATAAACTAATTTATATATATAATATAACCATGGTTGTTTCTTGCCAAGGTTTAGCTAGTCACAGGTCATGTTTTAATAAGACAAAGTTACTTAAGTCCGCCAGTGACGAGAAATCCCATCATTGCAGTGCCACACATCAGAGTCCTTCGTTGTTTGAAGGAAGCACTCTTATACGTTTTGGTTAAACATGTTCTATCAGGTAGTCGGAAAGTCGCCGATTTGCCCTCCCATGGCTTCTACGACGCATTATGAAAAAATTGGGGCAGAACTGGAGCCATGTGAATAAACGTTGAGAGTGAGAGCTATATGAATCAGAATCATCAACAAGGAGGAGGAAGAGACTGAACCCACTTGACAGTGTCGATTCCCCATCTCAAAGAACGGGAGAGAGTTGCCTACTCATTCATGGATTACCATTAAAATTCCCAGCCTCCGAACAAAAGTTTTCAAATCTCATCTGATGGATCCACTGTTATACACCAATACTTAGCTCACTTTCATGAATATGGTCCATACCACTTTCTGCATTAATTTTCCATTTTCTTCATCCACAGCCTTACTACAGCAGTGTGGACTACATTATTTCCACATCTCCGACTTCTACCGACCTTTTCTTCACATTACATGTATTCAATTAATAAATTCACGTCTACTTCCTCTTCGTTGCACTACGGTTTTCTGGCATGATTGTCTGTCGACCACCATCGACTTTGAATCACCAGTGTTGAATCACTGTGCCCATGTATAATATAAAGAGAAAACGGCATGTATAAATTGGAATAAAAGTAAAGGAACGACGGAAAAACCACCAGAACAGTACAAAGCAAATCCCACCAAAGGCAAGGGATCCCAGGCCCAAATCAAAAGCGCATGAAGGATGTGGATTACTGATTGAACGTGTGTCTTCTGTTCTCTGTAATCACTGGACGTGCAGAAGCCGATCAGAACAGCTCAGATGCGTTTTAACCGAGTTCCGATTAGAGTTTTGTATGTTTCAAGCTTTCTTGGTGATCTTCAGTGACTTGCGGGAGATCTGTGTGGTGTGTTGATGATTTGAGTCTCTCATGAACAGCAACAGCAATCACTTCTGATTCTAGTGAATTTTATTTTATGAGTAAAGCATAGTAACACGCACTCGCTGGAATGTCCAACCAAAATTATCCATACAAACTTTCATAGTGCAGAACGATTCGGAAGTCACGTGTTAGAATTGTAGGAAACCTTCGGTACAATTCGAATTATTCAATTTTACAATGTCACAAATTGATTGAGTCAATAGATTTTAGACAATATCAGTAAACCATAAGCATTTACGTGAGTGTTTTAAAGTCCGCCGATTACATTAGACGATTTCACAACAACCCCTAAATCAAATTGTGAGTGGCTCCTTAAGGGATTGAAATAGATACCCATGAAACTTACGGAGATTGATTGTTTCAAATTTACTTGTCAAAATTATGCGTAACTATGGCCTGGACGTAAGTAACCATGTTACGGAAGTATGTAAGCCTTCTTCACCTAACCATGTTAGAAGAGGTGGTTATCAACGAGAATATCCTCACTCACCGGACCCTATATTCTTGATCACTTGATTACTATTACGAGGATTGCTTTAACCCATTATTTTGTTGTAAGAGGCAGTTGTGAAACCCCTAATGTATTACCTCCCCGACTGTTGACAATATATAATGTCTTATAGTTCTTGGAGTGCTATGACAAGATGTGTTTCAGACTACATCTTGAAGGTGTTGGACTCTTATCTTCTCGGACAATACGTCGAAGTGTAAGAAATGAACAGTGGGTCAGCAGTTTGTATTGATTTTTTCATCAAATAAACTTCATCAACTCCATGTTACAAGTGTACAACACAAACCCGGAGTGTGTATCCCATATAGTGGGTATCATTGAGTTGGATGACTTTATACATTAATTTGTATGTGATAATTTTAGGTAACGTGAAATTTAAGTTATGTTTTACAAAGCAACAAATTAAAAGGAGTGGGGTACTCTTACTTCCTCATACCCCAAACAAGACTCTTACTTCCTCAAACCAGTTGTTTCAAACTTTACTTGTTCATATTTAAGAGCATGAGTGTGTGTTACATAGGGCGATACAGCCCGATCACTAGTAGACAATGGACCAGAAATAAAAAAAAAACGCTTTGTGTTTTTTTTTATGTCTGGTGGTCCATGGTCTCCTAGTATTGTCAATAAATAAAATTATTGACAAAGGATGGAGCAGGTCAAATGTATTGATCTTTGCATTGTAATGTTGTTTTTTCAAGAAATTTGGAGCAGTTCAGGTTATATGAGTTATCTGGTCTATAGGTGTAATGGGCAAGAAGCTCGGAGCAAAGTGGGGGCCTGGCATTGGACGTGTTCAACCCGTCCTCGTACTTTTGGTCATGTTCTTATGTGCAAGTGTGGTAATGTTTCTGGTCTGAACTCAATCCATGGTCAAACTCAAATTTGAAAGTCACTACGGGCACAATATTCAAGAAAAAAATATTCTAGTTGCATTGGGTCTCATCCTAAAAAGTGCATAAGGTCACGCAGGTACCCTAGACTCTTGCTTGTGTTGTCCCTAGATAATGTGTAAACACCCCCAAAAGGCATAGAAATGAGTCTTTTACATTAATTTGTATGGGGTAACTTTTTTAATTCCCGTAAAATTTTCATACCTGGACCTTAAAAGATTTTATATTAATGACTCTAAACCGTAAAGTGCTATCATCAAATCCCCTATTGTTTGTAGTTTATGGGTCACATTATCACGTTATACATATATTTGCAAGTACCGACTGTAATCTCAATGTTTGAGGTCGGGCATTGTACTCACGGTGTCAACAATTAGACGCCATGAGTACCAGGAAGAAATGTAACCAAGTACGGTACGAATACAGAAAAACTCTAACTTCAAGCGAACAAAGAGGCTGTCCGAGTCTGCGGGTAAGTTCAGGAACGCTTCAGCGTAAAAAGGACGTCCAAGTCGTCAGCTCTTCAATTCTAAACTCTAGATTAAGGAAATGACAAAGTAAAATAACGAAGAGGAAGACCTCATCCACAGAATCTGATTTATGCGCGGTGTATTTAGTCCGTGGTCTATGGATTGTATCATTCGAGATCTTACCGGAAGACCTAGTTTATGATTATTGATTTTAATCATAAACTAAGTATTTAATCATTACATTATGAGAAAATGATGACATGTGTCATTTTTAAAATCATTAGAATAATTATTCATGATGATTTACATTTCATTATAATATTATAAAGAGTACGCTGTTGGATCGAATTTGTAGGATGATTATATTAATAATGCTCCAAGAGATATAATTGGACCTTATCAAATATAAAGCGTGGTCAGGATGCAAAGGGGATGAGAGAGATATAGAACATCGCTTTGCTAACTAAAGAACTTATATGAATGAAGTGGAGCCGACATATGACATTAATAGAGTACAACATGATCTCTAGATGTACAGATTTATAATCCATTTATGATTAACATCCTTTGTCTTTATCAAGATCAATTTCGACCGTGGTTAGTATATCATTTTGGAGATAAATTTATGCAACAAGTGATAAACTCTCCAGACTCGATTATTATTCCAAATTTTGAATTGGTCCATTATCACATTGTTCAAAATCTTAGATTGTCAATCAATTGTAACTCCTCTATGTATGTGATTGTAAATTTTGCCTATTTTGCCTTTTTTCGTTTGAGAAGATTTTTCATTTATGAAAACACAAAAGTATATCCTTTTATGTTCAACTCACCAAAAGATTTTTAATTTACCATAGGCTGGAACAATTGTCAATCTATGTATATTAACCAACAAATTGAACCAAAGCAAAACAAATGGTTCAATTTGTTCTATTATAATCTTTCAATAAAAGATTTAAGGGATTTTTCAACAAGACGATTCAAAAATCTTGCCTTTTCATTGAGTATAAAAATGATAAATAAATCTCACTTGAATCAATAAAAATTCCTAGACGCACTTGAGCGATTGTTCGATTTGTATGTTAAATATTCTATGGATGACATTAATAAATTGATTCCAATCTATATATCCTTTGAATGATTGAAATTCCAATAGAAGATCAAATTATGAAAAATATTATTCCAATGGTCATTGGTTTTGATGTCACTTATTTCGAGAAAGTAGAATTTCAATCAAGGATCCAATAAAAAGGTAATTGATTTTGCCGTGAGGAATTTGGGTATTTTTGATACATCAAACAAATTATATGCATTTTATAAAAAATGTTATAACCATAGCATCCAAAAATACAAAATTGTTTGAGATTTGTGTTCAACAATGTCAGAACTAGAATGCAATTCTAAAAACAAAGATAAATTACTTCATTCATTCTTATAAGCTAAACTGAAGTTTCAAACAATCAACCAAGGAGGAGTGAAATCTTTTGTGCGTTTCTTATGTTGGTTAATGGCGAGAGATGTAACAATGAATGACCCTACCAATATTTGGTAAGTATGACGCGGATGTTGATTTGTGGTGTTATGAAACCGCATTTAGATATTTCATTTCTTATAAGGTTATCAACCATTTACAGTTTTCAAACAAATCAAGTTTCATTTAACTTAGGGGCTTGGTGAAGAAAAAATGAATTCAATTTGCTCAACACAATGGCGGTTGTCGATGGCAATTAATCAAAGTTTTATTAGAATATTTTTTTTAATTTTTTTTGTGTCCAACAAAACAAAGTTCCCTATCGGACAACACTTGTTCCTATAAATTTTCATTTGTAGTAAGTTCGTGACTCAGAGATAAATTAATTAAATTATGTTCAACGATGCTTAAAAAAACGTTAAGTACATCAAACACATTTCTAGCGATTTTGTTCGAAAGGAAATACATAATGACATTCAAATTTTAAGATAAGTTGCAACCTGCCAAGAATATCACACATTAATGAATCTTAAACTACTTTGTACGGTGAGTCAGAATAAAGATAATAAATGTGTGGATATGGATGAAGTATCAAAAGTAATAGTTGAAGATGAAGGATATTTTTATAGATCAATTAAACTCCTCAAAACATAGACTCACGTTTTAGAAAATGTGTTGGATTTTTTTTTAAAAATTTCATTGGTAAGTTGGTGGAAGAGCATAATGAATTAAAAGTACTCATGAAAGATGTCAATGCATCAAAGCACACTATTAAAAAAAACACAAAAAATCAACCCACATGTTTTGTTTCTAGTGACCTTGCAAGTCATTAGAAAAAAATTTCTCTTGCTCTAGTGTATTTGACTTTTCGCAGCGCATGTAGTGCTTATGGGTCATATGTAATGGAGATTTTTTGACTTTACAAAAGAAGTCTCTATTAAATATGATCCAAGATAAAAAAAAGTTTTTGTTTTTGGTTGGCAGTCCCCTCCCTTGCAGGCATCTAGTTGGTCAAGCACTTAGGGCCCTTATATTGAACCGAAGGCTTGAGTAGTTCATAAAAAAATCAGAATATACCCAATGAATTTGATATGGATATTTTTAATTGCTTTTTGTGATGCTGCAGAACCTTGGTGCAAGAAAGTACTACATGGATGAAACCAAATGGTTAAATTGCAGCTAATTCCCAATAGCATCACAATGTGAAATATGTCATACTGCACCCAAGATATCCGAACTATCTAGATCAACGGTCTATAGACAACATGAATATTCGAGGAAGCATCACCTAATACCTAATTGATGTACTACATATAGGACTAGCTAGTGCTTTCTTTAAATCAACAACAACATATTGATTAAAATAGTCTTTCTAATAAGTTAAAGAAAGTGATATGCATGATGTCTAGTATGGTAGGCTCTAGGGTGGCCTCTCATGAACATATAAAAGTGGTTGTCCATAACTCCATATAACTCCAAAGCTAGAGGAACAAAAAGTTGACATTTCTGCACACCATTGGCTGCTACCCCTCCACTTGTTGCCTATACAAGAGATGGGTAATCATCCCCTCCCAACCAGTGTCATGAATAGAATTTGTAACCACAACGTCTAGAACAGTAACCTTGTACTCCCTAACCAAATATAGGTATGACCTAAGGAAGGAATAGTTGAACCTAAGGAAGGAATAGTTGAACGCAAGGAATACAAATGCTATTTCCATGTGAGTTATACACACTCTTGCGCAATAGCAATCACCACATCCTTAATTACATCATCTATAGCTATACTCTCTTTTTGAATTGATAATTTCATATGGATTAGAGTGGAGATTACAGTTTACAGCCTAGAGTAAGAGAGTTTGGAATTCAAGGCCAACAAGAAGCAGCCACAGAATGTTTAGCTTGTCTACGTGGTTGGAAAGACTTCTCATAAGCAGAGGAGTGCATCCTTCCAAAGTCCCTGCCATAATTTTGCTTTTTGTTTAAAACTGCAAGCAGAATCCGGTGGTCCGGGCAAAGAGGTACGGTAATCCATTGGCTCTTTCGTAAGGAGTTCCACGGATCCGGCTACTCTTGATGAAACCAGCCACTGTCAGTGCTCGACTTTGTCTTGCTCGAATCTCGTGACGTCTCCCCGGAGGACGTGAAGGTAAACTTTCAAGAATTACAGTTGACAACTTTAGCCAAGTCGTCGTCATAATAGAAAATATTAGATGCAATTCTGCGAACTTTTACTTCGCGCATTACGAAAGGTCAACGGGGACCTAGTGAATAGTAGTGATGTCGTATCCAGAAACTCAAAGAGCCGAGCCGGGCGAACCCTACTTGCGGGCGCAAACGGAAGGAATGCATTGAAGGAACACTAGCAAATTCCAACATCCTAATCCTGTGAAAAAGACTCCATGTGAAACGGTGAGCTCGTGTGACGGGAGAAAAAGGATCGGTGCACAGCCGATTCACCGAGGACAATCTTAGGAAAATGGCCTGAAAGATCACCACCATTGAGGAATATACCGGAAATCACGTAGGATCACACACAAGGTCCGCTGCTCCGGCGCAGCAGCAGCCAAGTCCTGCTCGTCCTCAACACGGGGAGCGTCATAAAGTGTTCCTGCCACAGAAAATCCTATTGATGTCTAATGCTGCTCATCATATCGGTCACTTTTGGCACAAAACCTCGTGTTCTTATTCACTTGTCCGCCCTTTGTCCGTCAGAGTTTTAATGAGAGGGAGCACCTAACAAATCCCACCATCGAGTGCAAGAAACACAGGGACATTGTTTTCAGTCAAATTGACCAGAACAATCAGATCTGGTGGTCCGATTGGTGTCGGAGGATGATATATAGGATCTGATGTGCATACATTTCACTTTTGAAGAAGAGGAGGATCATTCGGTTGCATCTTATCTGTAAGGACCCAGCTCCTGTGGAGCAGGAGCAGGAGGTATACAGGAATTCAAGGTGTGAATATAGTTCCTGTGCAGCGGGAAGGTGTTGAGCTTAGTGGTGGCAGATTTGTGAGAACATTGGAATTTGGAATCTCTGAATTTGTCGTCGATATTGTGAAGATTTTAGATGATACTTGTATTCTAGTTATGAGGGGAGGATATAAAGCTCTGTTATCCATGTTTGTGTTTGGATCTGTTGCTTTTGTCAGCATAGAGAGGAGCAAGAAGTCACATTGTCTTTGTTACCGGAGTTCATGGGGTCGACACAGACATGACATGGCCATAATGGTTGGTCAGATGTTCTCAGGAGAAAGTTTGGTCCGTCCAAATTTAGATCTATCCTCTGACAGGATCGTAGACTGACAGAAAAGCAATGATCAAACTTTGCTTTCTCCGCTAGCTGGACTTAATGGTGTACCTGCGGAAAGGCTGTGCTAGATGGCTGTAGGATTCATGATGTCGTGCAGCTCCTTCCAAATGATTATGATCTGCTCTCTGGCCACTCACGCGACCGTCCGCAGTTGACATGGAGAGACATTATTCTTTCTGCCGAGCTTGAAAGTTCCCAGATTTCAAGGGAAAGACCGACTTGTTTTTGCTGTCAGTAGTTGACTGTTGCAATGAGCTTTATTTGTCATCTAGAGCTCTGAGTTGACAATCCTTGTTTGAGAGAGTGCACTTTCATCATAAGCAACAGGAAGAGCTCAGCCTGACTTAGGGGAAATCATAGAGATCAGCATCATTCAATGGCTGTAGTATTTCGGGCCATCAGGGCCTTAGACAAGACTATTCTCACGACACCAACAGACAGAAGGACAGTTCCAGTGGGACAGGAGCAATTCAATAGTACTCATCTTACAAGCAATCTTTGCCCAATTTGTGGTAGAGGAGAAACCACTCAGACTTGCTCGTTTTCGTGCCATTGTTTTGATTCTTGAGGCCCTCCATACTGACGCTGTTCTTGTGTGGGATTTAGAGGGGCTGAGCTCAAATTTTCCCGGCGACATGGCGATAAGGACTCTGTCCAGTGTGGAAGATGTACTCAAGGCTCGTAAAGAGTACTCGAACCCTGAAGTGGAGGGTGAGGCCTGCCCACGTTCTAATTCTGCTTTTGGAAGTGGCAAAAAGCTTGAAATTGCAACCATAGTTTTTGCTCTGTAGATATGGTGTTCGTCTTGAATGATGATTTCAAATCTCCTCACTCTATCATGTAAGCATGCGTTCTCCGTCGTTTTGAGAAAGGTCAACACTCATGACATGTCCTTCGTAGATTTGCTGTTTTTTTTGGATAGTGATTTTGAATGTCCTCGCTGAATCGTATACGAAGGTCATTACATACGTATACGATACATATTGTTATTTGTTTTTGATAATGGTGAATTTTACCATGAGTGTGCTCTATCATGTAGCTCCCAAGTTGACGGGACTGGGTCTGAAGGCATTTGTCTGGGCAATTGAGTTTCAACCGATTGGACGTCCGCTGCTGGGCAGTATTATCAAGAAAAACAAGACCTTGGAGGTACTTTTGAGTAACAGCCTTGAAAAACTCCTTTGTTCGTTCTTATTGAGTTCCTGATTAGTTCACGTCATCTGCGCGATGTATCCGAACAGGGAGCTACGTGGAATTCTGAGAGCAGACACTTAATCAACGTGGTATCAGAATGTCACAAACTGAATGAGTTCTTCTTCGTGTCTACTAGAGACTTAATCGGGTTAGGGCTAACATGGGTCGTTCTTGGAAGTTTTGTTAGGCGCCTTTCTCACAGTTGAACACCTATCACCTTATTCTGGTATATGACTGTAATTTCTTTCAGAATATAGAAGAAGCAATCATTCCGGATGCACCTATGTATTACCCTGAGTATACAGCTCAAAGTAAGTTTAACCCCTACATTTGTCGATGAAGCTCACTTCTGCTTTGCTCTGGATGAAGCTTGAAGCTTATCTCTGAATGGTCGTCATCAGTCATACCTCTTTTTATCCAAAGCTGAACGCTGTTTGGGTGAATGTCGACAGGAGTTACCGAACTGGCAGTTAAAGAGATAGAAGAGGAAAGTCTGAAGTCTGTAACCAGAGTTCAGACTGCTTTAGAATGTCTCCCTCCACCTGCTGGATCCCTCCAGAAGAAACTGAAATCGGAGTACCCATTTGTGTACTGGACGATAAGAGATTATGCAGAAGCCTTCGCTTCAGGGCATGTGACTCCATCAGAGGTAATTGTTCAGCTATGTAGGACACATTGCACCACTTCGAGGATTTATGGGTTGAATATCGACATTCAGTATCTAGTGGGGAAGCATGCACGATTTTTAGTGTAGTTACTTTGTTTCTGTGCAGGTCGCTGAGCGCTTTATTTCAGCAATAGACAAGTGCGAAAAGTCGAATCCCCCGATGGCTTTCTTGATATCCTTCAAACCGGATGACATACGCAAGCAAGCTGAGGCATCCACAAAACGTCATGCTGAAGGTTATTGGTTATTGTATGAGTTAGATTCCTGCAAGACCGTTGGTTTATCAAAGGCATCACTGATCTTAGGAGCTCTTGAGCAATGCACATGGTTTTGAACTCTAGGTGTGTTCCACATTCGCAATATCAGACACCCGCTTCTGAACTTGCGACCAAATATGGTCGCATGTCCCTCTATGAACTTGGACATTGAGTCGATTCTGCACGACCTCAGTTGTCGAACTCGCTCAATGCTCTTATTCTGTGTGATTGTGAGATACATGGCGGAAACTGTGCACACAGATTGGTCTTCACTTATACTTTAACAAAGTGCTGTGGGAAATGTTTGAATGTGCTCAGGGAAACCTCTATCTATATTGGACGGCACTCTGTTCGCAGTCAAAGATGACATCGACTGCTTACCACATCCTAGTACAGGTACTATATGCTCTCTTTATATTTCAGTTGAACTCGACAAAGATGCAGAATGGAGAGGAAGTTTCAGGAGCTGCCTTTCAGAACTCAAGGAAATGACTGAGTTTGAAAAGGAGTTTGTGTTTTTTGGCGAAGCTAACATTTTTTGGCAATTGATTTCAACAAAGAGTTTATATCCAAGAGTTTTCGTAGTTTTTCCTTCATGATGTGATATATCTCAAACCGGACGAGTTTGAGAGAAGCTCTGCCTTGCTTTCAATCCAGTTGACTCCGACAAAACAAAGTTCGGGGGCCCGGCTCTAGCAGTGAAACAACAAAGTTGTTTGAGCAAGTGCAAGGGAATCGGTCCGCGTAGCGCCACTTGCACTTGCTCTTTTCAAGGGCAAGTGCTTAACTAGGAAATAGGAAATGCTAAGATTCAAACTTAGATTGGTTAAGGACTGGTCTTCTGAGCTCTTGTAGGAGGAACGAAGTGGCTTCACAAATTCCGAGAAGCCAAGGAAGATGCTGAGTGTGTTGCAAGACTTCGGAAAGCCGGAGTTGTGTTTGTCGGCAAGACTAATATGAGCGAGCTCGGTCTCGGTGTCACTGGTCACAATGCACACTACGGGTGAGGTCCTCATCCAGATAGACGCAAACTCAAGACTCATTTGTATCCCTTGGACAGACTAGGTACTATGCCTCGTCCAGTTTCCCAACTTTAATGCAAGATTACGAAATTTGACCGCCAGAGAGGTTATAGGCTTAACTGCTAAGTCTCGAGTTTCTTGACTAGTTTCCTTGTCTCGGCTGACGATGGTCTCACACACACAGTTGTGTGAGGAATCCCCATGATACAGACCGTCACACAGGAGGATCATCTGCCGGTTCATGTGCACTTGTTGCAGCAGGGTTGGTTTCTGGAGCTTTGGGAACAGATGTTGGAGGTGAGTGCCTCACTGGTTGTATGATTGAAATGCGTAACCCTTAATTAGCAGCAATATCCGTGCAGACTGCTCTAAGTTGACATGACTGGTGAGGCGGTCTTACATGTTGGCAGAAACTCGACATTATCTGCTGTTCGGTTGTGTGCAACTGCCGATAACTATGTTCTGGATGATGGTTGCAGGTTCCGTTCGCATACCGTCAGGCATATGTGGAACTGTGGGTCTCAAAGTGACTGTTGGTCGCACGACGCTCAAAGGGTACACTAACACAAGTTGTACTGCTGTAGAAAGTACTTGACACATCTATACAAGATGAATGTAAATCCAGCACAGCACATTTGTTTCAGCACCAGTCATATTTTGTCAGTACACAAGCACACTTTGCTGTGTCAGGCAGCAAGCACTTAAGCAATAGGACAGAGGTCGACATGTGCAACACAGGATGTACGCGATGGAATAATTTTGAGTGGTCAATGAACTTAACTACAAAGCAGAATAAGTTGACAAGAAAGTAATTTTAATTTCTCTTTACGACGCGTAATATTAAAAAATTTGTTACCTTTCCTGATGAGACATGAGGAAGCTAGAAAGTTATTAACCTTACTAGTTCTGATTCCATCTGTGCAGAGTGGCAAGCGTTGGTTGGACAATGGAGTCTGTTGGACCTATTGCGTCTAGTGTTGAGGATCTTATTCTCTTGTAAGCAGTAGGAATTTTCTGTCTTTGTTACGAATGTTTCGGTAATGTCTGAATGTTCTACTAAGTTTTGAAGCCCATGATGACTTTGACAAACCAGGGTAGGGATACTGCTTGCTTTGTTGTATTCATTACTGTCCATCGGAGGTATGTTGATAGAAGATCTCAACTTCAAACATTTTTTCTTCTTTCTCCACCGTGATTTGTTGATGATAATGAATTGCACGTCATGTCAGGTATTCAGCCTTTCTTGGTTCTCTTCCGAGCGATATCTTGCACTCTAGACCTGTAAGTGTCACTGCTATAAAGGGCAACCCATGGATGTTCGTGTGTATGATAGAAGTAAGGTTAGCAAATATGTATCTTTGAGACTAAATATATATGTAGAGCCTTAGAAGAATCTTGGTTTGAACATAACTTTTCGCGATGGAGACGACCAGGAGATTCTTCACACTTGATGTGGCACCCTTTGGGAAATCAAGTTGTTGAAATTTAGTCAGCAACGGTGATAAATACGTACCATCCATAAATAACAGTCATATTACCTGCTGATTCCTCTCGTTTAAATTGGTTCGTTGCTGCAGCTCCCACCTTGTGTACCAAATCTGAAAGATGACCCACGGTCCTCTCTTCGGCAATTAAAGCTCGGGAAATTTTCACCTGTAAGGCATCTTATTTTGGTTAACTTTTTTCACTTGGGTTAAAAATTTCTGTATCAGTCGACGTTAATACCTACGAACTGAATCCTAGTTGAAATTTCCCGCAGTGGTTCAAGGACGTCCTGGACGCTGAAATAGCAGAAGTATGTGAGAAGAGTTTGAATTTGCTACAAGAAGGTTTTGGAACAGAGGTATGTTAAACTCCTGTCAGGAAACGTTGTCGCTGATTGTCTTGTCTTTGAGCGGAATCAGTTGGAACCGTCATTGTTGTATCTGGACTGAAGAAAGGAGACATTTCCAAGTGGCGGTGCCCCTTCATTTTTGCCAAATCCACACCTTTCTCACGATCTTGAGCTGCGAAATTGGAACAGTAGATCATGGAGTGTTTATCTGTTCATTGCATCTACATCTCTCTGTCATCAACGATATGCTTTGGTCTGTAGACGAAAGAGATATTCTTGCCGGACTTGGATGACCTCCGAAATGGGCACGTGGTTACCTGTGGTGGTGAATATGCAACGACTTTGAGGCCCTACTATCCGGATGTGTGAGTAGCTCCGACGAAGGCCGCTTCTACTTGCAAATTTCAGGACTCCTTTCATTGCTTTCGGGACATCGCTGCTAGTTTTCGTTTTAAGTGCAAAGTTGGGCTATTTGACATCTAAAACGAGGCTCGATTCACTAAATGCACAACTCTGCTATGTTCAAGTGTGAATGATTTTCATGCACTCTTAGTGTGCATGTTGTACAATCTATTCAGGGTTCTACTCTCATTTGGTGGCTGAATAGCACTCGATACTTCTTGCATCTTGCAACAGAAAGAAGCAGATGGGTTATGAGCCTCGGACCAACTTAGCACTCTTCTATCACTTCAGCTCCAACGATTATGTTGCAGGACAACAGCTAAGGTGAGTTTGTTTTCTCTTCCTACCGTTAGTTGAGTTCCCGCTACAAGCGTGGCAAGAGTACAACTTCATGTTTTCTGCCGCCATGAATATTGTGTATACCAAGCCGTTGTACATTACCGTCTGTCATGCTCAGTTAGACTGAAACCGCGTTTTGAGATTGTCTTTAAGCTTCCGATTCAATGTACTATATCTTGAGTTTAGAATATTTTGTCTTCTGTCCTTATTGGATCAGTTGGTGAAGACATTCATAAGCTCTGCTTCATTTATGGAACTGCAGAAGGAGACAGATGCATTATCATATGGAGGCCTTCAAAACAGTGGACGTGATTGTAACTCCGACAACAGCGTGAGTCGTTCAGATCATGTTTTGTATTCTTCTTCGTCCTGCTGCGGGCTCAATACTCAAGTCCGAACTCTTGAGTTTGTCTCAAGGATACCGATTGGCGGTTGATTTTCAGTGGAAGCTAAATCTTCTCTTTATGGGTTTCGTGTACAGCATGGTCGCCCCGCTAATAAGCCCAGCCTCCTTGAAGATAGGCGAGAGTGACCTCGAGAAGTCAGGTGAGGAGTTTTACTGAAAAACAGGTCATTGTTGTAGTTATTGGTGTCGAGCTGTGAATTTGGATTTCACTGTTAAGTAGAATAGGGTAGTGCTTCGCTTCTTCGTTGACTGTGATTTCTGCATGCCCGTCACTTGGACAGTCTTTGGCATTCACCTTATGCAAATTTTGCTCCAGGAAATCTTATGCGCTTTATTCTAGCAGGAAACTTTCTCGGTCTGCCATGTGTCAGTGTTCCGGTACGTTCCCAATATCCCGCTGGTGTCAGTAGCATATGGTCCCATCAACAGCTCATTCTTGACTTTTCGGAAACACCAGTGTTTGCTCGACCGTTCATGGAGCACATGTCGTCGAAAAGGACTTCAACGTGTCTGACATAGGAGCCTTCGAGCTCACTTTGTGCTCTGTAGAGTGAAGGGTCGCTACTCCAACAATGTCAAGTAGTACATTAACAATAGGATATTATAAGCTGCGCAGGTGGGACATGATTCAAGAGGTTTACCCATTGGTCTTCAGCTCATAGGACGTCCTTGGGAGGAAGCTACCTTGCTGCGAGTGGCTTCAGCCATTGAGGTACACCGCTTATTCCTGGACTTAAATTCTATCCATAAATCTTTCGATGTTTTAGAGCATATTTCAGCCTGGAGACATTTGCTCTTAACAGTTATTCCAGCCCCTGCACTGCCCTGCTTGGAAGCATCCATACATTTGAGTCATTACTCTGATGGCTCTATCTGATTGAGAACGTGCGGGTCGGAAGAACATATGGTGCCGTCATGGCTCAATTTGGTGCCAATTTTCCGGAGCCCTTCTTGTCCGCGATACGATACTAGAAAGAAGACCTCAGCTGCAGCCCACTCGTTAGAGTTAGCTCAGCTGTAGCCCACTGAAAGGAGTGAGCTCCACCCATCTTCAGTGAGCATGCATTCACTTCTCTTTCTGTCGGATCCATCACCGTCTTGATGCATCACCTTGAGCACCTGAGTATAGCTTTGCTGAGCGTGGAAATCGTTGTGGTTTGTCTTGCAGGAGGTTTGCTCCTCTCTCAGGAAGAGACCGAAAGTGTTCCATGATCTGTTGAAATGAGACCACTTGCAGCAAAGTGCATAGGGCAGGTCCTTTCTGGAATAAGTGAAGAACCCATAGCAAAGAGATTTCGGTTTCGAGCTGACTATTAGCTTCACTTGCTCATTCAGTAGTTAGAACAGAGTCCGCAGTCACAGAACGAAGTGTATGGGGACAAGATCTCAGGTTTCCGAATCAGACCAAATGTGCTCCATTACTCTGTGTATATTCCCAAATCTCTCCAGTCTTTAAATCTGTTTCCAAAGTTCATGGACAGAGCTTGCTTTTGTGATGATGAGTGACACCAATCCCTCATTTCTTTGTCCAAGATGAGGTTAGCAGAGGGAAGTTGTGGGGGAACTTACCTGCACTCTCGCAGTACGGAATATTTTCTAAATCAACGATCAAGAACTTGATACACGAAAGCACGAGACCCGATTAACGATGTTATGATTGTAGATTGTATTTATTCCCTGGAAATCGTTGCAAATGTTATTCTAATAGGGTGAGTGGAACTGATCGCCCTCGACGAGTTCGGTCAGTGGCACGAGGTTTTGCATATCTGGCAGTTTCGGACATGAATATGCAGATTATAGCCTTTACACGTAGAGGTACGGCTTCGGACGTGTCTCGATAGCCCATAGAACCCGGGTCCATGTGGACGCCTGGTGGCCGCTGAGGTGGCAAAATAAATTTCAGATGCGCGCCTGTCCACGCGTGCCATGTTCCTTTCTCAATCCCTCCCCTCCCTCCATTTCACTCGCAGCGCCTCACTTCGAACTCCAGGAGTTGGAAGTGATGCCTGGAGTTCGAATTTGCACGTTGGTGGGTGCAGTACTGGGATCGATACGAGAGTCGAGACGATGGATGAAGAATAAATCTTCGAAGCTTTCCTGGTAACGGCGGATTCATTTTGTGTGTGGTTGCTTGGATGATAGATTCTTGTTTTCATCAACCAGTACGGAAGAGGGTCCGCGTGTTTCTTATCATGGAGGATTAGTGAGTGGGCAAATTTGTCAGAACGTGCCATTGATGCTTTCCCTTCGTGGGCCTCGCCTACAATCTCCTCAACTAAGAAGAAGTGCCGAATTCGCCCTTAGGATGGTCCAGGTTTGTTACAGATGATCCTTATGCAACGCGATTCGCTCCTGTCTGACGCGAAATCTGCTTCCGTTCTAGAGCAAGGGGATTTTTGCGATTCGTGCATGGAATGCATGGGGAAGAAAAGTCAAGAAACTACTAGAGAGAGGAAACCTTATGTACTTAAGTCTTTTATCTGGGAAGGGATGAACCCTGAATTTGATTTTTCGAACGATTCCTTGGTTCCCGAGGGACTAAACGTCATTCAGACTGTTTCAGCGGGGTATGAAGGTCAAGCACTTGGAGAACCAAGAGTGAAGTGTTAGGACATGTGAACCTTTCAAATTCAACCGTGTTCAATTTTTAGGACTTATTAGTTAGGGAACATAAGAATTTGAAGAATTTCCATTTCTCTACTGTACGCCATGACGAGAAACTCTTGGAACAGCTCCAAAGCACCAGCCTGATTTGTACGAAAAGGACTCATTAACTGAACGAACAGGCAAGACGACAGCTTTAGTGACAAATAGTTTGGTGTATGCAGGCAGATGAAAACAACGGGCCGAAGACAGTCAACTTTGATTGGTCGCGATCGTGCAGACCACACACTATAAGTGCATCGTGACTGAACTAGTGAAAACTTAAATCTGATGTGCAAGCTTGGCCGAGATGGTCATGAGCTGGGAATGTAATTTGAATCTCTGCCGAACGACCTCGTCAAATGGGTAATATTATCAACGTCGCTCGTGAGAAAGGAGAATTTATCGATATAATTCGCCAAAAAGATGCTAGTGAGTTCCTCAACTTTCTCCTCGGTCTCACTTCGCATGCAAATCAATGTTCCTGGCTCTCCGTCCCTTGGAAGGAAGCAAGATTGATTACAGATTCATGTATATATCCTCGTCTCTTTGAAAGCATACTTACTAGCAATATCGGGAGTTTCGTTACTAAATGACGAAACTCAACAAGCCATTCAACTTGTTTGGCTTGTAGTTCTGTCAGGCACTGAGGCATGGCGAGCCAAACAAAGGTTCAAGAAAGTTGTGGATGATGGTGCCGATGGCATTGCACCAGAACAGTTTAAGACCTTGCTTGGTCCTTGTGAGCCTCTTACTATCCTCAACATTAAGTGTCGTAGCACCATCCCCTTTGTCCTCCCTCACTCGAATTTAGATCGACGTACAGAGTCCTCCTGGAGTTGTCAATCGAATTTTCAGCTTTATATGCACGTGTTTCTTCCAGGTATTCCGATATTAAAGAATTACATCAAGGCATGCAGGATATCCACCGTAAACAATCATCGAACTGGTGCAAACATTATGAATGTATTAGCTAATGCATCTGTGAAACTACGAGGTCTAACCAGAGCTCTTTTAAGATTCAACTGAAGATGCCTTTACCATCATCCCAAGCAGAACATATAAACTATGGACGGGAGATGGGTGACCTTGTGATATAGCAGGAGAGCCGTGTGCAGAGGTCCTATTCAAACATGTGGACACAGACAATAATGGGTCGGTTAGTTATCAGGAGATTTGCGAGGAGATCAAAACTCACAGGTCTATGACAACTCCTGAGGCCAAGGTCCTCGGTGTGTGCATCTCCCCCATCCATCAAACTCACCATGAAATGAAATCATGTTGCAATAGCTGACTATTCTAATGTTGGCCCGTAGAAGACAGGAAATGCGCTGCGTTGTAACTACAATTTTACGTCACAATGTCCCAATGCCTCTTACCACTGTCGAGAACCCTGTAACCTTCTTCGCTTACTATCTGAATATGGGTACAGTTTTATTCAAACTATATGATCAAGATCACGATGGTCGGATGTCATCTTCCGAACTTGCTCGTGCCATGCAGTTGGCTTGCCAAGCACTTCCCCAGGACCAACTTGACCAGGTGAGTCCCTTCTTTTATGTAAAGGAAAATTGCACGATTTCACTAACGCGAATCAGGTGAAGTAGAGCGGTGATGTTGCTCGGCTGGTTCCAAAGACTGATCCTGACATGTTTTAAACTTCTTTTACATGCTAACGTGTTTCCTGTCTTTCAAACTGTGCTCAGCTCGTTCAAGCGATTATGGAAGTCTTTGACACTGACAAGGATGGATATTTGAACTTTGGAGAATTCTCTGCTCTTATGAGTAACTCAGGATTGGAGCTGAACGTATAAAAAGCTCCTTCCTTTTAAGTTGTACAGTAGGGCAGTTGCCCAGAATCACAGTTGTGAACTTTGAGGTTATGCAGAGGCGGTTGTAAAGGTTCCCAAGAAGGCAGGATTTCGATTATCTAGTGAGACCTGATCGGATCCAGTAGGTGTGACTCTAGATGTAGTTCCACCAAATCTGGAGGTCGCACCCATCTTCATTTGTCAAATTAATGCCACAGTTATTTTCCCCCAGAAACTGTCAAGTATTACCATGTAAAAAGGCTAGAAAAGTAGGCAATCCAGAGCCTGCAGCCATCAAAGATGTTCCACGTGAAAACGAATTGCTCACTTACTGCCTACTACGTTTCGGAACTAACCTACATGATCGGTGAAGCTCCACTCGATTGAGACAGAACATAAGGAAGATCACAGATTCCATCAGCTACTAGTGATTGATTTAGCGAATACCGAGAATGCCCATTCCCATATCAACGTAGGAGAGACGTCAGGAGATATGTTCATTGGTTTTCTACCATCTTTGGCGTCACGTCGAGTAACAACAGCTTACCTTCTACTTAGAACTTATAAGCATTCCCAAGAACCTTTAATGACAATAATTCAGTTGCGAAGATATATGAGATACATACAGGGCGTGTACAACCAACTGTTCTGAGCCAATGCATAGTTTAACATAGCCAATGCATAGCTGGAGCTCATCCATCCTCTCCTTAAGAGGACGGAAAGGAAACTCTGGACTAAAGCCACACTTCAACAAACTTTGCACCAGATGGTGCAAAGTTTCAAAGCTCCAAGTTCCTCGGGTCATTTCAGAAGGGCAAGAGGGTAACCACACACAAACATGGAAACCAGGAGGGTAGAACAATATACACGTCTTGGAGTAAACCTCGGCTGTGAAATTACCACGAGCATCCATTGTTATCCCTTGAAACAGTTGGTAATAAACTACAGTTTCGCTCCTTTAAGCTCATGTAACCGCAACCCTGCCACATCAACGCATATTCGCAAACATCTGCTTGCAGATGAAAGAGATCTACAGTGCGTGATTGGTGAAACATATTATTTACATGTAATGGGGGTTTGCTTCCAAGAGCAGGAAACGCACATAGAGCCAATTGTATACGGAGTCGAATTGCACATCTGATGGTTCAGTTACTAGGACGCCAAGGAACCCGAGGAGCTATGACAGTCAGAAGAGCTTTCTTGAAGACGAACGCGTATCTACACGAGCTTACATGTAAATCCCGACAACGCAGGAAGAGTTGCAATGGAGACGACATCATCAGTGTGCAGACTATATCATCCTCCAAGAGTCATTTCGTTTACGAAGTGATTCATATGTAACTTTACTAGCCCAGTCGCCGACAGCTTCCAGATTCCTGAAGCCCAGATGCTCCAGAATTCATGATAGATGATGGCTGCTGATTTAAGAACCTGATATTGACAGAATGGGTAAAATTATAGGAAAGTGCCGGTGCTATGGTTCAAAGATGAGTGCACTTCACCTAAAGCGGAGAAGACAGGATCTCTAGTACCAGTGATAACATCCGAGGGTGCTGCAGGATGCGAGAAAAGAATGAACACGACCCACCAATGGAGGGCTAGAAGGTAGAGGCCAGCAAAAGCTCGAGCCATTCCATTTTTGCGCAGAACCAAGGCAGCTCCCATCACAAGACCATCCACTTGTCGGACCAAACGGAGAAATGGCTGCAGATGAGATGCCTCGTTCACGTGCTCATATCTACCATCATCCGTGTCCCACCCCTTATCCTTGGCACTGTATGTCTTGCCAAACCCATATTCCAAATCTTCGTCAAAATAGGACCAATCAGACCAGGCACCCTTATTGGGATTCCGTTTCGCTGAACGAGAGACGAGAGGCAACTTCTCTTCACGCAAAGTGTTGGATACTGCTTCAACTCGGAAAACTAGTGTGGCTTTTTCGGTAGAAAGTTCTTCAACCTGGGCCTGTTTATGTATAAGACTATCGGTGATCTGAGCCAACTGACTCTCGAATTCAAGCTGGATGCTGCTCGGGGCCACTTGCCTGTCCAGCAGTCGTTTCAGACTGTCCTGCAGATCCTCGGCCTGCTGCTGCAACTGCTCGATTTTGGCCATCATCCTCGACTTTTCTTCCTCCATGGATTCGGCCTCATAGGCGTCATCTATGGCCCTCTGGGATCTGTTGGGACGAGAAAGCCTGATGCGCAAAAGAGCTGCCTCTCTTTGCAAGTCTGAACAAGCATCCACCTTGGCCTCCACCAAAGCTCGGGCTTTTGATACTTGTGACGTTATTTCCTCGAGGTCCCACTGGCTGGCAGCCAAGGATTTAGCAAGCTCAGCGTTTTCTGCCTCGAGTTTCACTTCCAGTTCCAAACCTTGTCTTCGGGTGTTATTGTGCATTTGCTTCTCCTGATCTAGAAGCTGTACTGCCTCCATCATGCTCTCGCGCAGCTCAGCTGCCATCTTCACGTGCTCTTCTTCACCCTCGGCCAGTAAAGCCTCTAAACTGTCTTTCTCCCGCTGCATTCTCTCTACAAGATCTTCTCGCTCTTTGATTGCCACCTTTGCGGCCTCCTCTGCAGCTGCCCTCGCTTCCATGGCCCTACGTTTCGCCAATTTTCTCCTCAGAGCCAACCTCTTCGCTCTTCTTTTCTCTTCATATTCTGAGTCGTCCGAGTCCGAATCTCCGTCTGTACCAGAATCAGAGCTTTCCTCTTCGCTGTGTGACAGGCTCTGGAGACTCAAAATTTCCTCCTCTTCTTGCGATTCATTCCCACCATCATCTTGTGTAAGAGAATCTCTTCTCTCCTGCAGGCGAGTGGCAAACTCCACGGCCGAAAGGCCATTCTCGTAATCCTCCCCAGTGCTACCACCCAATCCATTATTCGTGGCATGCTCATCTCCCACCAGCTCCACCTCTCCTCTATTTAGGATCCCCTCTGAGGCGACATCGGCAGAAGCATGAGGCCCTTCCGCCTCAGCCAAGAGGGACGAACTCGTGTCTTCTCTTTCGAAGCCATTCGGGGAAATTCGCTGCTCAACTCCACTACCATCAGCTTCAGATATCTCGCTATCCAAATGATCACTCTGCCGCATTTCCTTAATCTCTGATGTCTCGGACACAGCTGAAATAACATCGTCGCTTTTCCCTGACGGTGCATCAATCCTAATCCCTTCGATCTCCGCATTATTCTCGGAGACTTGTTCCTTACTTTCTACTTCCTTCTTGAGATCGTCTCCATTCGTTAATAAAATCTCACCTGCGGATTTAACATCATCAGTCCCTACACTTAATGCTGCTGTGCTGGTCTTCACGTCCTTTTCCACACCCTTATCTTGCAGAGATCTTCCGTTTGGAAGCTCTAGATTATCTCGTATGGCATTACTTGCCTTCTCCACGGCCGTATACGAAGATACCCTTGGGATCTTGGAAGAATTCTTCACTGGAGACAATTGCTGCGCATTTGGTTTTGACGGTGTGATAGAGAACAAATCACCATTTGAGCTAGTTCTGGAGGAGTGGGTAAGACCACCGCCGGTGCTCTTGCCACTAACCGGAGTCTTCGTCCGAGTGCTTTTCAATGCAGGACTGTAAGAGTCGAGATCGCCGCTTCTCGAACTGCCAGAACGAGAGATAGAAGTACTGCCTACCAAGTCCGTTGACCCTAAAAGCTCCGACCAATCTTCTCTTGCTTCAGAGGCGATTTTACCCTGAGACAATGAAGAAGAAGAGGCCTTCGACGACTTTAGGCCCGGCGTTCGCTGCTGCCGCTCTTCGCCTGGGGCCTTCCTGCCTCCTCCGGGTTTCGAAGACTGCACAGGACGATCGAAGAGTTTTCCCCGTCCTCGTGACGACTGGGACGCCTGATCAGACGTAGAAGGGGTTCCATAACTTTCCTTATCCTTGCGGAGAGATTGAGAGGGCCTCTCTGGAGGTTTCTCCTCTATCAACCCCGAAGAGCTCTGTCCATCCTTATCCTTATGGAGAGTTGCTGCAGCCTGTTGATCAATCTGTTGCAGGAGCTGCTCAGCCGCTTTCAATCTGGAACTGAGCCAATTTGCCATTTCCCTTGCGCACTAATCCAATCCCTCCCTACAAAAGTATCTATGATGAATCCCTACAATACCCGTTCTCTCCAGGCGCCCGCCACCGAGAACATGCTTACTCCGGCGCTCCCTTTCCTTCCTTTCCCTTCCTTTCCTGTCACTACCCTGCGATCAAATCTCAGCTCCTATCGAACACCCTAATGGATCCCTCATGTCCGCGCTGTCATGCCTCCTCATCAAAGATCCCGACGAACAAGTCCTTTCGATGCCCTGCCTGCCTCTCCTCCTGGTCTGATGAGCCGGCGGTAACGGGAGAGTAGGACAGACAGAAGAAAAGAACGGGAGTAAAAGGAAAGAAACACCATTAAGAGCATGGCACGGGCCGCAGGTACAGTAACCTGAAGTGCAAAAGCGAGCGATCCATCAAGAAACAAATCGACTGATAATCGCCGCCGCTGCTGCTGCTTCCACACGCGATCAGTCAAACATTGAAGCGGATATTTTCTCGCTTCGAGAAAGCAGGACGAAAGAGAAAGCACCAGCTCCCCATCTCATTTTCCTTCCCTTCCCTCAGGGCAGGCAAGCAGTAAAGCAGGCAGAGAGAGACCCCGCTAAATGGTGACGATCCGACAGTGAAGATCTAGGGGAAGGTGGTGGCAGTACAGTAATGTCATACGATTTCTATCGTTCTCGTGGGAACCACTACTGGACTATAAGGGACCAGCGGAAAATGGCCCGAAACCGTCCGATGAACTTATTCTCTCAGCGTACATCATTCGCAATAGTCTATGTGAGAGCGATTAATACAGCAAAAAAGATGGGAAGACCCCATTCGCAATAGTACAAGCGTTCACTTCTTCATTCACTTCTTTCTTTCTTCCATTCAATCATTCCTTCCTTCAATCACTCATTCACAGAGCGTTAGGTGGCAGGAGGACCAGATCATCTGAAACGGATCAACTCGTTCCCTTTTAACTTTTTCCAACGACCGACCCGCTAAAAACCCGGCGTACACTCCCACCCTCAAGCACACCGCGGAGGGCAAGGCAAATGCAAGAGGCCAGCTTACCATCCCTGAAAATACCCGGACAAAACGATGAGACATATTTAGCTCATCTGGAGAATCTCAGGTGGACCTGGCCGAGCATGGATCATTGCACTACCTCTACCTATAGCGGCAGCTGGAGGCTGGCTGGCTGCCATGGCTCTGCCATCGCAGAAGGTTCGGCACGCGGGCAGACTGACGTGCACTGAGGTGGCTTATGGACGGATAAAGATCAACCTAACTGCCAAAGGTGGGCTGAAAATCAAGAGGCCGGTGATGGGCGCGACTGCTTGCTTGCTGATGAACCAAATGGGGACGGTGGTTAACAAGAGAGCAGCAGTGGCGGAGTGCAAGCACGCACTGAGGGAAAAAGGGAGTGAAAGGGAGAGGTGTGGGGAAGGGGGGGAGATGCGGGTGGTGGTGCAGCAGAGGAGAGTTGAGTGAGGAGTGAAGAGGACGGACGTGTGGTTAGGTCAGGTGGGAGCCATGGCGGACGATGCAACAGCGATGGATGAGCAGCAAGAAGAGGATGAGGAAGATGATGAGGAGGAAGAAGAAGGTGCTGAAGGAGAAGGCGGAGGAGAAGAAGAAGAAGAGGAGGAGGAGGATGGTGAAGACGACGACGACGACGACGACGAGGAAGAGGGCGAGGACGACGAGGAGTTGAAGAAAGAAGTTACTCCAACTCCCACTCCTCCATCCCTGGTGGAGCAGCTGCAGCAGGACGCCGGTCCGGCTGACTTTTCGTGTCCCATATCATCGACCCCACCCGCTCCTTCGGCCACAGGCCCTCCTGCCGTCTGTAAGGCAATGCCTCTCCTGCCATCTTTCGCTCTTCACATCAAGAGAATTTTCTCATTGAGGCTGGTTGTCTCTCCTTCACATCAGCTTATGCATTCATGGTTTTCGTCCTCTCTTTCCCTGTCCTTCATCCAGTAAAGCTATTGGAACGTCCACTAGCTCTGTAATTACAGTGTCTGTCCTTCTCTCCGTTCTGAGGAGGATCGAAATCACGAAGATTGTGTGCCCCAGAAGGGCCACACCTGAAGGAAATGGGCAAGAATGTAAGGCTGGAAGTTCTTAAAGTTGTTGTGATTTGGAACCGTTGTCACTTGCCGGCACATATGTGACGAAGAACTGGAATTAAGACTGAAACGTCAGCCGTTGACGTCATTTGAGTTATATGAATTCTGAATTGTGTTTTATGATTTTCTCCACGATTTTTTCGACATCATGCTTCTGTTCTTGAAATGGCCTCAAGTCTATCGTAGAGAATTTTGTCAGTAACAGGACTAGCCTGCTCTGATTTTGAAAAGCACTGGTACACTTAGATTCGAAGGTTTGGTACTGACATTATCGAAATCTCTCTGTAGATTCATCCTCACGATTTAATTTACATCTGGACTTTTGAACGAAAAGAATGCTCTTGCAGCTTTGTTCTGAACAGAAGACTGGGTATGCAGGAACTACAACAGGTGGAAGTTGAGCTACGATTACTTGAAGCCCTGGAAATTTATCATCCATCAAAACTTTCAGGTCAGTTTCTGTATGTACTTTGCATCAATCTTTAGGTTTGGAAGATATACGTTCTTTTGATTAATGGGACCCTTATTTGAAACTCAGTGAAGCTATGTGTGAACTTGTTGTTTCACGATCATCTTGGTAACAATGGAATTCCAGTGTGCTGAAGATGTCTAGTAGCTACAGTTCAAGCCCGTGATCGTGACATATTGATGCAAGATTTTCCTGAACAATGGTTGAACATGTAGGTATGCATCGGCACTTCATCCTATATGGGTTGATGGAGTATCTTGAAAGACGGTAAGCAGTCGGTCGATACGAATTGAAAGATATGTACCCGTCTACGTGTGTTTCATTTCAATCTAGAGCATCCAGGAAGGAAGCATGACTTACGTTTCGTCAGGATTTGTTTAACTGGTTCTTAAGTTGGAAAATATTGAGGAGACATATTTTATTAGATCGATGAAGTTGAGTTCAGTCAAACCAATTGTGTTACGTTCGTACTTAAAGTCGTCGGATTTGATTATTGACTATTACCGTTCTTTAATTTTTATTGTGTAACAGACTCAATCATCACTTTACAGCTGAAGAGATTCTGGAACTCTTAGATCGCTTCTACAACCTAGAGCTTCTGGTAAGTAGTTGCCACGTTTGACAAGAATATAAATTGTTATTAGATTGTATGACTCAGTTTGTCTGGGTCTTGTCCTTTTCGAGCGCTAGTCTAAAGCACGTTATGCATTGTTTGAGCATTAAACTACCCCGATGCAGAAACTTAACCAGGGACATCGGAACCTCTGCAGAAACCAGATGAAGAGGAGGTGGAGCTTTTGAGTCAGGAGGAAGAATTTGCACTGCCTGCGTCCATCCTTGCGGTCAAGGAAGAACCAAGAGGATCTGCGTGAAAAGAAGTGCATGCTTAGTGTTTCTTCTTGATGACTGGACTGCAGAAATGTGAGTGGAACTTCTCCTTTCTATCAACATTTTGTTCACTAGACTTTTTAAGAGAGTCAGCAGCCATCCTTACATTCTGGACTCGAAGACCTGTAAATAAGAAGGCCCCTATAAGTGTTGCACATCATTTCCAGGACAAGCCTGGTGTACGTTGAATGAAGATCATACAGAATAGATGTCACTTCTTGAGTACACTTAATTTGATTGGCTCAAACTCGTCCGTCTCCTGCTTGCCTTCAGTTGTAGTACAAGTTTCATGTGGGTTGGAATGGCTTTGTTCCAGATAAGAACAGCTCATGCTACTGATGGAGCCACTTCTTTGTAAGTTCAGTGGGAATGGGATCCAAGTCCAAGATCTTCCAGCACAGAAGTCTATGCTGGAAGATGAGGACTCCCTGGGATTAATCATGCAATAGGTGATTGCTTCTTGCGTCTCGTCCTCTATGTCAAAGTAGAAGTCCAGAACAAATTTTACTACATGGCGTTTTAATCACACTTGTTCCGGATGTGTTTAGAAATGTGTTTAGATACACCTTGAATGCTAGGCTGAAATTCAAGTACAGCCATTGGGATTCTTATGAGGTAAGATGGCTTTGTCAATAATGTACCTAGTCAACTGCAGTTCCACGTCTGTTTTTAGTGTAGATTGAAGCTGCTGTTATTATGTCTTCAGTTTCATCTCTCTTTGCGCCGCAGGTAACCGGTCACAAAACGCTTGCTGGAGCTGGCATCTTGTCGCCATTCGGTAAAGCTGCGAGCGTAGCTGCCCAGTTTTATTACCACAGCGTCTGAAGGCTGGACGTGAGGAGTATATGTGTGGCTCAAAAAGAAGTTCGTATCCACCCTCTGGGACGAGCTTTTGATTTCAACGGTAGATCGAGAAATGCGTCAACAAGACCTAATTCACGTTGAGTGCAGCAGGAATATGTTGAGTGCAGCAGGAATATGTTGCGCAGCTTCTTTCTGTGCAACAGGTTTAAAGTGAAAAGGCTGCTGAACCATTCGGGAGCAAAGCTGAAACGAATTATGCTCTTGACCGAGAGGGTTGAAATTATCAGGGTCAGAGTTTCTCAGGTTTCATCTCATTAGCTGACAAAAATGAACCGTTAAAGATGTAAAGTAAAGATCATGAGTTTGATGAAATTTGCTGTGACGTTATACCTGGATTTCATCTGAATAAAAGAGTTATACGACAGTCTACCACGAGTTGTAATTCTCTATTGCTGTATATACACTTTTGCAACTGTTTGGATCCACTACCAGATCGTTCCTTTTTTTGTCTTTTGATACTTATGACTATTTACACGAATGCATGGTATCTATTTTGTGATTCTCTATTCAAATTTGTATCATCGTACCTTAAGCTCAACCTGTGGTGCTCATGCTAGCAGTATTTTTGAGGCTATACCTGACAATTCGTTTAGATGCAACCGATTCTTTCTGGGTGGGACAGCGGAATAACTCTCCCGTGATGTTGGGAAACGTCCAGCGAAGTACAGGTGACGAAAATATAAGTTTTCTTTAACCAACATTCGTATCTTGCTGGCCTGAATGTAAGGGAAAATGTTTCTGCATTTTCTATGACTTCCTAATTTGCTTCTGCCATTGTAGTCTAGTTGGTTAGGGTACTTAGCAATCACCTGAGCGACCCGGTTTCAAGTGTCGTAACGGAACTTTACCTTTCATAGAGCTTACTTTGGTCACACCCGAATGCCATAAACATTTTCGAAGGATTCACAACTTTTATTGTGAAATCTGAATAAATTGCCACATGAAACTCTAGGATATCCACTTTAAGCCTATTTCTTCAGTACCCGTATCTAGTTAAAATTGTAAACATCACGCCTTCAGCTTTTACTGTGGGGGAGTTTACAACGAAACACTCTAAACTGTGGATTCTATTTCTCTCTTGTTCTGCCTGAGGGCAGAGATGGGAGACTAGAAAAGAAAGGGTAGAGATCCAAGCCTCATAATGTAGTTCTAAGCTCGCCAAAAGCGCCTAGGGTTTGCGCCTAGCCTCCCAAAACCATCCTCAAAGAATATTGGTACAATTGTATACTATTATGAGTAAGTTTGTGAGGAGGCCAAAACCGTCTCCACAAAATGCCGGTATGATTTTATTATATTATGGAAAAAGTTTGGGGGAACCACAATTATGATGTGTATAAGTGAGTTTTTTTGTTTAAACTAAAAATCTTTCATAGAACGAGTTAGCGATCTGTTGGTGTTGTTTTGATTGAGATTGTGCTGATGGTGCAGATTGCATAGCTTGTAAAAATGGATTATTAAAATATATGGAACTCTACACCATATTATTGCCCATACTTCTTTGATATATGTGTATTGATAGTTTAAAACTAAATTATTTTTTCTATCAGACAATACCAAGTACAAAGTAAAATTACAGGAAAGATGTGAAAATGTAACACTATGGAAGTGAAGAAATATCACTCCAATAGCTCAAAAAATTCTGAAGTTAATGATGCTTCAATGGTTTCTCTTTTCCATACATAGTACTCAAAAAGGTACAAACTAGATAAGGTTACACAACCACCATCCATTCAATTCTTCGTGGATCGATGATGTGGCGGTCATCCATATGAGCACACGGATTGCTGATGTGTATTCTAACTAACGCACGAACTAACACACAAGAAACATAACCTAAAGGACACACGGATTGCTGACGTGGCATCTTTAGATATTCCACTAATAATAAACACAAAACTATCTATCTTCTCCTTGCGTAACCTCTACTTTAGTTCTCACTAACTAAAGATGGTTACAAACCTCACTCCTTTTAATATACAACGTCCTCGTTGTTCACACGTTTAAACTCTTGAACAATCAAAGGTGCATTGGCTAAGTTATTTGACGGTTCCCAAGTTGATTCATATGATGGATATCACTTCCATTGAACCAAATACTCAGTTTTATGGTATTTGTGACCCCAATCCGTTTTTTTGAGAATCTTGTCAACCTCAAATTCTGCATGATGTGCTACCATAATAGGTAAAGGAGGAGGGGTTGGTCTATTGAACAATGTCAAATCCTTGTTGGGTTACGATGATGCTGACTATGGACAAGATCTGGACAAGAGGAAGTCTGCAACTGGGTATGTGTTTACACTTGGAGGTGGATGTGTTAGTTGAAGATCTACCTTGCAGAAGTGCATAGCTCAGTCAACTACGGAAGCCGAATATGTAGCAAAGAAATGAAGCAAAGAAGGAGGCTATTTGGTTGAATAGACTTATCATTGAGATGGGAGTGAAACATGATGTTGTAAATCTCTATTGTGATAATCAGAGTGTCTTACATCTTGCAGCAAATCAAGTGATTGATAGCATGATGAAGCACATCGACATCAAATTTTACTTTATCAGAAATGCAGTTTCTAATAGAAAGGTTGAGCTAGTCAAGATTGACGGTAAACTCAATCGAGTTGATTCTTTGACCAAAGTTATTTCTTTAGAGAGTTTCAAGAGCCATTGTGCTACTATGCAGGTTTTGCACAAGGAGCACTAGTAGAGATACTCTAGCAATTGTTTGATTCTTGTATATGTTTTACTCCTTCCTAGTCAGGTTACGGCTTAGTTCTAGTTAATCCTTGTTTACAAGAGGGCATATGCTTCAGGTTTCCTTCTAGGACTTCCCGCGGAGTATGTATATGGATAACAAGAGTAGGAGATCCCAAGACATGAGTGAAGAGGGAGATTGTTAGGAGTTAACTCAAGTCTTGAGTAACTCTGGTTAGTTTGACTATATTTAGTTAGACTAGGGTTAGGGATTGTACTACTATATAAGAGGACTGGTAGAAGCTCTCTATGATACAGTTAGGGTTATTTAGTAAAGTGACTTTGTGTGTTCCGTGGACGTAGCCTCAGTGAGGTGAACCACGTATTTCCTGTGTCGACTCTTGATTGCATATGTTTTCTTCGTGTATTCTTGTTTCGGACCGACATATTAGTGGAGTTTCTAAAGGTGTCATGTCAGCAATCCGTCTACTCTTTAGGTTATGTTTCTCGTATGTTAATTTGTGTGTTAGTTGGAGTATATGCAGCAATCCGTGTGCTCATAGGGATGACTGCCACATCATCGATCCAGGAGAAATTGAATGGATGGTGGTTGTGTAACCTTATCTAGTTTGTATCTTTTTGAGTACTATGTATGGAGAAGAGAAACCATTGAAGAATCTATCAATTTCAAAATTTCTTGAGCTATTCGTGTGGTCTATACTCACTTCCCTAGTGTTACAATGGTATCATAACAAACTTGCTCTTTCCTTGAGTGTGGATTACCCCTATCATGTCAAGTCTTAGTGGAATAGTGTCATCCATGTTGGATGAATCACTATGTATTTCATATATATGTGATAAGAACAAGCACTATCCAGAATCCATACATCACCAACGCCCTTTGGTGAGTTGCATAGGGCATACCTCTTGCTTCATAGTCAATCTTCGAGCAAATCATCCTCCTCATCAAAATCTTGAGCCACATTAGCCAAAGGAGGATCATTACCCTTGGTCTTCACACGATAGTACTTCTTAAAGTGACCACTCTTGCCACATTTCCAACTGAACACCATCTTTTTATCTTGGGATTTACCCCTAGACATGGATCTACCTCTAGATCCAAACTTCTTTCCATCCTTGTCATTCTGTGATTGTGACTGTCCACGGGTTACATTCAGTGCCGTACCAGATGAAGAGGATGGGGTAGAGGGCATCATCATCTTCTGCTGTAGGTCATCAGCTAATAGAGCACTTACAACCTCATTGTAAGTGATCGTTTGTCTATCACGATGGAACAACACTCGTGACAATGACTGATATGAAGCAGGTAATGAGATTAACAGATGAAGGGCCTTCTTCTCATCAATTATTTCCTCTACAAGATTCTGAAGATCAATAACAAGATCACCAAAGGCATCAATGTGATCTTGTATCTTCGTACCTGAATCTTTCATCTTGAAACTCATCAATTTTAAGGAGGTGTACACCCTGTCTGATAACTCTTTGTGATGAAATCGTCGTTGAAGAGCCTCAAACAATAAAGTACAATTGTCACACTCATCAACTTGCTTCATAATTGAAGGTTGTAGATGGAGTATAACAATACTCACTCCTAAAGGTCCTTCCAGTCTTTATCATTGAATGTAGAGGGTTTAGGCCTCAATGACTTGCCCAAACCGGAAGCCTTCAACTTGCCTTTGACTTGCCTCTTCCATAGAAGATAGTCACCACGTCCATCATATTTGACAATGTCAAATCCGGCTCCTCCTGTCTTCATGACTGCCATCTCGCTCCGTCTAGCCCTTGAACTTGTCCCTTGTGTTGTTCGGTCGTCAAATGGAACCTCCAAACTTGACTTATTCCCGCTCATATGAAAAAAAGGGAAATTTACCTTGGGTAAAAATCCCAAACCACAAGAGATATTGATGCTAGATGTTGTTGATTGTTTGTTCTAGATCTTCAGAAGCAACACTAGCTTCCAAGTACCATGGCAAGATTAGGGCAAAGATATGCAACAACTTGATTACCGCTCCAAATGTCAAGCACCAAGCTCCGTAACGCAATGCCCCCAATCTACCACCAAATCACCTTGTATGGCATGGCTATACACCCAAGGTAAGGTGTGCAGCTTCCCAAAAATTGGGCCCGTATGGCAGAAGCTTGCTGCGACAAAGCCTCAGATTTTCTCCGCATCAACAAAGCTAGGATCACAAGTACTCCAACCTTGGCTTTTGCTGGCGGTGCAGTCACTGTTTTAGATACCTTGTGGTGCTATAACTGCGGCTCATCAAATAACTCTTTCAGCAGCCAGAAAGTGAACTTGGACAAAGCATCACCAAGCTTCTAAGCGAGCCAGTCGGATGTCAACTTGGCCACTAGCTCCGAAATGTAAGATAAAAGGATCTCTACAGTCTGAGCAACAGGTGACTCGCGTAAAATCTTATTCCATGCAAATTGAGCATTGGTAAGAGGATGAAATGCGCGCTCAAAGTAGTCCACCAATCTGATCAGTTGTACATCGGGCAGAGTTGCAAAGGATTCCAAAATTTCTGTTAAAAAGGTGGCAAGTTCTTCTACATTGATCGTTGCAGCTGTCTCAGCAACGGTCACCTTAGGCTTCTTCGGCTTCTTTGGCTTGGACTTCTTTGCATCCGCGTTATCCTTCACACCATTGGCTTTTGGCAGATTCTCATCATCACTATCGTCCTCACCAGAATGAGAGAATTCTCCACCATTGGCGACAGCCGTAGCAGCAGCAGCTTCGAGCTTAGACTTTGGTCGTGCCCCGCGTTCTTCGGCCTCGATCTCGAGGGCCTCTCGAGATCTAGATCACCTTAAAGCGATCAAAACCCACAACCTCAAAGATATTGTTCTAGTTAAAAATTTTCACGCACACACTTCCTTCCACGCCTCCAAAAAGCTCAAGATCTTGATTCTCAGCCCTGGCAATTGAACTTCCTTCCTCACACCAAGTCCTCAGAACCTGAACGTCCGCACTTCCGTAACAACTCGGGCTTCCAAATCTGCACCCGAACACTCCCAAACTCCAAAACAACACTTGCGCGATCTGCCTAAAATATGCTACGTTATGTCGGGAGCTCCTCCAGCATCTTTAAACACCTCTCACGGCTTCCTTTGAACGAGCTCCTCGTGCGCAAAACGCCCTCTGCCTGAGTTGTCTTCACAAACAGCGATATTCCGCCACTGCTCCAATTCTTTGCTCTGATACCAATTGTCGGTCCGAAATAGGAATACATGAAGAAAACATATGCAATCAAGAGTCGACACAGGAAATACGTGGTTTATCTCACTGAGGCTACGTCCACGGAACACACAGAGTCACTTTACTGAATAACCCTGATTGTGTCATAGAGAGCTTCTGCTAGCCCTCTTATATAGTAGTACGAGCCCTAGCCCTAGTCTAATTAAATATAGTCAAACTTACCAGAGTTACTCAAGACCTGAGTTAAGTCCTAACATAATAGTCAACTCAAGATTATCTATCTCTTCCTTGCATAACCTCTACTTTAGTTACTAAAGATGGTTAGAGAAGGTCCCTCCAACATGGATGAAATCAAATGGGTAATTTACATTTAGTGTATCATCATACTAAGATTGTTTTCCAATGAACTATTTCTTCATTCCTTGAGATGTTGAGGAAATTTGTTATTGTGACCAAAGATTATTCATGTATGTTTAGTTGGAGATATTTTAAATCATTTGTGTGAAGTGAAGGTAGTAATACAAGTTAATCTGTTACCTTGATTTCATTTTATCAGGCGGTGGATTTTATTTCTTCATGATCAAATATTTTATGTATCATTTTTTTGATGGTGATATTCATGATGATGGCTTTTGTATAAATTTTGTAAAGAAAAAATCCACTTCTATAGTCTAAAATATGATCATGTATACATCAAAACATCCAAGAAAAATCATATTGTAGTGGATGTTGTGGTTACAAAAACTAACATATTGTTAAAGGTGGTGATCATCCATTCTGCTACATGGGAAGATGGGGGGCAAGTGGAGTGGCTGCAGCCAAGGTCTCGAAGTATATCGGTATGCAAAGAGGTCACATCTTTGTTCCTATAGCCTTGAGACTATGGACGCTAACTTCAACAAGTGTGTGACAACCTATCATACTAATCGACATGAAATATAACTATCATTTTCTTTATCATATTATGTAACCTATTTTAAGCAGAGTGTATCCATTGTTCTACACAAAGTATTGGTGAGTGAAATCCATAGGAGAGCAATCACATCAACAAATGATTCTTTAGATCATATAGTAATATGTTATCCACGACAAATTCCTCACTTGTATGAATATCAAAATTTAACCCTCGATTCATTGATCCTTTTGTGGTGTTGAAATGTGTTAGCGAGATGTCTTACAAGTTAGAGTTCCCGTTGCATACGAAAATACATCCTGTATTTCATGTGTCATGATTGCAAAAACATGTACCATGATCCAAGCAGTTCACAAATCCATCAACCCCTACTCCTTTACCCACGATGATAGCAGATCATGTAGAATTTGAGGTTGACAAGATTCTCAAAAAATGGATTCGGGGTCACAAATACCCAAAAACTGAGTATTTGGTTCAATGGATGGGATATCAATCATATGAGTCAACTTGAGAACCAGCGAAGAACTTAGTCAATGAACCTTTGATCGTTTAAGAGTTTGAATGTGGGCACAACAAGGACATTGCATCTTAAAAGGAGGGAGGTTTGTAACCATCTTTAGTTAGTGAGAACTAAAATAGAGGTTATGTAAGGTGGAGATAGATAGTCTTGAGTTGACTATTAGTGGAAAATCCAAAGATGTCATGTCAACAATCAGTGCTCTATGACCTTCAGGAGCAAGCAGTGAGTATTGTTATACTCCATCTACAACCTTCGGTTCTGAAACAAGTTGATGAGTATGACAATTATACTTTATTGTTTGAGGTTCTTCAGCGACGGTTTCATCACAAAGAGTTATCAAACAGATTGTACATCTCCTTGAAGTTGATGAGCTTCAAGATGAAAGATTCAGGTACGAAGATACAAGATCACATTGATGTCTTTGGTGATCTCGTTATTGATCTTCAGAATCTTGAAGAGAAAATAACTGATGAGAGGAAGGCGCCCTTCATCTGTTAAGCTCATTACCTGCTTCATATCAGCCATTGTCACGAGTATTGCTCCATCGTGATAGACAAATGATCACTTACAATGAGGTTGTAAGTGCTCTATTGACTGATGACCTACAGCAGAAGATGATGATGCCCTCTACCCCATCCTCTTCATCTGGTACGGCACTCAATGTGACCCGTGGACGGTCAAAATCAAGGAATGAAAAGGATGGGAAGAAGTTTAGATCTAGAGGTAGATCCATGTCTAGGGGTAAATTCCAAGACAGAAAGATGGTGGTCTGTTGGAAATGTGGCAAGAGTGGTCACTTTAAGAAGGACTGTTATGTGAATGATTGTCCGTTGGCCGATGTGGCTCAAGATTTTGATGAGGAGGATGACTTGCTTGTTCTTATCACATTTGATACATAAGGGAGTTTTTCCATACTTTCTCAGTATCAAATGGTTTAGTTCTTATGGGAAATGATCAACCCTGTAGAATTGAAGGTGTTGGATATGTCCAGATTCACATGTTTGATGGCGTCAAACGTACATTGACTCACGTCAGGTTTATACCGGAAATGAGAAAGAATCTTATCTCTCTTGGAATGTTAGATTCAAAAGGCCTTGAGTGGAGTTCTAAACAAGGAATACTTGAGATGAGAATAGGTGATAAGATTATCTTAAGAGTACACAAGCATAGAAATCTGTATGTGCTAGAGGGCAATACCATTTGTGATGAAGTCAATCTTACTAGATCTCAGCCTGAGATGGCTCATGTTTGGCATTCTAGAATGGGACACATGAGTAACATGTACTTGACCTTCCTTCAAAATAGGGGCTTGTTACCTGGTTTAGGTAAAGTTGACATGGAATTTTGTGAGCATTGCGTTATGGGCAACCAACATAGAAAAGTCTTTGGTGTTGGAACTCATAGTTCCAAAGAGTTACTTGAATATGTACATAGTGACGTATGGGGACCCTCTCCTAAAGTGTCACATTCTAGGAAGTGGTACTATGTATCGTTTATTGATGAATACTCAAGATTTGTGTGGGTCTATTTTCTCACATAAAAGTCTGAAGTATTTGCAACTTTCAAAAGTTGGAAAATCCAAGTTGAAACTCAAACTAGTTACAAGATGAGATATCTACGTTCGGATAATGGCGGGGAGTATACTTCTGAGGAGTTTAGAAGTTACTGCAAAGAGGAGGGGATCACTTGTCATCTCACCACAGTTTATACTCCGCAACAAAATGCTATTTCTGAGAGGCTCAACCGAACAGTATTGGAGAAGGTGCGTAGTATGTTGAGCCAATCTGGTTTACCATATGAATTATGGGCTTAAGCTATAAATACTGTAATGTATTTGGTAAATCTGTCTCCTTCAAGTGCAATCGATTTCTTGATACCATTTGAATTGAGTCACAAATGGAGGGCTGATTATAGTCGTTTGAGAATTTTTGGTTGTACGGCTTATCCTTTCATACCTAAAAAGAATAGGACCAAGTTGGATCCTACATCCTTTTTCTTGGATATGCAAGTTGTGTGAAAGGTTATAGGCTATGGGACCCTGTAGCTTGTAAGGTGATTGTCAGAAGGGATGTTTCTTTCGATGAGCCTAGATCATTGAAAGAGGGGGAGATATCTCAGGCTCCCCATACTGACAAGGGCAAATCTCCACTCAAGGATGTTGTTGAGGGGGAGATTGATCATTATGGGTTTAATAATGCGCCACAAGGAGAAGCTTCAGAACAGATGGAGCAAATTCTTGAACAACAGGAATTGGAGGAGCAAGTTGTCGTTGTTGAGATCATCAAATCGGATTAGTAGAGCTCCCGAAAGGTATGGAACATGGGCTGATTCATCTATTCTTGAAAAATGATATTGAAACTGAGAATGATGGTGACAATGCACTGATCTTAGGAGAACCTTGTTCATATAGAGAAGCTCAAGCCTCTATCAATAATCTTGAGTGGGATATTGCTATTGAGCGTGAGATGCAATCGCTTGTTGAGAACAAGACTTGGGAGCTGGTGAAGCTTCCAAAGGGTCAACCTTTGGTTGATGTGATCCGAGAAAGTATAATAACAAAAGGGATGGGAAGACCCCATCAAATCGTACAAGGATGGAACCAAAACAGAACTAATTTAGCCCCTTTGGTTGATAGCAAATGGGTGTACAAGTTTAAGGATAATCCAGCGGATGAAGAGAAGAGGATCTTCAAAGCCAGGTTGGTGGCTAAGGGCTTCACACAAGAGAAAGGTGTGGATTACAACGAATTCTTCTCACTTGTAGCAAAGTATGCTACAATTCGTTTGGTATGTGCACTTGCTGCGATATTTGGTCTAGTTATGGATCAGATGGATGTTGTCACGGCTTTTCTATATGAATCTTTGGAGGAAGAAATCTACATGAGACAACCTACTGGCTATGAGAAGAAAGGTTAGTAGAAGTTAGTTTGTAGATTGCTCAAATCTCTATATGGATTGAAGCAAGCTCTTAGGCAATGGAATGCAAGGTTTGATGAGTTCATGAAAGCACAAGGATTTTCACGGAGTGTGTTTGATCCATGTGTTTACATGAAGAAGGTGAATAATGAGATCTTTAGCCTCATTATTCTAGTACTCTATGTGGATGACATGCTCATTTTGGCAAAGAAACAATCTGACGTCGATAGATGCAAGAGTCAACTGAAATATGCATTCAAGATGAAGGATTTGGATAAGTCCAAGACGATATTAGGTATGGATGTTCACGGGGATTTGAAGAAGAGGAAGCCGATTATCATGGTTATCTCAAGGTAAGTACATTCAGCGTGTGCTTGACAGGTTTAACATGATAGACTCTAAAGAAGTGTGGACCCCTTTGGTGGCACATTTTAAGCTCTCAGCAGCTCAATGTCCAATTGATGCAACTCAGAGAGGAAAGATGTCGTCAATTCCCTATGACAAGACAGTGGGCATCCTGGAGTATTTGATGGTGTGCACTAGACCTGATATTGCTCTAGCTATGGGCAAGGTAAGCAGGTACATGTCAAATCCAGGAAAGGTGCATTGGGAAGCTGTGGAGTGGATTCTTATGTACCTCAAGACTATTAAGGATTTTTGATCTTTTGTTTGATGGTTTATTGAACAATACCAAATCCTTGTTGGGTTACATTGATGCTGACTATGGACAAGATCTGGACAAGAGGAAGTCTGCAATTGGGTATGTGTTTATACTTGGAGGTGGATGTGTTAGTTGGAGATCTACCTTGCAGAAGTGCATAGCTCACCAACTATGGTTTAATATGTAGCAAAGTTTGAAGCAAAGAAAAGAGGCTATTTGGTTGAATAGACTTATCATTGAGATGGGAGTGAAACATGATGTTGTAAATCTCTATTGTGATAGTCAGAGTGCTTTACATCTTGCAGCAAATCAAGTGATTGATAGCATGATGAAGCACATCGACATCAGATTTTACTTTATCAGAGATGCAGTTTCTAATAGAAAGGTTGAGCTAGTCAAGATTGACGGTAAACTCAATCGAGCTGATTCTTTGACCAAAGTTTTTCTTTAGAGAGTTTCAAGAGCCATTGTGCTACCATGCAGGTTTTGCACAAGGAGCACTAGTAGAGTTACTGTAGCAATTGTTTGATTCTTGTATATGTTTTACTCCTTCCTAGTCAGGCTACGGCTTAGTTCTAGTTAATCCTTGTTTACAAGAGGGCATATGCTTCTGATTTCCTTCTAGGACTTCCCGCGGAGTATGTATATGGATAACAAGAGTAGGAGATCCCAAGACATGAGTGAAGAGGGAGATTGTTAGGAGTTAACTCAAGTCTTGAGTAACTCTGGTTAGTTTGACTATATTTAGTTAGACTAGGGTTAGGGATTGTACTACTATATAAGAGGACTGGTAGAAGCTCTCTATGATACAATCAGGGTTATTCAGTAAAGTGACTTTGTGTGTTCGGTGGACGTTGCCTCAGTGAGATGAACCACATATTTCCTGTGTCAACTCTTGATTGCATGTTTGTTCCTTCGTGTATTCCTAATTCGGACCAACAGAGAATAGTTGTATATATGTGATAAGTCTTTTATACATGATGCATAACATCTTGGAGTACTTGTTTAAGCTTGGTGACTAATATCCTTGCATATGGTAAGATAGAGTAGAAATTTCCACACCAAAATCTTCATGTTCATATGAAGAGTATGGTAGTGGTATCAAAATTCATCATGAGATAATATTTCATAAACAATATTGTCAATGTTTGAATATTTGCAGTATGTGAATTTTTGATTACAAGCTTTTGTTTGTTGTATTGAGTTTGTTTTCCAATTTGGACTTTACTTTTGTTTTGAGTGTATCACAATTGTTGTGTGAAAAAAGTCAAATCTAAATATTTACACGTTGTTGTTGAAAGTATGAAAGTTAACTTCACTTTTAGTTGAACGTGTACTTTGGGGTAGGTATCATCAACTCTAATTGCATGTGTCGCGGCAAAGATTTCACATTTGGCAATGTTTACTCCTATGGCCGACCATGTGCAAAATTCTTTAAAGTTATCTATTTATATTTGGAGATGAGAATTGTCATGTGTGAATACTTTAAAGTCATCTGGATAAGCTATACTGGTTGTGCAAGATTCAAATGTGTTTAAGTTGTATCCAAAGTTATTCGTTTCAAATCATATGAGAAGTGGTTAGAGGAGACATTCTTTTCACTCCAATAATATTTGTTTTCCCATCCGTCATACATTTCTGGTTTATGATATACATTCGACTCATGCTAACCACTACTGCATAGCACCGCAATGAAATTGCTGGTTTGTTTTTTATTCTACCAAAACAAAGAGTTAGATTTCTATCTCACATGCTAGAAATACTACGAAACGAAAATCGATCTTCAAATATTAACTTGTCACTCTCGTATCCAGGGATTTTTCGCCCCTGGTCGTGCGGCGGGCCCGCTCCATATGCAGCGGACGCAGCGTGCAGTGGATAGGACAGAGATTCTTAAGAAGCGATGATGTTGCCGTAGGCGCAGACAGGGATTGCACGAGAGACGGCGGATTCATGCGCGCTGGTGAGAAATCCTGTACGGAGGAGGAGATTGACGATGGAAACATGTGGAAAAGAATGTGATTGCAGGCGGAAGTTACCGCGGCCTGGCGTTGCCCGTGGTCTGCTGACCAGGCAAGTGAGAGAGTTCTTGATGTGAGGATAGGGTAGCGGACGAAGCTGGCCAATGGACGCAATGCCCGAGCTTGCGTCGCCGCTGCTTCTCGAGCTCATCCATCCCGCTCCCGCTCGGACGGAGCGCAACAACTGAAACCGCGCCAGTCCTAGATTCCGTCCATTGGCCTCGTATTGGACGAGGCAGAATTTCGATTCTTGGTTGCAGTGGCGACGTGCGCGGGCAGCACTCGGCCTGAATTCGAATTCGGGTCGTCATCTGCTCAATGCTGTGAAATTGAAGTTTTGGAATTTTGAATACGGAGTTCTTGAAATGGGAGAATTGTGACGTTGCTGCGGATCCATGGCGCCTGTGGACTGAGGCCGGTGCCAGCTTCAAGCATTGTTGCGATCTGGAAGGACAGAGCCGGAAGCTCGAGAGATATGGCTGCGTTTTTGCCCAGCGTCCAGGCCGCTGCTGCTTCCGCTTCTTCCGGAGCGGTTTGCCCATCCGTTGTAAAGTCGTGTCGTTCATGCCAGTCATCGCAGATTGTGTGTGCTCCATCGCAGGTTCCGATCACTACTCGCACTGCTTTTTGTCGTGGAAAATGGATGCAATTTTTACCGCACTCAATTCAAGTGCAGATTTTCTAATTTTATGTGTTTCGAAATTGGGCACAACATCACGACTAGTCTGATTTTTGTAATTGAACGAGAATAGCCTGTCTTCGTTTTGACAGACTTTAATGATGTCCAGCACTTGGTTCTTTCTGTTACTCCTGGTAAACAAAGTGCCGGAGCTGGATCATCGAGCGTACGCAGCAATTACGCACCGAATGAAAGCCAGAATATTGTTGGGAGGAATGGGACTCTGAATTTCTCTGTTTAGTAGGAAATTCTAAATTCTTTACTATCCATTCCACTGATGGCAGCGAAAGAAGTCTTTGTTTCATTCAAGGCAGCGAAATGCGAGTACGGAGAACTAATATATCTACCTCTTTCCTGTGTGCCGTGTGTCGAAAACTTCAGTTGTGTCGCCGAGGATTGTCTGGAGCCTTCCTGAAAGGATCTCACCGGATCAGTTTGGGAAGAGGGTATGTTGACATCAGGAAGAGATTCAAGGGCAAATGGGCGTTAAAGGCCACTGCATCCGCTGAACAACAAGCTGAGGTCTTCAACTCCTCTGAGAGTGTCGTAGCTCCCACACCCACTCCCCAAGCAGCATTTGATGCCCTCAAATCTGCTGATGAGGGTGGATCGTCAGGACAAGCTGTAGATGCAGTCAAATATGTATCTGATAGTGGATCAGCTGGAACGTCTCTCCTAAGTACCAAAGAGAAGTACCTGCAATCCATCAATGGCGGACTTGAGCAGCCCAAGAGTGAGAACGTGGACATGTTCGGTGGGTTTAAAGACATGTTCAAGGGCTTCAGTAATTCAGGTGACTCGGTGTATAGCTTGGTCAAGGGCGATGCTGTCAAGTCTGCTACAGGTAATGATACAGCTGGGGAAGCTATCTTGAGTGCTAAGAAGCGATTGCTACAATCATTTGGAGGTGGAGGCGAGATTCAGTCAAACAATGAGGCAAATGAAGTGGATGTTCTGGGTGGGCTGAAGGATGCTAAGAATGCAGCTGCGGATTCAGTGAACAACTTTTTCAAGGGGATTACAGACTCTGTCGACACGGTGGGTAATGTGATTAAGGACAGTGGAGTCAAGTCTGCAACCGAGGATGGAATAGCTGGGGAGACTATGTCGAGTGCCACGGAGTCTGTCGATAATTTTTTTAAAGGCCCAACAGATTCTGTCGATTCAGTAGGTACTGCGATAAAGGACAGTGGAATTAAGCCTGCAGCCCAGGATGGATCACCCGGGGAGACTATGTCGAGTGCGAAGGAGTCTGTCAATAATTTTTTTAAAGGGTTAACAGATTCTGTCGACTCAGTGGGTAATTCTGTAAAGGACAGTGTGTTGAAGTCTTCAACGCAGGATGGACCCTCGGGTGAAGCGTTGTCAAACGATAAGGACTCGATGAACAATTTTTTCAAAGGCATTACGGACAATGTCGAATCAGCGGGCAAAACAATGAATGACAGTGTACTGAATTCTACATCCGAAGATGGATTAGCAGGGAAGACTTTGTCCAGTGTCAAGGAGTCAGTAGACAATCTTTCAATCCGAAATAATGTGGACTCAACTGGTAGTTCTGTCAGTGATATCGTAATGAAATCTGCAACTGAGGACTTATCATCAGGAGAGACTCTGTCAACCGCAAAGGAGTCAGTGAATGATTTCATCAAGGACATTACAGATACGGTTGATTCTGCTGGTAGCTCAGCTAATGATACTGTAATTGTCAAGACTGCAACTGAAAGTGGATCAACTGGGGAGGCTGTATTGAGTGCCAAAGACAGGTATCTTCAATCTATCGGGGGTGGACTTGAGCAGTCACAAAATGAGGATGTGTTTGACGGACTGAAGGGTGCAGATATTGATGTACTTACTAGCTTGAAAGATGCTCAAAATGCAGTTACAGGTTCAGTAAATAATTTTCTGAAGTCCATAACCGATGCAATTGACTCAGCTGGAAACTTAGTGAAGAGCTCCTATGAAAGCTTCAATGGATCCTTAGTCAAATTGGTGAAGTCAGCAACAGGGTCGGTGGATAGAAGTGTCAGTGGTCTCCGACCGAATGTCGATGGTATCAAACCTCCCAAAGTTTCCGTGGACATAGACTTCACTGCCCCTTTCCGGATGGGGACGCCGGCCAATGATGCTCTCAAGGAAGCCGTCGTTGTTGTGAAAGATTTAACCGGTACTGTACTTGTCACAGCTGGAGATGTAATCACTAAGTTCTATTCTTCTGCCAAGTCTTCTTTACCAGAAGACGCGTTGGCCATACTCAACGATATTGAAGAGAAAACGTCTCAAATAGCCCAACCGTTGGGCTCAGCCTTTAATCAGGTGTGCTTCGTGTGGTCTGTGCAAAGTGTTTATTTTCTCGGGAAAATCAAGAAATCTCAAACTTGGTTCGTCATCGTAACGGTTGATGCAGTCTAATTATTGCTATATAATGCGACGTTTCAGAAAGCTTTGTAGTCTACGGAAAGACTTGTGAAGGTAAATCCAAGATTTTGGTCCTACTTGCGAAGTGTAGAGTGTTCAAAAGAGGTTTGCAATAATCAACATCATTGATGTGCAGGCATATGCCATCGTTATAGATGTAGAAAAAGCTGCGGGTATCAATCCGGAAAACCCTGTCATCCCAGTGATTTTGGTTGTTGGTGGTACTCTTTTCCTGAGGTATGCTCACTACAATCATGGTCATCGGCAATTGGCTTGTCGTGTGATTCTTGTTATTCGAGATTTTCGAGGCGAATTCGGTCTATTTTTTTATGTTCTTACATCTTGAACATTTGTAATAACACACATGAAACTCTCGGATTCTATTTTTCACAAAATGTTGTAGATATTGTCGAATATTGAGAGAGATGCCAAACTTTGTGCTTGTGTGGCTTGCAGTGTCAGCTACTTTCAGAGCAAGTATGGAGGATATGCGGGAGACTTGCTTCCAAATGAAGCATTGGATCTGCTCAAGAATGAGGGCAATGTTGTGCTGGTTGACATACGTCCACAGGCAAGATTGACCTCTCTGTATTATAATTGAGGCCGATCTCCGATACCATGTTAATGCATTCATTATTGCAAAGCTTGCTGGTGAGTTTGGCTCCTTTGCAGATAAAATATATTCTGGAGTGACAAAATTTGTTGCTGCAGGAAATTAGGGAGGCTGAAGGAATCCCAGATTTGCGTAGATCAGCCAGATTTAAGTTTGCTGCAGTTGAAGTTTTGAAGGTGAGTTTTGATTCGTAAACGTAATCTTCGTATTCTTCTCAGCGGAGGGAGAACTACGTTCAACTTTTGTTTCTTGCTCAAGTGAAATGCATGCGTCCAGGTAATTATGGCTATCGTTTTGCATACTCAAGGATATCGGAAGTACTGAATAGTCTCTCCCCTTACTTCCACTGACGTTAAACGTGTAAAACTATATATTTGCACAGGCGGATAAGACGATTCGAGGCCAGCTGAAGAATGCCGGTGAAATCGATAGCCTTCTAACTGCAGCTGTTATACGCAATCTAAAAAATGTCGATGTAAATTTCCAGAAACCCTCTCAAGTAGATGTTTTTTTGTAATGTCTAAGACTTTCTACCTTATTGTTATGCGTCTCTCAGTTGAATTGCAACTGCTGGAACAGCAGTGTAGTAGTAAATTTTAGCGATGGAAAATGTGGGTAATGTCGTTACTCGCTGGTTTGAGATACAATAAACTCTTTAGCTCTGTCCCATCTGAAGGAGTTTTGAACACCTAAATTCGTACCTAGCAAGTGATGAGCATTATTCTTACACACACCGTATTTTGCTTTGTATCAGTGTGGACATTACCAATGTGAGTTTGACGATTGTTGCAGGGTGGCACGAAGATTATTGTACTGGACGAGGACGGTACTCAATCAAAGCAGATTGCTAGAGGGTTGAGAAAAACTGGATCAAAGGTACAAAAGCATATTTCAAAAAGTCAATCTCCGCAGAAGAGATATACTTCGCAATTTCGTCCGCAGGTGTGTCGGTTATCTCGCTTAGTCAATATTGCCGTATTTTGGGTTCTTTTATAACGCCTCTATCACATCTACGTCTTGTAACCAGCGAGCATACCGGATAGATGGAGGATATAAAGCCTGGGCTACTCAAGGACTTCGATCCAAGATGGATACTCCACAGACTCCCCTTACGATCCTGAAGGAGGTATGTCAACTTCAGCAGTTGCGGTAAAAGCCGAACAATCTCATAAGTTTCACAAAATTGGAAGCAAGATGAGCATGTTTTGAAATTACGTGATTTTCTCGTTGTATATGTTGCGCAGGAGACTGAAGCCATTGTTGAAGAAGTGAAGCCAACCGTGGCTGGCGTTCTTGGAGTATCAGTGGTACGTTCAGCTTAAGTAGTTTCATGTATGGAGCAAATTCTGTTTAACTCTACCTGTTCAAGTATATGTCTATGCCATCGGTATAGTGTTTGGTATAACTGATGGTATTTCACATGCGCTGGTTCTCTCGCAGGGCTTGGTTGCCGCCACATATGCTCTGCTAGGTATGGATACAATGATCTGCTTATGAAGTTGATCATATGAACTGGACTCAGAGGTTTACTGGATTTACTTGCAAAGAACAGCAGCTGGATATTTACAGATGCTGCCTCCGGAAAAATTTGTGTTGCTGACTAAAACTTTTGTCAACTGTAGAGTGGGAGAGAACGCTTCAACTCATTGGTGTCATCGGTCTAACTGCGGTAAATGACCTTTTCGTGCAGTTTCAGGCCAATTCGTTTTCACCTGTTTAGTGCATTTTAGTTGGAAACTAACATGAGTGCATCATCTTCTGGTTCCAGACTCTCTACGTCCGGGTGGAATCCTACGAAAGTGTTGAAGACGTCAAAGCAGACATACAGTGAGTTGCACACTTAACACTCTGGATTGTTTGTGCTCTAGATATCAGATGGGATCTCGAGTGAGAAGTGGTACAAGTCTTAGAATTGTTACTATACTTCCTCATTGGTATAATTGGTGCTGGTGCTGAAATTGTGGAATTTAATTCACAGGTTACTGCAGAAGCCGTTCAAGTCGTTAATTCAGGGAGTTTTTCTTTTGACGGGACAAGCGGAGAAAGGGGAACTGCAGCTGGCAACTTCACCTGCATCCTCTGCCGTTCAGGGTCGAATGCTTCAGGCTGCTGCTAAACATGGACCGTTGGCTTCAGAAATGGAACAGCAGGAGGAAACAAGTCCAACGTCAGATGACGAGATGTCCAGCGCTGTCGATGATACTGAACTCAACGAAAGTCATTCAGCTAGTATGCAAGAGCCTCCGCAGTAAGACCTTACGAGAATAATTGTACATCATTAGCCTCTATTAGACGTTGAACCCTGATTCTTTGATCAGAGGAAGAGTCATGTGTGCAGAACGAGAGCATGTCAAAGACCTGGGTTTGGACAAGTGTGGGAAGAAAATGTTTCTGCGAATCCCACCGTATGTTGATGTATTTTAGCTGAGGGGAGCGAGCTCACTTTGTACACGCAGTTGAGAAGAGAGCTACCACAATCTATTGTGCAAAGCACAATTGTACACTTAACCTTTTTAGAAAGTCTCCAAATTTGTAGACAATCCGGGCGTAAGAAGAACCGCTGTGTAACTGTGAAACAACAGTTTCATATAATTTGACGACAAGATACTGTATTTTTCTTCTTTTAAAATCCACCAAGTGGTTTGTTTTGGTCAGTAACTTTTACCAAATACGTAATTTTGTTCACGCAAGTTTCAATCTACTTTACGCAAGTGGTGATAAAACTTCAAAAGTTCTGTTCGATGTGAAATAGTTGCCAGAGCAACTATTTCACTAAGTTCTATCTATATTTGCATGTTTAGCCAGTTCTACCAAGTACAGTAGCGCTGTCTGCTGGCTTTTCTCTGCACAATGGTTACGACACACGGCAGTACTGAGTTGAGCTACTATCTCACCCGTCAGCCTGTTGTTGTACTGAACAATCAAAGAACCCCAGTTAGGGAACTTCATGAGGTGTTTGACAGTAGAAAAGTGACGTTCTAAGGTGTTGGTGAGAACCTCTGAACAAAAACAGAACGATCATTCAAGTATCAGAACTCCAGTAAACTTCGTTAGATAAAAATCCTTGTTCAACTTCTGCTATGGGACAATGGGAGACTAGTTGGTTGACTCTGTGAGCATGAGTGTACATACCGATATCCAGTTCACCAGCATTCGCCCACTCACAGAGATAATCCGATACAATTTTCTCGAAAAGCTGAAATCTGTTTCATCGAGGATTGACAGCACAATGACACACGTGCAGACCTAGAGTTTGACATATGACAGTTCTTCACATCTCAAAAGCACAAGTTGAAAGTAACTAATACTCACTAGCTGGAGCAGGAAACAACTTCTAATCTCGGCTTCGAATGCTACAAAAGCACTACAGTGGACTATTTTCATACTACCTGCACGACCTAACCAAAGACGTCTCCTATCTGACATGGCACAAATTTCACCCGGAACATTCAGTAACATCAATGGTATATATCATTTCCATTCTGAAATAAATACAGACAATATAGAAAAATAGATGAAGATTGAGCACTTACAGGAAGTATAGATTCTCGTATGTTTGAGCTACCCCTTCATGGAAAGGATTTAAACATACTAGAGTTTCTATAACTTCTGCGATCAGTTTTGAAATGATGAACAAGAACTGATGGCCAAAACACGGCAAACTTCCCAACTGATATGAAGTTTGTTGTATCCAAACCCGGGCATCAGGTCCTGCACCCATTGTACCATCTAAATTTCATCAGATCGAGATTGTGACCTGTGATAACAAAGCATGCCAAATCAGCTTTGTGATTGAATCAGTACATCATGAAAAACATATTTTATTATTTGTTTTTATTCTCTCCTTTTCTTTCTTTCTACCTCACCTTCTTCAGAGATATGGTTCATAATTTTAATACTTAAGCTTGACGTGAATTTTTTCACCATCTCTTCAACGATGTACTTTTCATGGGCTCCTTTGTCTAGCAGTTGTGTTATACTTTCTGCGTAGGTCAAAGCAAGACCGTCAGTCTATCAACTTATATGAAGGCATCGTTAAGATGTGTGAAGAAAAAAGATACGAGAATCTTTTACATTTTGCTAACTTAGCATTTTAATGTTGGGTTATAAAAAGGAATACGCATATAAGCATTTCGAATTTGTACCTTTAATGAATTTCACAGAGTGATGAATATATGCTGAAAATTGCTTGGTCTTCGAAATCTGTTTTGCAGTCACCCCTTATAGGACTTCAAATCATTGTGAAATACATTCTCACACCAGGAACTTAGAGCAATTTCTAGTACGACTAAGTATAGATGTCTTCAGCGTATTTACAGCTTATGGCCCTCACAAATAACCAGTTTCTAAAAACACAAAGCATAAAGAAGAAAAATACTGGAGTAAAAAGATCACGAATGTAGAGGGAAAGATAAGAGAGAATGAAAGCTAGGCCGAATACTCAATCCTTGACAGATGTAAAAATGACGTAAAAAGAAAATGATTTCGTTAATGATAACATTCAGCGTCAAATAGCTCGAAACTTGAACTTACTGTTTGCGCTTCACAAAATAAGTCCATTATGAATTGCAGTGATAGGGCTATGTGACCTTTGAGATTTTCGTCTAGCGATACTTGCATGCCTCTGGGTATAAGACTGCAGAGATCTTCATGGTACAACATCGTAAATCACATAAAAAACAAAAAGATAAATTTTTGTAGATTTTCAAAACTAATGCACTCTTCGTCTCAAGTACAGCCAAGAGGAAGATGATTACTCCTTTGTAATACCATATCCATGATCTGAATCATTAGTATGTATTATGAAGCCCTCAGAGTGTTAAGAGAGTGTTAGTTTTTGAAGCAAATTTTCATTGTCTTCTTCAACTATCTTAGGTAGTGGATTACCTCATACAATAAATAGTGCACAAGTTGTACCTGTGGAACTTCCCGCCCTCTTCTTTTGCTTAGCTCGATTTAGTCTTCTCACTGTGTAAGGCACGGATTTGATACACTACTTAGTGTCGTTCAGATGACATGATATTGTTCAGGTTTAGGCTGATATTGGCCATTTGGCAGGAGAATATATTTCTGTTAAACAACGAACATAACCTCACCAATTCTTACCGTTGCTTAGAAACAATTGCACCGACAGCTTGTTTGTATTCTTGTCACCGACTGATGTGTTTTCTATCTCTATCGTCTGCAGTCTCCGAAGACCACCACTTAGGAAGAGACAGTCACACGGAGCCAGAGCTGGCAGCTTTTCCAAAGTGGCATGGTCTGCGTATTTGAAAACCAACGTTTGATGATCATCAACAACCTTATTAGTCGTGTAAATATGAGGTGGCTAGATTCAAGCTGATTGCAATGTACAAATTGCCTCATCTTGTTGCAAGATATATGTGGACTTCGATAACTCCTTCACAACGTGAGTAAGACCTCGAAAGATCATTGCTCAAATCCAGCAACCTCGATTGAGTAACATACCTTCCATCTCTTGAACCTGCTGTGTCAAGGATTTTATTTCTTGTTTGTACATTTTAGCCTGCATCCGGAAAATGTGCAGCAGCCTTAGAAAACGAAGTAAACCAAACATGTGAAAGTAATCACTTATAAGGTTTCCTTGAAAGGAATCACCCTTTATATGCTCAACACTGATCAATTTGAATCGCAAACGGTTCCATTGGAGCATACATTCGTGATACAAGACAATAAGCTCCTACTAAAACTTTATGCATCTACACCAGGAATGGCAACAGCACTCAAACGAAACTGAATTCAATAGACTTTCAGAATTGCACAGTAATATGCTGGTTTAGAGCTCACGACATGAAAAGACAAATTAGTGAAACCTTTTTCTTCCAATGCGCATCTTGTTCAACAACATTTGAACGCCCTCGACCTTTGACGATTGCAAGCGCAAGTGCCAACCGAAATTCATTGGAAATATGCCTATTTTCCATGGTAAACTAACGCTGAAAGAGAAGTTAACCTCTACCACATGCACTAGCTCTTGACTTGCTCTGCTACGTCGTTCAGGTCTAATCTCTTTCTAACTATTACAGCTCTAATTGAGCTCACCTGAACTTCCTATCACACTTTAGAGCAAGGAAATTGAAGATAACCAATGCCACCAACTTTATGCACCACTTATTCGTATTCTTCCTCTAATCTATCGAGTAGGAAAAATTTCGAACCGGCAAGCAACCAGTGAACCAAAATGAGATAGGAGCTTGGCTTCAAACGAAATAACCCATGCCACCAACTTTACACACAACTTATTCACATTCTTCCTACAATCTAATGAGTAAGAAATCTGTCGAACCCGCAAGCAAGTCGGAAACCAAAATGAAATAAGAGCTTGGCTTCAACCTCCCAAGGAACACATGCAGCAGGCGATCAGGCTCAAAAGGAGGTGTTGAACTCTTCGAACGTCTGTGCGACTGTATTTTCAATGAAATCATTTTCCTCAGGTACAGTATTCAAATTTCGAATCAGAAAGCGAGAGAGCCTAGGCTGCTGCCACTTGTCAGCAGGCTAACAACCCTGGCACCTCCTTCTTTTATGGGTGCTCACATATCGAATGGGTGAGACTCCGGAGGTCATTCACGTCTCTGCAGAGTACCGCAATGCGCACTTGCCTGATAGCCTTGTTTTCCAACTTTCCCATAAACTTACAAAGACCAGAATGTCCTTGGGACCCGGCTATAACAAACATAATTTCCATTTATTTCATTAAATTTTGTACCATGTGTATTTATTTTGTTAATTTGTTTATACAACGTTGTATAATTAAAATATATGTGCACAGTGTGATATGGCACTCAATAAGTTTGGGAAATGAGAGTAGGTTAGGATGTGGGGATTAGTTTTTCACATATTTTAGGGTTATGCAAAGTATAACCCTTTTTAGGGTTATACTTTGCATAACATGGAGAAAAATAGACAATTTTTTTGTTTTTCAATTTTGGTTCCATTGGTACCTAAATTGAAAAGAGAATTATAAATAGAAATATTAGTGAATTTATTTTTTTAGTATTTTTAGTAATTTTTCTCACATTTGACATATGGGTAGTGTCTTTTTTGTTCTAATCTATTCTTTTATTGCCTTGTTCCATTTGGATCTAGTTGTAAAATTATGAAAATCAGAATAGAAAGTTACGAGTATTTTTAGATTTTAGGGTTTTGATAGTCAGCATTTCCCTATGAGAGATGGGGTATAGGTGGTTGTGGTTTTGCATGTGGGATGAGATACATGATCGAGTGACTTGTGTCCTTATCGTTCTCTTTGTGCTAGCTATAGTTTCACTTCTCCTCATGGGACCACCTAGAGCGGTGTGTGATACACCATGTCAAGTGTGTCATCTTCTCTTTACCTCGCAAGGGGTAAAGACCCACGTGGGAAAGATGCACGAAGATTATGATTGGACCACTTGGGATGCGCACGTAAGGATGGTGATCACATCAATATTTGTCACTTTGAGGAACACGCAGATTATATTGATTCCTTTATTGATCATTTCGGTATATCAATAGGGTCATGGATGTGATTAGCATGCCAGTCAGTTCTATTCTAAGACTTTTCGAGACTAGATTTCCATGTATATGTTTATTCTATAAGCTTTTTCATGCACTCCATGACAAGACTAGATGTGCTTTTTGTTTACTACTCGATTGGTTGGCACGTGAACCCACAGACGAATTAGCGTGATTTTTTTTTCCTGTACTTCCATGATGATGTATACATATACTAGGGTGGCGTGATGAACATAGGGAAGTGGCAACTAGATTTCGGAGATTCCGAGTAGAGGATCGGGCTACATTGCAAGTTGAGTCGGTATGGGCCACAGAGTTTAGGAGTTAGGTTAAGCCACATGATACTTCTGAATTGGTTTGATCGTAAGAATGTAGGATCTTTGAGCAGACCATGGAGTTATACCAACGTCGCACGAGCCCTTCATCCTTTGTCTATGGCTAGTCCTTATGAGGAGACTATTTCCTCTTTATGCATTTTACATCCATCCATAGGCAAGGAAATACCATTGGAGTAGAAGCCATTATGTCACATTCTCTATGCGAAGCCCCACGCCCATTCTCAAGGGACCTGTCATGGATGGTATATGAGCATCTTTGAGATTGTTTTTAGGCACATGATACCTCTAGTGGTTTCACTAAGTTGTTCAAGGTGACCGCATCAGTTGCGAGAGAGGAGATTCCACTGTCAATTAGTCATCTGCTATGTGCTAGTCTGCTTCTTGCCATGGAGGAAAAAACACTTGGGGCATTAGATCGATTATTATTGGGGAGGTCTTATTACTTTTTGTTAGTCGTATCATGGCTCATCAACATCTTTGTCCACACCAGTTTGGAGTCGTCACACTAGGAGATTGTATCGTTGGACATTATGACACTTCTAGATATCCGTTTGGATTGGATTATCTTCTGGTTGACATTGAAAATGCTTTTAATATTGTCTCATGTGCATCCATCATTAGCAAGCTTAGAGAGTCACTCTTGGTGGATCCGACCATTTCTTGTACTATTAGGGCTCGTCTACACTCTTGTTCTGGCAAGGATGCATGCTGGTGGATCTTGGCTCAACAATGCATTAGGGCTTTCCGACTTGCACCTACTACTTTTTTTACAACGATGAGGTTCTGTCTTGGTTTGATCCATCCATCTACATCTTCATTACTCACATGTGAGTGTGATATTACTTTAGATGCATTCTGATTCGTTGCTGATTAGGAGGGTAGAAGATAGCTACACATGATGTCATTAGGGATGTGGTGTTTACTATGACGCAAGAAGATGGATACCTCACATGGAGGGAATCTTGATATGCCTTGCATTCGACTCGGATTAGCGTAGACTTATACTTGGTTTATGAGGACCAAATTACTATTGAAGACGTTGTGGTTCCCGATACAACACGTGACATAGTTTTAGAGGGGGTGATTATCCATCCTCCTTGATGAGCGACGAGTAGAGCGACAGCATCCAAGATCTCCAATTATAGAGGTTTGTAGAGAGGTCATATGTCACGACTTATGTATTGGCATCTCTAGTTAGGTAGGTCTTGCTGGCTGTGAGCAGATATAAAGTTTAGCGCCGGTTGTGCGATTAAGCCGTTTGCAATCGAAATTGCCGTTAGGGACCGACGTTATGTTAGAGGTCCTAGGGCTCAAGGGGTAGAGTTCGAATTAGGGCTCCTTGTAGGGCATTTTTCAAAGTTGAGCCTTTGAGAGTGTGGCTATGGTGGATAGTAGCTAGTGCGGGAACCTGGAGTCTTTGAAGCACAAAGTGGGTTTGGCTTGATCAGAATCTCTTTTATACTATGGTTATGAGCGGAGTGTCCTTGTGGACGTTTTGAGAGTAGAAAAGATTACTTCGAAAACTCAAATTGGATTTTGTGGTGAGAACTGCGAGTTCTTGGAGCACTGAAGGTGTTTTGGCGAGTTTGGATCGATGGTAGGTTCGACCGGTTCACTATTGAGTGTGCAGAGCATTGTTGGGGTGTAGCCCGTGGTGGTGATCTAGAAGTAAATTCGATCTGAAGTTGATCTTATCGATTTCGAATTTCTATATTTTCTGTTTTAGTGTAAATGCGAATCATGAATTTTTGAGGGCGGAAGTCGAAGTTGTAGATTTTCATAGTCCCATAGAAGTTTCAAACGGTGTCCGTTTGCGAAAAAAAAATTGTGTTAGATAACAAATTGAAAAAGGCTAGTTTACAATAACACCTTATACAACCGGATTACCAATGTCAATTTATCGATCTAGAGAGCAGAAGACCTCCAAAATCGAGTTTTTTTGTTTTTTAATGCCCTTCGGAGGCTATGTCAGTCCGGGTTGGGTTGGTTTGACCCCTTTGATGGATGTTTTGAGATGGAATATTGTTCTTTATGTTTCTTGTGATTGATATAGCTCCATCTCTGCTTCCTGTTTGTGCACCACGTTTATTTGTGTTGGTGCTTTGTAGTTTGGAGTGTTGGAGCGCATGTGTGTTGTCGATAGTGAGGCTCGATTTGCGGACCAGTCACACTATCAATGTTTCTCCCCAGTGAAACAAGACTTGCGGACCTGTAGACTAGGTGAGTGCCAGTGTTGATGGCAGGTTTTAGGTTGCCCTTGTTCAGTCCGTTTATGGCTTGGAAGAGATTATTCAAGCATTTGGAGTATTCGCCGATGGATGATTATCATGAGTTCCGAGGGGAACACCTTGAGGAGATAGAGTTCTGGACACAATACTGGTCTCCAAACTACATCTCTATTACTTTGGGTATAGTGTTTGGAGGTGCGAGTTCATCCTTTGTACCTGGCACTAATGATACAATTGGAGCCAGTAGAGTTGGGAAGAGTTCAGAGGTCCCAACCTTTAATCTTATTCTAGAGTTCTTTGCACGGTTGAGGAGAGACTACCAAGGGGTGAAAACTGACAAGCTACGAGGCTTGCAGGAGTTTCAACGGAAGACTAAGGAGAGTCTTCGAGAGGCGTATATCCGAATGTCGGTTGATTAGTGTTACACATGGGGTGACAAAGACACAAGCTGTCCAATATTGGTATGGGATATTGGATAGGGAGTTGAGACGTAGAGTGAGAGATGCTACCTTATTACATGAGACATCATCTACGTTGGCCATTGTGTTTTGTCTTGTTGAGCGTATCGAGCTCAACATGCAAGAAGAGAGGGTAGTGACTGCTGGGTTTAGCAAGGATTCACCATCGTCATCAACTTCTTCACGTTACCAGTCTACAACACAAACCCGGAGTGGTTATGGTAGACATGTGGGACAGTCTCGACCATCCAGATAGAGTGGTGAAGGTGGAGCATCTAGACCATTGCCATCCTTTTCAGGTCAACAATCAATTGTTGGGATGGTGTGCTGGACATGTGGTGGACCTCATCACAAGAAGGATTGACTTCAAGGTCGTAGGATGGATCCTGTTGGATCAAAATCATGAGAGCATTGTCACAGACATGGTCACATGATGGATCGATGTTTTGATCTCCATCCAGAATTACGATCAACAAGAGTTACCATGGCAGTCCTTGGAAGAGGACGAGGAGTTCAAGGTGGTAGAGAACCAGCCCCTACTCAAGTGTTAGCCCATGAGGCTAGTCATGAGGTGAACATGGCATCTCTACTGGAGCAGTTGGAGCATAAGATAGCAAGTATGGCTATAGCCCAACAAAGATCAGATTCTGGAGCTCGTGCCTCTACATCATATGATGGAGATGTTGTGGAGTACATGTGCACATCGGCACAACCATGTGCAGTTGCTGTGACTCGTAGTGCAACACATACTACTAAGTCTAGAGGAGCGTCCGTGGAGTTGGATCCACAAAGAGGGGAGGCTAGCCGACAGGTTAGACTTCCTCAGTGTTTCACATTGCGAGAGGCATTGAGGCATTAAAATTTGACATTTTAATGACGAATCTGTCAAAAAAAGTGTCAATTATTCTTGTAGAGCCCAGTGTTTAGACTAAAGGCTGAAATATTAATGAAAATTTATCTTATTTATAAAATTAATTATATATATAATTCATGACCATAAATTTGATTTTAAAAATAATTAATTTAAATGATTTTTTGTCATAAATATTATTAAAAATAATTATAAAAAATATATATATATTAAAAATCATGTAACACTAAAATTTTTGATTATTATTATTAAATTTTAATATATTTTTTAAAAATATTTTTTAATTCAAGCATAAAAATGAAAAAATAATATATACAAAGTGAAAAGTGATTTTTTCAAATTATTTTTTAGGATTTTAAAAACTTGATAAAGATTTCAATTATAAAATAAAAATGACATTTTACAGTCCTAATAGTTAAAATATTTTTTTATTGAAATGATTTATTTTATATTTTTTTATGATATTAAAAAAATTAAATCAATAAAATTTTGAAATTTTTTTTGGATAATAGATTAAAATGTTAAATCTATATATTTTTATACTTCTAAAAAAAATATTTTTGATTTTTTATCAATATATAGATTTTAAATTTTTATCAAAATATTTAAAAATATTTTTATTTTAATTTATATAATATTTTTAGTAAAAAAAATTTATAGAGATTTTTTTTATAAAATAATTTATTTTTTGTTGTCAAAGAATTTGTGTCTCATGTCAAGTTTAAATTTTTGCACAATATTGAATTTTGATTGTTATGTTAATATTGTCATATATTTTTTTAAAGATTAAAATTATATTCAGATTGTTAATATTTTAATAAAATTACTCATGTTTTAAGTCATATCATGATTTTAACTTATGATTGGTTTTTCAAGGTATGATTAGATCTTCATGTAATTTTTAATAAATAATCAAGTATTCTAGCTTATTTAGTAGCACAATTGCCAAATAATGATTGCTTTGTATGTTTGATGATTAGGTTAGACATATCTGGGATCAATCCATGGTGTTTGATATGATTAGGGACTTGGTTTTTTCTAAGCAAGTTGGTGCAAAAAATGAAATGTTGTAGAAACTAATGTATCTTAGGCCAAAATGTGATCTAAAACATCAAAAGATGATTCTTGATAGAAAAATCATTGAATGTAGTCATGATCTTAGCTTTTTTAGAAGAAGTTATCGTGATTGTTGATTTTATGAGACTTAATAATATCACAATGATAAAATAAAATAAAATATATAATCAAGGTGTTGTGTTAAAGGTTAGGGGATTCCAACATGTCAGATATATTGAGATCTATTGAATGATGTTTCTCATATGAGTTGAATCAAAGATGAGTAATATTTCATTTTGACATAATATAATTACATCCATTACATCACAACAAGTACTAACTTGGCAATGTTGAAAATATTAAAGATGAAACTTTGAGGAGTACTCGCAAAGAGAAATATAATGTAGTTCATGATTGAGAACTAGGTGTTCATAAGTAAAGAGTTTATGTTTCATGAGCATAAGAAGTTTTGATTAGCAAAGATAAAAGCTTGCAGTTTAATGAAGTGCATTTTAATTGCGGAGTTATTACAATACAACATATAATTTTTCTAAACTAACTAGCTTAAACTCCTGAAGCTTAAAAAATCTTGAATCTGGTATTTGAATGTTACACTTTGTTTGATTTCTTTGATATCAATGATCATAAATTAGATATATTGGAATATTAAAGATAAAAATAATTAATAATATTCAAAATGATATTTGAAATTTGATGAAATATTACATTATATACATTTTTAGTCACAAATATATCAAAATAATCACTTATACCAAGAAAGGAAAATTTTTTCAGTTAAATCTGCAGATGAGCATAAAATTAGTTTCTGGGGTTGAAGATTAAAATAAACGACTCTTAATATTCCTCCATCTATTTGTTCGAGTTTATTTATAATTATAAAGAGTTTTGGTGTTAAGTCTGAGAACAGGTGGGCCATGTTGTCTATGATGAAGACTCTACAGTACTGTACATTACAATACGGTACGGTACTGTACAAATAAAAGAGCAAGTGCAATTTAGTCAAGTGTTATCTTCACCGCCTAATTTGGAAGTGATTGACACAGCCGGTCACACTCCTGCAGTCCGTGAGAACGAATGAGTCAACTCCACGTGGTCCTTCAGTTGTCAAATCCTAGTAACCTACTCTCTCCGGAGTCCGGAACCCTGTCGGTAAAAGACACTTAACCCCAAGTAAAACATAAACCAAACCAAACAATACCGTCGTGACTCGTGTTTGCAGACCTGTTTTGGTCGCCACTGGGTTCTGGTAACCGAGGCATCCGAGCGATATAATTTCGCGTCTGCAGTCGCGACGGTAAATACCAATTTCCGGGGTAGGTCCAATTATGACATGGACGGACGCAACAGACACCAGCAGGTCGCTGGGACTCGCTCCAAGCAAAGCGTGGAGAATGCGGCCACCGGAAGACCCTTTGTGACCGTCATCTTTCGATCGCTTGAGCTCTGAGCTGCAGCAGCAGCAGGTCGGTCTTGGACCTGCGTGGTGGTGGCGATCTGAGTCTGTTGCTTCTCCGCGAGGTTTGCCTGCCCATCTCGATCTTGCTCCCAGATGTTGGACTCCTGAGGAGCGGATCGCAGTGGATTTGCGATGGCGCAATCTACACATTGCGCTTCACAGGATGGCACGGAGCGATGAGATGAGCGATGGGTGCAGGAGGCGAAGTTGCGGAGGAATAATTCGAGGGGCGAGGACAATTGGGTTGGCAGTATTTTGGGTGGAATCAATCGGTGAGTTCTTCAGGGCCAGCGAGCGGCAAGAGGCGCAGGGACAGGTGAGGATTTGGTGCTGAGGTTGAAGGGGCCTGGATTTTGGGCTGTTTGGATTTTGGGATCCAGATTTTGAGGAAAGCTGATTTTGGAGCTGTCCAGGGCTCGTTTTGCATTTTGCGGAAAGTGGTTTGTTGGTTATGCTTCTTTCTCCTTGTGGAATGTGGGTGGACCCTGGACTTTGCATGGTACTATAGGCGCTCGTTGTAACTGATGTCTTCTCCTCCCCTTTGAAGTGGGAGAATTAGCTGGTGTAGATTATGATCGATGAGAATTGTGATCTGCACTGTGTAAGTTCATTGTTGTTCGTTGGCCAAATTCATGTAGAGATAGATACTGTTTTCATGGTTTTGTCCAGGTATGATCCGGGAGTACCTCAGTAGTCTATGAATTCTACACATGTGTAGTGGGATTCTGTCACTGATTGCATTTCTGATTGAGCCTTGTTATCTGGTGAGGGACATACGGTGCCAGAGCTAGAATTTCAACTTTTTCCGTCGCTGCAAGGATAAGGAGGGATTCTGTTATGCATTGAGTTTCTCCAGTGCAATGCATCCTGTGAGAATTAGCCCTTTGCTGTACCTTTTTGTCTACTTCAAATGCGCTGCGAGTTAAAGAGAGTCGATCTAAGCTTGTGTCTGATTTTCAGGAACTTCCAGTGGGGCTCGCGGAGTCGTGGAGCAGACAGACCTAAGGGCCGGGCTCAGAATGAAGTGGTAGGAAACCTACCTGATTACAGAAACGGATCTCAATGGCGGAAGCTCCAAGAGGTAATTCTTTGTGGTTTGTCAGACCTAGATCTTGTAGCTAGTTAAAATGTTAGGAGATACAAGATTTAGAGCTTTCCAACTCCGTCCTTATGTTTTAGATTGACAGGCGTGTTCTTTAGCCCGCGAAGGCATTGGTTACCGGAATTTATACTTGTATGATCCTTCACATCGAGTCTGAACAGTGGGAAAAAGCATCGCATGACACTAAATAAAATTGAATGACCGTGTAACTTGTAGAAGGTCATAAGAATATACCTACCTAAGATTAAGCAGCTACACTTCAGCTTTATGTCAGTGCCTTTTTATGTTATGTTTCAAGTAAAGCCCTCCTGTTAGATTATTTGGTTGTTTTGGAAGATATCCTTTAGATATTTCAGTGCATGGATTGAGCCTCAAATAATGAGTTTGTACTCTGAACGAGGATGGAAGCTTTGAAAAATAAACCTACAGTTTCTTTTGTTGGCGTCAAATTGCACAATTGTAAGTAATTGATGAGTAAATTGTTGCGACTGATGTTTGATGGCCAATATGGAAGCCAATTTACCGCAGGTATGAGCCATCTAAGATCCATGGTTTGATTTCCAGTCAATGTATTATTAGAGATGACTATATATACTTGCGTGCTTTCCAGCTTCAGACCATGGTCGTGATGTAGATGACATGAACAGTGTCTGCATTGTTTAGAGCGACGCATCCCTTATGTTTATAAGCACCAGAGGCTAAAAAACAGAAAACTGGTTCGCTCACCTTTTGTCACTCGTCATCCTTCTAATGGAAATTTGGCAAAGCGAATTTTAGAACATGTAGATAATGAAGACAACTTGAGAAGCCTGAAGGAGTAGAATGAGAAGGTTTTCTCTCCGTGCAAGGTGAATAAGGTTTACGAAAGCGGAGACCTGATTACTGTCACCTGCATTGGCGAATCACAAAAGTTGATCTTTCTAGGCAAGGATCCTGACAATCTCTAGTGCAGAATAGCCTTCAAATGTTCGATTATAAATACATTTCAACAAACGTTTTTTGGTTGATTTCTACTAGTAAATAAGTGAAAGTCTAGATTTCCCCGAAAGCATTGCAGTAAGAGGAAATCATCTGAGTATACCATACTTCTTTTCCAACTCTAATCCGTCAGGTCTCTCATTCAGAAACCGGGGTTTGGTAGATGGATTGTCCAATTTCTTAGCCCTGCGATTGGAGATAATTCTACATTCACCTGCTTAGTATCTTTACGAGCACAGGAAGGCCATTGAGCTCCAGGTCCTAGGATTTTGGGAGGCTCTGTCACGCTATTCTTGAATTTTTATTCCCACAGCACGGAAAAGGACAACAATCAGAACAGGCAGGTTGACGTTCTAGTTTCACAGCTTTTCTACAGGGACATGGGGCATATTCTGTGTGAGATCTCACCTAACATGAAAGTCAGTACAGGAAATTCGGGCTTATGTCGTTTGTATGTCCTGATGAGATTTAAAAGCTTCATGCTGTAGTGACGGTTGGAACGTCATCTGGGTAAAACCCAGTATCAATTCAGAGATGCGCTGCCGTTGGGCGTTGAAGATCGATGCATCGACATTTCACGATTCCACACCATCTCCCTCTACCCTTCAAATAATACTGTTGCTCCATCACAGTTCCAAAGTTATTCAATTTGTGATTGTGTGTAGCATTATTCTTCGCTTTGATACAACTAGTTGTTTTCCTGTTTGTTATATCTAGCTTCAGGTAATAACTCACATGAGAGTTGATCCTCTCGTGGGTTTTCCTATCAAGATGGTTGCCTTGCTTGATCGAGGCATCTTTCAAACGGATCGGTTAACGATCCTTTCGAATCCAGTTATTCACCTTCAGATTTACTGCATATTTCACCCATTCCATGTGAAAAAATTCATAGGCTTATAAGAAAAGGTTTTTTGGGCTAAAATAGGAATTTCTATAGAACATTTGATTGATGTGGTTGCATCAAGTGTTAAATATGAGTCAATCGTGCTGATTATAACACTCAATATAGAAACTTGAATGTTGCTGTATGCGGTGATCTGACTTCCTGAATATGGGATCTGAAGAGCTCGATGGTAGCGAGCCCCTGCCATAGGTGATTGCCTCTATTGTGCCCAAGTTGCAGATTATGCAACAGAGTGATAATTGCAATATCTGATAAATTCTCAGTTTTTTTACCCCCTGAGGGTAACCATGATATACTTAACCTCCAGATTGGATTACATCATGATGCACTATGAGAATCACATACCAAGTGTGGCTTTGATGTCTTCTCTCGGATTCACCCATTTGCACATGATCTTGCAAGTATAGAATCTAAACTGAGGTAGCCGGAAGGTCCGGACTTTATAGTGAACATGATGATTAAACGTTAGAAGCTGGAGTCATGAGGCTAGGTGAGCGATTTATGAAGCGTTACAACCGTCACTTACGTCTGAAAGCTACTAGCTAAAGGGGTTTCCTCGTATTGTTTTTTACAATGTGTGGCACAGCTTTCATTCTTGTTGAGTAAGTTTGTCAATTTCAAAACATTTATGTTCGTCATTCGTATATAGAATGAGGATGACATTGTGTCTGGTATTAAATATAATTGCTAAAGTGCATAAGATTTTATTGGCACTTTTGACGCGAACGTTCCCGCTATGTTGACAGGAGGAATGAGGAAGGAGACATCAGTAATTGTACTAGAGTTGGACTCTGGTGATTTTATAATAGTAGTCACTTTATCCACACGCAGTGATACCCAAATCATAGCTGTGGACCCAACTACAGGAGCTCTGTGTTTTACTGGAACGCAGGGGTTGGATGTTTTTCCATCTCAAGACGATACTAGGCGCTACTTGAAGTCTCGGGGCATGCCCAGCAAACCTCCTGTTAGAGCAAAAGCTATAATTGGTTATGCAGCTCTAGGAAGTGTTGGGCTGCTGTTGGTTGCCACAAGAGTCAAGCAAACCATACCGGAGCTGCCTGGTGGAGATACTGTATTTACAGTGATGGAGAGTCAGTGGATAAAGATACCTCTTAATAACTCACAATTTCAGTCCAAATCCGAAGCTACTCGAGCTGGAGAATTGGCGGGGTTCAATATCGATGGCTTACACTTTTACTGTGAAACGCGGGATATTACGAGGCATTTTCCGAGCAGTGAACCTGTTGAGAACCCAGACAGGGAGTTTGTTTGGAATTTGTGGTTGTCTGCCCCATTCAGGTCTCTAGGCCTACAAAATCACTGTGTCGTTCTTTTACAGGTTTGTCTGAGTTGTGAAATTTTTCTCCCTTTATGAATCTTGGTTGTCACTAGCAATCTCTTAATTCCAATTGTTAGCACTTTCCGTGTTCCGTGGTGGCCTGATTGATACAGATGCCTGGGCGTCCGTAAGCTCCCTCTATACCTTCGTTGTAATTCATTTCCACCCAATAAAACCACACTTGTTGGTTTCACCTCATACACTCATTGTGTTTACCTGTACGAAATTGTAGAACTTGTTGGTGTAGCTCATGCATCTAAGTGTGTAATGGTTTTCGTCGAGATGTAGAATATACACATGAGGCAAGTAAATTAATGTCTTTTTAACAAATGAAATCCCTCGTTTCATGCTTCAATAATGAATTTCCATTGGCTTAATCCTGCAGGGTTTTGCCGAAGTGAGGACATTTTCCGAATCACGAGATCTCCCAGTTACGGTAGCTGTGACTGCACGAAGAAGCAGGTTACATCCAGGAACTCGATACCTAGCACGTGGATTGAATGCCACTTTTAGCACAGGTGCGTGCCGTATGAAGACAGATATGTGAGCTCAGGTTTTATCTGACAACTGAGTGAACCTATAGGTCTTATATTGCGATGGTCTCATGATAAAGTGCACTGCAGCTGAATTTCAATTTGAAGTGAATGTTTGGGCACTTTGAACGCTTAGGTCTTGCAGGGTCAAGGCCCAGACTAATTTCATGGTGTTATCTTCAGGGAATGAAGTCGAATGTGAGCAACTTGTTTGGCCTTCGAAAGTTACCCCTGGTCGACCTCATCCCTTTAGCTCTTATTTGTGGCGAAGGGGAACAGTTCCAATATGGTGGGGCGCTGAAATAAAATCCACCGTTGCAGAGGCAGAAATCTATGTTGCAGAAACTGATCCCTACTTAGGGTCGGGAAAGTATTATAGAAGACTTGCCCGTAGATACAGAAATACTCTAGGTAAAGGTAATGGGGAAAAACCAGACGATCAAAGCTCGAACCCGCTCATTGTGTGTGTAAATCTGCTGAGGACTGCTGTTGGGAAACCTGAGACAGTTTTGGCCACACATTTCAAGGAGGCTGTGAAGTACGTGAATTCGAGAAACGAGGTTCCAGATGCAAAGCTTTGTCTCATGGACTATGATTGGCATGCTGAAACAAAGGCCATAGGAGAGCCTAGCACGGTGAATGGATTGTGGGAGCGACTGAAAAATCCCACGATCGCTATTGGATTTGGAATGGGTGAGTACTACCCTTTTTCAAGTGAAAAGTCCGGTAGTGCTATTATTCCAAACAAGGGATATCAGGGTGGACAATATGTACTTTCGTCAAAACAAGATGGAGTAATACGTTTCAACTGTGCAGACTCACTTGATCGCACTAATGCAGCTAGCTTCTTTGGAGCTGTCCAAGTGTTGGTGGAACAATGCCGCAGGCTTGGGTTACCCATTGACTCTGGCAAGTATAACAGTCCTAGTATACTAGCGAACGGGCGAGCTGGAGAAAGGGACAGGGAGTCTGCAAGAGTACCTCGGGGGCCCCTCCCACCCGGGTGGGAAATGCGCAGTGATGCAGTTACAGGCCAGGTGTTTTACATTGATCACAATACAAAAACAACTACCTGGAATCATCCTTGTCCAGATGAGCCGTGGCGACGTTTTGTTATGACTGTTGAAGAGTTTCGAGACGCAACTTTACCATCTCCGATAGCAGCAATGGCCGAGCTCTTCCTTCTTGCCGGTGATATTCATGCCATGCTGTACACAGGATCGAAGGCCATGCATAGTCATATCATTAATATATTCAGTGAGGAGGTGGGCAAGGGTAAGCGAAGTGCTGCCACAAACATGGCTATAACTCTGCAGAGAAGATTTTTAAATGTTTTGATGGATAGTACTCGCCAAAAGCAGCTGGAAATGTTCTTAGGATATCGCCTGTACAAATACTTCCCGACCTTGCCAGGCTGGCCTTTGCAGGTCAATGACTTTCCAGACCCCAACTGTCTTTGGCATCTTCAAAGAATTGTTGAATTTTTTTTTTTATATGCAGCCTTTACTTGATTGCAGAATCATACGGTTAGGCTTTGGTAATAGTCTGACTAATTTGATAGTGAGGACAAAGAAGCCCTTCTGTTTGCCCTCTCACAAGGACAAGTTTCTCCTTGCCATGTTTTGATCATCATCCTTCTTCAAATCGTATCATTCTTTGACTGCTCTTCATGTTCGGCGATGTGTTTGAACTTATAGGTGCTGACGAGGCCACAATCATGCCTTTTAAACACTATTCCAAATATGTTCACAACTCCAAATTCCCAGAGTTTTTTGCAGAGCACCAGTTCCAGAGATACAGCATGGGTAAGTTCGATTGATCCTGCCAATTTCAGTCATGTAACTTTGGCGTATGTATCGTGCTTGGATCTCGTTAGGTTGTCTGCTGAAAATTAAGTGGAAGGATCATCGATCTGAACAAAAGGTGGATGTCTATACACAAGTTTTGAAGTAAGTCACTAACAGGGACTGCAGAAGGTGAAGTCATGAAGCTGAGCAAGGGAAAGCGCATGTTACTGATTCAGCATACCGAGTAGCTACTTTTTCTTGGTTGCTAGCCATGTAATATACTTGCGTGTAGATATTTGCCATCAAGATCCGTTGTCACCTGTCTTGTGATTGCCATCGTTGTTAACAAAAGTCAAGCTGGCATTTGGCTGCCTCAGGTATGCCCTGCAGGTGCAGATTCAGTGCAGCTCTTGATCTATTTGGCGGAGCCTTGTCACGTGTGTCAAATCTTACTGACAGTGGCACATGGAACTGACGATACTACATCCCCTGGTTCGTTTGATGTTTCCACGGGACGAACCCTTGAGGATCTTAAGCTTGTATTGGAGGTTAGTACCATCTTTCGGAGTTCCACACTATTCTTTACAGCATGAGTTATCAGAGTACTTGACTAAAGACTATTGTTGAAATCAAGTAACAGTTTGAACTTGTTTTGTCTTAATGACCATGTTTGGCGTCATGGTGCTACTTACTTCAGTTTCGTCTATCGAACGCTCTGTTCATAATTCATTTGTTTATTTAGAGAACCTTTGTTGTCCTAAAAGAGCCCCTGTATTGTACCGGCTGTCAGGGAAGTAAAGTACCTAAATGTGCTCATGGTACACTATTGACGTATCCTCTGCCGGGTGCAATGGATCCGGAAGAGGTTGCTATAACTGGTGCGGGCGCCGGCGAACAAGCTTTTTCTTGGCTCTATGATTTTGAAGAGCAGGAAGGAGAGATTGACTTTTTGACCCGCTTGGTAGAGATCAAGTTTTACCCTGCAACTCCAGGCACTCCTATGACTCTTGGTCAGGTATATTTGCTGATAAGACACATAACACAGCATTGACATATTTGTTCTCAAGATTTGCTAAATTTGTAATGAGAATAAGACTTACTGTCCTGAACGTAAAAGAGAGAGGGTTGTTTCAATCCATTTTCTACAAATTTCCAGGGAAGGCTGAAGTGTATGGTTTTTTTTCGTCTGCGCAGGTGGAGGTTCTGGGAGCCTCTCTTTTGTGGCCTCCCGTCTTGAGAGAATTTGACCTTTCCTTAATAACAGTTTCCCCAAATCCGAAGCCTCCACAGTTTTCTGAGCAAACCCGAAGTATGACTCTTCCAAACATTGATTTGCTGTCATTGGAGTCGACTACTATGACGAGCTGTAGTTTCATAGATCCTTCCCCGATGACGAGATCCTATTCCACACCTAACACTGCTGCCTCTCAGGTATTTGACTTGTTGACAGGAGAATTTGTCCCCGAAAAGCCCTCACCTGAACAAGGTAGCGAACTTTCGACGTTTAAAAACATTAATGGCATAAACAACAAAGAATCAAGCCACAAAGGAAGGAACCCAGAGAGATGGAATCCTTTTGTAACCGATTCATCTGTCACAGCAGCCAACGTAATCAAGAATGTTCAAAAGTTACCTAAACCCTCAAGGTCATCTTCGCAGGCGCATCCCGACGCAGAAGTCTATCTTGACTTACTCAAAGCACTGTGTGGAAAAGTACCAGTATGTATTTTTTGGCGCCTTTGCTTTACATTTTCCACATGTTCTCTTTTCACATATTTCTGCGGCTTGCTAAGCTTAAGGTGTGTTCCTTATCTTCAAATCTCCTTACCTTGAAAATACATGTGTTCAACCATATTTTTTGTTCTGAAGGGGAAGTCAATAACTTTTGAAGAGGGCATGGAGTTGGAAATAGCCCGCCTGCATTTGGGTCTATCTGCTGTTGGAAGAGATCGCGCACTGGTCTCGATAGGTCGTGATCCTGCAACAATTGATCCTAATAGACTAATCACCACCGGATCGATGGCACAGGTACGTTCTAATCCAAGTTCAATCCAATATAATCCAATCCAATCCATTCATGTGGGTAAACGCTCGACTACTGTCCATCGGCCAAGGCTATCCTCAGTTCCATGGCCATGTGGCTATTGTGGTGGTCTTCGTTGAAAAATGTAGTTGAGCAGATTGCAAAACTTGGATACATTGTGTCCTCTTTTAAGGAAGTGTAACGATACAGTGAAATGGACTACGTTTCATTCTAGAAGGTATAGGAATATGCTCTACCTTCTCGCTAACTTTTGAATGAGGTTTCATGATTCCGTTGTGTATATTGAAGATGTTTCACCGTCTCTATTCTCATAGATTTCAATTTGACTCCAGACGACTATGTGTCTAAATCAGCCTTGACTTGTATGTGTCTTGGCAGGTGAAGCAGGCAGCATCACAGCTAGCAACGATAGCTGAGATCGATACCGAAGACAAAGATCTTTCGTCACTTGGCTTCGAGGAAAGAAAGTCGGAACCAGACGAGATCATGGAATACCTTCACTGTCTTCGTATTGGTTGTTTGTCATCTATGTGCGGCGTTGCGTTCGCAAACGGGTCTGGAACGTTTCGATACTTCGAAACACTTGCTAAATCAAGTGACTTTCTAGGCACCTGTGCTATATGCAAACGGAGGGTTTGTGCAGCTTGTCATGCCGGCAAAGGTAGTGCGCTTTTATATTTCAATGGCCCAAATCCAGCCGGTAGTGTTGGAGGGAGTGGCAACCCAAAACCTGCGCGTGGTCCCACGGCTGTCGATGCAGTAGTCTGCAAAGAATGCTGCCCACCATTTGTAAGAGATGTGATCCTGTTGGAGCGCGTGAAATCAGTGCTTGCTGCAAGAAGAAGGTCAAGAGTCAACGATGCATGTATAATTGCTCTGCAGGGACTTGCTGGATCACTGTCTACTGATGACAAGGGAGGGTCCACAGGTTCAGTAATCGAAAGTTGTCTTGAAGGAGAAGTATCACTTGCAGACTTTCCCCAGGCAGGGGTCATCTCATCAGTAAGTCATTTTCTGCAGTATTGCAGCTGTGAATGTACCTGCGTTGTCTTTAAGTTTCGAATATTTGTCAATGAGTTTTTTGAATATAATTGGCAGGTGTTTTGTGTCATAAACTGATTTCCATTCTTATTTATATAAGATTAAATGCTGCTCTGAACAAGAGAACTCAGTCAAATTTATGAAGCATAGATTAAATGCTGCTCTGACCTTAAGAGAACACAGTCAAATTCATGAAGCAAAGATGTGCAATAGATGCAAATACGTAAGCCCAGAGAAATTTGTTATTTACTACCTGAGATATTAAAACTTTGAAAGGTTACAACATCGAGAAAGACCCTGAAGCAGACCATATACGGAAACCGGTATGAATACTGCATCACAGAACTTTCTAATGCTATTATGTCTTTAACATCAGAGTGTTTATAGAGTTAGTAAGAATTCTTTTGAAACCCAAAGAACAGCCGATCTCTCAGCTTGGAGTTGGTATGTGGTTCTGAAATCTTATTTATCATCGTGTCTAATGTACCACAATATAACGAAGAGCTTGGCGGTGAGGAGAGCATTTCACTTGAAAGTGAATGAAGCCTTACCCGCTGCTGTCGTTTGATATCTGCATTTCGAAGCAGAATGACTAGTTTCAATTTTAGAATTGCAGCATGAAAGTTATTCTGCCGGTTGTCAGTAAATGTACTGGCTTCACATGTTGGTGACCAATCTAAGAACAGGAGAGTGTCTACTCTGTGTATGTTTCTGTCGCAGGTCCCATCTGCAGATGAATCAGAACCAGTCCATTCGCTTCTTGTGAGCCGGAACGAGGCATCTACATCATGTTGGAGAGCACCTTTTGGTATTCATATCGTTGAACTGACTGTTGTGTTAAATAGCCTTTCTATCGTCTCCAGCATCATGTTGATGACGAAACTCGGTGGCTATACAGTCAAGGACGCTCCTATGGTAGGTCTTATTCAAAGATCTTTTTCTCGGGTCACTAACTCAAGTTAGCCATGGCTTTTGTTTCTTCAAGGGAAAAGGTTTCTTTTATATAACTTACGTCCATTTGGATTGAATTTGACTTCAATCCAAATCCATTACTGTGTTAGTTTCAGTAAGCTCCTAAAAAACTTTAGCGGGGTCACGAAGTCTGGTATCTGCATTGAGCTGAGTTGTTATCTGGAAGCGCTTGTTGAACGCTTAAGCATCAAAACAACAAAACCAGAACGAGTTTATCGCTTTCCTGTTGCAGAGTCGGTGTATGAAAGTTGATCCTAGAATTGATTCTATGTTAGCTCTACTTGACGTGAATTCAAAACATGTCTTATTCAGGTCGACCTCTGGAGTGGCACTTTAGCTGATGAAGCAGCGCGCACTTATCTTGGTCGGTTTGATGTGAAAGCTGAGATTAGTAAACCTCGTTCACCAAGATCATTACCACCGGAATTCCTCCGATACAAGCTCCGTCATGAAGTAACTTGCAGAATTATATGGATCAAATTTAGTCTCCCATCGTCGAGCATATCGGCAAATTCAAGTTTGGCTCCTGGCCCTTCAGTCATGGATCTTCTAAGCTTCGATGCTGCACCGGCCCAAGACCCCAGTGCACCTGGACTGTTGAGTAACACCAGCACTGATACTTCTGGAAGCTCTATATGCATTCATGCTAAGAGAATAGTTATCATAGGGCAGCCGATTCCAGAGGATTTGGATATGCGATTCATGACACAGAATGACAAGCAATCTCTCAGGGCTTTCCTTGACCTGCCACCTAAGTTGAGCAGACTAAGGGTGAGTGCCCAATCTTATTCGTCTTCTTTCTGCAGTGGCACCTGCATATTTCCTTCACTTGCAAGCAGGATAAGACTGAGTCAAGCTGTTTAGCTTTGTCATTCGGCGCAGGAGCTGTGCAAGAGTTCGAATATCTAGTATTTACAGAGTACCAGTCGAGCTGTGTTGTTCTTAAGTCTCAAGTGCATTATTAGTCACTGGCCAGTTCTTTGGAAAGATCTGTCACGCTGTTTCTTACTTTTCAAGAGACACTGAAGAACATCTTCAATGTTGTTCCAGTGATATATTAATAGATATAAGATGAAAAAGTAGAAAATTGGTAACAGATCGACCTAACATGGACCGGTGTTACACAGGTGCAAGTTGATATGGAGCGAACAAAGTCAGGTGGTCGTGTTGTAGAGCAAACTGTGAACCCGCAGGCTTTAAATGTTGCTGGCTTTCGGCTAGATGCATTTGCGGCTGTGAAGAATATAGCCAAGTACAATCCAACTTGGGCCGAGAAAAGCCTCGTGAATCGAGCATTGGGAGGTGCGGTAGATGAGCTGATAACAAATCTACCAACTTTGCGGATTCGAATCTCTGCCATTCAAGTGAGTCTTGAGCTCTTGAGATCCTAGAAAGAGTTGATGACTTGAAATTCTTGCGATTATTATGGTTTCATTGAAGGATCAGCAGTACACGAAGGGATGCATGTCTGTCTTACCTTACCGCACTCTCTATGTCCTATTCTTTCATATCAGAGTCTTTTGTTTTGCTTCTCTTTTCACTTGCGGAAGATATTTCGTGAGCTCTAGTGACCTTTAAACATATCTACGTCGAACGTATTGTTGATGCATCTGATGACGATTGTTTTCTGAAATCAGGAAACGAATCAACCAGTATTTGTTGGAGATTACTTGCTACCAATTGCCAAGGGTGGGACTCCTTTGTACTTTGATTTCGGGCATCCTATCATGGCAAGGGGATTGGTATTTGAGCTTTTGGGTAACATATCAGCCTTGCTTGACGAAGATTCAAATCAGACAGACGCGGATGGAAAGGAATACCCTCTACCCAGCAGTTTGTCTTTAGTAAATAGGATTCGGATTTATCGATACGCGTTGGGTTCGGAGCTTGGAAAGTGGCCACAGCTGAATGCTGTGTGAATAGTTGGGTTCGATTTGGTTCACCTGAAGGTTTTTATTTTTTCAGGGGAAGCTTCCAAATGCCATCATAGGGGCTACTTTTTCTTTCAAATCTGGTTGTGGCAAAGAAAAAGGTGTGGGTTTCTCCAACCGGGCTTACTGTGTGGACAGACAGGAGTGGAGGGGTGGTTCATGGAGGATAGTCCGTTATGCCATCGGAAGTTTACCTTCTCCCAACGTTCAAACTGCTGTGTTCGAACTTCGTGTAAACCGAGATGCTTGATTTTCCATCTGCGATATGTAGAACTATACAGCACGCTACCATTGCTGATGTTCCATCAATGGCTGTCATCCTCCTAACCTTGTCCAGGCACCAGTCAGACAAGTGTTTTTGGAGCGTCAGGTGAATTCGTCGATTTCGAGCTAACTCCCGTGCAGTTCTCTTGCTCAGCTGCAATTCTTTTGTTTATTGAGCTACTTGAGCACCGACCTGAGTACTCGTGTTACGGGAGATTATGTACGATTGCTGAACATTCAGTCAGTAGAGTCCCTGGATTCCCTTGCCCGTCGGGTTTTATTATGGGAGTTTTCGGGACTCTTCTTACCGTTACCTAGAGAATGTCCTTACAGATTTGTGTACTTAGATAGCGTTTGGAAACGAGTAGACCCCGTTTCCAGTTACTTAGAATCGCATGTATCCACAGCCCGAAGTATGAAACTTCTGGCAAGCTGAGCTCCGTATAGTTAATGAAAAGAAGTTTCGGTAAGCCGTGTAGAGTAAAGAGTACGCGTGGCACTGGACTACGGCATCCTCAGTTGAGCAAACAAGAAGATTTGTAATTTGAGAGCTCACCTCTCCGGCTTTCTGCTTTCTACTGCTCCGGGACCCCTGGAATCGGGGGGTTCCGTCGTGGAAGACAAGGCGGACAACGATCAATGGGGGTTATTTTCTGGACATGCTGTAAAGTGGACACCTTGAAGCACAGCTTTGCCGTTACTATCCCGGCAGCATCAGTGTTTCCGCGTGGTGCATTCCCTTGCTCCCGTTCAATGTCGACCAGGCTGACAGGATATCGCTATGATCATGTGGATTTGAGCTCCTGATCGTCATGTATATTCAGAAATCTTGGTTCAAGCCACCATGCCTCATGAAGTTCTAAATCAATAGAATGGATTTAGAGTGCCATTTCAGTTTGGTGGGGGTGATAATGAACATTTTTTGGTCTATCTGAGAAATTCTTCTCGGCGTTCTGTATCAATTCTCAGTCCGATGTACGTCGGTCAAATGCTATGAGCTGGATCAGTGGAAGGTCAAAAAGGTGAAGAGGGAAACCCCATCACATGTAGCCTTTTGCGACGTTCCTCGCCCTTTAGCCTGTACATAGCGCATTCGAAAGCGCATGGACTCCTAAGCAATCGTCTGCTTCTTACACGGATTACATAACAAGATCATGTCACGCATCGTGAGGTCATCCGCTGAAGGTAGCCTAGTGTACAAGGCTAAGGTCTTCGGTCTTAGGGTCAATGAACGTATGGATGTCAACTCCAAGCGACTTTGGCCTTGTACAAGATGTTCTGTCTGTGTCTGACAAAGTCTACGGGTTTGAGGCCACCAACTTCGACCTTCGTGTGTTCTAGATCCCTGAACCAAAGTACGACACTCGAATTACAACAGGATGTGTACGTCAAAGAGAAGGATGACACTGACGTGAAAGCTTTTAAAATCCCCCCTCCATTGTGGCTTCCTCATGGTCCTCAACTAAAAACCAAGAAAGTATAATAACAAAAGGGATGGGAAGACCCCATCAAATCATACAAGGATGGAACCAAACTGGTAACATGGGGCTAGGCCCCAATAATATGACATTGGGAAATATGTACTACAACATCTCATATATTTGAACTATCCAAGTCAAAAGGTCTACAAACAACACATGATCCGAAGAAGCATCACCTAAAGTGATTGCTATCATATGGATTGCACCAGCTAGTGCTATCTGTAAAGCAATGGAAACACGTTGCCTAAAATAGTCTATACATTAAGCTAAAGAGAGTGATACCCCATGTCGCCTAGTATGGTAGGCTCTCGCACACTCCCTCACAAACATGTCGAAGTCGGTGTCCATAGCTCCATATAACTCCAAAGCTAGAGGAACAAAGAGGTGACCTCTCTGCATACCTATATACTTGGAGACCTTGGCTGTTGCCGCTCCATTCGCCGCCCATCCTGGAGGATGAGTGATCACCCCCTCTAAAACTGTGTCTCTAGTAGGATCGGTAACCACCACATCAGCCACAGTGACCTGGTCCTCCCGAACCAAGTGCAGTCCGCCCTAACCCTAGTCGACTGCAAGGCATACCAACGCTCTCTCCATGTGAGGTATCCACCTTCTCGCGCCATAGCAAACACCACATCCCTAATGGCATCATGGGTAGTTATCCTCTGCCCTCCGAATGGACAACGAGTCATATGAACACCTGCTGCATCTAAAGTGATATCACACTCACATGTGAGTAATGAAGATGTAGATGGATGGACTAAGCCAAGACGGAACCTCATCGTTGTGGAGAAAGTAGCTGGTGCGAGTCGGAAAGCCCTGATGCATGGTCGAGCCAAGATCCACGAGACTGCACCCTTGACCGAGCAAGAGTGTAGACAAGCTCTAGTAGTACGAGGAATGGCCGGATCCACTAAGAGTGAATGTAGAGTCTCTTGAAAATGTCGGTCCATCAAGATAGACTGTAGACCCCTAGTCCAATCGATAGCCAAAGAGGAAAAAGATGGAAACTCATGTCGTACCTCCCGTGGTAAAGCATCTCTCGTATGTCGTACTAATACCTGTAATGGAAATGATCCCGTATCGACGTCCCTCATATATATCTCCAAAATAAGTGTATCTACGATCACAAATGGAGAAGATAACACAAAGGTGCAACGAGCGCCCAACTCGCCAAGAAAGCCACAAGTGCCGTCTCCTCCATCGATAATAAGCCTACCCCTCCACACGAAATTGGCAAAGATATCTGTCTCCTTGCCAAATCTCCAGTCACACACTCGAATGTCCATGGTCCGATGATGTCACCAAAGACGCCCATGATCCTCCTATCAAAGGCTGTCAAACATAATATGAATGTAGGTGAAGGAGGAACCGTGCGAAGAAGATAGGTGGGTCTACGAGCAATACAACTTATAATCCTATGTCCCCGTGCATGTAGTTTCTTAGGCGGGCCGGCAGTCAAGCGGCATACTACGGAGCTGCAACTCTGACCGCATTTACCCTTTGTAAACCTTTCCGTAGTACTATGGTGAGTAAGACGCACCAACTCCACGACCTCAGCTGGTCCATGGTTGACTAAGATTTGACTAATTCTTCATTCCCCACCTGGACTGGACTAGAAATGTGTGTCTACAGGCAGAGTCCTTAGAAGCTTCAAAGATCAGACATGGTGTCACAAACTAAACACTGCAGTGACCTGGAGTTTGGACTGGACTAGAAATGTGTGTCTACAGGCAGAGTCCTTAGAAGCTTCAAAGAGCAGACATGGTGTCACAAACTAAACACTGCAGTGACCTGGAGTTCACACGACTCCTTAAGCCCTGGGACAATGCTCGTTCCCGAGGGCATTTGCTCAATTTTGCTGTCCAGAGGATGTATTTTCCCCCGTCCTTCTTCTCCATGGAAGCCGATATCTAAAGATGGGTAGGCGAGGACATACATACACGTCTCGTGCGCAGAGCTAGGAGGTGGAGTATAGAGAGGTAGAATAATCCTTGGGAATTTTCTGGGAGTTTCAAAGGTGCTACCTTGACGCCTTGATAAGCGGGGCTGATGGCTGTCGGCATGCTGTGACGTGACACGAACAGAGGAAGAGAAGTTGTGTAACGAGGGGCTCTCTGTGATGATGCACTGGTGTGGGAGCATGACTTTAATGTGAAACGCGTCTTTGTGCCCGCAAGCAGCCATCCATCGTCCGTCTTCGATTTCGCTATCGGCTCTACGGTTTAAAAACCGCTCGATTTTGCTCGGAGGCGAGTTTAATTGGGCATCAGCGACATGGCATACTGTACACTATTGTGGCCTGAACTTCTCTCTCTCTGCTGGCTATGGCGGGCCCGCAGCAGAGTGCAAGTCAAACGTCTTGGTGCTCCTGCAGCAGGTTGTGGCGGGCCCCGGCAAATAACTGGCAATATTCCATCACGAGACGACGTTGTTGAAGTGCACTCGGAGACCTGTGAAGATGTAAAACCATATAACGGAAATAGCGGCCCTCCAGCTGGGCCCATACGAATCATTTCTCCTTCTCGTAGAACCTTCCCAATCCCTCACTATCTCTCTCTGTCTCTCTCTTTCTCCAATCTTGGACCTTCATCTTCATATTGTACATCTTCGCCTCTCCTTCTGTCTCTAGTGAGGGCGATTGCCACTCCACTGTGCCTGCCGGCTGGTACTACAAGAATGGTAGAGGCTGCGGATTCTGCAGCAGCGGCTCCCACATTCCATCATCATAGCCTTCCTCCCCACACACAGACAAACAGAAACTCACAGCTGGGCCCAGTCCACATTCTACTTCTGTTTGCCTCCGATGAACGGAACAAGGAGCCGCAACAGTCCTTGCTCATCCTCGTCCAGAAGGTCACAGCTGGGCCCAGTTCACCCGTCTCCGACTCTCCTTCTGTTCCCTGCGGTCCCCCGGTATCAGCTGCATCGTATTCTCCTCCCCTCCCCTCCCCTTCGTTCCTTCCTATACACATCCACGTCCAGCTGATTTATGAGATCCGTCTCCGTGTGAGTCTCTCTCCTGGGGAATTCATATGGCTCGTGAATGCCCCTCCGATGAAGAATATTCCGAAATATTCTGACCTCGACAGAAATTTGGATGGACGCTCGACAGCCTCCATCCATCTAGGTGGAGCCTGCCTGACGTCTAGGGGCCCCTCACCACTTTGGTCGTCCGGCAATCACAATAAGGAAGGGAGGGCTCAGGCAGTACAGCGTTTAACCTGTACTTTCGGTAAAATGTAACTAGAAAGGGTAGAAGGAGTCTCTCCCCTACTTGAAAGTAAATGGAACCAAGTGAATATAGCGAAAAGGACTGAAATCCCGTCAATACATATGAAACTGATGGCTAGGCCCAATAGCATCACAATGGGAAATATGTACTAACTATCTAGATCAAAGGTTTTACATATTACATAATTATATGAAGAAACATCACTTAACTTGAATGCTCTCTTATGGATTGCACCAGCTAGTGTTCTTTGTAGAGCAATGGATACATATTGTCTAAAATATGCTATACAATAAGTTTTAGAGAATGATACCCCATCACATAATATGGCAGGTTCTCTCGCACTCTCTTACGAATATGTCGAAGTCGGTGTCCATAGCTCCATATAACTCCAAAGCTAGAGGAACAAAGAAATGACCTCTCTGTATACCCCTATAATTGGATACCTTGGCTAATTCCGCTCCACTCATCATCCATCCGATAGGCATTATCACATATAGGATATATAACCACAACTTATGCAACAATAACTTGGTTCTCTCGAACCAAATATAGGTATGCACTAACCCAAATCGACTACATTGCATATCAACGTTCACTCCATGTGAGGTATCCACCCTCTCATGCCATAAAAAACACCACATTCTGGATGGCATGCTCTTTGGATAACTATGGTCTATCCTCCAAATTGACAACGAGTCATATGGACCCCTACTGCATTTAATGTATACCACATTCATAGGGGAGTAATGAAGATATAGATGGATAGATCAATCCAAGGTGGAACCTCAACGTTGTAGAAAAGATAAATGATGCGAGTCGGAATGCCCTAATGCATGGTCCATACAAGATCCACAAGCATGAACCATTGCCAGAGCAAGAATTTAGACTAGCCCTAATAGTACGAGGAATGGAAAGATCCACTAAGAGAGAGTGTAGAGCCTACTCAAATTGTCGGTCCACCAAGATAGACTATAGGCTTCTAGTCCAATCGGTGGACAAATAGGTAAAAGTGGGGAGCTCATGTCATACCTCCATGGATAAAGCATCTCTCATCTTTCGTAATATTACATGTAAAGGAAATGACCCCCCATCCATGTCCCTCGCATACATCTCAAGGATGGACCTATTTGCAATCACAAATAAGGAAGATAATAAAGGTGACGATAGTGTCAAATTAGCCAAAAATTTATAGATGTAGTCTCCTCGATCAAAATTAAGCCTATCATTCCACACAAAATCAGCAATGATATCTGTTTTCATGCCAAATCTCGAAGGTCCGTGGTCCAATGATGTCTGCAAAGACGTCCATGATCCTCATATCAAAGGCTATCAAGCGTGATATGAATGTATGTGAAGGAGGAGCCTTGCGAAGAAGGTAGATGGATTGACAAGCAATACTAGAGGAGAATATATCAAATGGCACATATGGATTCTATAATAGAGAAAGACCATTTACATGCAGTACATTCTTGGCAAATGCTTGCGTGAAACAAAATCTTCAGATCCTATTCGAACTTCTAGAATGCGTAAGCCGTTTGTTGATATCATACATCGCTATGGAAGCTGGAGATGATGAGGAATGCCCAAAGGAGACCATGGTCTACACTTTGACACATTGACTCAAGCCTACAAGATGAAGCTCGGTAGTCAAAGGCCTGCCGAATGTGGTCTATAGGGCCCACAATGTGTGTATCATCCGCTATGGAGTGGAACACACAACCTAACACAGCCAAAGCAACAGATAGAAGAGCTCTGTAATGAGCCATGACGAATATGGGTCCTCCCAAAGGATCTCCCTATCAAGTATCTGAGACTCATTGTGGAACAGTGACTCCATGAAAAGCCATGATGATAGAAGAGAGAAGAATATGAATTGAAGCAGTTGACAGAAGACCTCTATAATGAGCCATGACGAATAGGGGTCATGCCAAAGGATCTCCAAGTCGTATATGATTGTAGAACGTTGATTCACTCTTGTGAAAAGCCATGATGCTAGAAGAGAGAAGAATTTGAACCGTAGAAAGATCATACAAAAGAAATGAGGTTGTCTAATGTCTCTAAAGATGGATGCATGCAAGAGACTATTAAAGATGTTCTCAACGTCCAACTGCAAGACAACCCAAACAAGGTGGATATCTAAGAATGCTCTAATGCCCAATAATACATATTCACAACCTCTTGATGTGGTGACTGCAAACTAGTGTGGACAAACATGGTGCTTGAAGTGGGAATGATGTTACATGGCCAGGGTACGACTAACAATGCACAATAATACATTCCCAATAGTAATCAATCTCATGAAATTTAAATAAAAATACATAATAAAATAACAAAAAGTATGTGAAGACCCCATCAAGTCTTATATGGATGAAACCAATTAGGTAACATGGGGCCATGGTATTAGGTAACATGAGTTATTATGACTTGATAACATAGGGTTGTGGTCGGGATTGCACCCATAAGAAGCTGCTAAATTGGAAAATATTAGCTATATTAAAATTATTACAATATTGAAGTTATCATTGCTAAATGATTTGTAAAAAATGTTTAACAGGTTTAGGGTGATAGATACATAGTTTAATAACCCATTTGCATATAAGTTTACTAGAGAAATTCTTCAAAACCTTCAATTTTTGGTTGCTATTCCACACTAGCCCCATGTTACTGGTTTGGTTCCATCCTTGTATGATTTGATGGGGTCTTCCCATCCCTTTCGTTATTATACTTTCTTGGTACCTATTAGGTAACATGGATTGAAAGTACTTTGCAAGGACAATTACTGGTGTATGGTAACCTGCTATTACCGGTTTTGATATTGTGTGTTACCTGCTCTAACAGGTTATTAATTTTACCTTTACCTTTCCATTTAGGTTCCTTGTTTATTGTTGTACCAAGTTACTGTAAAATGTTACTTCCTTGCTACCGGATGTACATTGCCTGCCTGAGCAAATAAAAATTTAGCCATGTGAATCCCTCTTCTGTCTCTCCTTCGGCCGCAGTCCCCATCATCGTTATCCTTTTGCACCAGCACTTAATTTAGTCACAGCTGGGCCCGGGCAGCAGCAGCAGAACCTCTCTTTGTTCTCCCTATTGGCGGATGGAGCTGCATTCACCATCGTAGTCGCTTCTCCTATATGCGTACATAGAGAGCTACGAGTAGAGGAAGTGTACTAATAATATAGCAAATCACAGCTGGGACCAGGAGCGAGGGGCTTCATCCTTGTCCGTGCTGCTGAGTTCGTTCTACGACAACAACGTGGTAGCAAGGAGAAGAACTTAAGAAGAAGAAGGCCTCCTCCAAACAGAGACGTGAAACTTGAGTGCCACACACAGCTCAGCCAATCGAACTGGCTCTGCTCTCTGCTCTCTTCTGTTTGTCGCCTGTTGCCGTAGTGCAAATCCCAGGACAAGGACGCAGGCAGACCTGTTACGGCCTATGCCCGCTCCGCCCCGCCAGCTGAGCCGAGCTCCGCTGCTCCCTTCGTCCTTTGTCTGCAGCACGCGACTGAGACCGAGGTTGGGATAGATCGATGCGGGTGAAAATACAGTACTGAGCCGTACTGGCGTGTCCTGTATGGTACCGGTCGACCCTGAAGTGAACCGAAGATCCCTCCCATTCCCATACACTGGCCGACAAACGAACTCTTCACATCTCCTCCTCCTCGTCCTTCATCTTTTTCCGTCCTCGCTCGCTCGGCCATGGATGGATCTGCAGGCGGATCGGATAGACTGTGCGAGCTGTAAATCTTACTAAAACGCACGAACAACCGCAGGTCCCATACATGTACTCCATGCCTTCTTCCTCCGGAGATCGTCGCCAATCGAGCTCAAGTCTAATTATATCGGCATTCGTCCGAGCCCTTGACATATTCCCTTCGAGCTTCCCCAAATCCCGTCCCTTGCCCACTCTGCATCCTCCCCACTCCAAACTCTCCTTCCCGTGCAGCCAAATAGTTCGTGATTCTCGTCCCTATTATAAATCCAGATACAGGACCGTGAATTCTCTTTCCTCTTTCAGAAAACAGCGAGTCAGACAGTTAGACAGACTCAGTCTATGACCTCAAGGGCCTCACCATCTCAACCGGCAGAATGCTCACATGGGCTCCGATGCTCATTAACTACGTGTGACTATAACCGGACAGGACAGGATCGTGGGAATCGCCTTATGAATACAGAACACTTTCTCCAGAGAAACAAAATGTTCGAAATCCAGTGAATGAAGTTACAGCACAGGGAACGATCAATCGACTTTGGGCTGGAAAAGCTGGTCCCAAGCTGGTCCCAAGAGCTGACGGACGTGCTGTGCAGTCGCCTGTGAGTTACTAGACGGGTGAAATCAGCACCACTCAGGCTCAGGCTCCTGGACCTGGATCCTCATATTAATCAATCGGCAGCTCGGGGCCTGTAGAAGGGCTTCGTGTGATAATGACCTCCGCCTGTTTCAGTGCCCCTGGAGGATGTAGACATACAAACACGTAAAAGGGGATCCCCCGCTGCTGCTGGGGCCAGGAGCTGTCGTGGCATGCCATTGGTCTGCTCCGTCCGGGGAGCTGTCCATTCGGCCTGTTCTGCGGTGGAGCTTCTTCAACGCGGCGGGGTCTGCAGACTTTCTCGTCGCGTCTCGAGAAGCAGGCCCCGAGTCGCGAGCCAGTCCGTCGTCAACCATGTCGATTGGTGGGCCCCGGTTGGATCCAGCGGCCCGCCCAATCCGGTCGGGCGGGAATCACATCGGGCCCCATAGTGTCGCGATGATTGAGTTCACAACTTCACGGTCGCCCCGCCCCTGACCCTGCGAGGGAAATGGTGTGATTCGTCTGCGAGTCGGGTCGAGAGTGTAATTACTTTTGGGCCGGATCGGGATTAGGGCTGGTCATTGGGGTTTTGGTAGGAAATTAACGGCCGTAACTGATGTTTACGGTAGCACTGAGACCTCGAAACGGTCACTTTTGACATCCGGGATATTTTGAAATCAGTCACCATTTCACCGGCTTCAACACGCTTTGACCCGTCGCACCGCATTACAGTACAACGCGACTGTGCGACGGAAGAAGCTGCCGTCTTCCTTCTCGGGGCGACGGTCCCGAAATGATGGCCGGTTGACCAAGGGAGTCTTTCCCAAGCGCAGGGCCCGATGGCTCCAATGTGCGGAACGTACCAACGTTCCGAGAACTTCCAACTCTACAAGCGACGCGACGTGCCGCCTTGCGCAGGTACAATCTCCTTATGGGCCAGTTCCGCTCCATTCGTCCTGCTTCCATGAAGAACCGTCGCGATAAAGTAACCCCGTCCCCCAATCCGGTTCGCCGTACAGGTCGCTGACTCGTCAGACCACGTCGGCGCGATTGCCGATGCGGGTTCACGACGAAAGAAGCTGCCGTTGAGTTTCAGTACCGTCGTCGTCAATGGTGGCAAAGAAAATCCGGCGATCGAGCAATCAATAACCCACAGATCGCCGCTGTTGATTGGGCTCGGGAGTAAATACTACGGCTTTTACGTGATTATGCAAGGGCCGAAGGTGCAGCTGAGTTTCATGCATTTAGTTCAACTCGGCCCTCCACGGTTCAGGAAGATCCTACGATGGTCACGAATCACGGGGAATGAATACTTGGTGGAGACTCCACATGGCATAGGACCGCAACTACGTGCTGCGCTATCCCGCCTCCACAGGTCGCGCTGGTCTTCTACTGTGGGCGAGGTAACACACCAACCGTGGTCGTGGAAGTTGCTGGCTGCTTCGAAACTTTCGGCTACCTCTGGTCATTGACAATTTGCTCGAACGCAATTGAGCTCATGCCATGAGAACGCGATTGAGTAAAAAGTGGACTTCTGGACAAAAGGAATGAGGATTAAACGCCAGACGATTACATTATGGGTCCCTTCCCTTTCCTTTGCGGAAACGCTGGACAGAGTAGACTAGGGTCCATATGGAAGCACTTTGCAAAAATGACGGCACTAATGCTTTCCTGTCTTTTTGTTTCTACTTAAAGGTGTCTTCGTACATGGATGGCTCTGGAAGTCTCTCTAGTTTCTTGGCATGCAACGCAGAGGAGAGGACCAACACATTTCCAAGAATGCTTCTTTTTCAAACATTCGGCAGTTTTTACATCCAAACAGATTCCATTTTTCGGTATTGTTTGGAAAGAATAGATATATTTCACATGCTACTATAAAATAGTATTATATCATAACCTGTAGATGAAGCCCGCTATGTGCGTCATCATTGCTCCACATGGGTTGCATTGAACAGGATCTTTTTGTAACGGAGAGATAGAAGTGTACATTGTACAAATATTGAAACTTTGACAAATATGTTAATCACCAACCTTTCATTTAAAATTCTCTTTTAGTTGATCCTTCGTTCTTTCTACTATTAGGTATCCTTTAGTTCTAGACTATATATTATGATAGTTATCCATGATGTTCTTTCTACTATTAGGTCTCCTCTAGTTCTAGACTATATATTATGATAGTTATCCATGATGTTATTAAGGATGTAATATTTGCTATGACATAAGTGTATGTATATATCTTATGCACATAGAGCAATGGTATGATTTATAGGGGATTTGGGTTAGGGCAAATCTATATTTGGTTCTCCCGAACCATATTATTGTCACATACATTGTGGTTACATATCCTACGTGCGACACAAGTTTGGAAGGGGATGATTACCTATCATTTTGGATGGGCGAGGACGGCAACAACCAAGACTTTTAAATATATATGTGTGTAGAAAAGTCACATCTTTGTTCCTCTAGCATTGTAGTTATATAAAGCTATGGATGCAAACTTTGACACGTTCATGAGAGAGTGCGCAAGATATTACTATACTAGACAAAAGTTATATCATTTTCTTTATCATATTGTGTACCATATTTTAAACAATGTGTATCCATTGCTCTACACATCACTAATGTCTACAAATCCATAAAATCCATTCTTATCCTCCTAGGTTGTTTGATCTAAATAATTGAGATATCATTGAGATGATATTAGGGCCTAGATCAATCCTACCCCGTTAAAGACTTGATTGGTTCCTCCCATACTTCTTGCTATATTACTGCTACGTTACGTAGTAAATGATCTAGTTGTAAATTTTTTGTAAAATCTTGTAGGATATGTTGAGCATTTAAGGTTTAAGCACTTTCAATTTGTATTTTTCATCGTATGACTTGAAATGGAATATTATCAGTAATAAATACAATTTTTTCTTAAAAATCTTTGCTTTAAACGCATATTATGTAGAATCAGTAAGGTTCTGACCAACCATCATTAAATTGATTTGAATTCATTGTGTAATCATAGTTCTCTGTCAGGTCCTGTTCCAGTCTTGGAAATTGTTCATATAAATTTAAAGTCTAGTATTTTTTGTTCGAAGCAATTATGGTACTATTATTCAATATAAGTGTAGTCTATTTGTAAGTCCTGGAGATTTACAAATATTTAGTCATGTCACAGATAAACATTGATGCATCGCACTTTCTTGAATCAGTTATGTGGAAAATACTATCCAACTTAGAATGGACGTGCGGCGGGAACATCGTAAATGTAAGAATTTTATGTAATATTTGATCTCATATTCATCAATTTGAATTACACAGTAAAGAAAATGCTATTGCAATCCATAAAAATTAAAATCATATGGAAAAAAAATCGCAATTTCATTATACGTGGTGTTTGTAAGTTTGTAAAATCTGTCGTGTCGTTATTTCACAAATGATAACAATTTGTCAAGTGTTAAATTTATTTTTTACAAATGCAGAGGCTACGTGAATAGGTTATGTATTGAGTTCCATTAAGGATACATAAATATATAATTGTTGCATTTCACATCCTTTTGGGAGATTTCTTCATTTTCGCCATGGGAACATATAAAAATGCAATAAACTATCAACCATATCTGATAACGAGTAACCACTTAGCTCGAGCTCTCAATTAACAAGGAGGAGATATTTTTATTCATACTATAAAAGTAGTGTCATTGATCGATTGATTATCCTGTCTTGTCTTTCGTAATGCTCCCAAATAACTGGAAATATCTCGAGAGATTCTTTATATAATAGATACACCGCATCTTTGGCGAAGGGTGCTTCTTGCTTACAAGTCATAACCTTAAACGGCCACCTTTGGGCTACATGGATATTTATAACATGGACTTTAGGAAAGATCATCATGTAGATTAAAGTTGATGTATGTAATAATTTTTACTTTGATTTATATTATATTCGACATATATATTATGTATTCTTCTATATCTAACCTATGTATTGTGATTCAGATCACTTGAGGTTTATGTCATTAACCTGGATAATCTATAATATAAGTTATTCTAAAAAGATATATATGTCAAAAGCGAACCTACAACATTAGCTCAGAGATGGATGTCCAAATAAGTATAAACTGATAATCAATCAATCTGATTTACACATTGAAGAAAATGCTACTCCAATGCATAGAACTTGAAATATATTGCAAAAAAGAATATCACCTTTTTACATTTTTATGAAAATGAGTTCGTAATAATTCGTCAAAACAGTTGTCACATATTTCATCTTTCACACGAGGTGAAAATATTTTAACACTTATAAAAATCGTTTGCAGCAACTCCCCGGTGCAAGGCCCAGCAAACCATGAGAGAAGTCGCGATATGCGGGGAAAGTGCTCCGACGTACCGCCAGGCCAGGCTCCATTAGACTCCATGGTGGGGTTAGGCAGGGTTTCATTGGCATCCACCTGTTTGAAAACTACAGATCCATCCGCCTTACGGAATTCGGCGGTCGGAAATAGACCCGACGGTGGGAGGGGAGGAGAAGTACGGAAGATGGGGTAAGCGTTAACCTGGGGAGCGAGTAACACGAACTGGACTGGCGGGTTGACAGTTAGGGGGTAACTCCCGTAAATCCATTTTCATCCTCTACATGTCTATCTCGCGAGGTCTCTCTCCCAGAGACAAAACACACACTCTGTGTACACGTGCATTCGCGAGGGTACAAATGAGAGATGTTCCGTTAACGCCAGTAGGTATTCTAAGGCCCAGTAGCGAGGGAGGGTAAATGGGCCTCTGGGTAGCCATCTGTCTTTCTTCTTCTTCGTCTCCAGCGGCAGCAGAGGCAGCATCTGTTACGTTACGAGGGATGCGAGGGACATAAACAACGGGTAGTAGAAAGCGAGAGACGCAGGCAAGCGACAGACGGGTAGACCAAACCTCAGAGAGCTTCAGTCCACGATGGTAAGGAGGTGGTGGGCGTAATTCTCGTGTAAACAGACGACGAGACAGTCAGACAGACAGACGAGCAGAGGACGAGGATTTCTAGTGGTTTATGGGTGATGAGATCGGGGCCTAGAGGGGGCAGGGTGGTGGTGATCAGGTGAGAAAGCGCGAGTCGCGAGGAGATATTCGAGTCTACCAGCGAAGGAATTGGTAGCGAATCTCGTAAGGACGGTGGAGGCCGGGCGAGGCAGTGGGTGCGGAGCAGTAGGAGTTGTAGGTTGTGCAGAGGGAGGGAGGGAGGGAGGGAGGGAGGGAGGGAGGAAGCGGTCGAGTTCTGGCAGGCGGGCGTTGGTGCTCATCGCTTCCTCGTTGGGGCTTTTTTTCATTTAATTTTTTTTTATTTTGAAATATGGACGACTGATGAGAAGGTTTGAGTAGTCGAGGATTGGACCTGGCGGGCTGATCTCTCACTGGAACCGTCTGGTGAAGTGTTTGCGGATATCTTCTAGCAGTGTTATTTTAGCAGGGCAGCTAGGCCAGAGTTGGGATGGTCTGGGTCTCGTAAGAAGCGAGGATGGGAAGCAGTGGCGGCGTCGAGATTAGATTGTCGACGACGCGTTTCCCTTTCGGTTGTCAGGTGAAATGGTAGTAGAAGGACTATACTGTTAACAATCATCAAAACCCACTGTACGAGCTGTGGGAATTACTATCAGAACAATTCAAGTTAACAAGGACTGTCACAATCGGCAAATATGCCTCCTTACGTTGCCCGCGAAGCGTCCAAGGTCCCATTTTACAAAACTTTCTATGAGGTTTCCCTCCCGGCTGGACCATTTGTTGAAAGGCTACTAGTGTCATTTCAGGGTCTGTGGAAGACTGAATTCCTTTGTATTTCAGTTCTCTGCGGTGCCGAAAGGATTGGGGATGAGAATTTCTGTGGGAATTGTTCTTTGATTGTGGACTTGGGTTATGATCTAACCTCTAGTTCTTGCAGATATACCGGAGGATAGTCATGGAGACAATTGTAGAATGGCCGCTCCTTCTAGAAAAGTGGAGATTTCTTCTGTTTGGATTGGTCTTCCAGGTATTCTACGTCATCAGTAATGATTATTATTCTTGTTTCATTTTGCGTCGAACTACTCTCTGCACGAATTTCTCGAGTGTTCGCAAAATCAAGACGATAGCTTAACAACGGCACCTCTTTGAAATTCAGTATATTCATGGAGTGGCAGCACGAATTGCCCACTATCTCCATCGACCTGGACCCATATTGCACGATTTAGGATTTGACCTCCTGCCCGTAAGTATGACTATTCATGTTCTTCAGTATGAAGATAGTGGAACTTCTATTGGATATCAGCAATTTCAAAGGCTATTGTTCGGTTCTTCGAATGTTTCAGGTTACCAGTTAAGCAGATTGGATGATGTACAAAGTCTGTCACATTAGCTGAGGATTTTTACCTTCATGTCAGACATGTGATTTCATTGAAACGTGACGTTTTCCTGATTCCCGTTGTCTGTCTATAGACATCTGCGAATCTCTATATTGCTGGTATATAAAGACCATGGAGCATGTCAAACTTCACGTAGTAAAACAGTAAAAATAATGTATTTTGTTGTGGTTCTTGTGAATTATTTCAGGAGCTTGGACCTGAAAAAGCTTGGATTAGTGAGACTGTGTTTACATTCATATTCACCACTTTTGTTTTGGTTCGTTTAAATTCCACTCCATCTCAGTCTCAGGGATATGTATGTAGACCATAGTGATTTCTTACCTTGTGATGACTTTCTTCAATGGCAAAAGTATATCATTTTCAGTTGAATATAGTTTGTTTATGCTTCGTTTTTTTACTAAGGTTGTTGATACACATCAATACTGATTCTCGACTTCATCTCATTCTCTGGAATCTCTGCGTTGGGTTGAATTTGCAGTGGACATTCCACCCCTTTGTGTTCAACAACAAGCGCTTTTACACCGTCTTTTTGTGGTACAGAGTACTTGCGATGCTAGTGGTACGTTGAACGATTGTTTTCACGTTTCTCTCTAGTTTAGAGGGCTATAAACTAGGTTTAGTGGAACTGTCTTCATTTTCATCTGCAGTGGTATTATGCAATAAGTAAAACTCTCATGTTTACATCTTGCTTTTCCCTTCTGTTTTTGCAGATTGCTCAAACTATGAGAATTGTATCTTTTCTTGTTACGCAACTCCCGGGCCCGAACTACCATTGTCGTGAGGTACATTGTTAACAGATGTTGGCGTTTGGAGTTATTTTTTTGATATCAATGTCACACGCTTGACATCATAGTGAAAATTCTAGATGGGGCTTTTGAAAAGACGACGTTCTACATTTTAAAATTTATCTTTGTTAAATATAGATGGGATGTTCCCCGGTTTAATTAACCTTTTTGTGGAACCAACCCACAGGGATCCGCCGCTGCAACTCTTCCTCCTCCTAAACACATTAGTGAAGTTCTCCTTCTCAATTGTGAGTTTGACTCTACCCACTGTTGTAGTTAGTGTTGTGTCTTTGTCTTGTCTTTGTGTAAACCCCGTAACGTGTTTTGAGTTGAGATATCTTGGTGTTTATTGAAGAACAAGCAAGATTGTTTGATCACTTATTGGTACTTCTGTTTATCTTTTGAACGAATTGTTTTTGTGGGCTTCTTCAGTTCCATATGGGGTGATTTATGGATGCGGGGATCTGATCTTTTCCTCACATATGACTTTTGGACTTACGTTTGTCCACACCTATGCAAGATACGGCAGCAAGACGTAAGTTCAGGATTTGATAGCATGTTTTGCATACATTGAGTTAAGCCAGGAATGTGAAAACGTTTTTCTAAATCTTTTGCTTTTATTGTTAACCGTATCTTATTGTGTATTTGTTTTCTAAACGAGAGTTAGCCGTCCATCTACTGTGGATGTAGCGACAGAGGGAGATCGTAGATCAATAAGTGCAACTTCTGTGTGTTGTGCATAACATTCATTGTGTCAAGTTCGTCGTGACTGTTTGTGGATTGTTTATACATTCGCACATACCTGTACTAATGTTAGTAGTACCATTTCACTTTATCAACACAGGTGGATTAAAAGAGGAGCTTGGGTTCTTGTAGTCGTACAAAGTTTACTCATTGTAGCATCGCGGAAACACTACACAGTTGATGTTGTCATCGCTTGGTAAGTATGAAGCTTCAAAAGTAAATGCTCATTGCGTACAGTTAGATTTGTACTTGCTGAAGTATCTGTTTTTGAGTGCGCTTTAACAAATAATTGAAAGTCATGGTGATGAACTCACGGACAAAACAAGCCGTCTTTAATGATCTGCGTTTAGTATGATGACTTGTCTTAGACATGCTGCAAAATCTTAGTAAGTCATGTACATTATGAGTTACTAAGATTTTGTAGCAAGATTAGCGTATGAAGGCAAAGAATACGGGTTCGGCTTGTTTGTAACAAAAAATACTCAAACCACATTTTGGTGATGTTCTGCAGGTTTGTCGTTATTTTACTGTTCAATTATGTCGGACGCAAGTTTTACGACCCAGGCAGGATTTCTACCTTTTTCAACTTCTTTTTTATTTCCCTGACATCTTACGATCACACTATAGGGAACTGTTGCATCGACTGTTTCGTCTACCGACTTTGCAGATGTAGAACTAAGGTGGAACCTCTTGTAAAGGCCTTAAGTCGGACAATTCCATGCTAATTGTAGAAGGAACTATTATGTTATGCATTGAAGTACACTGGAGGAAGAAGAATAGTAGAATACTCAGTCATCAACATTAAATACTGATCACTGTGCTATTCGTGATATGTTTTCTCATTAAACAGAGTTGATGGACCGGTCTCCTTTAAGGGATCAAATACTACCGATGAATAGAAAGGATGGTCGCAACAAGGATGAAATGCAGAAGATGGTTAATGGCAACTCAGGATATGCTGGTGGTGACGGGGTGAGCTTCTCACCCTCATGAATTTTATTCGCAAGACTGACGTCATGGAAGTTAGTTGGCACTGTTCTGGTCTATGAAATGATAAAAAGTCTACTGTTGAATGAGTAGTCCGCCGAGTGTTCCTTCTTCCTGATGTCTTCTCTTGTTCCTCATACATTTGTACTTGATTAGATTCTCCAAAATTGTTTTCGACGATATAGTTTGTAATGGATATCGAGATTGACACAAGTATCGACCGTTGACTTGCAGAGACAAAGAACGCCGACTAATGGAAAAATACTAGATGACGAACGAAGTCCCAAGACACTAGAAGTGCTTGTCAACGGAAGTCTCTGAGAACCTATGGTGCATTTTATTGGAACTTCACACCTTCCATCATGGCTCAAGGGTCGAGTAATCTGCCTCTGTGTGTACTTAGAAGTTACACTGACTGATGCTATTATGCTCAGGGGCTGGTGCAAGGTAACAGACGTGAGGCCTTTATGAGGTTTGAGAAGGGATATGCTTCTTACAGCACTCGAAGTCATATCCTTGGGCCCTGTGGCTTCCTCTGAGAGTGCTGGCGAAGCCACCAAAAGATTGAATATGGTTTTGTAGCCTGCTCTGCAAGTATGGCCGACTCCGATGATTCTCTCATTAGTGTTCTGCGCTGTGGAGAGCTGGTAACTATGAGATGTAACTACGGAAGCTTCATTCATTGCGAGGGAAGAGGTGTCAGTGAGCCATTGCAAGCATGACTATGGCGTCGGAAGTTCGTTCCTGTGTTGCATTTCTGTGGTTGACATGTTGGCTTCCGAAGCTTATCTGGATCTTTGCACAATTTGTCTCTCTCCTATCCAAATAGGATGTGCCTGGAACCTTAAGAAGTCCAGAAGGTACGCCCTCGAGATTGTGTAACAGACCCGGTTCAAAATCTTCAGTAAAATTGATGACAACATTCTCAGTGCACAATTATGCCGTTACCGGACTACCACCACTACCACTCAATTGTGGCCTTCGAAAATCTTGTAAATTACATCTTACGATTTTCTATTCGAACGACTAAAGCTGTCCACATAATTCATATCTGCAGCAGTTGGGCCCCAGCTTGGCATCAGGGGTCCGTTAAAGAATGAACAGTTAACTAGCTCTGTACTCTTTGTCTATAGTTTCAACTGTAAGTAACCATCCTTGATAAGGAAGAATTTTTGTAGCGGGCTTCTGGCAAGACATAATTGTAAATGTTCCTTGTTTGTGTCGGAAGTAGGTTCTAGGTAGTTGCCTCGGCATGTCGAACTGTGTGTGACCACCAATTCATGCTTTTAGAATTTAAGCATTTCTGTAAATCAAAGCAAGCAATTTCCTATGAGGTAAAGTGTGCTCCCCACGGCTCCTCCACGGCTTTGTACTAGGCTGAAGTACACCGGCCTCATTCTGTGAGTTGCAGGAGCTTGGTATGGTAACTGACCATTATGCGGCACAGTTTTATTTTGGGACAAGTGCGTAATTGACATGCATGTCGTCCAAAACTGCCAATGCTGATGGTTTTGGGTGACAGAGCCCAAAATTCTAGTTGGAATCATGCTTGCCTGTGCACCCCATGCAGACACTATTAAAGACCAGAGACTGATATCTAGGTATGTGGAAGCCATATATTTAGTCTTACAATTCTTCTTCATGGATGTAAAATTTTAAGCTGACGTGTGTGGTGTGATGATTAATATGCTTGATAAAACTGAATGGAAGAAGTTCATACTCTCGAATGCCGTCTATTTGGCAAAACCTTCACCTTGTCAATTTTCGTACCCGCCTGCCGGCTCAGGTCTGGTCAGTAGTCTCTACTAAAACGAAACTGATGTGGAGGTCGTAGTGGGTGGTCATACTGTTAATCGTTTGTTTTGCAGTTATATTTTTCGAAATTGAGCGCCAACCACTACATGGCAGTTACATCCTGGTATCCCTGGCGTGGGGCGTAGTGGCCTGTCTAAGTTGTCCCACCCGTGCCCACCTGCTCCACTGACAGTAGAAAACGACGTCATGATCCAAACCACTCCAAAAGAATATCATCACTGTAAGAAGGCAGGCAGGAAAAGGCCTTTGTACACTTTCCTACATTGTTGGTTCACTGTGTGACATACTTCTCTTCAAATTGTGCCGGTGAGCGGTATTGTTGAATGGAAGTTATCATACAAATATCAGTCTGAAATTGTGACGGGTGTAAAAGGTAATGGACATCATGGAGAATCGTATACATGAACCTAAATACGTCATTTATAATTCGAAAGTAGAGACATTGAGAACATAGTAGCACCGCAGGTGTGCTCTGTTACAAAACGATTTATCAAAAAAATGTCCACTTGTTGTAAATGTAGAGGATAAGGAAAGTGAATGCATTATAATCTTCTCGTAACTCCAGGTCACAGGCTCCAGGCCCGTTGCCGCCTTATGGGTTCCCTCTGCTCTCTTCGTCTGTGCCGATCCCAAACTGTAGGATTTTTGCTAATGTCATAATAAATTGATACCCTGCACATGGAGAGAAGTCCATCAGGACTGTACTCTGAATCGATAGTATTACAAAGTGCAACCAAGGAACCTACATTTTCTCATCTTGGGATGCTAGTGCCAGACAAAACAAAGATCAAGCTGAATATCTGATTTGTCAAGGTTGCCCCCACTCTCCGCATTGTTCTTCTGCATGGGGAAGTAACAATTTTGAATAGAGAACTCGCCACTTGTCCAATTTGGTGAGTTTTCTGTTTCCATGTCAAAACTCTGTTTTATGGGTAGATGATTTGGCAGGTGCCAAGCGCATAAAAGCATCTCCGAAGATGCTACTTTCAGATTGTTGGAAAGTGGAATTTGACATGCACTATACAAGTGTAGACTCTAGATGGTGGACACATGTGGCTATTACACCGCACGCCATCAGCAGCGAAGGGAAAAGGGTATGTACCACACATATCGTACATATTTGAAGTAGTACAACTGTTGGGCTTGGGATTCGAATCACAATATTCACATTACAGTAAAGGGAGCGTGAAAAGTCAGAGTTTGGTGAGACGTGCACAATTCCTTTGACAAGTTCTTCGGAAGCAGTGTACCAGTTCTCACCAAGGACCGAAGAAACCTTATTGGACCGGGATCTGCACTTTGGACTCTAAACCCAGCTCGCAGAATGGCCTTCCACATGTGTGCAGAACTCATCTCCAGACCAGCTGCAGCTATTCTAATCATAGTATATGCGTGCCATCCAATGCACAAAGCTGCAGGCACGAAAGAGTGAAATTAACTCTGGTCTTCCTCTCCCTAATTCTAAAGATACAAGTAGTTCTTTGTATACTATTATATGTTTAGCTCATGTCAAGGAGATCAGAATCCTTGACATCAGCTAAGGCCGCAGTGTCGACCCTGCCTCTGTTCTCGCTTCTCACCAGATAAAATTATCCTATTACTTGACATTGACCGAGGTAGCAGGAGTGAGGCTAGCTGTCACCCGCCATCAAAACAAGGATCCCACAGCCAACCTCGCCGCGCTTGGGAAGGAATCATAATACCGTAGTGATACTCAAGGTATACCATATATTTTCAAGTTCATACAGAACGGTGCGCGAAGTATATACACTCGACCCTCCTTTATTGTTACTTGATTTATTGCTATTTCAGTCTACTTTCTACTGGGTTCATGCTCTGAAAAAAAGATCCAAGATTCAACTAAGCAATGAGCAGAGGAAGGAAAAAAATGAGGTAGCTTAAGCTCGACATACATCTTCTCGAAATTCTTTTGTATTTTCATACTTCGAAATGAACAAATGCGAATACTTCACAATGAGAAATTAATAACTTTCATTGCCTTCACTTGGTTTATTGTTTGTTTTGTAAATATTATAATTCATAAATCTACCTGTCTTATAATAGTCTAACTGTTATAGTACTATGGAGGCATAACAATAAAGCAGGGTCGACTCTAGTTCCGTATTTTCAGTATAGTCACGCAATAAGGGTCAAAATATTCAAGGAGTTGCGCTGTTCATTTGATATATATATTTTTTTAAGAAGAACATTTTCTACATATTGCGCACTAATATTTGAAGGAAACTTTCATATTGAAGGAAAAACGAACATTTAAACTACATAGATCTTATTTAAATCTTTTCTAGTTTTCAACAGTGGTTTCAAAATAGAGCCAAGAAAAATTTTACGAATATGGAATAATTCCATAAGATTGAACTCGTATGCCCATAAAATTAGGGTCGTTGAATTTATATATATATTTTTTCGTGCATTCTTGCACTCCCATCTATTTTTGCATCTCACTTTTGTATACTGCTTGGCCTCTATCTCAATAACACGAGACGGAAACCCACCATAAAAAATTAACTGTCTCGCTAACTGAGCTATCTGATCAATAATGTAGAACCTAGTCATATTGAATAGCAGGTCTAGGACCAGAACCTAATGAAAGACTCAGAAACGTTGAAGTAGCTCTGCCTGAGCTCTATTTAGCGCAACTCTTATTGTGTGACGGATGTCTGCAACAAATCATGTCTCTGAACGTTGATAATTCTACTAATTTCTCTATGTATGTGAGCGCCAAAACCAAGCAATTGCACGAAACAAGACGTAGACATCCAAAAATCTATTTGGCAAATGGAAAGAATTCCCCGTCTATAAGAATGTTCCTCACTGCATGCGCCAAAGGCGATTTCATGACCAACGGTTCTCAATGCTGTCTGACATAGGGCTCACCAGGGATCAGCAATGCCAAAGTCGGAGATGGAGGCCACCCCCTTGGCTGAAATATATCACGCATCTCCTGGGAAGGACTTTTAACCTCTCACCATTTTTCTTTTCTTTGACGCTGTGCTACGTACGTAGGTGAAGCCCCAAGATCCCCTATCGCAGCATCCCCACATCTAACCACAGAATCACCGCAGTTTAGGGCTCCATCGACTACGAGGGCAACAAGATCGATGGTCCGCCTGCATGTGCCAGTTTTCAGACTCCATCCCAAGACCGCGACTGTGACTCCTGGCACTCCCTTTGCTGAAGTTTCCTCTCATCTCCCCGGGGACCCAGTTGGTTACGGCGTTGCTGGTAAGGCGCCGGAAGAGAAGGAGCAGTCATCATCACCAGGGGATTCGATTGGATTAGATCAGGGCCGCAGTAACTGTCGATTGACCGTGTAGTCTGTTGGTCTGCGTCTCTCTCTGTCGTACCAGGTTTGGGGTGGGGGCCCTGAACGGGGTGGGTCCAGTTCACATAAAGAATGGAGGTTTAAACCTCGCAGGGCATCTGCAGGTTTTCACCAAGAATGGAGGTTTAAGGTTTACGAATTGGCTTCTTGGGGTTCGCCGAGAAAGGAACGAATGGAATGCGTTCGGTGGTGAGGCCGATGTGGTCGTGCGGGTGAGAAGGACATGGATATTCGGAGGAGGAGGAGGAGGAGGACAGAGATTCTAGAGGAAACGGAAACAACCTGGGTAGGTGATATTGGCGTATACAGTGCACATCCCTACGATGGTGCAGACTAGTAGTAGGGGCGTAGTCGTCATCAGGTAAGAATTCGAGTCTTTTTGAGCCCACCAGCATACATTCGAATACCGCGCCATAATTGCTGTGTGTGTGGGAGAAGGAGTAGGACTGCTTGCGAATCTAGCTGCAAGATGAGCACTGTGGTTGCCAATGTGTGGCCGTTCGAGGAGCTGCTGCTGCTTGAGCGGTCGAGTAATCCTTACATGAAGCACGCCGAGGGTTTCTCACATCTTGTTGTGCCAGCGGAGCGTATTGCAAGGGATTGTCGTCAGCATCGAGCAGCCTCCTCCTCATCTTTCTGCTCCTTCCGTCGGCAGGTTGCGTCGTCTATGAGGACGACGACGCCGAGAGATGCTGTCGCTGCTGTATGTGGGGGCGGAGGGCGAGCAAGTTCGCCGTGAAAATCTCGTTGCGGTGCGGTCGCGGGCGGGCGGGCGGGCCTAGCTCCAGCACCGCTGGTTTGGAAAGATGCGTGCGTCTGCGTGCTCGCTCGTCGAGGAAGAGAAGCAGCATCAGCCCTAATAGCACATTCATGGTGTTCTGCCTGTCTCTGAAGCTTGTACTCAGAAGCATAATATCGTGAGTAGCAAACTGCGTTCCAGGAACCCTCTCGAGCAGATGGTTAGGGCTCAACAACACCTCCTCCTCCTCTCGTCGTCGTCGTTGTCATTCTTCAATGCGCCTCATCCCGCACCATCCGCCCCTCTCTGTTGATGTCAGAGCCCCAAATCTTGCACATTATCAAGACAACCAAAACCAGCACCACGAACACCTCCCCGCTTCCATTTATAACGACGATTATAATTTCCAGGTTGACAAAGCCGAGGAAGTAATGTTTCCCGTTTCTGGAGCCGGCGAGTTCAAGGGCCCCGTGCCGCAAAGGCCCGATGAAGTGCCTCCCAAATCCAAGAGGGTGGAGAGGCTTCTTCGCGAGAGACAGCTTCGCAAGAGCAGCCAGCAAGGTCAGTCGGACGAGTGGGATGGGAAGCTCGAGAGTGAGAATGGAGGTGGAGTCGGGCCTGGAAGCGGACGAGATGCCGGTGGCGAAAATCTCGAGTTTCCCGTGGAGCGACCCACGCAGAGACTGCTCGTGGTGGCCAATCGGTTGCCCGTTTCTGCCACGAGGAAGGGAGACGACTGGCACCTGGAGCTGAGCGCTGGAGGCCTCGTGAGTGCACTTTTAGGGGTGAAACAGAATTTCGAGACGAGGTGGATCGGATGGGCCGGCGTGAATGTGCCTGATGAGCTCGGGCAGAAAACCCTGACTGCCGCTCTGGGACAGAATGGATGTGTGCCCGTTTTTCTGGACGATGAGACCGTCGATCAGTACTACAACGGGTATTGTAACAACGTGTTGTGGCCCTTGTTCCATTACATTGGCTTGCCGCAAGAGGATCGGCTCGCTGCCACACGAAGTCTCCAGTCTCAGTTTAAAGCTTATAAGCATGCGAACCAGAAGTTTTCGGATGCTGTGTACTCTCAGTACCAAGAGGGCGATGTTGTTTGGTGTCATGACTACCATCTCATGTATCTGCCTAAGTGGCTGAAGGAAAAAAACAGCCAAATGAAAGTCGGTTGGTTTCTCCACACTCCTTTCCCTTCGTCTGAAATCTACAGAACGCTACCCTTGAGGTCGGAGCTTTTGAAAGCAGTGTTGACTGCGGACCTGATCGGGTTTCATACCTACGACTATGCCAGGCATTTTGTAAGCGCGTGCACTCGAATATTGGGGGTGGAGGGAACTCCCGAGGGTGTGGAGGATCAGGGTAAACTGACCCGCGTTGCAGCATTTCCTATCGGAATCGATCCGCAGAGATTTATCGAGGCGCTCGAGACCGATGTGGTGAAATCTCATATCCAGGAGCTACGAGCTCGTTTTGCAGGCCGCAAAGTTATGCTGGGTGTAGACCGGCTGGATATGATTAAAGGAATTCCTCAAAAGCTCCTAGCATTTGAGAAATTTTTGGAGGAGAATATTGAGTGGCGAGATAAGGTAATCTTCGTACAGATTGCTGTGCCGACTCGAACAGACGTGTACGAATACCAGCGACTGACAAGTCAAGTACACGAGATCGTGGGGCGAATCAATGGTCGTTTTGGAACTCTGACGACCGTTCCCATCCATCACCTGGATCGCTCTCTTGCCTTCCACGAACTGTGTGCAGTGTACGCAATCACAGATGTTGCTCTTATCACCTCACTGCGTGATGGGATGAATCTTGTCAGCTACGAATACGTGGCATGCCAGAATGACAAGAAGGGAGTGTTGATATTGAGTGAGTTTGCAGGAGCTGCACAGTCACTCGGAGCTGGAGCAATTTTAGTGAATCCGTGGAATGTGAGCGATGTTGCCATGTCCATCGAAGATGCACTCACAATGTCGGAATCCGAGAGGAAAGAACGTCACCGTCATAATTTCATGCATGTGACGACTCACACAGCACAAGCTTGGGCAGATACCTTTGTAAGTGAACTGAACGACACAATTGTTGAGGCTGAGCTGCGGACTCTGAGAATTCCTCCTACCCTACCTAATGAACAGGCTATCGAGAAGTACAAGGAGTCAAAAAACAGGCTCTTGATTTTGGGATTTAACTCGACCATGACCGCCCAAGTTGAGGCCCCCAGGAGGCGCGGTCCTGACCAGATCAAAGAGATGAAACTACGTTTACACCCTGGTCTCGTGGATGTTTTGGATGTCCTTTGCTCGGATCCTAAAACCACCATAGTGGTACTCAGTGGAAGTGAAAGATCAGTCCTCGATGAAGCCTTTGACTCGTTCGATATGTGGCTGGCGGCAGAGAACGGAATGTTCTTGCGACACACACACGGACCTTGGAAGACAACCATGCCTGAGCATCTGAATATGGAGTGGGTGGAGAGTGTACAGCTAGTCTTTGAGTATTTTTGTGAAAGAACACCACGATCATATGTCGAGGCTCGGGATACGTCCCTGGTTTGGAATTACAAATACGCCGATGTCGAGTTTGGCAGAGTTCAAGCTCAGGACATGCTGCAGCACTTGTGGACCGGCCCAATCTCCAATGCTGCAGTCGATGTCGTCCAAGGCGGAAAGTCCGTCGAAGTCCGGCCAGTGGGTGTCACAAAGGGAGCGGCTATCGACCGCATCTTGGGTGAAATCGTTCACACTAAGCAGATGAGCACGCCCATTGACTGCGTATTTTGCATAGGGCATTTTCTGGGGAAGGATGAGGATATCTACACTTTCTTTGAACCAGATCTCCCTCTGGAGCGGGAACCCAGCTTGAATGGGAAGGCTGATGCGAAAGCAAACCAGTATGACAGAAGAATTGGAACGAGGCAGGCATGTGACCGAATGACCAAAAATTCAAGCAAAGCAGTAGCCCGCCCCAAGATTTACATGCAGGTGCAGGTGCCGCCAGAACGGAATGCAACTCATGAACGAAAACTTTCTGAAGGAAACGGTGAGGCGGAGAAGGATAACTCACATGTAGCATCAGTTCTGGACCTCAAAGCTGAAAATTACTTCAGCTGTGCAGTCGGTCGTCAGCGTTCAGCAGCTAGATACTCCTTGCCATCATCAGAAGATGTTGTCGCCTTCCTTAGAGCCATCTCTTCCAGCTATCCCAAGAAGATCAACAACAGCCAACCGTTACCCAGGTCTCTAACGAAATAGCTGACCTCATAGTCCGTATTCTCTTTGTACCTGACATCTTCGCGTTTGTGGCTGTATAAGGTCCTTCTCTGCTTGTCATCGACCTTTACAGGTTGAAAGGTCGTCGCTTGGTTCTGTCAGTTCATTTTCTTTTTTTCTGGTTGAGTGCTACTTTGTGCAGCAATCTCAGTGCAGATAACGTGACGGGAAATTGGGCTAGACCCAATTTTGTTCTTGATGAACGGGTTGGACGACGAAAGAGGCATGACGAGGATGACCTTGCCTAGTCATAGAAGCACGGGACCGGAGGCTCGGATATAAACTGAGGAAACTGTCTGGAGTGCGTGATTGGATTGGGTGATTGCAGGGAAGAGAGGCAAAGACAGAGACGTAAGGAGTTCAAAATACAAAACCCGATGAGTTGATTTATCGATGTCAGCTCCCCATCCACTTTGATATTTAGGTGTCCATGGATTCTAGTACATGTTTCCTCTGCCTTGTGTGTCCTGGTGCTTCTCTTTTGGGCTGTGTAATGTTATGTAGATAGGTCTGGAGACAATGTACGTACACTGTAGGGACGTCTAGATTCCTTCGAGAGCATCATAAGTCGGTGACATCGCTGTGCATACTTATCAATCCAATGGAGGATAATTCATGAAGTCAATGGGGGTTAACGGAAGTTGGCTTTGGCTCATGATCATGCTTTGTAGTTGGTATTGCATGGACTCTGGTGAGGATTTTTCATGTCCTAGAATTCTCTGTTTACTATATTTTTTAGCTGTTCTTGTTATTGCTATAGATTGGTCAAGTATCTGATCGGTATTCACTCAGTCATCGTCAAGCATGGAAAGCAATGTAAAGAATGCTTCTCCTTGTCAAGACATCCACATCCTTTACTTACCATGAGTGCAAACAATTGTTGTAGAGCGGACGGAATATCCGGAAGCGTTATTGGAGTCTTAACAAATCTGCGGTAGTGGAAAAACATCGGGGGCTGGGTGGGAAATGCCGAAACAGATACATATATATTCACACACATATATGCGAAATAAGGTGATTGATGCCTGGCCGAGTGTCCTCTGAGGACATGGAGTTATGTAGTTTTCCTGGTCTGTCAGGTAAAATCATGCTCAAAATACATGATATATTTTTTGCTCTCAAATGATTCGAACAGTGATTTAAACAATAACACTCTAAGCCATTATCGTGGGGATTATGGACATGAACTAGGGTTAGGAATACAGGCAGACATGGAGAAAACAAGGCGGAATGAGACGTGACGTGTCAGCTTGGATGGAGCATATTTGAACTGTCTGCTGCTCGTACCTCTCAGTCTGAAAATCCCAGTTTAGAAGAAACGCGCTGAATAGATCGCCGGCAGAGTTTCCCTGGCCCTGTGATCTCTAAAATATTATTAAACTTGTACGTGGCTGATATATGCAGAAGAAGGATGAGTGGAGCGTTCGACATAAGCCTGTTATAAGGAGACGGGAAGGCAACGTTAGTCAATTTCGTAACTTCTTAGAACACTACTTGGGAGAGCAAGATGTGATCATGATTCACGAACGGGGAGAACAAGTGTTTTTGGGCGATGAACAGTAGATTGGTGGTGCGATGAAAATGCCTCGTGACCTCTTCAGACCCTACATCCTGTACATTCACACCCACAAATGAATAAAGTCTTGCTGGTTTGATTAACGCGTGGATAACTTCAGACACATGCTTCAAGAAATAAGGGGAAAGTCACAACATTCATATCTGTGTGCTTATGGACAGTTTCAGATTTCAGATGATGTACTTCACACCGAAGACCTACACCGTAGTCGAATCCAGTGGACTGACAAATCTTTAGTAAGATCCCCTAATCTAGTAATGTAAGAAGTTTATTACAATCTGAGAATATTTATCACTAGATTTCACAATCGTCGAAAGGCTCCACTTGGGCAAGAACCCTTTGTGATGTACTGTATATATGTCCTCGTGCCTGATTGGCGAATTGTACGCCTCAACAGTCTCAGCTTTATCATGCTGGAAAAAACCCGCTACTGTGAGAGCTTGTTCACATGTACCTCTCAGAATGCTAACGGTTTCTTGCTAAGCCTGTAACCATAGAGTGTGATGACTGTGGTCGGACACCGTCAGTGATGTTCCGTTTCGGTACGTAGATTAAACTAATCATAAACATCGAGACATTCACTTGGAACATCCTTTCCGTTGCGAAGTTTGCTTGTCACTATCTTTAGTTTCAATATTTGTACCGGTCGCACCACTAGGTCAGGTAACTGGACCTGTTGAAACAGCTACACCACTTTCGATAATTAGTGTGCAGCACACTGAATAGGATTAAGGGTTTGAGAGGTGACTTCCCTCGTTAGAGTGTGCCACACTGGTGCACACTAGTTGAGTTTTTACACAACAGAAAACAGGAGGTGAAATGAGAATTGGATACCCGTTATGAGTGTTAATCTCTAGTCTTCAGCAAGTCATGAATTACAAGCTCCCATGGACATCCCCTTCACAATAGATTCTAGTACAATACTTTATTAGAGATTTAATAGTTGATAGAAAAATTATTCGTAATACAATAAGTTGATTTTTTTTCAATTATACAAAATTTGAAATAAAAATGACATAACTAAATATAATATTTAAAATTTTTGTTAAAATCAATAAAACCTTGATATAGCCCATGCATAAGTTAAGAGTGATACTAATTACTTAAAAATTAAAAATTAATTTTAACAAGAAATAGATAATTTTGAAATAAATTAAAGTAGTCATAATTTTTTGTATTTGGAATATTTTTTTGGCTTATTAATGCATTCTCTTCCATTATTCTAACTACATATTTAACCTTCGATGTGTTTAGAATATCACATGAGTTTTCACATGTGTAAATGTACAATTAATCTCATTTAATATATTTTTTATTTTTTAAATGAAATATAATGTATTAATTTTTTTTCTCTATATCATTATTATGAGAAATTTTTTTGTTTTAAAACATGAAAACACAATATGTAATTGAATTGATGTATTTTGCAATTTCTATATATGAGATTTGAAAATAAGTATAACTCCATTTTTTTCTTTTCCAAAGGGGAAAAGAATCAACTTAATATTAAAACAAGACTTTGATCACTTAAGTTGCATAATCATTTTTAAGAAGAATGAAATTCATTGTGTACAAAGTAAAATCATTTATAACTAAAAAAAAGTATAGAATCAATAAGCATGTAAAATATTCAAATTATGAATATGATCAAAATGAAAAAATATACGAGAGTACGCTAAAAAAATCATATGATAAAATAATTTAATAATTTATAGATCTTTCACAAATATGAAGCTTGAAAAAAAAAATGGATATTCAAGTGCATATATATATTTTGATGCTCCCAAATAAATTGACAACCTACTTAAAAATACATCAAATGTATAAGATTGAAAATTATATTATAAATTGTAAGTTTTATTGTATAATAATCAAAATGATAATAAACATAGCTTCATTGTATTGATTTATTATTATTATTTTACACATATATCATTAAGAAACATTATATGAACTTATTCAGTTATATCATAATGATTGTATTGTATAAAAATGTCGAATATATTGAAGTATGTACAAAGTGATTCATAGTTAACGTGACTTATGATTATGCTTGTAACAATACTCTTATCATAAAAGTTTGTTTGAGCTTTTACATCATCAATGTGGATCTTGTAAAATGCAAAATTTAAGTGTAAAGTATAATACTCTAAATTAATTTTTTTTTACATAACTTAAATATGTTTAATTTTATTTTAAAAAATTATACATTTTTGTCATTCTCCTCCTTATAATCACGCCATGTGACCTCCGGGTTGACTCTCACTCAAGTTTACCTCCAATGGCTTTTTGGAAGCTCATCATGAATCTAGAAGTACTTGTTTCCACTCTATGACCATGACCCTAATGCACAATCTGACACAAACTCTCAAAGTCCAAACTCCATTATGCAAATTCTCACTAAGAGTAAGATATCACTCAAAAGGAAGGGATACTTTGGTGATCAAAGTATTTATTGAATCAAGTCTCCACCCCGAACATGAGTTCTCCAAGAATCAAGTTTCCCAAAACAAGGTCTCTCCAAAACTAAGATCACAAAACTAAATTCTACTAAAACTAAATTCTCTCAAAACTAACTTGAGAGGTGATTCTCAACCTCTCTATTTATACTATTTAGAATCTTACCCTAGTAACTACAAGTAGTCATCATGTAACTTTCTCTTACCAAGTTTAAACGAGGTAGAAATCACAAACCCCAATGAAAAGGGTACATGGCAACATGCAATTGATCCACTTGGATCTTCTAGAAGCCCAACTACTCTCTAATTGACTTTAGTGGACCAAGTCAATCTCGCCCCTAGATTTAAGGATCTTCACCAAGTCCAACCAATGAAAACTAGTCCAAGTCAAGAAAAGTCAAGATACCCATGTAATGGAATCTGTTCCTTGATTCATACTAAACAACAAAATAGTAGTTCTCATCTACCACATCGAAAGTTACTCTATATTTTCCTCCAACTTAACCATAACTAGCTAAACATAGTCATGATTTAGGCACAATTTATATATACTAACATTTTATCCTATATGTACAACCTTGGGTCTTACATTTACCCCCGAACCAAGATTTCACTCCGTCCTCGGAGTGAAAGAATCTGATCGTTGATGAAACGGTTTCAACTTGTCGTGATTCACTCGGTCAAAATATCGTCCTTCCAACTCTTTCAAATCGTAAGTAAAGTTTCCCCATACTTTGTGAAAATACTTTGGAAGAAATTTCCTTCTTGCTCTCTTATATCTAATAGAGTCGTAAATCATTATCCAATCATCTGTCACGACTTATGTAGTGGCCTCTAGTTAGGTAGGTGCGCGTTTGCAAGAAGCGAATCTGAAGATTAGAGCCGGTTGTGCGGTTAGCGCCGATTCGACCGGGATGCCGTTAGGGCCGACAGCGACGTTAGGGGTCCTAGAATTCAAGGGGTAGAGTTTGAATTAGGGCTCCTTGGAGGCCAGTTTTCGAAGTTGAGCCTTTGAGAGTGTGGCTATGGTGGATAGTAGCTAGTGCGGGGAACACAGAGTCTTTGAAGCACAAAGTGGATTTGGCTTGACTGTAATCTCTCTTTTATGCTATGGTTATGAGCGGAGTGTCCTTGTGGACGTTTTGAGAGTAGAAAAGATTAATTGTGGTACACTTATGTTGGTGTATGACGATCTATGTGTTGTGATGTTTGATGTGACAGTGATGTATGTTGTGATGCAATATATATGTGCACGACACATCTTCTTGGAAAGTCTTCATCTTCTTCGTCCCAAGTCGATTATCATAATACTTCTTCTGCAATTGTTAAGCCCGCTCCATAGGTACCATGGCCCCAGTTCGAGCCTCCTCCAATTCTAACAGTTGTTGACGTCTTGATTTGATAGCTTCTGCTCCATTCGTCCTCTTTAACTTCCGTTGGATAGTTAGGAAGGTCGTCAAATCAAATTGAATTGGAAGTTTTGACACAACACCATATACCATATGGAAAGGTGAGTACCTTGTTGATGTCTTCTAGATCATTCAATACTCCCACAAGATAGCATGCAGCCTATTGTCCCAATTTTGCTTGCTCCCGTCCATGTCTGCATCCTTGATCAACATCATGCAAAGCGTATAGATGGTTCGCTCTACCAACCCGTTAGCATTGGGTTTGTAGGAAGTAGTCACCCGTGCCTTGATGGAGAAATGATCTAGCATGGCTTGTATAATGCTTCCAACAAACTCATCACCTCTATCTGAAACAATTTCTAGGGGGCATCCAAATCTAGTTATTATCCTCTCGTAGAGAAATCTACCCACTTCTTTCTCACTAGTAGATTTGAGAGGTCTAGCTTCTACCCACTTGGTTAGATAATCTGTAGCTACCACAATGAACTTGTTACCCCAAGGAGTAAGATTCAAGGGTCATACAAAATCTCTTTCCCATTTCTCAAAAGGATCTAAAATAGGAACTGATGTCAAAGGAGCGGTTTTCTTGGACTTTTTAGCAAAAGCTTGACACACATCACAACTCTTGCAAAATTCCACACAATCTTTGAAAATACCCTTCCAATGATAGCATGCATCTAGGATCTTAAATGCAGTTAACTTTCATGCAAAGTGTCCTCCACATACCAAGCCTTCGTGAAACTCTTTCATAAGTTGAATTGACTCCTCCCTTCCAACAGCCCTTCTGAGTAATCCATCTGCTCCTTGATGAAACAACACGTCCTCTGTGATGATATAAGGTTCATATCGTTTCATCAATGCATTCCTCTCCCGTGAATGCATGCCTTGGGGAAACTCTCCTTCCGAGATGAAATCCCATATCCCCTTGTATTCTGCCGGTACCTTTGTTATGATGTCTATCAACAGCAAATCCTCATATGGAAATGTATCATCCACTGGTTGATCTACTTCCTCATCGTATGCCGGAGACATCAAATCAGCATTGGCATGCTTCTTACCGGATCGATCCTCAATGATGTAATCAAACTCCGCCGGTAACAACTTTCATCTGGCTATCCTACCCTCAGCATTAGGCTTGTTGAAAATGTACTTCAAAGCCTTGTGGTCAGTAACGATAGTAAATTTCCCTCCCAACAGATAGTGTCGAAACTTCTTGAGTGAGAAGATCACAGCTAAAGCCTCCCTTTCTGTCACTAAATAGTTCTCTCAGCCTGCACCATCTGTCTACTAGCATAAGCAATTGGATGATTATGGTTATCATCATCTAACTCACTAAGAGTGCATCCTATAGCAATGTTTGATGCATCCGTGTAGAGAATGAAAGGTTTACCCCAATTTGGTTTGGCTAAAATAGGAGCCGTTACCAACGCCTTCTTAAGAAGTTCGAATGCCACAGCTGCCTCTCCATCCTTGAGGATTAAATCATAACTGTTACAGTGTGACCTCGGCCGACTCTCACTCGAGGTTTACCTCCGATGGCTTTTTGGAAGCTCATCATGAATCTAGAAGGACTTAGTCCCACCCTTTGCCCATGATCCTATTGCTCACTCTTACACAAACTCTCAAAGTCCAAGCTCTATTATGCACATTATCACCAAGAGTAAGATATCACTCAAAAGGAAAGGGATACTTTGGTAATCAAAGTCTTCATTGAATCAAGGTTCCACTCCGAACATGACATCTCCAAGAACCAAGCTCCCTAAAACTAAGATCACCACACTATCTCCTCCCAAAACTAACTTCCATTGAAAAACTACTTGAGAGGTCTTCTCAACCTCTCTATTTATACTACTTAGAATCTTACCCTAGTAACTACAAGTAATCACCATGTAACTTCCTCTTACCAAGTTTAAACGAGGTAGAGATCACAAACCCCAATGAAAAGGGTACATGGCAACATGCAATTGGTCCACTTGGATCTTCTAGAAGCCCAACTACTCCCTAATTGACTTCTAGTGTACCAAGTCAATCTCGCCTAGATTTAAGGGTCTTCTTCACCAAGTCCAACCAATGAAAACTAGTCCAAGTCAAGGGAAGTCAAGATACCCATGTGATGGAATCTATTCCTTGACTCATACTAAACAACAAAATAGTAGTTCTCATCTACCACACCAAAAGTTACTCTATATTTTCCTCCAACTTAACCATAACTAGCTAAACATAGTCATGACTAAGATAAACTTAGGCACAATTTAGATATACTTTCATTTTATCCTATATGTACAACCCAGGTCTTACATTTACCCCCGGACCAAGATTTCACTCCGTCCCTCCTGAGTGAAAGAATCTGATCGTCGATGAAACGGCTTCAACTTGTCGTGATTCACCGGTCAAAATGTCGTCCTCCCAACTCCTTCAAATCGTAAGTAAAGTTTCCCCACACCTTGTGAACTATGAAAGGACCAAAGTACTTTGGAAGAAATTTCTTTCTTGCTCTCTTATATCTAATGGAATCGAAAGCATTACCCAATCACCTTCTTTGAAAATCTTCATCTTCTTTCGCCCCAAATCGATTATCATGATACTTCTTCTGCAGGTTGTTGAGCCCGCTCCACACGTACCATGGCCTGACTCGAGCCTCCTCTAGCTCCAACGGTTGTTGACATCTTGATTTGATAGCTTCTACTCCATTCTTCCTCTTTTAACTTCCGTTGGATAGTTAAGAAGGTCGTCAAATCAAATTGAATTGGAAGCTTTGACTCGACACCATATACCATACGGAAGGTGAGTACCTGCTGTTGATGTCTTCCAAGTCGTCCGATACTCCCACAAGATAGCATGCAGCCTTTTGTCCCAATTTTGCTTGCTCCCGTCCATGTCCGCATCCTTGGCCAACATCATACAAAGCGTATAGTTGGTTCGCCTCCGCCAACCCATTAGCATTTGGTTTGTAGGAAGTAGTCACCCGTGCCTTGATGGAGAAATGACCTAGCATGGCTTGTATAATGCTTCCAACAAACTCACCACCTCTATCGGATACAATTTCTAGAGGGCATCCGAATCTAGTTATTATCCTCTCATATAGAAATCTACCCACTTCTTCTTCACTAGTAGATTTTAGAGGTCTAGCTTCTACCCACTTGGTTAGATAATCAGTAGCTACCACAATGAACTTGTTACCCCGAGGAGTAAGATTCAAGGGTCCTACAAAATCTATTCCCCACTTTTCAAAAGGACCTAAAATAGGAACCGATGTCAAAGGAGGGGTTTTCATGGACTTTTTAGCAAAAAAGCTTGACACACATCACAACTCTTGCAAAATTCCACACAATCTTTGAAAATGCCCTTCCAATGATAGCTTGCGCATCTAGGATCTTAAATGCGATTACCTTTTCCCCGCAAAGTGTCCTCCACATACCGAGCCTTCATGAAACTCCTTCATAAGTTGAATTGACTCCTCCCTTCCAACAACCCTTCCGAAGTAGTCCATCCGCTCCTTGATGAAACAACAAGTCCTCTATGATGGTATAAGGTTCACATCGCTTCACCAATGCATTCCTCTCCCGTGAATGCATGCCTTGGGGAAACTCTCCCTCCGAGATGAAATCCCATATCCCCTTGTATTCAGCCGGTACCTTTGTTATGGTGTCCATCATGACAAATCCTCATCCGGAAATGTATCATCCATTTGGTTGATCTCCTTCCTCATCGTATCTTCGAGACATCAAATCGGCATTGGCATGTTTCTTACCGGTCGATCCTCAATGATGTAATCAAACTCCGCCAAGAACAACTTCCATCCCGCTATCCTACCCTCAAACATTAGGCTTGTTGAAAATGTACTTCAAAGCCTTGTGGTCGAGAACGATAGTAAACTTCCCTCCCAATAGATAGTGTCGAAACTTCTTGAGTGAGAAGATCACAACTAAAAGCCTCCCTTTCGATCCTTGAATAATTTTCTCTCCGCACCATCCGTCTACTAGCATAAGCAATTGGATGATCATGGCTATCTTCATCTAACTGGCTTAGAGTGCATCCTATAGCAATGTTTGATGCATCCGTGTAGAGAATGAAAGGTTTACCCCAATTTGGTTTGGCTAAAATAGGAGCCGTTACCAACGCCTTCTTAAGAAGTTCGAACTTCTTAAGAAGATCGAGGCAGCTGTGGCGTTCGAACTTTGCAAGAGTTGTGATGTGTGTCAAGCTTTTGCTAAAAAGTCCATGAAAACCCCTCCTTTGACATCAGTTCCTATTTTAGGTCCTTTTGAAAAGTGGGGAATAGATTTTGTAGGACCCTTGAATCTTACTCCTCGGGGTAACAAGTTCATTGTGGTAGCTACAGATTATCTAACCAAGTGGGTAGAAGCTAGACCTCTAAAATCTACTAGTGAAGAAGAAGTGGGTAGATTTCTATATGAGAGGATAATAACTAGATTCGGATGCCCTCTAGAAATTGTATCTGATAGAGGTGGTGAGTTTGTTGGAAGCATTATACAAGCCATGCTAGGTCATTTCTCCATCAAGGCACGGGTGACTACTTCCTACAAACCAAATGCTAATGGGTTGCGGAGGCGAACCAACTATACGCTTTGTATGATGTTGGTAAGGATGCACATGGACGGGAGCAAGCAAAATTGGGACAAAAGGCTGCATGCTATCTTGTGGGAGTATCGGACGACTTGGAAGACATCAACAGGTACTCACCTTTCCGTATGGTATATGGTGTCGAGTCAAAGCTTCCAATTCAATTTGATTTGACGAATCTTTCTTAACTATCCAACGGAAGTTAAAGAGGAAGAATGGAGTAGAAGCTATCAAATCAAGATGTCAACAACCCTGTTGGAGCTAGAGGAGGCTCGATTTGTGGCCATGGTACGTGTGGAGCGGGCTCAACAACGCAGAAGAAGTATCATGATAATCGATTTGGGACGAAGAAGATGAAGATTTTCAAAGAAGGTGATTGGGTAATGCTTTACGATTCCATTAGATATAAGAGAGCAAGAAAGAAATTTCTTCCAAAGTACTTTTATCCTTTCATAGTTCACAAGGTGTGGGAAACTTTACTTACGATTTGAAGGAGTTGGGAGACGACATTTTGACCGGTGAATCACGACAAGTTGAAGCCGTTTTTCATCGATTTATCAGATTCTTTTCACTCCCGGGACGGAGGAAATCTTGGTCCGGGGTAAATGTAAGACCCGGGGTTGTACATATAGGATAAAATGAAAGTATATCTAAATTGTGCCTAAGTTTATCTTAGTCATGACTATGTTTAGCTAGTTATGGTTAAGTTGGAGGAAAATATAGAGTAACTTTTGGTGTGGTAGATGAGAACTACTATTTTGTTGTTTAGTATGAGTCAAGGAATAGATTCCATCACATGGGTATCTTGACTTCCCTTGACTTGGACTAGTTTTCATTGGTTGGACTTTGGTGAAGACCCTTAAATCTAGGGGCGAGATTGACTTGGTACACTAGAAGTCAATTAGGGAGTAGTTGGGCTTCTAGAAGATCCAAGTGGACCAATTGCATGTTGCCATGTACCCTTTTCATTGGGGTTTGTGATCTCTACCTCGTTTAAACTTGGTAAGAGGAAGTTACATGGTGATTACTTGTAGTTACTAGGGTAAGATTCTAAGTAGTATAAATAGAGAGGTTGAGAAGCACCTCTCAAGTAGTTTTTCAATGGAAGTTAGTTTTGGGAGGAGATAGTGTGGTGATCTTAGTTTTAGGGAGCTTGGTTCTTGGAGATGTCATGTTCGAGTGGAACCTTGATTCAATGAAGACTTTGATTACCAAAGTATCCCTTTCTTTTTGAGTGATATCTTACTCTTGGTGATAATGTGCATAATAGAGCTTGGACTTTGAGAGTTTGTGTAAGAGTGAGCAATAGGATCATGGGCAAAGGGTGGGACTAAGTCCTTCTAGATTCATGATGAGCTTCCAAAAAGCCATCGGAGGTAAACCTGAGTGAGAGTCAGCCCGGAGGTCACAGAACGAGTGTACCTCATGAGCCGAAGAGAACTGGAGAAGTCATGCTGGCTGTGCAGAGTAAGCCTAATTCGGATTCGGACCTTGAAGTGATTGGTACTTCTAGGAAGAGGAAGAGAGTAATGAAGGACAGTCCACCAGCCACTTTCACAATTCGGAAGGATGTAGGGAAGAAGAAGGTGGAGGAAGTAGTGCCGCCGTAGACCTCTCGACCCAAGATTATGGCAGTGAAGCCGGGTCTGAAAGCGTCGAAGGAGATTGCGGAGCCCATGGCCTCGGTGTTATAGCTGTCGTAGAAGCTGGAAGCTGTGGTGGTCCAGGTATTGTTAGAGTTGAACGAGATAGGACCGATGTATATGTTAGGGTGGAATCCTCAAGCTGACGGGTATATGGATTTGATTCAGATGATGAACCGGTTGGCTTTGGGGAAGGAAGACCAATCTATACAATTCGAGAGTTGACAAAGAATGTGGACAAGTTGTCCAAGGAGAAGACTGAACTGGAGCAAAAGGTCCAAGAGGCGAAGAAGGCCTACAAAGAGATCTGCCGTATTCGCGGTGCGGAGAAGGAGAATGCTCAACTTTGGGAGACGGTGCAAGACCTGAAGCGAAGACTAATTCAGGTGGATGTGGAGGCGTCTGCGAAGTTAGAGAACCTCGCTAACAGATGTGCGCAACATCTGTTCATACGGTGTGATCGAGTTGAAGCGCATCGGTTAGAGAAGTTGATGGGAGCGATGAAGAATCCCGGCAACTCAAAGGACAAGAGGAAGGAGATGTATAAAGCGTTGGGTCGAGATTTCAGGGAAGCCATGGCTCTTCATCGAAAGGAGATCGCAACAGATGTACATGAAATGCAATTAGGAATCGACGCATTCACGCAAGCAGCGGAGGTGCGATCAAGCGGCTTAGATCAGAGTAGCAGACTTAGGAGAGAGCGATCAATGTAGGAGCAGTTAAGAGTAGCAGTTAGAACATTCATTATAAATAGTCGTAGGAAATAAAGTGGTGGGTACTTTTCATCTTTGCAAGTGTCCAATCTGTTGGGCTGCAAATTGTAGTCAGGGTAGAACGAGCACTTGAGAAGCTGGTGTATGCAGGCTGACATTATGTTGATTGATTCATATATCCGCGAAGTTACTTGGATATTTGTCCACGACCTGAGCTGTCTGTAGCCACCAAAAGTACTCTGTAGGGTGTTTCACCGAGACGCAAACTTGTAATGAGAGAGATCCCCATCCCGAAGTAAAGCAATTATTGAAATCAACTTGATGTTGTCTGTGGAATTGGTATTATGATGGATTGTGAAGGAATTGAGTTGAGTCGATTGCCTTCATTGTGAGTAACTCTTCGGACCCTGCAGTCCAGAGTTAGAAAGATGTCTAAATGCATGTTTCTCTTCTTTGCTGGTGTGGTTTGATCCCTCATTCCCTTGGGAACGAATCAATCTATACGAATTCGGACTTGGTAATGCATACCCATGCTATTACAAGTTGTCTAACCACTTTACTGACTCGACCAATTGTTGAGTCACCTTCGCCTGATTTTCCTTGCCTTGCTCTGCATAGTTCATGGTCCTGATCACTTCCATATATCCATCCTCCTGGGGATTCCACCCTTGGATATAACGGGACCCTAGTTCATTCAGCTCCATGAAGACTGATATTGCCACTGTCTTGATCTTCTGCATCAATTGGAGGAACGAAGAGATTGTCTCCCCTCCTACCTTAGAAGCTTTCATCTTTGGCCGCTGGCTCTTCGGGGTGGGGCTCCGCGAATGCGTGGCTTGTTTCTGTTTCTTCTTCTTTGCCGTGGGCTCTTGAGCCACTTCCAAGATTGAACTTCTCTTTTCAGGACCCTGATCCTTCCATGCGTGCTCCTACTAATGCCTCTATCTCCCGAATAACATTCTCCAAGTCCCCCAAAGATGCATTGTCTCTTGTCCGAACCCTCTTCAGCTCCGATATTCCTGATCCCGTTGAACCTAGACTCGGCATCGACCCACTACTTGCTGTTTCCAATGGAGGCTTGACTCTAAATTCCTCTGCTTCCAAGTGGTACTTTTGTAGTTCGTGAGAGGTTAACCATCCCATCCTCAAATACATGTGGACTAGAAATGAGGAAATGTACACGGCCCCTTTTTCTCCCGCACGCAACTTCTCCCCCATTGCATGTACATTGCGAGCAAAGATCTCTCCCCAATTGATTCTAATTGATCCTGTCACAAAACCTTTGACGATCCTCACCTTATGCATGCTGACATAAGTAGTTCGTTGGGGGTGAGAAGAGCTGGTTTAAGGTGTACATTATCTTTCTTCTGAAGCCATCCTTGATAAGATCAATCTTGTACCATTTCGCTCCTTTGGGTCGAACCACTTTGATTCATCGAAGTTGGATCTAGTGATCATGGTTGAGCCCTCCCAATCAATTCTGTCCTTCTCCTCCACTGTGGCGCTCGTCGAATCAAGACTGTCGGCATCTCCTTTTGCTCTTTCTAATTTCTATTGTTCCTCCTAATTCTTTCTCTAACAGTCTATTCGTATTCGGCTAGGCGATTTGTACTTATCACAAGTATTTACATTCATATTTGGCGTACCTACCCCGAATATCACCCTCTTTATTCAAAAAATAAAAAAACAGCTCTACACTTAACTAACTAGGGTTCTACAGTTATAACCACTATAACCATCTCCAAAACTATACCACTCATGACCTGCCACCTCCTCTAGAATCTCATCTATGAAAGGTAAAGTATAATAATCCTTCTTTGTGACAACATTCAACTTCTTGTAATCTACGCATACACGTAGCTTACCATTCTTCTTCTTGACTATCACAATAGGAGAAACCCATTCAGAATTCTCTATCTCATAGATGAAACCGACATCCTTTAGCTTGTCGATCTCCTCCTTCATCACCACAGCCATTGGTAGATTTATCCGAAGTTGCTTTTGATGTACTGGACGAGCCTTCTCCTCTAACTCAATGCGATGAGTTTCTAAGATTACTTCCTTCAAATCCTTGTAGCTAAAGGCAAAGACATGGATATATTCATGAAATATATCCAAGAATCTTGACTTCTTCTCCATAGTAACCTTGGGACCAAACTTGAGAGTGGAGAGTGGAGAGTGGTAGAGTTATCTCATATTCACTCATCTTCATCTTGTCGGGATTTTTCACCACCCCTAGCCTAGAAAGTAAATCCATTGCAGCAAGAACTTGAAATTGAACATCATCATCCAAGGTGTCTTCAAATGATGTCTCCTCATCGGTCGATTTGTTGGTGTTAACCTCTGAAAAGCTACCATTTTCTTCACTTTCAGACTCCAAGTAATCACTCGTAGGCCTATCGGAGTTTGAGATTGTTCCTCCATCACTTGTGAGAGGGACCTTCACTCGATGGTTTTTCGGTCCTATATGAAGATAATCCTTATGCCACCGATCAATTATCCTCACTGTCCTCAACCAAGGTCTTCCTAACAATAAGTCATAGCTAGCTCCTCAAGCACTTGAAAGGACAACAAGGTTTGAACTCCCATCACACTTACAACCACCTTGTCCACCACTCTAATGGTCGCACCTTTTGCTTGTTGGCCATCCCAACAATGATGTTGGAAGGTCTTGAAGGCTTCATCCTCAACTTCTTCAACAAACCTTCTGACATGGCATTCACCGCAGATCCACCATCCACTAGCATATCTGAAACATCACGTCCATTAATGCGTATTTCAATCTTTGAAGCCTGAGTGCATACCTCCGAGGCAGCGGCATCCATCACTCCTACTCCAACATTCGCCATGGAGGTTTTCCCCTTGGATCGTCGCTTCTTGATCCTTTTGGAGCTTAAGCCTCTCCTCAACTCCTTCCTTATCGTAGAATTTAGAGCAATCAATTGGCCAACAATTATATTGGCTTTTTGATTCTCCACATCCTCCACCACGTCGTATTTGAGTTGTGTAGATGAAATGGAAAAATCATCTATTCCCAACTTCTTCCTTGGTGCTCTTGGTTGACTCACACCACTGGATCAGTGCTCCGGCTTGGTTGATCTTCCATTGAGATGGACTCTTATGCAAATCTTGCTCTCTTCTTCTCATGTGCAAAAATATCTACTTTCAAACTTATAGAGCTTTCTCCCTTCTCAAACGTGCACTGATGAGGAAACATATCAATAGACACTACTCTCTTATCATTCGATTGACTTGGAGCAGGAGTAGGATTGTTGTGTCTAACTCCTTCATGTTGTCAAGGATTAGGACAATTCCGCTGGAAATGAGGGCCTCCACAACTAAAGCATAAAATTGTGAAGTTCCCTTGCGGTGGATTTTCTTTTGGAGGATAATTTCCATACCCTCTAGATCCTCCCCGTACACTCTGATTCCTCCTCTCCCATAGTTGTACTACGTTAATCTTGAGATCAGCGAGTGTTTCTGTATAGATTTCAACTCATGGTGCAAGTCTACCACTAGAGTATTTACTACTCGCAAAACAACAATAGTAGGAGTTGCCATTCTTACCACAACAGGTGGTGATGCTTCTCTAGCCACCAAGCTAGAATCATCATCTTCTAGGCTCTCCTCCATTCAAATAGCAATGCAAATTGTAATGACACGGTAATCTGAATATGAGCGGAATGGTAGTCTTCTGATTCGTTCCCAAGGGAATAAGAGATCCGAATAAGCTTTTAGGGAAGTGAATGTGAGTTTAGACATCTTTAGGAACTCTGGACCTCACAGTTCAAAGAGCAAGATGGTAGAATTGGCACAATTCTTATTCCATCGACAATAACATTCCCATCCAATCAAAAACACACGCACACAAGTGACACCAATGCACCATCGTTCCTTGAATCGGTGCAATCACCGTTTACTGAGTGATGGAGATCTCTTCATTACAAGCTGGAGTCGAGGCGATGCTCTCAATGAAGTGCTTCTCGGCAATTCTACACAATGTTGGCTCCTGGGCGAACGTCTGGCTATCTTCGCATGCGTCAGACACCAATCAAGTCCAACAGCACAATAATCATGCCAACTTCCTGAAGCTCATTCTATCCTGACTACAATTGTGGCTCAATCAATTGAACACTTGCAATGAAAGAAGATCCCACCTCCTGATTCTTACGACTATTTATAATAAATTTCCTAACTTCTACTCCTAACCGCTACCTACACGGATCGCTCTCTCCTAAGTCTTCTATGTATATCTAAGCCGTTTGATCGTACCTCCGTCTCTCGCGTGAAGGTGCCGATTCCCAACTGCATCTCTTGAACATCCGCCGTAATCTCCTATCGATGAAGAGTCATGGCTTCCCGGAAATCTCGACCCAAGGCTTTGTACATCTTATTCCTTTGGTCCTTGGAATCTCCAGGATTCTTTATTGTGGCCATCAACTACTCTAACCGCTGTGTCTCTACTCTATCATACCGAGTGAACAGATGTTGCGCACACCTATTACCAAGAGTCTCCAACCTCGCAGGTGCCTCCACGTCCATCTGATTTAACTGCCTTTTTAGGTCTTGCACTGTCTTCCGAAGATTTGAGTTCTCCTTCTCCACGAATACGGCAAATCTCTGCGTACGCCCTCTTTGCCTCTTGAACCTTCAGCTCCAATTCGGCCTTCTGTTTGGACAACTTGTTCACATTCTCTGTCAATTGCCGAACAATGTCAGTCTGGTCGTCTTTCCCAATGGCCAGTTGATTTATCATTTGGACTAAGTCCATGTATCCATCTGCTTGAGGGTCCCATCCTGGCATGTACATTGGTCCCATTTCATTCAACTCTAACAACATCGGGACCACCACCGTCTCCAGTTTCTGACATAGTTGCAAAACAGAGGCCAAAGGTTTAGCAATCTCCTTTGTCGCTTTCACCTTCGAACGAGACGGCTTAGGGAGTGCTACTTCCTCCACTCTCTTCTTTCCTAACTCCCCCTTCTTGACCGTCGCAACGCGAGGAGGACTGTCTTCTTCTACTACTCTCTTCCTCTTACGAGAGGTGCCAATCACTTCCAAATCCGAATCCGAGTCAGGTTTATTCTGTATGATTGGCTGGACTTCTCTAGTTCGTCTTGGTACGGGTGATGCGCTAGTTCCCAAACTCCTTGTAGACCCATTGCTAGCATCGTTGATATTTAAGTCAAGATCTGAGAGTCCCGACTCCAACCGGTATAGCTACCGTTCGCTAGGAGTCAACTACTCCATCTTCGCATACAAATGCACCAAGAAGGATGAGAGATAGATCGCACTATTATCATCCTCTGTAGGAGCATAGTTCTTAGGATAAGTAGGAATTTTTTTGATTTTCTTTCATAAAGAGCTATATTCAAGATTTGATAAGGGTATTCGTCCGAATACATGATAGTTAGTTACGTATGAATACAACTAATGAGTTCACATGAGTGAGTTGAGAGGAATTAGGTTACGCAATCGGTCCACGGATTGAAGAAACATCGAGCAAGGAGGTCGATGCCAAGAACCTGCAAAATCAGAGTGGCCTGAGAGAAAAGTAGATGCAATGTCGAGGTGTCGACCTGGGGTGAAGTGAGACCATGGGGAGAATTCAACCGCTTATTCTATTAGCAGATTGGACTCCGGCGGAGTTACTGAGGTTGAAGAACTTAGACGGCGTGTTTCTGTCATGGCAATGGAACTATGTGCCCAGAGCTATGTGATGAAGTGCAGGGGGGGGAACATCGTCACCAATCGGGAGTAGAATGCAGCAAGAGAAGTGGGATGCCAAGCTTTGGGCGAAGGCGCTTCCGTCCTCCAAAATCCTTGATTTGGATTTAAACACAAACAGAAAATACGGAATTCAAAACTGATCATTCCAATGTGAATCAACTGTACTTCTAGCTCACCATCACTGCTTTCACTCCATCAACACCTTGCATAATCTACAACAAACAGATCGAAGTTACCATCGATCAAAACTCACCAAAACACCTTCAGCGCTTCAAGAACTCATAGTTTTCACCACAGAATCCAATTTAAGTTTTCGAAATAATGTTTTCTACTCTCAAAACGTCCACAAGGATACCCTCCTCATAACTATAGCATAAAAGAAAGACTAGAGTCGAGCCAAACCCTGTTTGTGATTGAAAGACTCCAAGTTCCCGCACTAGCTACTCTCCACCATAGCCACACTCTCAAAGGCTCAACTTCAAAAACTGTATCCCAAGGAGCCCTAATTCAAACTTTACCTCTTGAGCGTTAGGTCTCCTAACGAGACTGTTGACCATAATAGTAGTGAAATTGTTCTAAAAGTTATCTGATACTGCATGCACGCATCTACCTAACAGTGATGAAATCAACTCCTCCATAATTTCTTCTTGTTCATGACAAACCTTTACTATAGTTGGATATTTTTGCTTCAAACAAGTACATAACCATAATGTAGTGCACTAGATGTTATATTTTTTCCTCTTCTATCTTTTTTTATATTATCTTCTAGGTCTTTTAGTGAATTTTATGTAGTGTATGTGTTAAATTAATGTGGATTTCACTAATTTAGATTAAGTGTAATTTAAAAAAAATTTAACACTAATTTAAAATCATTTTAAAAAACATTTTTAAGTTAAAACATATACTAATCTATGAAATTAAGATAATTTTGTACATTGATTAAATTAAAAAATCTGCAAACCAAAAACCTGCATTGATGCTTCATTTGCTTTTGTTGTGATTCACTATATCAAAATTATGATTAATGTAGATTTTTTTACATGTCAATGTATATTTCATATAATTTTTCATTATGGTAACCCACACTAATTGAAAGTCATGTTAATTGGTGTGTATTTTTTTGCCAATAAATGTAAATTTTTTTAAAAAAATATTAGTTTAAATCACTTACATTAACCCTTAGTCGGTCCTAAAATTTGGAATTTTAATTATAGACAAGCTAGTAATTAGTATATATACTCAATTAGTGTGGGTGCTTATTGACTATATATTATTGTTGTATCAATGATTCAAAGTTGCAAGAATTTAAAAAATTTCTGAACACTATTTAGTGTTTAACCTAGTAAAATCTTCAGATTTTCTTGAATCAAGGTATATTTTTATACTTACTATCAGTCTATAATAATTTGCTAAATTTAAAATGAGTGATTCATCAATAGGCCACATATACATTATTTGTTTATTTGGAATCATTTAACCAAATAAAACTTAAAAGAATGTGTGATGGAAGGATATGCAGTAGTAATCAACTACACAAAAATTATAAACACTAATAAAGTTGACATCTATCAGTGTATATAATCACCTCTATCAGTAGTTGTGAAATGAAATGAAATTCTACATAATTCAAGTGAGTATTACTTAGCTTATATATCATTCAAACTAATACATAGTGTTAAAACTTTAATTTTTTACACACAAAACAATGGATAAAGACCTAACAAACCCAACTGTAGATTGTGTTGTGTACACTAATTAGGGAAGTTTGTACGGGAATAGTGTGGGTCATTCTAATTAAGTTTATGAGTGTAGATTATGGTCTTTTGCTAGCTGACTCTGACGACGTTTGATAATGTTGCTACAATAATTCAAGCGCTGCAGTCCTTGACACTCGTAGTTGTATTATAATGTCAACTCTGTATGTTCAACGATGTCCTCACTAATTTCTTCTTGCATGTACTTCATTCTTCCTGGACACAAAATCAGTTTCGAAAGTGGCTATGGAAACCACCTCCCGAATTTGCAAGGAATTCAAGGAGTTGGCGCAAACAATTGCAAAGCACAAGTTCTCACACCTTAGCTTCCCCATAGCCAATCCCAAAGAGAGTGAAGATTTCGGTCTAATAATGAACATCTTGCAAGGAACAAAATATGTGTCCATGCGATAGCTCCATCATGACACCAGTCAGGTGCTGAGTACTGGTAGTTGGAATAAATTCATGTGGACTAAAAGCTTTGCAGGGTGACTGATTGTCGTTCTTGTTATTTCTTTCTTCGATCAGAAGACCGCTTTCTTCATCCTAAATGTTGCACCTCACATCTCCAAATGCCGCTGTATGCTGCACTCTGTTAGATCAGTTAGAGACAGAGTTGGGGTTTATTTTGAACCTAAGATTGAAGACTTCCCGAGCAATCAATTCGTTGAACGGATCCAACTCTGCAAGAGTGATGTCGGGAACCCAGACAACGAGAGCTCTTTCGCGCTTGATTTACTTTTCGGTTTTAAGTCCATTGAATCGTCTCTCCAGGGCTTAATGGAACTTCTGCTGAGGCACTACATCAGAACAGAAAACAATCATGAATGTCTGGTTTAGGAAGCTTGGACTTATTTGAGACTGCGAACTCTTCCATAATTGTCATAATTGCGGGTAAGAGTTGGATTTGAAAAAGCTGATCCAAAAGACGACACACAGCGGAAGAACTTCTGACGCTAGGGAACTCGGGATCGGACGTACAAATGTTCTGCTCCACGGCTCTTCAAAGAGGCTGGGGGCTGTGTACTGCAGTGAGTGTACGGATTGTTATCATGTACAACTTAGTTTCAGTTATGATCACCAACGTCTCCTTCCAGAGCATACGACGTGGTTTTTACAAGAAGTCCAATGAGCGCTCGTCTTTCTCAAGACGAAGACAGCTTTTCTATGTCGTACGAGAAATTGAGAGAAGCACATAATTAACTGTGGGAAGAAACAATCTAAACTACTCGAGCGAGTGCAAGACATGACCAGAAACCAACTAACAGGTCGACTTGCAATGATTCAGAAACAGTGAAGTTCAAACGCTCTGTGTGTCATCCACTAGGAAGAGGCAGGAGAAGTTCTCGACTCCATCATCTGCGATTGCCTTTCCAGGACTCACCAGTTCCGCAATTCCGCATATTCTTAAGTTGAGACACCCAATGATTTCATGGAGAATTCTGTTGGTCCGACCTCCAAAACAAGGCCCTCCTGTCACTTTCGCGTTCGTCTGTTTAAACCCGCCTTGAACAGGATCCTTGTCTACTGCTGGCTGACAGGAGAGTTGCATTGTGGTGCATAAGCTGGCGGTGGGTCGACTGAAGAATTCGAGGAAATTGTGTGCGCGAACTGATCGCCCGATGGGTCCAATTACAGTGGACATGATCCGCAGACGAGCCGAGCATAACGATGGAGTGCTCGAGACGCTCGAGGTTGTAGCCACAATACTCAACGTCTTTTACCCTAACACACATCCGTCGTATCCGTGTGGAAAGATCATCAGAAGATTGATTCGGTGGAAGGTCGTCATTATTAATTTCGTCATTCCTTTGGGTAAAGTGTGTGAACGATGGCGTGGTGTTCCGATACTGACTTTTGACATTACATGGTGGATAGGAGCTAGTTCTGCAGGAGGAAGGCATTGACAAAATTGAGACGCTTGGACGACTTTGCCCCAACCTCAAGATTCTCTACATGCCCAATAATCTAATCCCCAGACTCGGTATATGACAAAATTCTAACCATAACACGTACTTGGTGAAGGCCTTCCTGAATCAACGCTGAACTAAGACAATCATTCCGCTCGAATTTGATACGTGAGTGTGTTGTGAATCTTGTCCAAAAGTGCAGAAAATCTGAATCGACTTAAGGCACTGGAGTACTTGAATCTAGCTATCAACAATATTTTGAAGGTACCCTGCACGATCCTGAACGCTGTTTGAGGGCTCACTGAGGGCTCACTGATACATCTCGTGGATTGGTTAGGCAGCACAGAGAGAGAGAGAGAGAGAGAGAGAGAGAGAGAGAGGGTGGGTGTGGGCAACGAGCGCAATTTCTGTGAAAATAAGAACTCGTGTTTACGAGCCTGCGCAGTTAGATGGACTCGAGGGATGCGAAATGCTCAACAAGCTGGACATGACGCTGAACTTCGTCGACCAAGAAGGACTGATCACAGTGACCAAACTTCGTGCCAACATCCACCTGAAAGAACTGTAAGAACTCTTCATTTTCGGATGGTTGCATTTTCTGGAATCTCGAGAGTTTCCTTCCACGAAACAATAATTCACATCAACCAAATTAACATAGAATCTGACGACCATTGTGTGGCCATTCAAGATACTTATCTGGCAATCCATGCACGGACTATCCGGGGTACCGAAAATTCGTCATTGCCGCTGTTCCATCCCTTCAGGTAAAAGCCAGAGTTATCTTCCAAGGATAATCTGCAAATTGAGAATAGCTTAGCGAGGAATGTGTTGCTCACAATGTATAGGTTCATGACGACCACTCTGCAATGTTGACGTCACCTGCAATCTCACAGCTCGTTCACTATCAGTGAACCTTCATTTCATCAATTCACAAAAGCCTACTTGAAACTGGAATCCTGTGCCCTCTGCTCATGAACAGCTCCTCGATGCACACAAAATCAAGCCTTCGGAGAGAATAGCTGCTCAGCAGGTAAGCTCAGGGCACCACCATCACCAAACACTGTGTATCTCGTTATAACGCAACCAAGTGGCCAGAATCTGACCCAAAATTTTAGAACAAAGTATATGATGAATGAAGAGCACTGGAAACGACAGCGAGGGTGCTTGATTGCACTTTCGACGGGCCCCTCCTTCAGATAGACCTACTCACTACCTTACAGCAGAATCTGCCCTGGTCCATGGTCACCCGTCCACATCTAAACTATCAGTCCGCTTTTTGCACTGAGGATCGACTTTTTCCTTTGCAGGAGTTTCATCTGCTGAGTGCAGAAGTTTTGGCCTCTTGCACTGCGCAACCTGTTGCAAATGTCAGCACATCGGAGCAAGAACTACCACAACTGTAAGTAAATCACAAAATATCTGCAGATCTCATAGAGGGGGGATACTTTTCTGGAGTGGATTCTGCAGTGGACCGAGTAGTTTCATGTCGTCCGGCTGAATGTGAATGTGGTTGGTATGCAGAAACGAAAAGGGGGAAGTTGTCCGTGATTATACAGTGGCGAACAGAGTAAAAGAGCACAATGAGATGCAGCAAATCAGAGAAGAGCAAGAAAACAAATCGAAGCCAAAAGTAATGACTCACTTTCCAGTTTAGATTTAAAAACATGCAGCGAGAGAAAACTGGCGACGCATGGAGTCAAAAGAACACAGTGAGTGAGAAGTAGACTACTCGTAAAAGGAACGGTAAGAACAGCTCGCTCAGAACATACAACGAATGCTTTTGCTTCTCAGCCAGCGCCGCATCAGATGACTGACCACTGGTAGTTGTTCCTCTTTCATCACACTTGCTCTGAAAAGCTGAAGGCAAACATGAGTAAGACTTTGTTCGAAGGTAACGAGACTCGAGCTACGCTGATGCCTTTTGTGGGTCATAGAAGGTTTATGAGGACTTCTAGTTGCGCTAGAGGCTGTTGAGCATCCGAGAAAATGCCAGTCTGATGTATTGGTCGGTAACGCCACCTTTGGTTTCAGACAGAAGAGCGAAAGTATAGGAGCCGCACAGGATTTGACCCATTGCCCTGCGAAGGCCGTATATATCAAAAAAACGAAGGCAGGTGTGGTCCTATTCTTCTGGCTTGTATCACTCAGTTGTCCAATTCCCAAAAAAATACATACGGTCAAAACTGAAGTCTTTTCCTTGACTTGGAGACTCTGCGTTTGCATCTAAGCTGATCTCAGTCAAACAAGATCCGGATTCTCAAGCGTTCCAGTTCACTCATGGAGCGCATCTTTCTCTCGTTGCAGCGCATTCTAGATAGCGGGGCACACAGATCCTGAAATGCCATAATATTGAACTCATTCCTCTCTGTACTTCGACGAGTTTTTAAAGGATGCAGAGAACTAACTGCTTTACTCTTCTTTGATGAGCACATAGTTCACGCAATTAGTAGTTTCTCAGAGTCTTCTCGCCATCGTCACATGAGATGAGCCTTGTCCGAAGATTGACCGTGTCCTTCAGCTTCTATAGCTCTGCTAAGAAGAATCCCATGGTGCATGATGCTCGTGGCAAACGAGTGTACGCTGCATGACTGGTCGCTAATGATCTGCATGGAGACTGCAACCGACTTGGTACATATTAACATCTTTATGGGCTCGGTTATGATTGGCGTACCGCAGCCTAGACTTCAAGCTCGTGGAGAGCGACTGTGGAAGACATGTCCTCTGTGATGCGGCTGTTGGGCGCTATCTGGATACAACCTTGATCGACGTTGACATCCAACCATCATGGATTCGTATCCTTGTGAAAGGAAAGCTCCTGCAATTGCGACTTCCTTGTGAGGTGCGTTCTACACTGTAATCACATTGAAAAGCTTTAGACTTCAATCAGCTCTTCTTGCTTGAGCACCCCTGGACCGTGACTTGATGTTTGCTTGGCGTCAGATGAAACTATATCTCGCATTCATTGCTTTACTTGGATCCTGAACTCTGGTTGAAGACAGAGCCTCAAGCCGTGGCTGTACTTAATCAATCGTCTAAAGGGAATGATATGAAGCTGATTGTAGGTGAAATCAGATGAGAGCATTATTCAGCGTTCAGCAACTACCGGGCGTTTGTTGGTGACCATGCCGAAAGTCGTGTCCGATCCTAAATGGAAGGAATTGTATTCTGCTGCTTCGGCCTTACCTCATATCAGATCCAAAACAAACAAATCCTTTGGTACGACGAAAAGAAGGTGTGAAAAATATATAGAGCCATTAGCAGCTGTCAACATCCACGACATTGTGATCGACGCACCACCAACTGCCAAACAAGTTGACGCAGTGATACCCCAGCACGAGGTCAGAAGACCCCAGCGCTAACTTTGTGATCAGCTCACGCTCTATTCATGATCCAAGAGGCACCCATCCGCATTATTGTTCCTTCTCGGCCCTTGGACTCCTTGCCTGTTGCAATAATTGAGTACTGAAGTTGACCTTCTGCACTGTATGCAGCCGCAACGAATCAACATGACCGAACATGACGCCAAACTGATGGAAACAGAAAAGTCTGAAGATCATGAGCTCTCGTTTAACTGGGAGGACGACATACCCCTGTTGGAGTAAAATTACTAAATTTTAATTTTTCTCAACTGTGTGTACATTATTCGTTGCAATCTTGTCATCAACAAGGCCTAAAAAGTGCAGAGGGGCACAGTCCAGGCTACCACAAAAAGTCCAAGCGGGGCAAATCCAAGTACTAAGAAAGGTGATCCGTTCTGTATATCTCGCGGATTACAACAGTAACTGCATGCTATCTCTCATCAATTCCACCGTCCCACGACATTACTGTAGTTATAAGGACCGGATCTGCCGAACGCTGACACTGTAAATTGCCATAGCTGTCACGGACAGTGGCTGGAGGTTCTACGCCAAACTTTTGGATCGAGGCGAGGCGGCTGCCTTGGATTATCCAGTGCATGCGTTCTGTGAGTCAGGCGATATAATGGGACAAGAAAACTTGCTAGTTAGTCGGCTGGCCTACTATTGCCATGATGACTGACCATGTCGAGGCCACGAGCGGAGCCATTGATCTTGCACAGAGTCCAGACACTGAGGGTGTAAATTTATCAGTCCTGGTGGTGAGGTCAGTGGGAAACGACCTCATTATTCAATCTCTGGTCTCGACATCGGATTCCAAACGTCCTCAAACTAACCAGAACCGACGATAGGCAACGATGATGAGACTTTCTTTGCCTGAAGAATACAGCAGCTCGTTGGGCAACTGTACCGATGAACAGCTGTGCTGCTCAGCCAAATAACCAGTGGGATTCCCTAACATCCGCTTCGTAAGTAGTCTAATGATTCAGCGCGGGTGATCTCTCGGAGGACTTTGAGTCTCTGATGAAAACCTTCTCCATGGTGTTCACTGGAACCGAGGAAAGGGCTTTGCCTGTCTATATGACCCCTAGGCCTCACGTGTGGACCAGCCATCATTTGAGAACAGGCGCCGAGCACCCAAGATCCTAACCCAGTCCAGTGACTCCAGTCCTCCAGCCTTTCAGCAAATATGGCCTGGGGCCTGGGCTGACTAGCCGACATGAACAGAACTCTGTTCCTCGGTGAGAGTTTTAACACTAAAATCTACCGATTCTGAAGTCTGGTCGTGATCTCGTGAGCGTGTTGTGGCTTCTCCGATCAGATCGCCAACGAACAAACTACAGAAAGGTCGATTGTGATGGAAGGACGGCGGTGCTTTTCAAGGGCCAGACTTTGTAGATATGACGACCTGATGCAGCAGCGGTTGCAGCTTGAGGAAGAAGAGGAGGAGGAGGAGTAAGGGAATGTGACAACGGAGTGGCGACAGTGCTGTTCAGGATGGGGGAGAAAATCTCCGGTGGGAACATACTTCACTTGAGATTGCAGGAGAGGGAGAGAGGAAGAAACCAAGCGGGTTTCGAGGCACATGGACTGTAGTTGTGATGGCCATAGCGGATCTAGGTGACCATCCACAAGGAACGAAAGCAAGCCAGCCGGCCCGCCCGCCCTCCCTCTGCCCATGCCGGGACTAGCTCCCTCTCTCCCTCCCTACTTTAAAAGCACGCAGTATCAGGCTGTTCCGGTCTGGTCTAGTTGGGCGGCCATATCTCTCAGCTTTTGTCTGAAATGATTCCCCGATGGTAGGGCCATGCCGGGTCGGAAGAGCTCACTCCATGATTGTGCACTTGGCTCCTCTTTCCACTCCCCTCCCCTGAGTCTGAGCCTGCCTCTGAGGAGTGGACGGACTGGACTCCCTGAGGTTTCATGAAGTGGGGCAGAAAAGGCGATGGGGCGCAGTAAAGAAGACATTTACAATAATGGTACGACCTCCTTGAGTCCCTACCGTACGATGTGGAGCCCAACCACGACCGTTATCCCAGTTGAGCTGAGACTGGGGAAGGGAGAATTCCCGGGCTCTCCAGTTTCTGTTTCTTCTTCCTTCTTCATCAGATCTGCTGTAAGCACTGCTAGTGGTTCACCGCTTGGCGGAATAAGAATGAGGATTCTCTCCAGAGAGAGAGCATCATCTACAGGAGAAGTGGAGACAGGCATGGCAACCGTCCGTCATACGACAAGATGACATGGCGTTGACGACAGTCTGAGCTCTGCTCCTCCAGTTTAGCCAAAGACGACTGACTCTGCTACATTAGTTTGATGATGCGCCTGCTGGTCCAGGAGACTGATGCCGTTTCCCACTTACTCTAGGAAAGCCATCCCATTGGTTCAGTAAGGAGGCCGAAATTAGCTAAGCTCGACTCCAAGATGATGTTTCGAAGCTTTCTTTTGTTGCCTTTACTGGCCTTTCATCTGAATTGAGTGGGCCTTGCTCTTTGACTGATTCGGTAGCTTTCCAAAGCTGTAGAAGTCACCCGAGCCTGTCTCACTCACGCAAATATGGACTCACGTTTCCCCTTTGTCAACTCTCGCCAAGAACATGTGTTACTGCTTTTGAGCTCGTTTTCTGCTCTCTTTAAGCCCGGAAACTCAGAAACTTATTCGATCGATGCGCTCTATCGCTGAGGCTGTAAAGTATCGTTTTACAGACAGCTCTATCCTGCACATATGGAGTCAGGGCCCAAAGTGGTGGGCATATGGAATGAACAGAAGTTCTTGGATCGTAGTTTCAACTTGATTTCACCTGCCACTAGAAGGTTGTTGTTACTATGGTGGTACGAAGAATGGGAAGCCCCTACAATATACTAATCATTAAAGTGGATTGACTGGTGACCCTTCAAGCTGATGCACTCTCTTCATTGAGGCGTAAGATTTTGTGAGTATATATGTTTAGAACCGTGAACTTTTGCTTCGAAAGACATGACAATTTCTTTTGCATGCAGGTTCAGACAAAAGCTTGGAAATCAATCAATAAATACTTCGCCAATAATTTAGCTTCCAAGCATCTGGATACATTCATACGGCAAATGATTTAAAGTTTTGCGGCCCTGGGGGTCAGGGTTTCCAATATTTTGGTACAGCTTGTCTGTGATGACATATCAGGAATCTTCACCAGGTCTCAAACTTTACGCCCCCTTTTCGCAAAGTTCAAGGCACAAAACTGAAAAGAACGTCGCTACCGGATAATGCTTCTCGGCATCAAATTGAACTGGACGCCTCACTGATGATCACAGATCCATGGTCTCAGTGACAGATTCAAACTCTCAAGGGTCCTTTCCCGTGCAGATTCTCGCTGTGCGAAGAGCAGAGTCTAGAAATCGAAACATTAGGTGACTGATTGAGCACAAGAGCATCATCTCCTGTAATGCCTTGTCCAAGCCTTGTCTGAACTTTCTCACTCTCTCTCGGGGACAGCTCTTCTACACCCATCCATTGAAACAGCCATCCCTCCGTCACTGCCACTAACTGCAGGACTTCCATGTAGCCTTTACAGACCCACTTTCCATTACAACGAAAAGGGATAGGCAGCTTCTATCTTTACTGGCCGGGCCGGCGTTCGCTAGCAAATTGACTGATCAAGTCAATCATAGATCGAAGGTACATCTTCATAAGTGACCCTCGGGTCATAACCCAAACTCGCCACGGTACTGTATCTTGCAGCAGCACAATACCCGTCCAGTAGTATCTTAACTTGTTGTGGTGATCGATTGAACTTTAGTGTGAATAGATTAATGAACGGGCCTCGAGATGTGATCAGAATAAAAAGCTTGCATCGGCGATACATACTTCATCACGAAGAGGATAAAATGAGAGAAAGGGAGAGAAAACTTCGAAAGCAGTTCCGGAGCTGATTGATTGAATCCTGCTTGGCCACATATGTCTTCTCTCGGAAAAAGAAGTTCCGTATTAAAAATGTCATAATTACCATCATGCATTTATGACGTAGAAACAAGCTGCCTTCTATTACAAGTTTACCTTTGATGAGAAGCAGACGCAGTAAAAAACCTTTGGGGTGGTGGTCGTTGGGTGTTGTCCCATTCTGCACATGCTTGGGATTTCAGCAGTTTATCACTTGAGGAGAATGACGAGGCCAGTACATGATTCTCAGTGCATCTTGCGTCTCCTTGTGATACAGAGGTATCGCTCGGTTGATACATACAGTTTGGGGATCAGAGATTTCATACTTACAATAACGTGGTGGAACTTCTTGTTCCATCTCTTTATAAGTCCACCAAGCTTTGTTATACAGTACGGAACCTATATTCACAAGGACTTTAATGTTTCCCCATCAGCTATACTGTTCCGATAGCTGGTACACACCGGCCGCTTAAATCATGCTTCGGGATGTTTTGGGTACCGTTACAATCATGGAATATCCATGAAATTTCAGAGTTAATTTAAGCTATATACACATAAACTCTGATCTCTGGGATTAAAATTTATTTCCACCCATAATTACTCTAATATAAGCTGAAATTCATGATTTTTTATTTATATGTGATTACTTTAGTAATAACTTTAAGTCGAGAATGATCAATCAAAGTTTGCAAATTTGTTAAGCTTGCCTATCGGAAGAGGAGCTGCTTTGATTTTGATTTGAAATTAAAATAAGTTGAGAAATCCTAAAATTAGGACATATGGAGTACTATAGGTTAAGGTAGTAGGTGTGCTTGTTCAACTATCATTGTGATCAAATGCTTCAAAAGATGGATATGGAGACAAGACATTTGAACCCAAGTTAGAGTAGGAAAGTGCAACTTCATGAAGACATTTGAGGATTGAGTATACTCCAAAATTTTATAAACAATTGAGATAACTCAGAGAAAAATCATTTATATATTTGAATCCATAGATCATCATTTCAAATTTGATACATTGTGAATAAAGTACACCAAATGCAAACACTACTCAATTGTAATTTGAGTGTGGTTAAGATCATAGAAGTTAGAGAGGGCATGGATATTCATAAAAAATTTGAGTTCATATAATTGAGTTCAATAATTATGTGAACTGAATCCTTGATTCTTGACTAATCAAATCACCAAAAATGTCTATCCATAGAGAAGATTATTCTTGTAATGCCTCAATAAACCACTACATGAAACCATGATTCTAGTGCCTTTAAATAACTCCTCAGCTAAGCAAATCATAGAGCAAATCCATCCTTGTAATGTCTTCATCAACTTCTATTTAGAAGCAAGACTAGTTAAAGTAAATAAATGGTAAGTGTTACCATTATATAGGATCACTTATGTAGTGGCACCCCTAATTAGAGTTGATAGTGTAGTTAGCACTATTCGTAATGGACTTGCAGTTAGGGCCAACAACATCACTAGGAGACTTAGGGCTCAAGGACTAGAGTTCGAATTAGAGTTCCTTGGTGTAGTTTTTGAAGTTGAGTCTTTGAGGGTATGAATATGGTGGATATTAGCTAGTGTGGAACCTCGAGTCTTTGAAGCTGAAAGTAGGTTTGGATTGACTATAATTTTTTTTTTTTATGTTTTGGTTATGAGCGGAGTGTCCTTGTGGACAAAAGTAGAAAAGATTGCTTCGAAATTGGATTCTGTGGTGAAAACTGTGAGTTCTTAGAGATGTTTTGATGAGTTTTGATCGATTGTAGCTTTGATCTTTTTGATGAAGAGAAGAAAATGAGGAGATTTAAAAACAGATCAATTCAAAATTGATGATTGATTTCAAATTTTTGTATTTTTTGGTTTAGTGCTTAAAATTTGAATTGACAATTTGGAGGACATAAGCATAGTTAAAAATTGAACGAATGCTCTAAGATTATCATAGATTGTCTCTTTGATCGTAAAAGATATAAAGTAGTTTGCTCAAGGGTAGAGGTATCACGCACATCATCGATAATGTCCGAATTGCAAAATTTTGATATTATGGGGCCGTAATTAGAATCAAAGATTTTTTAAATCCTGTAAAAGTTACAAATGGTGTCCGTTTGTAAAAAAAAAGTGAGCAAAATAGAGAATTGAAAAGTGATAGTATAAGACATATCCTTATGCTAGCACCCCTAAATTATCAATATTAATTTTTTGATCGATGTTTGGATTTTCATCCAAAATTAAAATCAAGAAAAGTTGTCATGGTAGTCCCTTGAAGAGCACGAGGAGTTCAAAGTGGCATGGGTGGTGGTAAAGGATCAACCCTTGGTCAAGTGATAGCCTATGAGAGTAGTCATGAGATGAACATGGCATATCTATTGGCCATAATACCCATGATTGTGATTATATATAAAGTATGGATTAATCTATGACTAAGCTTATATTAGTCATGACTATGTTTAGCTAGTTATGATTAACTTGGAAGAAAAGATATGATAGCTCTTGATGTAATAGAGTGGAGGATGAAAACAACTATTTTGTTGTTTAGTGAGAATCAATAGTCATATTGCATCACATGGGTATCTTGACTTTCCTTAACTTCCACTAGTATTTTATTGGTTTGACTTGGTGATGATACTCAAATCTAAAGTCAAGATTGACTTGGTACACCAAAGTCAATTGGAGGTTTTTAAAAGCTACAGTTGTACCAATTGCATGTTGTTATGTATCCTTTCTTATTGGAAGTTATGAACTTTATCTTGATTAAATTTTGTAAAAAAAAGTTACATATGAATTACTTTTAATTATCTGAGTAAAATTCTAAGTAGTATAAATAAAAAGGGTGAAAAGTATCTCTGAAATCTTGTTTTGGAGGAGTACTTTGAACATCATTGAAATATCCCTACATTTTGAGTGATATTTGATTCTTTATAAGATTGACTAGTTAGGAGAGTTGTCACAAGATTATGGAGTTTAGAATTTGAGAGTTTGTGAAAGAAAGTGCATCAAAGATATGACTGTCAAAGTGTTGAAAACTGTCCTTCTAGATTCATGATGAACTTCCAAAAAGCCATAGGAGATAAAACTGAGTGAAAGTCGCCCTAAGGTCATAAAGCATAAGATAACACGTATGGTTCTATCCTAGCAAAGATTATATGTAGGAGATGATGACTCTACTTTATATGATGGAGATGTATAATTCATGTGTGCAATTACACAACCATCTGCAGTTGTTGTGACTTGTAGTGTAACACAGACTATTGAGTTTAGAAGTGTTAGTGAAGTTGGATCTACAAAGAGGGGATGCTGGCTGACAACTCATAGAGCAGAAGAAAACAAGTATGGATCTATCCTAGCAAAGATTAGATTTAGGAGACGATGACTCTACTTTATATGATGGAGATGTATAATTCATTTGTGCAACAACACAACCATGTGCAGTTATTGTGACTTGTAATGCAACACAAACTTTTGAGTCTAGAGGAGTGTTAGTGGAGTTGGATTTACAAAAAGGGGAGGTTGGTTGGCAAGTCAAACTTCCTTAGTTTTTCACATTATGTGAAGCACTAAGTGCATCATCCATGGCTTCTAGACAATCTATTGGAAAAATGAGGGTGGAAGCTAGTGTTGATGTACTTGCAAATGGAGCAAATAGGATCCGACCATGGCTTGTCATCATCCAATGTATTATGATTGGCAGCCCTACTTTGTGAAAGCAAAGATGATGTGTTGGTTGCTTCAAGTACTGACATCACCAGTAGTGTTAATCATGGGATCAGGATAGCTTCTAATGGAACTTGACAAAATACCACCGCTTAATTGATGGAGTTATCATAGAGGTCAACATACAAGCGTACCAAGGTGTCACTAAGTTCGATGATGTTGGATAACATGAGCCTTCTATTTGTTTGGGCCTTCATGAAAAGTTTATCAACATCAATGATTATTGCTAGATTCATGTGTACAAATCCTTATATTGGGTAAGGATGCATTGCTTGGTCTTGGTTTGGAAAAGATCAATGTGGAGGTTTAACATATGTTACGGTGTTAAATTTTGTGTTACTTGGCTTGATGATTTATTGGAGGGAATCTTATTGAAAACTTTCCAGATGAAAGTTATGAAAGTCATTTACTTGAAGCAAGTGGAAAGTGAGAAGGTGAGGCCATATGTGAAGAGAATTGAAAAGCTTGAATCACACATTTGTGTGGTGTTAAGAAAGAGTGGAGACGATGTGTGAAACCAACTATGGTGGAAATTGCGATCATGTTGACAAAAGAATTTCGTTGGAGGTCTGAATTCTTAGATTTGAAGCAAAGTGAGATATGAGAAGCCTTCTTCTAAGGCTGAGACTATTCATATTGCATGATCCCCAAAATACATTTTGCACTCCCCTATCACGTTCTTGTAAACGGTTCAATACTTCTTTACTTCAATATGTTAAAATGGAGGGAGTTGACTGGACAACAATATGAGCTATAGATGACTGTATTCAGCTCTAAGCCAGAAATGACTCCACTACACTAGGAGCCAAAGATGACTCTAAATAATTACCATACATCTTGGAAAAAAAATGTGTGACCTTTTGGATCACTTCTCAATTAAAGCTCTTGTCAGCTCTACCACACTCTTTAAACTATTTCGCTCCTCAATCTCACATCAAATGATGATGCAAATTTACTTCACACTCTATTTATATTCAAATGGAGGAGAGTCTAGAAGATAATGATTCAAACTTGTGGCTAGAGAAGTACCATTACTTGTTGTGGTAGGAATAGCAACTCAACCATTGTTGTTTTGCTAGTAGTAAATATTTGCATGATAGACTTGCACAAAGAACTAAAATCTATCACTGAAATACTTGTTGATCTCAAGAACAACAAAATACAATTATGAGAGAAGAGGAATCAAAATGTATGGGGAGATTCTAGATGATATGGAAATTATCCTCCAAGAGAAATTCCACTGCAAAGGAATTTCATAATTTCATGCTTGAGTTGTGGAGATCCTCATTTTTTGAGGAATTGTCTTAAGCAGATGGAGTTAAACATAATTATCCTAGTACTACTCCAAGTCAATCGCATGATAAGGGAGTAGCGTTTATTGACATGTTTCCTCATAAGTGCACACAAAAATACTCCTTGACATCAGTTCCTATTTTAGGTCCTTTTGAAAAATGGAGAAAAGAATTTATAGAATGCTTGAATCTTATTCCTCAAGGTAACAAGTTTATTTTGATGACTATGGATTATCTAACCAAGTGGATAGAAGCTAGAACTCTAAAATTTATCAATGAAGACAAAGTGGATAGATTTCTCTAAGAAATGATAATAACTAGATTTGGATGTTCTCTAGAGATTTTATCATATAGAGGTGGTGAGTTTGTTGGAAGTATTATACAAGCCATGTTAGATCATTTCTTCATCAAGGCACATGTTACTACTTCCTACAAACCAAACACTAATGGGTCAACATAACGAATCAACTACACACTTTGCATGATGTTGATCAAGAATGCAGACATGGTTGTGAGTAAGCAAATTTGGGACAAAAGATTATATGCTATCTTGTGAGAGTATCAAATGTATAGGAAGACATTAACAAGATATTCGTCTTTCCGTATGGTATATGATGTCGAGTCAAAAATCCCAATTCAATTTGATTTGACAAGCTTCTTAACTATCCAACTGAACTTAAAGAGGTAAAATGGAGCATAAATTATCAAATCAAGATGTCGACAAGTATTAGAGTTGGAATATGCTAGAGTTGTGGCCATGATACATGTGGAGTATGCTCAAAAATTGAAGAAAAAGTATCATGAAAATTGACTTGGGATGAAGAAGATGTAGTCTTTCAAAGAAGTTGATTGGGTAATGTTTTACGACTCCATTAGATATAAGAGGGATAGAAAGAAGTTTCTTCCAAAATACTTTGGTCCTTTCATAGTTCAAAAAGTGTAGAGAAATTTTACTTACAATTTGAATGAGTTGGAAGGATAATAACTCTCAACCAAACTTCTGAGTGTTCGTGAGAGTTTTGACATATCAAGTTCAATGGAAATCTAATTTTTTGATCAACTAAATCATGACAAGTTGAAGACGTTTCGTCGATGATCCGATTCTTTCACTCAGATTGACTTGTAACACCAAAGTTAATTGGAGAGTAGTTTGGTTTCTAGAAGTTTCAAGTGTACCAATTGCATGTCATATTTCTCATTGGGAGTTGTGATCTCTATCTTGATTAAAGTTACTAGGTGGTTATTTTGAGTTATTAGAGTAAAATTCTAAGTAGCATAAATAGAGAAGTTGAGAAACACTTCTCAAGCCTTGTGTTGGATAAGTACTTTGAACATCAATGAAATATCCTTAGCTTTTTTATATTTGCGTTTTTGTGAAATTATTGAGGAGAGACTACCAAGGGGTGAGAACTGATAAGCTACAAGGCTTGTAGGAGTTTCAACGGAAGACAAGGAGAGTCTTCGAGAGGCATATACCTGAATGTGTTGGTTGATCAGTGTTATCCATGGGGTGACAAAGGCACAAGCTGTCCAATATTGGTATGGGATATTGGACATGGAGTTAAGACGTAGAGTGAGAGATGGTAGCTTATTACATGAGACATCACCTATGTTGGCCATTGTGTTTTGTCTTGTTGAGCGTATTGAGCTCAACATGCAAGAAGAGAGAGTGGTGACTGCTTGGTTCATCAAGGATTCATCAACTTCTTCACGTTACCAGTCTACAACACAAACCCGAAGTGGTTATGATAGACATGAGGGACATTCTCGACCATCTAGACAGAGTGGTGAAGGTGTTGCATCTAGATCATTGCCATCCTTTTCAGGTCAACAATCAGTTGTTGGGATGGTGTGTTGGACATGTGGTGGACCTCATCACAAGAAGGATTGCCTTCAAGGTCGAAGGATGGATCCTGTTGGATCAAAATCATGTGAGCATTGTCACATACATGGTCACATGATGGATCGATGTTTTGATCTCCATGTAGAATCATGATCAACAAGAAATGTCATGGCAGTCCCTGGAAGAGTACGAGGAGTTCAAGGTGGCAGGGATGGTGGTAGAGGATCAACCCCTACTCAAGCGTTAGCCCATGAGGCTAGTCATGAGGTGAACATGGCATCTCGACTGGAGTAGTTGGAGCAGAAGATAGAAAGTATGGCTATAGCCTAACAAAGATCAGATTTTGGAGCCGATGCCTCTACATCATATGATGGAGATGTTGTGGAGTACATGTGCGTAGCGGCACAATCATGTGCAGTTGCTATGACTTGTAGTGCAACACATACTACTGAGTCTAGAGGAACGTCCGTGGAGTTGGATCCACAAAGAGGAGAGGCTAGCCGACAAGTTAGACTTCCTCAATCTTTCACATTGTATGAGGCATTGAACACCTCATCCATGGCTCCTAGATGAGCTACATGAGAGATAAAGGTGCAAATCAATGTGGATGTACTTGGAGATGAAGCAAGTAGAGACCAGCCATCAACATCATCTTAGGTTGCATCCAGCGCAATGTTATGGTGGCAAAGAATCTTGTTTATTCTCCTGTTTTCTCAACCAAGGATTTATTGATGTTGGGGGTGTCATCATCCCATGTACTATGATTGGCAGCCACACTTTTTCAAAGCAAAGAGGATGTGATGGTTGCTTCTAGTAGTGTGAGCACTAGTAATGTTGATACTTGGATCATGACAGCTATTAGTGGAACTTGACAAGCGGCTATCGCTCGAATGATGGAGTTAACAGCGAGGCCAGCATTCGAGCATACCATGATGTCACCAAGTGCGATCATGTTGGATAACAAGAGTGGTGTCTTCTGTTTGGTCGGACCTTCATGAAAGGTTTATCGACCTCAACGCGTGTTGTTGGATTCCAGTGCCCAACCCCTTATGTTGGGTAAGGATGGGAAGCTTGGTCTTGGTTTATGAAAGATCGATGTGAAAAGATGTCCATTTAAGATTTAGACATCTCTTGGAGGTTCTAGTGATGCCTCTGTACCATACATCAACCTGATGGAGTTGATTGTACAAGTGCAACTAGATCATGTCACGGATAGCTCTACAACGCGAACACGTATTGTGGTTACACTTGCAAAGTCCTATGATGTATTGGTGGGTGCGACAATGTTATATCCGATGGGGTTAAGTATTGATTATTGGGAGGATACAACCTCTTATCGGCAAGGTTGGCAATCTGGCAAGGGCGGAGTGAGTTGATTACTTGTACGATTCATTACCGGTTATAGGTCTTTACCAAGTGGAGGTTTGGCGTATGTTGCGACCTCAAGATTTGTATTTTTGGTCAGTGATTTGTTGGAGGGCAACATGGATGCTCATGATAGCCATAATCTAGAGGATGTGGATATCATCCCAAGTCTTAGTGGAGTAGTGTCATCCACGTTGGATGGATCACTATGTACTTCATGTATGCAACTATAGCAATTGGCAGATCAGCTCATACATCAGGCTTGGAGTGAATCTTTTGCTCTGGAGAGGGAGGAGACGAAGGAAGTTATTGCCACTTCCACTATGTTGTCACCTTTAGATACAACGTCTATTGCTTCGCAATATCCATAGGAGGGTATATGTGTGTTGAATCTGTTTGGAGGGATTAGCACAGGTTTGACTGTTATTTTGCAGTCTTGTATACGAGTACATCGATACGTGGAGTGAGATGAGATTGCAAAGCCGGTCTCATTACTCCGGGTATCTTTGCATCAACTGTGCCACATGTTGGTGTAGAGATACCCAAATCTTCTACCACGTTGGCAGTTCAAGGATATTAGCAGGCCTTGCCATCAGATTTTTTGTTGTTAGGGATGCAAGACCTTGCTCGGTATGGCACCATACATTTGATTATTGTAGGATGGTCATGTCATGGACACACACGTGATGATAATGGGCATGGGCTACAGGATTCACGTTCTGACATGTTTTGGGAGATGTTACGTATGTTACGTTCTCTCCAGTCACAACACACATATTCTATGGCATACATTTTGGAGAATTTCCCTTGTTAGATGATCCACGTGCACGGGTGATGACGAATGCATATCAGATGTTGTCATGGATTGGACCAGTGGTATTGCTGGATGCAACTACAGTAGGATCTTGTGCACACCGTCCACGTCTATGGTGGACAAACCTTCTTCCAAGGAAGGTTTTATTACGTGCATATGACGGAGTGGAGAGGCCCTCATATCTCACAATGGAGAGTATTTTGGATGTCGGTAGACACTCCCAGGCAGTGGTCTATGCAAACATGTCACCAATGGCAATGGTGAACCTTGTGGATCAGCCAAGAGCTGCATTACCCACGTTGTTCAGTTACCTAGCTTCCCATGCCTACATAGAGGGAGGACCATGACTTGTATGGGATTCTCACTTGCAACGGTTGGTGGAACCCAACGCTGAAGAGAGAGAGCAAGCTATGGGATTTTGTACCGGTACTACAGCAGTACCTACATTGTGAGAGACATCACGATGTGAGGTACTAGGTCAGCTATGGACCTAAATTGTTTGACATGGATTGTGAGCCTTGGATTGGCTAAGGAGATACGCATGCAATCCACATATGTGACTACAAGATCATTGGTAAGCTCTTTGCCTATCGAGATGGTGGAGGCAAAAGCTAGGGACGAGAAGTGTTCAAGATCTCATCCTTGGTCTTATGGGAATGTTAGAGAAGGAGAGGTAAGGTCTTCTTTGAGCATGGTTGGAGTTTTTTGCGTGGAGCAAGCTGTGGTTATCATTATAGACCTTTGTGATACAACACAAGAGATTACAGCTATAACAGTAGGAGTTGTTCACACTGAGATAGTGGAGCCTGGTATGAGAGAGCAGAAAAAGCTTTCTGCTCAAGAGGTTGTCATTTAGCAACTAGATACTACGTCTTCTATCTCTAGTGTCAATGGAGAGGAGATTTGGGATATTGAGATTAGTCCCAAAGTGACAAGAGAAGAAAGACGTAGAGTGTGGAGGTTTCTAAGGAGTTTTAGAAACTGTTTTGCCTTCAGTATGAAGGATTTAGGTTGTTTGAAGGGACCTGGTATACGGATTGACTTGAAAACTAATGCACTAGTCTTCCGTCATCCCTATCGATATAGTGATATGGAGAGAGATCTGATTCAAAGTAGGTGTCAAGACTTTCTTTGAGGCTGGATTAGTGGAGATATCATATGGAGAGTATGCCTCTACTGTGGTGATGCTAGTCAAGAAGGATATACATGGCAAGTATACAAATAGATGCATGTGTGGTGACTACCGATCTATCAATCGACAGACAAAATCTGATCGATATGTTATGCCTACACCTGAGGAGATCTTTGATGTGGTTGGGCATGCAAAGGTTTTCAGTACATTGGATTTATGAGTAGAATATCATCAATTGCGGATTCGAATCGAGGATAAGGTTAAGACATCCTTTTGGCCAATTGATTCCCATTGCAAGGATGTGTTGTATCAGTGGAAAATCTTACCATTTGGGTTGAAAAATGCACCTGTTGAGTTCCAAAGGGTGATGGATAGGATCCTAGCCTGACTTGATTGTGCATGAGCCTACATTGATGATATTCTAGTGTATAGTGCTACATTGAGGGAGCATGAGATACATTTGCACGAGGTATTTGAGCGACTAATTGCTCATGGCCTCAAGTTGCATCCTGGAAAGTGCAAGTTCTTTCAGGAGCAGGTAGAGTACTTGGGTCATACCATATAACATTGGGAGTTCAGCAAACCAAGGTAGAGGCAATCTTGTGTATTTCACAACACTCGAATGTGAGTAGGGTGCGAGCCTTCCTTGGACTTGCAAACTTCTATTGTCGATATGTGCGAGGATTTAGCACTATTGCCAAAGCCTTGACAAAGTTGACAAAGCTAGATCAAGAGTGGCATTGGGGAGATGAATAGGAGAGAGCTTTTGTTGAGCTCAAGGGAAGGTTGACATTTGCCATTATTTTGAGGAGACTTGTGAGAGGTCGTATGTTTCAAGTACATACTGATTGGAGTATGTTGGGTTTGGGAGCCGTGCTTACCCAACATGATGATGAGGGGAAGGAGTTTATAATGGCTTATGCAAGTCGTTTCAACAATGCAGTGGAGTCAAAGTATAGTTCTTATGAAGGAGAATGTTTGGCAGCTATTTGGACGGTGTCACATTTCAGATGTTATTTGTTTGGAAATTCCTTCACTCTCATCACTCATTAATCATTGAAATGGTTGATGGAATCAGACAAGCTAATAGGAAAGCTTGCACGATGGGCTCTTATCCTACAAGAGTATGATTTCACAGTTGTTCATAGATATGGAGTGGTAAACCATGATGCGGATGGGTTAAGTCGAAACCTATGTATAAGTCAAGTTGACGAAACCTGGGCTCGATGGCACGATGATACTCATGAGGAGATGGTGTCAGGTTGGCATGCATCTGCCTTTTTCAGTATGTTGGTGCTTGAGAGCTATGTGATATCTCTCTTGGGTCAGAGAGTAGATATGTTAGCCTGGGACGTTGAGACTAAGGATGGTTTGATGGTAAACCAAGACATTTATGATGACATGGTGGTGTTGAAATATCTTCATACAGTTGCTTTGGTGGGCACTTTGAGTGCAAAAGAGCGGGATCGAGTTTTACAGAGAGCTTGATGGTTAAGATGGGAAGGTAGACACCTTCTTTGAGTATGGGGAGATGGCTACGTTTATGTTATGCCACTTCCATCCCATAGAGCATAGTTGGTCAGACATGCTCATGAGGAGTTACGTCATTTTGGAGTAAAGCGAACATATTGCTTACTTCACAACACTATTGGTGGAGAGTTATGCAAACAAAGGTGTAACAGTTTGTGGCCAGATGTATGGTATGTGATTGTGTTCAAGGATCATTCAATGCCCCTATACCACAATTACATCCTCTACCGATTATGAAACTTGGTTATCATTGGAGCTTGGATTTTGCAAGACCTTTGCCATTGATTATATGACATCATCCATATGTGTTGGTCATGGTGGAGCATTTCTCCAAGTGGAATGAATTGGTGGCCTTGCCTAACAAGTCAAGTGAGGGAACAGCTTATGCATTATTAGCTGCGGTACTTAGCCGATTTGACTGATCAGGGTACTGAGTTTTTCGACAAGTTTCAGGCTTTGTATGATTGAGCGTTGATCAATCATTGTACCACCTCAAGAGATCATCCCGAGCCTAATGGCCTAGCAGAGAGAGCTGTTTAGACGGTGAAGAGAGGACTAAGAAAGTTTGGCTTGGTGAAAGGTCATATGGGAGATTGGGACATCCAGCTATCATGGTTGGCCATGGGTTATCGATTTAGCCTCCAAGCATCTCTAGCGTCATTCTCACCATACTTTTTATTATATGGTAGAGATCAAGACTAACCTGCAGCTATTTGTCGAGAGTCAACTGAACTTTTGGACTTGGATAACCCTGATGTTTGGGTTAGGGTGTGTTCTCAAAGGGCAGAACTCTTCCATAGAGTAATGCATGTGGCATTTGAGAACATGCTATTGCTCAGCATAGAGATATTTTGCATTATGCTACCATCCAAGGAGGTGGATATCGATCTTCAATTTTCAGATTTCATGTTGATGATTACGTTTACTTGCAGCAGAGTTCATCGACCATATTGGATATTATGGCTGGTTGCACGATTCTATGAGTACGTGAGGTTTTATCTTCCGGAGTTTTGGTATTGGAGGGTCGTGATGGTGTGATTTGGAAGGATCATGTGCGTAATTGTGCGCCATGTCACCTTACAAATATTGATGGTCCTATGGATCCAAGCCTGGCAGTTGTGCGTGCAAGCTTGAGATGTATGTTATGTGGATCAGTTGGTGGAGCAACTAGTATGTTGATTTGTGATTCTTATTCGAGAGGATGGCATATGTCATGTTTGACACCTCCTCTTAATACGATGTCTAGTGGTCAGTGGAGATGTCCTCGATGCGTTTAGCATGCAGGCAGGTCTGACCGTTATATGATATGGATTGCGATACAGATAGGCGACTAACGATGGGGCATTGTAGCATCCGACCTCCTGATCTTAGCCCCACGAAGGGCATATCATGTTATGGACTAGATGGCTACCTAGTGTTAGAGGGACCTAATCTCCAATTAGGGGGACGATTGTGGTACACTTGTGTTGGTGTATGATGATCTATGTATTGTGATGTTTGATGTGACAACGATGTATGTTGTGATGCGATATGTATGTGCATGACATCTGTCACGACTTATGTAGTGGCATTTCTAGTTAATTAGATGTGTGTATGCAGGAGCAGATACAATAGTTAGAATCGGTTGAGCAGTTAACGACGGTCACACTGGAACTGCCATTAGAGCCAATAGCGCCATTAAAGTCCTAGGGCTCAAGGGATAGAGTTCGAATTAGAGCTCCTTGGAGGGCAGTTTTTGAAGTTGAGCCTTTGAGAGTGTGACTATGGTGGATAGTAGCTAGTGCGGGAGCCTGGAGTCTTTAAAGCACAAAGTGGATTTGGCTTGAATAAAATCTCTCTTTTATGTTATGGTTATGAGCGGAGTTTACTTATGGATGTTTTGAGAGTAGAAAAGATTATTGTGGTACACTTGTGTTGGTATATGACGATCTATGTATTGTGATGTTTGATGTGACAGTGATGTATGTTGTGATGCGATATGTATGTGCACGACAGACTTCATACATGAGTTTGACTCATGGTGTGATGTACAGCAGATGCGCAACTCTACGTTGTTTAGTCCGTTTATAACTTTTAAGGGATTATTTTAACATTTGGAGGATCTGATAATGGATGATTATCATGAAATCCGGCTTGAATATCTTGAGGAGATTGAGTTCTTGAGATCAATAATGGTATCTAAACTACATTTCTATTACTTTGGGTACAATGTTTGGTGGCACGAGTTCATCTTCTATACGTGACATTTATGATGTGGGTGGAGCTAGTCGAGTTGGGAAGAGATCAGAGATGACTTGAGGACTTGTAAACTGGATGAATTCTTGTGATGATGATAGATTTCAAGTTGCCTTTTTGTTAACACCATGTGATGTCTCATGTACCTTCTATTGCAGGCTTTGGTTTCAGTAAGGGACCTATTTTTGTTATGGATTTTGATTTTGGTTGAAGATTTATTGCTGAGACGGTTATTAAGATTATACACTTGTGTCACAGTGGAGTTCTCTAGAGATTCCGAGGGAGAAACTACTAGGGTTAGCAGTGGATGCATCCATAGCACAATGAGGAACCAATCTTGGCCATTAAGGTTCACAAAAGACTCTAATTTGGTGTTTGAGAGTGATAGAGCTAAGCTTGATGATATCTTGGATTGTGTCTCCACACGTTTGTTGTGGGACATGGACAATATCTATGGAGCCATCAAGTATAGCAAACGATATTTTGATATAGTTAGTATCATTGAGTTGGATGACTTCATACAAGACTTTGACTCATGGTGTGATTTATGACGGATGTGTAACTCTACATTGTTTATTACCTTTATGGCTTGGAAGGGATTATTCCAATATTTGAAGGGTCCTTCGATGTATGATTATCATGATTTTTGATATGAATATCCTAAGAAGATTGAGTTTTGGAAACAATACTAGTCTCCAAACTATCATATGATATGATTGGAGTTGCTTGAGTTGAAAAGAGTTTAGAGGTCCCAACCTTTAACCCTATCATGGAGTTCTTTGCACGATTGAGGAGAGACTACTAGGGGATGAGGACTGACAAGCTACGAGGCTCACATGAGTTTCAACGGAAGACTAGGGATAGTCTTCAAGAGACATATACTCGAATGCATCGGTTGGGAGTTCACCAAATCAAGGTGGAGGCAATCTTATGTATTCCACAATCCTCAAATGTGAGTAGGATGTGAGCCTTTCTTGGACTTGCAAACTATTATTGTCGATATGTGCAAGGATTTAGCATTATTACCAAAGCCTTGACAAATATGACAAAGCTAGATTAAGAGTGGTGTTGGGGAGATAAATAGGAGAAAACTTCTATTGAGCTCAAGGAAAGATTGACATCTGCCCCTATTTTGAGGAGACCAGTGATAGGTCATCCCTTTCAAGTACATACTGATTGGAGTATGTTGGGTTTGGGAGCAATGCTTATCCAACATGATGATGAGGGGAAGGAGTTTGTAGTAGCTTATGCAAGTCACTCCAACAATATAGTGGGATCAAAATATAATTCTTAAAAAGGAGAATGTTTGACAACCGTTTGGTCTATGACTTATTTCAAATGTTTTTATTGGAAAAATCCTTCACTTTCATCATAAATCATAAACCATTGAAATGGTTGATGGAATCAAACAAGCTTACTTGAAAGCTTACATGATAGGTTATTATGATGAGTAAAAGAGTATGATTTCATGGTTGTACACGGATCTAGAGTGATGAATCGTGATGTGTTCATCACATCCTAAAATCTAAAATCCATGTACAAGTCAAGTTGACGAAATCAAGACTCAATGGTAGGGTGATATTAATTAAGAGATGGTATCGGTTGGCATGAATATATCTTTGGAGTATATTGGATCTTGAGAGCTATGTGATATTTCTCTTGGGTCACAGTGGATATGTTATCCTTGGATGTTAATAGAGAGTATGATTTCAGGATAAGTCAAGACATCCATGATGACATGGTGGTGTTGAAGTATCTTCGAACATGTGTTTTGGTGATTGAGTGCCAAAGAGTGTGATCGAGTTCTACAAAGAGCTCAGTGGTTCATATGCGAAGGTAGACACCTTCATCATGTATGGAAAGATGGCAACATTCATATTGTGTCATTTTCATCTTAGAGAGTGCAGCTAGTCATAAATATTATCAGGAGTTAGATCATTTTGGAGTGAAGCATACATATAGTTTACTACAAAGTCACTATTAGTGGATTTTGTAGTAAAAATACATCAATTTGTGGCTAGATTTATGGTATGTGACCATGTTTGGATATCAGTCAATGCCCTTATGTCAAAATTACATCCCTTATCGATTATGGGACTTGGTTATCATTGGAGTTTGGATTGTGCATGACCTTTGATATTGACTATATGACATCATTGATATGTGTTGGCCATGATGGAGCATTTTTCCAAGTGAATTGAGTTGATAGCATTGACTAACAAGTCAAGTGAGGGAACAACTTATATGTTCTTAGCTTCTATGCTTAGCCAAGTTGATGTAGTTGCGGAGATGTTGACTAATCAGGGTATTGAGTTTTTTTGACTAGTTTCACACTTTGTGTGATCATGTGTTGATAGATCATCATACCACGTCAAAAGATCATCATGAGACTAATGGTTTGGTAGAGAAGGTTATTCATATGGTGAAAAGATGAGTAAAAAAGTTTGACTTGGAGAAAGTTCACTTATGGCATTGGGACATCTAGCTACCATGGTTGGCGATGGGCTATCAATTTAGCCGGAAAACATCTCTAGCATCCTTCTCATCATACTTTCTATTATATGGTAGAGATCCAGACTTACATATAGCTATTCTTTGAGAGTCAACTAAAGTCTTAGACTTGGATAACCTTGATATTTGGATTATGATGTGTTCTTAGAGGGTAGAACTCTTTTGTAGAGTTATGCCCCTGGCATTTGAGAACTTGACTATTGCTAAGCATAGAGATATTTTGCGCTATGCTATCATTTAAGGAGGTGGATATCAACCTTCAATTTGTAGATTTCATGTTGGTGATTATGTTTACTTGGAGCATAATGCACCAACCACATTGAATGTTTCTTCTAGTTGCATAATTTTATGAGTACGTGAGGTTCTAACTTCTCGAGTTTTGGTACTAGAGCATCGTGATAGTGTGAATTAGAAGGTTCATGTGTGTAATTGTGCATCATGTCATCTTTCAAACATTGATGGTACTATAGATCTAATCTTGATAGTTGTGCAGGCATGCTTGAGATGTATGTTATGTGGATCAATTGATAAGCATATAGTTTGTTGATTTGTGATTCTTGTTCAAGATTATGACATATATCATGTTTGACATCTCCTCTTAATGCGGTGTTTAGTGGGTGATGGAGTTGACCTCGATGCATTTAGCAAATAAGCTAGTTTGATTATTACATGGTATGGATTGCAGAAAAGTGATTAATAATAAGGCATTGTAGCATGTGACCTCATGATCTTAGCCCCACAAAGGACATATCATGTTAATGGACTAGCTGGCTACATGTGTTAGAGGGACATAACCACCAATTAGGGGGATAATTGTGGTACAATTGTGTTGATGTATGACGATCTATGTATTATGATGTTTAATATGACATCGATGTATATTGTGATGTAATATGTATGTGCACGATAGCTATCACCACTTATGTAATGGTACCCCTAGTTAGGTACGTGTGGTAAACATGAGCATGTACATTAGTTAACGCCTATAGTGTAGTTAATGTTGTTTACATTGGACATCTCGTTAGGGCCAACAATGTCATTAGGAGACTTAGGATTTTCAAGGCTCTAGTGTGTTTATTTGTAGGCTAGGTCTAAGTTTTTGACTTAAATTTTTCAGCTTTAAGTCATGTTATAATCACATAAGTATAATACATTCAGGTTGCACAAAAAGCCTCAAATTGTTACAAATTCATCGACTTTTTTCCAGAAATTCTTCCAACTTGCATTCCAACAAAAAATATGAAAACTCTTGCTTCATTAAATAATTCTTATTGAATCAATTTTTTTAAGATATAAAATAAATTCAAATGATAAATTAACATTCATGAATTATTAAGAATCCACCTAAAACGATAATACTCATCATGATCCATCAAATTTTAACAATTAATATGATCCAAATACTCCATGAAATCAAAGAAAAACGAGGAGTCAATAATAAACATGTAAGGGAAGACGTGGAATGAATTTTTAAACTTAAAAAAATATGATTAGTGTTTTGACACAAATTTAAATTTAATAAGTTCAAATATGTTTTATCTATGATATATGAGCTTTGTAAAAAAATTCAACATGAATCAATCATTACAAAAATTTGACCTAAAATCTTGTTGCATTGACTCTTGACTTCAACAAAATAATAAAAATTGTTAAAAAAAATTTGACAACAAAATGAAAAATATATGAAATCAACTAATATCACATTAAATTATCTAAATGTAACATGTGGTTGAATCAATAAATATGAAATATGATGATAGAATTGCACTTATATAGAGAACTTATTGTATAAAAATATCATGGATATCTAAAACATGTTTTAGATTTCAAACAACATCGATCCATATTGAGATGAGGCGAGGAACGAAATAGTATGATGTTAAGCATGATCATTAAAACTAATATGATATTAAAAAAAATGAAATTTCAAGATACAAATTTCATCAAAATAATTTATGAAATTCTTCTAGAGTTCAAAATATATATAAATTTTAAATTTTTATTTTTATTAACTTCATGAATCATTTGTTCAAGAAATTATCATTTTATGTTTTATTATCATATATATTTACAATATTTACATATTTTATTTTTATTCATAATATTACAATTTTATAAAAATTTTGATAAAATATAAATGTAAATTGATTATTATACTTGAAGTTCATGATATTGTAATAAATTATAAATATTTTATTTATAAAAAATGTAGTATTAATTCATTTTTCGTCATTCTTTAGGTTTGCTATGATAATTTATCATGAGAGTTATATGAATATCATAGTATAAAATCAATCAAATTATATTTAAAAATCATTTTTTGCATTGAATTTTTAATTAAACATGTAATATAATTTTTTTGTCTTTTATTTTTTATCTTATAATCTGTAGCTATCAAATGAACTTATTATCCCAAGGAATAAGGTTCAAGGGTCATACAAAATCTATTTTTCATTTCTCAAAAGTACCTAAAATAGGAACTGATTTCAAAGGATGATTTTTCATGGACTTTTTAGGAAAAGTTTGACACATCACAATTCTTGCAAAATTTCACACAATCTTTGAAAATGCTCTTCCAATGACAACTTGCACCTAGGATTTTAGATGCAATTACCTTGCTTACAAAATGTACTCTACATAATGAGCCTTCATGAAACTACTTCATGAAATGAATTGACTCCTCCCTCCCAACATCTCTTCAAAATAATCCATCCACTTTTTTTTGAAACAACATGTTTTATATGATGGTATAAGGTTCACATCTCTTCACAAATGCATTACTCTCCGGTGAACGCATGCCTTGGAAAAACTCTCCTTATGAGATGAAATTTCATATCTCTTTGTACTCCTTTGGTACCTTTGTCCTGGTCTCCATTATCAACAAATCTTCATTTGGAAATGTATCATCCACTGATTGATTTCCTTCCTCATTATATGCCCGCGATATCAAATTAGCACTGATATGTTTCTTACTAAGTTGATTCCCAATGATGTAATCAAACTCTATTAGTAACAACTTCCATCTTGCTATTATATCCTCAACTTTAGACTGTTGAAGATGTAATTCAAAGCCTTGTGACCTTTAACAATAATAAATTTTCCTCCTAAGAGATAATGCTGAAACTTCTTGAATGAGAAGATCACAACCAAACCCTCCCTTTCTATCACTTAATAATTTCTCTCAACTTACATCATATGTATACTAGCATAAGCAGTTGAATGATCATGATTATCATCATCTAATTGACTTAGAGTGTATCTAACATTGATGTTTGATGCATTCGTATAAAGAATAAAAGATTTAATTCAATTTGGTTTGGCTAAAATAAAAGTCATTACCAATGTCTTCTTAAGAAATTTGAAAGCTACCACCACCTCTCCACCCTTGAAGATTAAATCGTAATCCATTCCTTTCTTCATGTAAATCATCAAGGCGTATGTTTTGTTGGTAAAAAGATGAAGCTTTGATAGTCCCACCATACCAAAGAACTATCTCAACTTGATCAATGTCATTGGAAAAATCAAATCAAGATACATTTCATCTATTCCGGATCCACCGATATACCATCCTTGGATAGTTTAAAATTGAAATTTAAGTATAACAATAGAAATAATTCTCTATCATTTTTTCAAAATAATCCATGTGTTAGATTTTGTTATGCGTAATGTTTAATGCACATCAATGAATTAAAATAACATATTTTAGTTATATTTATAATACATACATCTAACACAACAAAAATTAAATTTACAATCTAAATATGTACTACATTTGTATCAACAAGAAAATAAACTTCTACACTAAAATGTAATATTAATTGTTGTGAAATAAGTAAATCATATTAGACTCTAATCTTTATTCATGAATTGGTATTATATTTACAATGATGTACGTGATCTAAAAATGAATTTAAGATGTTGATTTATTTTTTGACTCCAGATTACAACTTATGATAGTTATACTTTGTTTAGGAGATTGAGTCATAAGTTGTAGATCCCTCTACTTGTTATGCTAGCTCTTCTAATACTTATTAAAATTATTGAAGTTTGTACAATAGGTTATTGAAATTTTATTTAGTCTTTATGTAGATATCATTTTACATAGTTTGACAAGTAATTTTTATTAAACCTAAATAGATATTTACTCCATCATGTTAATCCGTGATTAATTGTAATTTTAACACCATATTTTTAAGTTGTAAAGAATAATTCAAACTTATGCAATCTTATTTGCTTTTCTATGTATGACATCTTTGATTTCAATTGTAATTCTCATTGTAGCAAATGTAACCAATCTATATCATTTATATTCAATTAATGATGGTGGACTTCATTAATTTTAGAATCAAAATTTTGTGATAGACATGACATGATATGACATTTTTTAGTTATATTCTTTTTCCTAAAATGATGTTGAAAATTTTCTAGATGACATCTTTTGAATATAATCTTACCTCCTTCAGCCTTGATTTTGTAAAATACTTCATGTGTCATAATTTTTAAACATTAGTGAATTCCAATGCATTACATTTTTTCCTTTTAAAAAATATTTATTTTCATATTTACAAATCTATGAATATTATTTTTATTCCTACATTAAAAATGACAAATATCATTACTCAAAATTAAAAAAATTATTATTTTTACTCATGTTTGAAAAATATCAATTTTTTTATATATAAAGATATAATATTGAGGTTATGAGTTTAGATCAAATTATATCTAAATGTGTATGTATGTATGTTTTATATATATTTATATACAAATATATTCAACATTAATCCATTTATTCATTAACATGGTTCTACCCTAAATTGCTAATATCTGAATTAACATTATTTTGTATGGAATTGCTCAAACTTTAATATATAAAGGATGTACTTTGGTGTTGTGACCCTTTAAGAATTTTTTAATAAATAATTTGCTATGATAAGTTCTTAATTGTATGTCTATGTACATAATTCTATCTTTTTTGTTATGAAGTAAAGTTTTATCACATATAGTATTTTATGTAAATCAAGTAGAAAAAATTATATGAATTTTTTTAAAAAAATAAAAGTGTATAAAAAATGAAAATATAAATTTCAAATAATCAATTGTATTTAATGACATAGCTGAAATTATGTATAATGAGACGTAATACAATAATAAATTATAATTTATAAAAATTACCTTGTTTCATTTTCAAAATTACCTTGTACATTTTATAAGGAGGTTATATCAATCTAAAGATGTTGATGCAAGTTCTTGCACACATTTCTATTAATGTTGTTTGTGTTGTGTTAAATTTTTTAATAATGCTAGCTCATTATTGCTAATGCATATGGTTTATATATTGTTGAATTAATTACTTTATCTAACAAAGATTTCAAATTGCATCATAATTTATAAATCAATTTTTTTTCTTATATTAAATCTTTAACATAATTGTTACAAATTTCATTGTATTTTTTATATTTATTCTCAATGCATTATTTATTATAAATTATCATATGAAATAATTTGTATCAATTTGATAAAAAAATTTGAATTTTTTTCACTAATAATTAAAGTAATAAAAACGTTCATATAATTGATATATATTTTATAATTATTTAATTAAAAAATTATTTATCAAAATCAATTCATTTATTATTTATGCATATATTGACATTATATTGCTTATAATTATTTTTTATTTTGATATTAATCCTTATAATATATATGAAATTATAGGAACATCATGAATCTATATAATGTGAATTTTTAAAAATTTACATGATATGTTTTGAGATTATGATACATAGGTATATTTTATTTACAATTTTTTTTGAAACAAAATTTCAAAAACTTGAAAATTGAAAATTAAAACATAATAAAAAAAATATTTTTAAAAAATATTTAATTAATTTATCTTTTTTAAAAATATAAAAAATTATTAAATATTAAAATTATTAAATAAGAAAATATTGATTAAAATTTTTTAATGAATAATAAATAAATAATTTGTTTATAAAATATATAATAAATAAAAATTTTAATATATTTAATAAATAATTAATTTGTATTAAAAATATTTCACATGCTCAAACATCATTTATGATTGGTAAAATTAATTTGATGTATAATTATAATAAATTTTAAATTTATATTAGAATTATTTATTCTATGTAAAACATAAATGATATGATAATTATTGTGAATCAATGTATATAATTAAGAACATCATTTGGAATATTAATTTATAATATCAATGTGCATTGTTTAATACAAATACAAGTTTAGTTTAATTAATTATATCAAAAATATTAAATATATTGAACATATTTCATTATTAGATTACATAATTCATTGGATGCGTTTTCAGATGCATTAAATTGTATACAGATTATCTTTATAGATATGTATAGTGAAGTTAAAATATTGAATAGTTTTTATACCAAATCAAGAAGTGATGAATCAAATAATTAATATCATCAGAAAAATGAATGTCCCATTGAATCTTTCATGTTTTCAAACATGTTTGTATAATATTTCTTGTAAAAAATTATATGATAGTTTTATTACATTCAAATTTCAATCAAAAAATTTATTATATTTTTAATTTAAAAATAATAATTATATATTATATTTTAATGATGTTACTTTAATATATTTGATTTTTTGAGTATTAATGTTTTTATTAAAATATATTTTATTTAAAAACAATCAAAACAATCTAATTGCAAAAACTAGATTTATCTTTAACAAAAAGAAATCAATTTATGGTTAATTTGAATTTTTAATGTTATCATTACTTTTAAATAAATAAATATTTTATTAAAATTATTATTTACTAAAATATAATATTTTTTGAAAGTTCAAACTATTATAAAAATTATTCTAATAGATGAAAACTAGGGTTTAGGGTTAGGGTTTTCATAAATCTAAATTTACAAAATTTTAATATAAGTTAAAATTTAAGTCTAAGAATTTTTTTGATTTTATGATGAATTTTTTTGAAACATAAATAAAACAGTTTTATTACTTTTTATTCGAGCAGGAGTTTCAGGATTTTGTTTTTTCTTACACGGCGAGGAGGTAGTATCCCAAAAGTATGGAGTCTAGACATCCAGCCTTCAACCGCAGTACCAAATGAGGGGAAACACTCCAAACCTTCCGTAGTAAAGGAAACTCTCAACCACTGGTTCAGTTCGGTAACCCTTATTACTTTTCCTAGTCTCGTTTCGACTTAGCCCGCCCGAATCTTGTCCCCCGCGAGGGCTACCCAGTCACGATCTCTCACTCGATTTCCGCGGCCAGCAACGGAGGGTTAAAGTCACCAGCCGAGAAAACCAGACACAAAGGATTTGACGTTCGATGGACAAGCGAGCGCATGTCGATGTCGTCCATGCGCAGCAACGGAAGACGACGATGAATCGGTTCCTCGTCTTCTAGCTCGCAGCAGTTCCTCATCGGTAGCGGCAGCACATTGTCGTCACCGAGAGAGAGGCAAGCCCAGCGGAGGGGAGGGGTAGGGACTCAAGGGGAGGGCTAGGCGAGCAGAGGAGGAGCCTAGTAGGTGCGTGGAGGGCCCCCCGCTCGACGCGCCATGCCACTCTTTTAAGGCAAAGCTAGGGGCGATGGTGAGCCTATCGGACAAGCACACGGAGCGCACACAGCACTGAAGCACCAGCAGCAGGGGGAAAGTACAGGACTGGACCGGCGTCTGGACTCTGTACTGGGCTTGGGCTCGGGCTCGGGCTCGCCCCTGCTATGCCTTTGCTTGCGCTTGCGCTTGGGCTGGGCAAGGGGAAGAGGAGGAGGCCCTGAGGCAGGCAGCAGACAGACAAACAATCGCACAGAGTCGATGATGTACTGAGGCAGACGAAGCAAGGTTACGACGGGAGCAGGCGGACGAGCTCGTCGGAAGCAAAGCGTCGAGATTAGATAGATCCCATTGTGCGATTTGAGAGCGAGCGAGGCGGGCAGGATTCATACATACGACTAGCTCCACTGCCGTTGTCGCTGCAGGGCCTGCCATTGTGGTGGGCGCGTGAGGGAGGGAGAGAGATAGAAGGGATTGTGATAGGGGTGGAGGGGAGGAGTGGCTGCTGGAGATGATAAGAGGGCCGAGTTGTGCAAGAGGAAAGAGAGATGGATAAAGCGGGGTTCAAAGGAGTGTTTAGTGGGAGCGCGGCGCAGGAGCATGCCATCGACTGGGAGTTGCGGCCGGGTGGAATGGTAGTGCAGAAGAGAGACCCTGATGCTGTCGCCGTTGTACAGGGCCCCATGATTAAGGTCAAGGTGTCGCACGGACTTTTCTCTCATGATGTCACCATTCCTGCCCAAGCCACTTTCGGTCGGTTCTCCCCTTCCGGTCTCCTCGTCGTTTGCAATGGTCTTCGCTGTTGTGTCGTCTGTTCTCGGCTTACCACGGGAATTCCGACCATCCATGTGGGGAACGTGTCTGATTTTGTGGTTAGAATTCGAAAAGCTCTTGATCGTTTCTCGAATTAAATTCGCCAATGTCATAGCATCCTGTGAACATTCATGATGCTGTTACAGCTCCATACATTCATGTATCGGTGGAGACACAGTAAAAAGTAACGTGGCTAAGTTTGGCATCAATGTCGTGAACTCTAGTGTGTTCTCAACCTAGAAGAACACGCTAGAGTTTCGGTGAGAATAGAAGAGCTCGCCGAATGTTTTCCATCGGGAGCACTTACTGATGATTGTGTCCATTGGTGCAGGCGACCTCAAGAAACTGCTTGTGCAGGATACCGGTTTGAAGCCTAATGAACAGAGGCTTCTCTTCAGAGGCAAACAGAAAGAAGACTCCGAGTGGTTACATGTCGCAGGAGTTAAAGACAAGGCGAAAATAATTCTGGTTGAGGATCCAGCCAGTAGAGAAAGAAGGCTAGATGAGATGAGGAAGCAAGAGCAGATTGCTAAGGCGTGCAAGGCTGTCGCTGGAGTGCGATCGGAAGTCGATAAGCTGGCCGGACAGGTAGGGTGATGTGACGGAGCGATCAAAGTCCATGTGTCTTCATATCTGTCATCCTATGTTTCTAGTTCCTCGAGTCACAGAGAAGCCGATAATTTGTACTTGCGATCTATACATGGTATGTTTTCTCCGGAAGTATTGTCAGAGCGAAGTGAATGTGGTTGCCACGTGACCTCTACAGTTGTTTAGAATTGGTTTCACGTGAAGTTTCAGCTGTTTTATTTTCATTATTTACGAACCACTGCCTTGTTCATCGACGCAGATATCAGAATTAGAAGGAAGCATTTCGAACGGATTCACCGCTCATGATAGTGATTTCACCGTTTTAACGGAGTTGCTGATGAGACAACTGTTGAAGCTGGATACCATCCAAGCTGACGGAGAAGCGAAAGCACTGCGCAGGACTGAGGTATGTTCTTCAGATGTTTAATGTTTTCTCCAATTGTAGAGGGTTCATGTTCTTGGTGTATCAGGAATTGGTTTATCATTAACTTTCATCCCTGTCAAGACTTGCTGGACTTAGAGAAAATCAATGTGGAAGCGTTCGTGGGACCGAAACAAGAGTCAAAGTGACTGCACATTGCATGTTCTGCTATTCAAATCAGCGCTGGTTTGAAGGAGTTAAAAGGACGCCAATTTATGTTCGTTATGTGGGAACAGGTCCAAAGGGTACAGAGATTTGTTGAAGCTGTCGATGGAATGAAACTGCGTAATTCCAAAGCTCAAGCTCCCAGTTCTTCCGTAGTGGTTACCACTCAGTGGGAGACATTTGACAGTGGAATGGGGAGTCTTACGGCACCACCTCCATCTTCGATTCCAACCATCACTGACTGGGAGAGATTTGACTGAAAGCGTTAATTGTTCTGTCTCTCACCCAATTCTGTATCTGCACTTGTTTTGTAGCATGCGTTTGTTGTCAATAATTTTTTCTTTCATTTGTTAAATCCTTTAGAGGCCACAGTACAAAATTTGTGGGTTATACCAATATCCATCTTCAGTTTTCCTAGTTCACTTGCATGTACACATAATTAATCGATTTTCCATCTAGACTTCCTGGATTTGACACTTTACCGACTCCGCTCTCTCTTGAGCCATCCAAATAAACGAATTAGGACTTTCCGAGTAACAGGAGATTTTTATGGTCCATCTCTTGTCAAGACTCCCAATGATCATATTATGTTGTATACAGATTTGCCGTGGGGCAGCCCATACTTGATATCTTCTCGCAGTCTCCCATGTATTTGGACTTGCTATTTGTGGACCATGGCAACGTTTCTTGATCTCTCATTGCGATTCACGCATTGTCGCGCCTGTGAAACTCATAAATCTGTCAACTGCATTGTTATAACAGCATGCTCCACTTGATTGCCTTCTGGCAGTCTCTCACGTTCCGATGAGATTCGGACTTGCTATATGTGGATCTTGGCCATATGTCTTGGCCTGTAATTGTAATCTTCGAGTTCTCTCGGCTGTGTGCCTAACAACTGCAGTTGTTTCAGCAGTTTGCGGTTTTAGGTCAAAGGAAGGACGGTCGCATCCGAGTTTCTCTGTCATGTTTAGCGTGTGCTGAAAGTATGATATCTCCACCAAATTTGTCATGGGAGACCATTTTCTCTTACATTTAGAGATGTTACGATGGTAGCTTTCTCATTCTCTCAGTAAAACTTTTTGTTTTTCCACGTTACCCACGGACATGGGCCGTGTGAAAGCGCCTTGGAATTTCTTGAAGTGTGCGGAGTCATCCTTGGGCTTATTTATGTAAGTCGGGAAAATTTGACAACCCCAGTATTGCAGTAGGAGGCATATGTCCCGTGAAGGAAGTCCGTACAATAGAGTGTGTGGTTCGGATATTGTTTCGTATTGTGAAAATCACGGCGAGAAGACTAGTCATGTGTTGAAGAATCTGAGGAGAAGAGTCAGGGGGGCACTTTTACAGTTGGATTCACTTCCTGGTCACAGGAATTGAGAAGGGGAAATTGAAAGCTTTTCTATCTTGTGTAAATGATGGACGATCTATCTTGTGTAACCACCAAGGGACGGGAGTCTACAAGGGCTAAGATGGCTGGGTGGTGCGTAATGGATCTCACCTGAGAGAATACTGAGTTTCCAAGAGTTACTAATGAAGGAAGGTTAAAGAATTAATAATCCAAACGTTTGTCTAAGTCTTGACCTATTCCGGGGTTGGGTCCGAAGGCGGACTCCAGGCGAAGTTCATGCGCAGGGATCGCGGGGAATTGAGCTTATGCTTGATCTCATTCGTGTGGTTCCAAAAGATTAGGTGCACGCCGAAGCGTTTTATTATTTAGGTTGTGTTAAGCCCCAGCCCCAGTTTATGGGCGACCGTGTTGATCATAAATCTGAATTTTACATTTTCATAAACCTTCGTTTGGTAAATTGAATTTTGTTGGTGAAGTCTTGATAACTTTTGGAATTATGTGATCTGAATTTCAAACCTCCAGAAATTTTGAATTATGCAGAGTAGTTTGGAAAATGTAGGATTAAGTAATATCCGTTTTGAGTCATATTTTTTTTCAATCTCAAAACTCCATCAGCTTTTAATCCATTATCTAATGTATTTTCGAAATTTGTGGATTAAGTCCCTACCTTCAAAACTCTAGAAACTTTTAAACTACCCCGCACTGGGCATTCAACATTTTTGGATTACGTCTTGATCCTTTGAAAACTCCAAAATACTTCAAACCACACAATAATTTCAATACTTTTGAATCAACTTTTTACCACTCAGTTAGCTCTTGAACTCCAAATCGAAATTCGTAATTTTTCAATTCATTCATTACATTAAGTTGTATACTTAATGTAATTACGAATTGAGTATTCTTAGAGTTTGAACTCTAATTTAAATCTCCATAATCATTTAACCCATTCCATTCAATTCCTTTGAAACTCTAGTATAAAACATGATCACTCATAGAACTGTTTAATCTCTAATATGGATGGTCAAATTAAAGATTGGAACTTCTTAACTTACTTTTGAAAAAAGTCTGGAACTGGTATCAATTCAAGATCCATACATAATTTTGTTGCACAAAATTCTAACTTCTGCAGAATTTTCTGCTGAAGTCAAGAGAAACAAAAAATACTAGAATTTGAAAATTAAGAATGATCCACAAAATTTTGAAATAAAAGCTTATTTAAATGTTGCACTTAATGAACTTCAAAGTTTTGATTTTTTATATGGTACAATCAATTATAACACAACATTCATCCAATCCAACCTTTCACATCATATGTGCAATTTGCATTATAACATAGAATTAAAATAAATGAGGAATATAATCCTCAATATCATTGCTCAAATCTTCATCTTTTTCATCAGCTTATGAAACTATTTGTTCATCTTCATGTAAGAATTTTCATTAAGTTGTGACTTCATTATATACAAGATCTTCATAGCGGATTATAGCGTTGGTTGAATAATTTCATTTTTTTACATGTTATTGGTGCAATAATTTTCATGGAGTTGTGATTTCATTATGCACAAGATCTTCATTGCGGATTATAGTGTCAGTTGAATAATTTCACTTTTTTACTGGTGTCTTCAAACGTGTGCCGTGGGCCATTCGATATCTTTAAAGAATAACTTTGAGCACAACTTATGGTCCAAATCTTCTAGCAATTTTTTTCACAATGCTAGGTTGGTTATCAATGCAATCTATTATCATAAACAATCACTCAGTTTACTTCACCAATGGGAATAGATTATGCATCTTCAAGATCTTCATATACTCTCTAAATATCTAATATGGAGCTTCAACTGACTTCATCGATCTATTCCATGAATAACCAAGGAGTGAATTCTTCTTCGATTAAAATGAGAGGCTTTTGACCTTAAATAAGCTCCAACATGTAAGAATGAGAGAGTTCATCCTCCCGGGAGGATAAACTCTCTCATTCTTCTCATTTGCTCTAGATTAATAGTTGTAGTGAGATTCAAATGTATTTGGTTCAGAAAATTGATGAGTTTCCTCAACATCCAATGCATACTTCTTTGCTCTAATACATTTCGCATTTTAACAATATATTTTTAAGTTGAATCTACACACAAGTTGTGAAGCTTTTGAACATAATCACTTTATTCTACAAAATTTGATAACTCTTCATGTGCCAATACCAAAATATCGCATTCTTCCCAATTCTGTTGGCATTATCACAAGATCAATCACATATTGAAAATGAATACACAAATTGTAATGGTAAAACGAATATATTTTTTTTGTATAATAAAGCTTGCATTAGTTAACAAGATGTACAAGAACCAAAAAATTCAACCACATCCTTGTAAAGACCTTTTTAATGAGATGAGGTTAATATACTAGCAAAATATTGCTTATTAGTACTTTACTTATTTTGATCAATTCACATGAAGATTTTCTTCAAAAGCTATCATTTTTTCTTGAACATATATTCTAAACATGCATATATCAACACCATGTGTTATATAAATAGGATCATATATAGGCTACTGGTTGTTCTTTTCAATTTTTTATGGAAAGATTACGATGATGATGATAGGATAAAATGAAAAACTTAGAGTTATGGATATTGTGACTAAGGTGAATTTTTTTTATGATATATCCAAATTCAGTCCATTTGAACTCCTCATTGAGTAATAGATCCAAACATTTTGTGATGTTATTGCTTGTTATTGGCCATCATCCCACAATAATGAAGAGATATTTGTACTTTATAAAGAAATTATTTATGTAGCATCACTCCTAGTTAGGTAGTTATGCATGTAGGAACATATACAAAAATTAGAGCAAGTAGTGTAGTTAGCGATGTTGGCATTGGATGTGATGTTAGGGTCAATAATGGAGTTAAGAGACCTAAGGCTCAAAGGGTAGAGTTGAAATTAGGTCTCCTTGGAGTGCAATTTTTGAAGTTGAGCCTTTGAGAGTGTGACTATGATGAATATTAGCTAGTAAAAAAATATAAAGTTTTTGAAGCTCAAAGTGGATTTGGTTTGACTATAATCTATCTTTCATGCTAAAATTATGAGCGGAGTGTCCTTGTAGACATTTAGAAAGTAGAAAAAGATTTCTTCAAAAACTCAAATTGGATTATGTGGTGAGAACTGTGAGGTTTTTAACTACTTAAGATATTTTAATGAATTTTGATCAATGATAGTTTTGAATTCTTTGCTATTGACTATGTAGGGTACGGATGAAGTAAAGACTATGATGACGATCTAAAAATAGAGTGAATTTAAAGTTTGTGTGATCAATTTTGAGTTCATTTTTTTTCAAATCAAATGCTTAAATATGAATCGAGAATTTAAAAGATGGATGTGCTACTAAGAACTGATCAAGTGGCTCAATGTTTATAGTGATGTTGGAGCTTAACATTTATATTGGTAAAAAAAAGTCAAACAAAAGTGATGAAAGTCCAAGATTTGTTGTTTTAAAGTTTTCGAGTTGAAAATAGGAATAACATACTATAGGATTATCATATAATGTTTTTTTGATTTCAAAGTTCTTGGGGCCATAAAACATGTAAAGTAGTTTATGCGGGGCTCAAGATGTTAGACACAAGGCAACCACTATCAGAATTATGAAATTTTAATGTTTAGGAGTGAGAAATTAAAATCAAATATTTTCAAAATTATGAAGAAGTTAAAAACGGTGTCTATCAGAATCTGATTTAATCTTTTGTAAAGCATAGTGATAAGAACATCATTGTAATAACATACATATGCATTACAAGGTATGAATTTGTATAGATAGACTCATTCCCAAGGAAATAAGGGATTAGACTACACCAGCAGGAAAGAGAAAAGTGCATTTAGTCATCTTTATTGACTCTAGACTGCACGGTTTGAAGAGTACACGAATAGGAATATACATTTTCCTATTCCACCACTTCTCAATCCCATCAACAGACTCAATTCCACAGAAGACATCAAAATGATTTTCATGAATTGTTATACTACAAGATGGGGATTTTTATCTTCACAAGCTTGCGTCGTGGTGAGATACTCAATGAAATACTCATGGTGATCACATGCAGGTCAGGCTCATGGACGAATATCCGGATAAATTCAAGGATACACGAACCCAATCAAGGTTATTCCAGCGCTGATACACCAACTTGTCGATCTCTTGTTCTACCTTGACTACAATTTGCAGTCCAAAAGTTGGACGCTCGCAAAAGCAAAAAGATCCCATCACTTTATTCATATAACTATTTATACATAATTTCCTAACTTCTACTTCTAACTGTCACCTACACGGATCGATCTCTCCTAAATCTACTTTGCCCGTCTAAGTCGTGTGATAGCACCTCCGCTTTGCGGATGAATGTGTCGATTCCTAATTGCATCTCATGCACGTCCGAAACAATCTACTCTCTATTCAGATTCATGACATCCCGAAAATCTCATCCAAGTGCTTTAAACATATCCTTGCGGCACTCTTTGGTATCTCCTGGATTCTCCATAGCTGCCACCAACTGCTTCAACAGTTGCGCCTCTGTGTCGTCACACCAAGCGAACAGGTACCACACACATGTTGACAAGAGTCTCTAATCTAACATGTGCTTCCACATCGACTTGATTTAGATGCCGCTTTAATTCATGCATCGTCTCCGAAAGTTGCAAGTTTTCCTTCTCCATGAAGTTCACTTCAGCTTCCCGAATTCTACATATCTCTGCGTAAGATTGCTTCGAGGCTTGCACTTGCGTGGTCACCTCCGTTTTTTGCTTCTCCAGCCTCTCCACCGATTCCGTTAGTTACCAAATAGTGTTTGTCTAGTCCTCCTTATGAAAAGCCAACCGATTCATCAATTGCATCAATTCCATATATATTCGTCGGCTTGGGGATCCCACCCAGGCACATATCTCGGTCCCATCTCATTGAGCTCCATAAGAACCGGAATCATCAATGTCTCCAACTTTTGGGAAAACTGTAACACTGAAGCCAAGGGTTCTTCACTTTTGGGCAAGAAGGCTTCGGAGGTGCCACTTCTTCCACCTTCTTCTTCCCCACATCTGCTCAATTCGGTGCCGAATTATGTGGAGGACTCCCTTTCTCTATTAACCTCTTACTTTTCCGTGGTAGCTCTACGACTTCAGTATCGGAATCGGAGTCAGGCTTTTCCACCGTACCACCTCTCATTCCTGGTCTTCTGAGCTCGGGATGGAACTACCGCTCCTATACTTCGAGTCGACCCACTGTTGGTATTCTCAATATCCATCTCAAGATTGGACAATCTAGACTTCAACCAATATAGTTGTCGCTTCCTCGGGGTTAACCATTCCATCTTTGCATATAAATGCACCAAGAAAGAGGAAATGTACACTACGCTCTTGTCATCCTTCCTCAATCTAGTAGCCATAGCTTGTATATTCTTAGCAAATATTTCTCCCCAGTTAACCCGAATATTTCCTCCCATGAAACCCTCCATGATCTCACCTTATGCATATTGACATAAGTAGTGCACTGTGGCAAGAACAGTTGATTCAAGGTGAATGCAACCTTCCTTCTAAACATGTCCTTAATCAAGTCAATTTTGTATACATTCGTCCCCTTCCTCTCCCGGGGATTAAACCACTTCGTCTCATCAAAGGTAAACGCATTGTGCATTGCATATCCTTCCCAATCAACACCATCTTTGTCTTCCTTGTACTTGTTGCCTAAGGCTTTAGCCCACAACTTCACGTCCCACACTCACGGTTACGCTCTCTTCATTATTGCATGGGCTGCATTTCCTCGGCGTACGTCATCACATAGCTCTGGGCAAACATAATCCCATCGTCATGACATAAATGCACCTCCAAAATTCTTCAGTCATAATAGCTCCGCCGGAGTCCAATTCACCATCCCGATCATAGGACAAACTCTCCCTATTGGCACCTTCTTCACAACTGGCATCCTCATGGCTTTCCGACCCAACATCGCTCTTGCATTCTTCCTCGGCATTCCCCTCCGGCTTAGGTTCTTGACATGCCTATGAGTAGTTCAACAAAACTTCTTTCTCTCCCCGCTTGATCGTTAAGGCATCCCCCAATTCTAACTCGCTTGTTTACTCGTGTGAACGCACCACACTCTTCTTATTCGCTACTTAGCATCATATTTGCCAAAATACACTTCCATTCGTCCGAATATAACACTTTATTCCAAAAATACAAAAAATTCCTACCAATTAATCTAACTATGCTCCTACAGTCATTATTGATGTTCATCAATATATGCATTCTAAACATTGACAATCATAGTTGAAATTTTTTTTTGGTTGTTTTGTGGCCCAAAAAATATAAAAGTAGCATCAAGGAAATTCATATGTTCATTTCATGCAAAGTTAAAGAACAAAAAAATCTGATCATTGTGGTTATGCTCGTAGGAAATTTAGTTGAGAAGTGATCTAAGAGATTATATGTTTTTATCTCAAAATGTCTTGCAACAACTTAGAGTAGTCTTCGGCTCCTAGTGTTGTCCAATCAACTCCCTTTTTTTCACCATTTGAAGTCACAATTTCAATACACAAAATGTTGAACTCTCTACATGAAAGTGGTAGAGAAGTATAACACATACTTTGGAAACCATTGCAAATTTTGATTCTCCAAATTCTGAATGAGTTTTTCATATTTTGACTTTTAAGTCATTTAAGCGTAGGATTTTTCATTTTCATTAAATCTAACTCTGTTCTAAAGGATGTTGATTCTTCTTTAGAGGAGAGTGGTGGCAGTAAAGAGAGCCAAAGCAATTAAAATGATTTGATTGTAGAAGTTAATTATGATAGTTATATCACTTCTCCAACATCTTTGCAAATGAGTCACTTGCAACATCCTCTACTTCCAAGATCCATGACATCCTTAATCAAATGGAGAAAGTGATTAAAAAGGAAAAACATGTACTTTGTGTAACACACAAGAATAGTAGTGAACTTCTTACAAAAATGGTTCAACGTTAACATGAAATTTGTAGGAATTTAATCCACATGCATATTTCAAATGAAGTTGCAATGAAATTGTTTGGGGACGATAGTGAGGTTGAAGAATTGGTATAGGAGATAAAACTTGTTTGGGGACAATAGTTAGGTTGAGGAATTGGCATAGGAGGTATAATCAAGTCTAATCTCACCGGTGGATGATTACATGGAGTTGTTGTGAAACAAATTTTGCGCTAGGTAGAGAATTGAAAAAGGTTACTTTCAGTTAAAGTCTTGTACAACTAGATTACAAGTGTCATATTACTCATATGGAGAGCATAAGGCCTCCAAAATTGAATATGATTTAGTTAAACTTGCACAATCAACTTCATCCGGATAATGTATGGTAGTGGTGCACTACTATACTCTCCAAGAGATGTATGAATATGAAATTCATATCTTTCCATATTGGTCTTTCGCAAACCAAGACCAAGCGGTACATCCTTGTCCAACACAAGGTTGTGCATCAAAATTCATCAACACTTGTTGAGATCGATAATTTTTTCCTAAATGTTTGACCAAATAGAAGACATCATTCTTGTTATCCAACATCATCGCACGTAGTCACATCTTCTACGTTTGTATGCCGACCTCGTTGATAACTCCATTGGTCGAGCTACCATGTTTCACTAATAGCAGTCTTGATGCCTAGATCAATAATACTAGTGCTGTCAATTGCAAAAGTAATAAACATATTTTCTTTGTTTTTGCAAAGTGTGGCTACTAATCCTAATACACAGGATGATGACACCCCAATGCCAATAAATCCTTGGCTTAGAAAACAAGAAAATGAACAAAAGCCTTTGTCATCCCCAACATTGTGTTGGATGTTATCTCATAAAATATTGATGGCTATATCCTACTTCCTCCATTTCTAAATACATCAATATTGGCTTTCACTCTCATCTCTCAAGTAGCCCATCTAGGATCCATGGATGAGATATTTAATTACTTAGACAATGAGAAAGATTGAGGAAGTTTGACTTGACAGCCAATCTCACCTCTTTGTGGATCCAACTCCACTAAAGCTCCTCTTGACTCAATAGTATGTGTTGCACTACGAGTGACAACAATTGCATATGGTTGTGTTGTTACACACATGAATTATACAACATCTCCATCATATGAAGTAGAATCACCAACCTCAAAATCTAATCTTTGTAGGGATGTATCTAATATGGCTATCTTTTGCTCTAAAAAATCCAATCAAGATGCCTTGTTCAGATCATAACTAACCTTATAGACTACCACTTGACTAGGCATTGATTTTTTACCACCATCCTTGCCACCTTGAACTTCTTATTCTTTTTTATGAACCGCCATGGTGACTCTCACTTATCGCAATTCCGATGGAGATCAAAACATCAATCAATCATGTGATCATGTTTGTGATAATGTTCACATGATTTTGATCTAACATGATCCATTCTTTGACCTTCGAGGTAATACTTCTTATGATGTGGCCCATCACATGTCCAACACACCATCCTAACAACTAATTGTTGACTTGAAAATGATGGCAATGGTTTCTATCCAACATCTTCACCACTTAATGAGGATGGTCAAGATTTGACTATCTCACATGTCTAACATAACCACTATGAGTTTGTGTTGTAGACTAATAACGTGAAGGACTTACATCCTTAAGGATTTACATACATTACATTAAGTAAAGATCAATCTTTACTAAACCCAGTAATTATCGCTCTCTACTACTTCATGTTGAGTTCAATACGCTTAGCAAGACAAAACACAATGATCAACATAGGTGATATCTCCTATAGTAAGATGACATCTCTCACTCTATGTCTCAACTCCTTATCCAATATCCTATATTAATATTGAATAGTTTGTGCCTCTATCACCCCATGGGTAACGTTAATCAATCGACGCATTTGAGTGTACGCCTCTCAAAAACTCTTTCTGTTTTTCTTTTAGAACTCCTACAAGCATCTTAGTTAAAGGTTGAAACTTTTGAACTTTTTTTGACTCAAGTAGTTCCAACTATATGATCTATTATAGGTTGAGAAGATAAACTCACCCCACCAAACATTGTACTAGAAGTAATAGAGATGTAGTTTAGATACTAATATTGTCTTCATAACTCAATCTCCTCATGATGTTCATGTTGGAACACATAATAATCATCCATCAACAAACCCTCCAAATTCTGGAATAGTCTCTTCCAAATCATAAATGGATTAAACAACGTAGAATTGTGCATCCGCTGCAAATCGTAGCATGAGTCAAACTCATGGATAAAGTCATCAAAGCCAATGGTACCACACTATTTGAATATTTTTTTCGGAGCCTTGATGACCCCATAGATATTGTTCATGTCCCACAACTAGAGTGTGCGGACACACTCCAAAATATCACCAAGCTCTGCTTTATCACTCTCATACATCAAATCAAAATCTGCATTGAACCTCAATGGTCAAGGGTGGTACAACACTCTACTATGAGTGCACCCATTGCTAACTTTAAGTGTTTTTTATTTCCATTCTCAGGCTACGTTAATCTAGATTAGGTTGGTTTGACCTCTTTGATGGATGTTTTTGAGTTGTTCAATGTTATTTATGTTTCATGTGATTGATAAACCTCCATCTTGGCATGCTGTTTGTGTACCATGTTTGTTTGTGTTTGTACTCTGTTGTTTGGAGTGTTAGTGCTTATGTGTGCTTCCGATAGTGAGGCTGGATTTGTGAACCATTCAAACAATCTTTGTTTCTCCTTAGTAAGGTAAGATTTGTGGACTTGTAAACGAGGTGTTTGCATGTGATGAGGTGATGGTAGGTTTCAAGTTGTTCTTGTATTAGCACCTTATGATGCATGATGTACCTTCTATTATGATTTTCTAGTGCCAATTAGGGACCTATTGATGATACATTAGGAGGATATATTGGTATCATAATGGAATTCTCTAGAGGTTTCAAACGAGAGATTGTGAAATCTCTCGTTTCATATACAAATCATCCTCTTAACATAGATTATCATTTGTAGATTTGTATTCATATACAAATCTACAACAAGAGCACATGATGTTATTACACTTGCAAAATCATATGATGTATTGGTGGATGTGGCAATATTATACCCAATGAGAGTATACAACCTCTTATCAGTCAAATTGGCAATCTAGTGAGGGCCAAATGAGTCAATTATATGTGCAATTCATTCTCAGTTCTGATATGTTATTGAGTGGAGGTTTGACATATGTTGCGACCTTTAGTGCTTGTGTTACTTGTCATGATGATCTATTGGAGTAAAACATGGAGAAAAATGATAATCTATGTTAAGAGGATGTTGTAATCATTTCAAATCTTTGTGGAGTAGTGTCATCTACGTTGAATGAATCATTACGTACTTCATGTATAGAGTTACAAAAGTTGTCAAATCAGCTTATACATCATGCTTGGAGTGAATTTTTTGCTCAAAGTATGGAGGAAACAAAGTAAGTTATTCTTTTTTCATTATGTTATCATCTTTGGATACAACATCTATTGTTTGACAATATCAAGAGGATATATATGGGCTTGATATGTTTAGAGGGATCATCACAAATTTGATGACTGTTTTGTACTATTGCATACAAGTACATCAATACTTGTATGTTGAGTGAGATGAGATTGCAAGGTGTGTTTTATTATGCCATGTGATACAATTGGTGTAACTATATCCATATCTTCTATCATTATTGATGGTTCAAGGATATCAACGTGCCTTATTGTCAAATATTTTTTTTTTGGGGATGCAAGATGTTGCTCGACATGACACCATTCATTTGATTATTGTTAGATGACCATGCCATGAATATACACGAATTGATGATGGTCATGGATTACAATATTCACGTTCTAGCATATTTTGGGAGATGTTGCATGTGTTACAATCTCTCAAGACACAACATATCTATTCACCAACATACATTTTGGAGAATATTTCCTTATTGGATGATCCATGCAATAGTCATGACAAGTGTTGATCAGGTGTGGTCATGGATTAGACCATCGGTATTTTTATATGTAGTGAGAGTAGAATCTCGTGCACATCGTCCACGTATATGATAGATAAATCTTCTTCAAAGGGAGGTTTTATTGCGAGCATATGACAGAGTGCATAGACCCTCACATATCACTATGACTTGGCTAAGCAGGGACGCATGCATTCCACATGTGTGACTGCAATATCATTGTTGAGCTTTTTGCCTATCAAAATGATGGAATCAAAAGCCATGGATGAGAAGTGCTCAAGAACTCATCTTTGATCCTATTGGGATGTTAGAGCATGAGAGGTGACATTTTTTTCTAGTATGGTTGGATTTTTTTTGTCTGGAGCAAGCGATGGTTACCAATACCTAGCTTTTTAACAAAACACTAGAGGTTACAACTTATTTGGTCGGAGTTCTTCACATTGAGCTAGTGCAGACTAGTATGAGATAGTAAAAGAAGCTTTCTAGTCAAGAGATTTTCATATAGTAACTAGATACTATGTCTTCTATCTCTAGTGTTGATGAAGAGGAGATTTGGGATATTGAGTTTGATTCCAAAGTGACAAGAGGAGAAAGATTTAGATTGTGAAGGTTTCTGAGTAGTTTTAGAAACTATTTTGCCTTTTAGTATGAAGGATTTAGGCTATTTGAAGGAATTGGATATACGGATGGACTTGATACTAATGGTCCAATCTTCAATTGTCCTATCAATACAACGATATGGAGGGAGATTTGATCCAAAGTATTTGTCAATATCTTATTGAGGATGGATTAGTGGAGATATCATATGGAGATTATGACTCTGTTGTGGTGATGCCAATCAAGAAAGATATATATGACAATTATACATATAGATGCATGTGTGTTGACTATCAATATATCATTATTATCAATATATTATACATATATCTCAGGAGATCTTTGATACGGTTGGGTATATAAAGATGTTAAGTATATTGGATTTACGAGCATGTTATCATCAATTATAAATTCAAAATAAGGAAAAAGTCAAGATGACCTTTTGGACAATTGATTCACATGGCAAGAATGTATTATATTAATGGAGGTTCTTATCATTTGGGTTGAAGAATGCACCTACCGAGTTCCAAAGAATGATGGATAAGATTCTAACTAGACTTGATTGTGCTCAAGTCTACATTGATGATATTTTGATATATAGTGTTACAATGGTGGAGCATGAGAAATATTTGCAAGAGTTTTTCAAGCGATTAATAGCTCATGGGCTTAAGTTTGGTTGGAAGTTTAGCAAACTTGCATATGCCGCTACCCTTAGATATGAGTAGGGTGTAAGCATTCCTTGGACTTGAAAACTTTTATCGTCAATATGTGTGAGGATTTAGCACTATTTCTGAAGTCTTTACAAATATGAAAAAACTAGATTAAGAGTGAATTAAGAATGATGAATAGGAGAGAGCTTTTGTTGAGCTCAAAGAAAGGTTGACAGTTGCCCCTATTTTGAGAAGACTAGTGAGAAAATTATCATTTTCAAGTATATATTCATTGGAGTATGTTGGATTTGGGAGTAATGCTTATCCAACATGATGATGTTTGGCAACCATTTGGCTGTGTCACATTTCATATGTTATTTGTTTGGAAGCTCCTTCAATCTCATCACTGATCATCAACCATTGAAATGATTGATGAAATAAAAAAATCTTACATGAATGCTTGCACAATGGGCTCTTATCTTACAAGAGTAAGATTTCATGGTTGTACATAGATATGAAATGGTGAATTATGATGTGAAACTATTAATTCAAAACCCATGTAGTTGTCAATTTGACAAGACCATGAATCAATGACACTGTTATATAGATGAGGAGATTATGTTAGGTTTCCCATTGCAGTTATGTGAATAAATGCACTAGGAAAGAAATGAAAAGTCTCCAAATCATCCCACACTTGCCTGGAGATTTCAATTTCCGGATCCTGGTCGGGCGCTGAGTAATAGTTTTGGAGGTTTGGACATATGAGGGAAACACTCAGCCTTCGTATCCTAAATTGAGTGATAAACTCACGGCATAATAGATCATTTGTGTTGAGATAGATGTGAGGAGGCCATTTTGCTAGTGATTGGTAATCGTTACATGACCTTTTTACCTTATCCTCATTGGTGATATTGTAGAGGAGAAGGTCATTCAGATGGCGCTTTTGATAGCTTATGTGATATCCCTCTTGGATCAAAAAATAAACATGTTATCCTCAAACAGTGAGACTAAAGACTATTTGGTAGTAAATCCAGACATCCATGATGATATGATGATGTTGGAGTATCTTTGCACATGTGCTTTGGTGAACATTTAGAGCGTCAAGAGTGGGATCAAATTCTACAAAGAGATCTATGATTTATATGGAATTGGATAGTGACCTTAATGAAATGGATGGCCAAATATATCTTACTTATGTAACATTGGACTAATTTATTGTCTTTATCTCATATTGACTTATGCAAATATCTACCATTTAATAATCTTCTAAACACCATATCTAACAGTAGGTCACAATTCAACACTTATTTATAAGGTTAATACTTGCAGGTTAGAGCTAAGTTTCAAATATCATTTGATTATGTTTAACGTTTGTTAAAAGCATTCATTTTGATTGGTAGTTTAGTTTTCATAATCACATTATGAAAAAATTACCTGATAACTTGAGGCAGATTTTCCCTACATTCCAAATCTTTAACAAGAGTTGTTAAGCCTTAACATCATCTTAGGTTTGAGGTCTTAGGTACATACAACTGATTGATAGATTTAATTCATGCGATTTAAATATACAATTGAATCTTAAGCTTACCATTCAATTCTTAGGTCCTGTTTACGGTCTTTATGTTCCATCTTGATTTTTAAATCAAGAAATGATTTTTAGCTTTAGAGATAAATTTTAGGTTCAAATTTCAATATCTTGATATAACAATCATTCTAAGACTCTTTGATCCAAGTTTGAGATTCAAGTTTATAGTTAGTATTTTTTCATGATCTAAGTTTAATCTTGATTCAATCTTCATTCTGAGGGATATTATGGAACTTATTTTTATCAAATACAACACATCTTTTATATATATACAAGATGACTAGTCCTTAACTTTGATTAATGAAAATTATATTGCTAAATGTGAATCACAAAATTAATCATAATTTTTTTATATTAAAAAGTAGCCATAATTTTGATGATGTAAATTTTTTTTGTCATAAGGTTTTCAACAACACCCCAAGAGTATCAAACCAAGGTTAGACAAAACTAAAAAAAATTTAAAAGTTTTTTTGGAATCTAACACTTCAATTTTTTATATGATTTCTAGCTTAATTTTGTTGGACATCATCAATGACTGCTCAAAGCATTTTAATGCGTTTGCAATTAGAGTTGCATATTCAAGAATGTTTGATTAAAACTTTAAACATTAAAAGCATCCGGAGCGTATTGTCTCTTTGGATCCATCTTTCATCAAATTAAGCTTTAGATACAGTATATAAGTAGTTTTTATGCTCTTAATCTTATGAAAAATTTAAAAAATTGATCTTTATACCTCAAGCACAATAAATACACATTCAATGATTTTAATGTAATATTAAATGGGATAAATGATATCATCACTTAAATATTTTTTAAAATTTGAGTTTTTTTATGTAAATAATTATTTTTTATCATCTAAAATAAGGTTTCTTAGATGGCAAGAACTTATTGCTGATCAAAAGATTAATCATGTGAAATTTTCATGCTGAATAAATTTTTTGCCTTGATCAAACTTGTAGAATATCAAACAACAAATTTGAAATTCTTGATTTTTCAAATATCAACAAGTAATATTAGCTTATTACACACTTGAAACACTTTGAAAATTCTTAGTTGCATTATTAAAAAATTATGTAGTGTAAAATAACCATATTTTGATAAATTTTAAACATTAAAAAATAACTCATTTTAAAAATATGTGAACTCATGAATTTTTTCACTCTATTTAGAATAATATATAATTTTACACAAGATAATTGGAAAACCTACGCAGAATTATTAAAAAAAATTTTCTTTCAGACCTTAAAAGTAATAGATTGTGATAAATCTAAATTATTTTTATTTTTTAAAATTATAAAGATAGACTTTTTGAAATTTAAAAAGTTTGAATCATTTTATACCTTGCATAATTTTTTTCTAACTAGAATCACCTTTGTATAGCATCCCAATTGATTTTTAAAATAATTTTCATAAAAAAATATGGTAGAAATAAAATTCTTAGGTTAATCATTATGAAACAATTCACTTCCAAGTGAAAAACATTTCCAACTGCAAACATTATAACCATAGCAATAACTTTAAAGCTAAAAAATATCATATTATGCTTATGTAAAATACTGTTCAAAAAAATCCGACTAACTGTAGAATAATATAATAATATATTCAATATACTGACACACATATCAAAAATCAAAACAGTTTTATTGAAAATTATTATTATATGCATCAAATGTCACCAAGATGATATAAAAAGTCCATATTTTTCATCATACAAATGAGCATGAATTCTCATTTTAATTTTAAAAATAAAAATTTAATCATCGATGCAAAATTTTTAAATTAAATTTTATAAATTTGAATTATTTAAAAACATGAATCAAAAAATAAAATTTATTAAAAATTTTGAATTTAAATAATCGATTAAAATGAATCATTATATTTGAATGAAATAAAAAAAATAAAATTTAAACTTATTATAGATCAACTAATTTGATTTAAAAATTTTATGACTGATATTTTTGAATTATCATTGCATCATATTGATATCGGATTATTTTTTGAATTGTAATATTTGATTATTTATTTTAAATTATTATAATATTTTTTAAATTTGACTACATATAATTTTTTTAAAAATTTTTAAAGAATTTATCCAAAAAATTTAATTTTTTATTTATATTAAAAATTTAAAAATGAAAAAGTTCATTTTATTTCTAATATATGATGTATTATTTAATAAAAATTTAATTTTAAAATATTTATATATTAATTTTAACATTCTTTAGATTATATTGATTTCAAAAAAGCAATATTTTTTATTAATAAAATTTATGTTTATCTTACAATAAAATAATTTATTTAGTCAAATATTTATTTGATCAATATTATTAATTTTTCAATTTTTTTAAAAAGTTAAATTTTATATTAAATATTATTTTAAACATATATATAGGTTTTGGTTATTAAAGTATTTGCACGTTAATTTGTCATTTTTGTTGATTCGAGACGACAAACAATCAGTCACACATGCACCAAAGTAGTCGACACAAGAGATAGGTGGTTCACCTCCTTAAAGATAATTCCACGGGAACATAAAAATTGCTTTAATGATCTTAAGCTCTCTCTCTCGTTCTCTCAAATTGCTCCGTAGGAATAAGCTCTAGTGTGTTGTAGAGAGCTTCTACAACCACTCTTATATAGTAGGGCCAACTAACCCTAATCAACATCTAAATAGAGTAGCAACCTAACTAAAGTTAACCAAGACCTAAGAGTAAACCCAACAAGCTTCCCCTTGACTCTGGTCTTGGGGTCCTCCCATATGACCTTTCTCCAAGCCAAACTTTCTCAATCCTCTCTTCACCGTCTGAACAACTCTCTCTGCTAGACCATCAGCCTCGGGATGATCTCTTGAGGTGGTACGATGATCGATCAATGCTCGATCACACAAAGCATGAAACTCGCCCAAAAACTCAGTACTCGATCGGTCAACAACACTGGCTGGTGCACCAAATCCGCTAAGCACTGCAGCTAAGAACGCATAAGCGGTTCCCTCACTTGACTTGTCGGGCAAGGCCACCAACTCAATCCACTTGGAAAAATGCTCCACCATGACCAACACATATCGATGATGTCGTATAGTCAATGGCAAAGGTCATGCAAAATCCAAGCTCCAACGATAACCAAATCCTATAATTGATAGAGGATGTAGTTGTGGTGTAGGGGCATTGAATGATGCACAAACACGATCACATACCATACATCTGGCCACAAACTGTTGCACCTCAATTTCCTTACCTCTCCACCAATAGTGACTTTGAAGTAAGCTATATGTTCTCTTTACTCCAAAATGACCTAACTCCTCATGAGCATGTCTGACCAACTGTGCTCTCTAAGATGGAAGTGGCACAACACGAACACTGCCATCTCCCATACTCGAAGAAGGTGTCTACCTTCCCATCTGAATCATCGAGCTCTATGTAAAACTCGATCCCGCTCCTTTGCACTCAAGGTGTCCACCAAAGCACTTGTACGAAGATACTCCAACACCAGCATGTCATCATAGATGTCTCGGTTTACTATCAAACCGTCCTCAATCTCAGCGTCCAAGGCTAACATATCTACTCTCTGACACAAGAGAGATATCATATAGCTCTCAAGAGCCAACATACTCAAACAGGCAGATGCATGCCAACCCGACACCATCTCCTCATCAATTCACTGTGCCATCGAGCCCCGGTTTTGTCAACTTGACTTGTACATGGATTTTGACTTAACCCATATGCATCACGGTTCACCACCCCAGGTCTATGAACAACCGTTAAATCATACTCCTATAGGATAAGAGCCCATTGTGCAAACTTTCCTATAAGCTTGTCTGATTTGATCAACCATTTCAATGGTTGATGATCAATGATGAGTGTGAAGGAGTTTGCAAACAAAGAACATTTGAAATGTGCCACCGCCCAAACAGCTGCCAAACATTCTCCTTCATAAGAACTATACTTCGACTTGGCTGCATTGTTGGAACGACTTGCATAAGCCACTACAAACTCGTTCCCCTCATCATCATGTTGGATAAGCACTGCTCCAAAACTCAACATACTTCAATCAGTATGTTCTTGAAATGGACAACCTCTCACAGGTCTCCTCCAAATAGGGGCAGATGTCAACCTTCCCTTGAGCTCAACAAAAGCTCTCTCATGTTCATCTCCCCAACTCCACTCTTGATCTAGCTTTGTCAACTTTGTCAAGGCTTTGGCAATAGTGCTAAATCCTCGCACATATCGATGACAGAAGTTTGCAAGTCCAAGGAAGGCTCGCACTCTACTCACATCTGAGGGTTGTGGAATACGCAAGATTACCTCCACCTTGGTTTGCTAAACTCCCAATCCTCGTGGATATATGGTATGACCCAAGTACTCTACCTACTCTTGAAAGAACTTGCACACTCCAGGATGCAACTTGAGGCCATGAGCAATGAGTCGCTCAAATACCTCAAGCAAATGTATCTCATGCTCCCTCACTGTAGCACTATACACTAGAATATCATTGATGTAGGCTCGGGCACAATCAAGTCGAGCTAGGATCCTATCCATAACTCTTTGGAACTCAACAGGTGCATTCTTCAACCCAAATGGTAAGAACTTCCATTGATACAACACATCCTTGCCATGCAAATCAATTGCCCAAAAGGCTGTCTTGGCTTTATCCTCATCTGGAATCCACAACTGATGATATCCTCGCGTCAGAACCAATGTACTGAAAACCTTTACATGCCCAACTGCATCAAAGATCTCCTCAGGTGTAGGCATAGCATATCGATCAGATTTTATCTGTTGATTGATAGATCGGTAGTCACCACATATGCATCTATCTGTATAATTATCATGTATATCCTTCTTGACTGGCATCACCACAGCAGAGGCATACTCTCCATATGATATCTCCACTAACCTAGCCTCAAGAAGGTCTTGACAGCTACTTTGGATTAGATCTCTCTCCATATCACTGAATTGATAGGGACGACGAAAGACTGATGCATATGTTGTCAAGTCAATCCGTATACCAGGTCCCTTCAAACAGCCTAAATCCTTCATACTGAAGGAAAAATAGTTGATTGGGACATCCAGCTACCATGGTTGGCCATGGATTATCAATTTAGCCGGCAAGCATCTTTAGCGTCATTCTCACCATACTTTTTATTATATAGTAGAGATCCAGACTTACATGCAGCTATTCGTCGAGAGTTAGGTGAAGTCTTGGACTTGGATAACCTTGATGTTTGGATTAGGGTGTGTTCTCAAAGGGCAGAACTCTTCCGTTGTCGCATGGACATTTCTTTGCTCTGGGAACGCCCGAGTGCCTGGCTGTAGAAGAACCTTCTAGAACCTCGTGTGAGTTGACAATCTCTTCTTCTTCTCCTCAGCACTCCACATTATAGCCGGTAAAACTTCAGCGGAAGAAGACTATGATATCTAATGATTCGACCGATTACTTTCGCTCAAACTTTACAGAAAATTGCTCCACAACCCTTACTATCACTCAAAAAAGTTTCAGATGTTTTTCGTTTCTAGATCTCTCAAAACAATTGGTGATTTACCCACTGTAACACAAGGCGATATGCATACCCCTGTGTACAAAACCCATCACAAATCCCAATCCTTGACTTCAATTGCTCCCAGATTTTATAAGAAGGTCTCTCATCATCAGAACTTGAACTGTGCAAAGTTTTATTGACAGAAATTTCTGATATCAAAAGATATGATCTTTGTACTAACTTCGTGACAGTCAGTGCAGTCTTGCAATTCTGACTGTATACACAAACTTCAAGCTATCACTTTGTACTCAAAACTCATCCAATCGAGTCAAAACTTCAATCAAAACACAAGCTTGAGTTGAAAACTATATCTCTGTTGACTCAGATCTCCCAAAACCCTTGTAAGGTTCTCAGAAAACTCCCCAAATACACTCAAAGGTCTAAATTTCTCACTCTAACTTTGAATCATCACTTCAGAGTAACAAATCCTTCAAATCCATTAATTTTTGAGCCCACGTCGTAGCTCGTCCCGTCAGCTCTCCAACCCAATCCTCAGATCTCCGAATGTCCCCCTGGAAGGTCTCCAAAACTCCTCAAAACCTCAAAGAAGTTGCCCAAGAGCCCTCATTGGCCCAAACTCCAAGACCAATGGGAATGAAGAGTGTTATTTTGACCTCTAGTGTGGCCAAATTAGCTCCATTTTAACTTAGAGCTTTACAACTATCCTAAACACACTACTTAGCCATCCTATACACAATACGAGTTGCCACTAATAAAGAGTCAAAATGACAACTCGAAACCGGCTAAGTATGAACGGAACTACAAACGGAACCGGGGAGTTTATAACTTGAGAATAATACTCGTCGCCAAAGTTCCTAACAATCAACTCCCTATGGCTTGTTTTCGGTAAGCAATAGTGATGGATTGGAACCCATGTGTTGAAAGCCACCACTACTGGTTAGTTCAAATCCATAGCGCCCAAACTAAATCAAACGCATTAATCGTTACGTCCCAAATCGCGCCGTAGGAAACAACAAGAAGAATAATCGGGTCTGGAGAGTTTATCACTTGTTGCAGAAAGTTATCTCCAAAATGATACACTAACCACGCCCGAAAATGATCACGATGAAGACACCGGATATTGATCACAAATGGATTAGGCATCGGTATCTGGAGGATCATGTTGTCCTCTATCCATGTCCTCGTCGGCTCCACTTCGATCAGATATGCTCCTTAGTCAGCAAAGTGATGTGTCTAGTACTCTCCCATACCCTTTCCATCCTGACTGCGCTTTATATCTGATAAGGTCCAAGATAATATCTCTTGGAGCCTTTTCAACATCTTGACCCTACAAAGTAGATCCAACGGTGGGCTCTTAATGTGACCTAAAGGTCGCGGTCGGTTATCCTAACCTAAACTATCGCCGTTATAACAACAACTCTGAAGATGACACATGTCATCATCTTCTCATAGTAGCCGCGTCACAACACGACACCGTAGAGTCATGCCCATGACATTTGAGAACTTGACTATTGCTCAGCATAGAGATATTTTGTGTTATGCTACCATCCGAGGAGGTGGATATCGACCTTCAATTCACAGATTTCATGTTGGTGATTATGTTTACTTGCAGCAGAGTGCACCGACCACATTGGATATTACGGCTGGTCGTACGATTCTATGAGTACGTGAGGTTTTACCTTCCGGAGTTTTGGTATTGGAGGGTCGCGATGGTGTGATTTGGAAGGATCATATGCGTAATTGTGCGCCATGTCACATAGCCAAGTTACTAGGAATCCAAGCTTGACAGTTGTATGTGCAGGCTTGAGATGTATGTTATGTGGATCAGCTGGTGGAGCAGTCAGTATGTTGATTTGTGATTTTTTTCGAGAGGATGGCATGTGTCATGTTTGACACCTCCTCTCTATGCGGTGCCCAATGGATGGTGGAGATATCCTCAATGCATTTAGCAGGCAAGCAAGTCTGACCGTTACATGATATGGATTGCAGATAGTCGACTAACGATGGGGAATTGTAGCACCCTGCCTCCTGATCTTAGCCCCACAAAGGGCATATCATGTTATGGAGTAGATGGCTACCTGGTGTTAGAGGGACCTAACCGCCAGTTAGGGGTGATTGTGGTACACTTGTGTTGATGTATGACGATCTATGTGTTGTGATGTTTGATGTGACAGTGATGTATGTTGTGATGTGATATGTATGTGCATGATAGCTGTCACGACTTATGTAGTGGTATCTCTAGTTAGGTAGGTGCACATATGCAAGAGCAGATACATCAGTTAGAGTCGGTTGTGCAGTTGGCGCCGTTTGCACTGGAACTGCCATTAGGACCAACATCACCGTTAGAGTTACTAGGGCTCAAGGGGTAGAGTTCAAATTAGGTCTCCTTGGAGGGAGTTACCAAAGTTGAGCCTTTGAGAGTGTTGCTATAGTGGATAGTAGCTAGTGCGGGAACCTAGAGTCTTTGAAGCACAAAGTGGGTTTGGCTTGAGTGTAATATCTCTTTTATGCTATGGTTATGAGTGGAGTGTCCTTGTGGACATTTTGAGAGTAGAAAAGATTTATTGTGGTACACTTGTGTTGGTGTATGACGATCTATGTGTTGTGATGTTTGATGTGACAGCGATGTATGTTGTGATGCGATATGTATGTGCACGATATACATGATGCTTTGATATCGACCTCAACTCGTTTTTTGTCAACTGCATAATTGTAAAGTATAAATATTTTATACATACTGTCAACTTTGCCGTTGTAACTCAATTTTTTTTTTCTTTTGCAGCTGCTGTATACCCAAACAATTGTTCACTATACTGTATTGTTGCACACTTGTGCTCACTCTTCACACCTGTTCTTATTTTTGCATGCACTCAAGCGATTTTGCTTAGAATCTTTTGACTCAAGTCCTGTCGTCGTCCAAATCAAAATTCCCTTTCATGAACATCTTCATCTACAGCTACCAAGCTCAAGTTGTAAAAAATACATCCAGGGGAGGATATCTCAGACTATGCGGAAGCGGAAACTTATGCAATGCAAAACTTACTCATGAAGAAACTTACTGTATCTTATGAGTGAAAAGTTAGAAGAGTTAGATACAATTTTAAAAATTAAAAGGTAGACAGAGCGTCAAAAAGAAAAGCGATCCTGTCAGCAAATCATATGTGCTTGTATTTTTGTCATTCCATTGCCAAAGAGTATGGAAATTACCATATTCCAGCCGCCTATGTTCAATCATGACCGTCATCTCCTCAAATCGCCACCACTTTCGTAACCGCGTTTTTGTACGTTTGTCTCGGGAGGAGTTCCACGCATCCGGTCCGATGCGAGATAGGTTCACGCTATTCCTCATGTCCCAACATGCACTCTACTTATTGCCTTGTCGTTGTTTCCGTCTTGTTACGAACATTATCCTTTCAGACAAAATTATCCTTAGTTAAGTCTCTGAATGGAGAAAGGAGCGAGGAAGATAGCAAAAAGGATGGGAAGACTCTGAATGGTAATCATCTGTGTCCATGTATCCGTTGAAGAAGGTCCTACATGGAAGGAATAGGTCGACAACACCACAGCAGACTTCCCGGATTCTAGATGAGGATAAGACCAAGATAACCTATTGGACAATTGATTTGCATGGAAAGATTGTGTTGTATCAGTGGAAATTATTATTGTTTGGATTGAAGTATGCATCTATTGATGAATAGGATCCTATCCGGACTTAATTGTGCTCAAGTCTATATAGATGATATTTTGGTATATAGTGCTACAATGATGGAGCATGAAAGATATTTGCAAGAGGTATTTAAATGATTGATTGCTCATGGCCTCAAGTTGTATCTTGGAAGGTGCAAGTTTTTTGGCAGTTCAACAAATCAAGGTGGAGACAATCTTACATATTCCACAACCCTGAGATCTGAGTAGGGTGCGAGGCTCCTTGGACTAAATGTGTGAGGATTTAATATTATTACCAAAATTGACAAATGTAGATCAAGAATGGCATTGGAGAGATAAATAGGAGAGAACTTTTGTTGAGCTCAAGGAAAAGGTTGACATATGTCACTATTTTGAAGTGACTAGTGAGAAGTTGTCCCTTTCAAATACATAATGATTAGAGTATATATTGGATTTGGAAACAATACTTATCTACATGTTGATGAGGACAATAAGTTTGTAGTAGCTTATGCGAGTCAAACCAAACAATGCAATGGAGTCAAAGTACAGTTCTTACGAAGGAAAATATTTGATAGCTGTTTGGATTGTGGCACATTTCAGATGTTATTTGTTTGAAACTCTTTCACCCGCATCATTGGTCATCAACCATTGAGGTGGTTTATTCAATCAGCACAAGCTTACAAGAAAGCTTGCACGATGTGCTCTTATCCTACAAGAGTATGATTTCACAATTGTACATAGACTTGGAGTGATGAATTGTGATGCAAATGGGTTAAATTGAAATTCATGTACAAGCCTAGTTGACAAAATTTGGACTTGATGGCATGGTGATACTGATGAGAAGATGGTTCTGTATTGACATGCATCTACCTTTTTGAGTATATAAGGCTTGAAAGCTATGTGATATCTCTCTTGGATCAAAAAATGGATATATTATCCTTGGACGTTGAGACTAAAGATGGTTTGGTGGTAAGCCAATACATCTATGATGATATAATGATGTTAAAGTATCTTTGTACATGTGCTTTGGTGGACATTTTGAACGGCATTGAGTTTTCCAAAGAATTCGGTGGTTCATATAGGAAGATAGACACTTTCTTCGTGTATGAGGAGATGACATCGTTCATGATGTGCCATTTCCAACTCAGAGAACATAGTTGCTCAAACATGCTCATGAGGAGTTAGATCATTTTGGAATGAAGAGGACATATAGCTTGCTTCAAAATCACTATTAGTGGAGAGGTATGCAAACTGAGGTGCAACAAATTGTGAAATGTGATCTCCGGGCTGACTTTCACTTAGATTTACCTCGGATTGATTTTTAGAAGCTCATCATAAATATAGAAGTACATATTCCAACCCGTTGACTATAGCCCTAACAAACTTTCAAATTCAAGACTCCATAATCTCATGACAATTCTCACAAAGACTCAAATATCAGTCAAAAGATAGAGATCCTTCATTGATGATCAAAGGTTTCCTTGAAACAAAGCTCCAACCCTAAGCAAGTCTTCACTCTCCGAACAATGCTTCTCCAAAATCAATTTCTCCAAAATTCATTGAAAGGTAATTCTCAAACTTTCTATTTATACTACTTAGATTTTTACCCTATTTATTAAAAATAACCATCATATAACTTACCCTTATCAAATTTAATTGAGGTAGTGCGGGAGTATGTAATAAAGTAAATACATAACGAAACTGCTCGAGGAGAAACTTCTGGGGTAGCAAGCTTGTGGTGTCATTGGGCATTGAACTGCTTGTCCATACTCTTTGGATGTCAAAACTACTTTGTAAGCCAAGTAAAATCCGACCATTAGGCACACAGTTGTCTACATACTTTCAGATTCTTGGGAACTAAAGTTTGATGTCCATTCTCCATAGCGATCATACATGGCGGCTTCCTCCCCTTATATATTCTATTAAGAACAGGAGTCCAGTAAGATCTACTGTTGTGCAAACAAAACAAAACAAAGTGTACGTCTCAATGAAATTTTGATGCTCGGTACTCACAGGAAATCAGGGATGTAAAAACATCGAGCACCGCAATGGTTATATTCGAGCCGAACCACAGATTTATATATTCCCGAAAGGTAGAGTACGCAACAATCGCCTTTCGGCCAAAAGCGTAAAAGATTCACCGATGTTTAGGTTTACAACTGAAAACAAAACCTTCGATACCCACCTAACTTCACAACCATAAGACAGCCAGAGCCCTGGCACCATCAAAAGCCGTTCTGGGCAAACTTTTCGTGCAGCAAAACAAATGGCTTTTTTGTCGAAAAATGATTCGGTGCTCGCCATCTGTCGTCCAGTATCCATGTTCTTTATTCACATACTGACAGTCGCAACGATTTCATCTGAAAAATAATGATATGCACCGCACTTTTGCATCAACGATGGTCGGTGTACAAGTATCGTATGTCCTTTGCCGACTGATCCCAATTTCACTGAAAAATTCCCACTTTCTCAATAAATGTTTGTAGCACATACACCGTCTGGATGTGCACAATTTCACCAAACAACAAACAACAATGTATGAGGTAAAACGAAACCACTATCAAAGCTGCAACAACTAAAATTGCTAGTCTAATTTGAAATTCTTCTAAAAGTTGGGAGGGATGGTTGAAACTTGATATTGGAAAGTTGTGAAATGAAGACGCGAGTTGAAGAAGTCATGGTACGTACGGAGAAACCAACATGTGGGAATTTGGGAGGGAAGCAAAATGGAAAGATTGAAGATGAAATTGTTAGTGCATGACACTACTTGTAACAAAGAATCTTTCAAGAATTTTAAACCGTTGTTATCACATGCATGTAAGGTTGGAGACAAAAAAATTAAATTATAAGGCAATCAGCTTCAAGTCATTTTGAGAAAAAAAAATTTGGTAGTTATAATTTGAATTTTTTTTTTATAAAATTCAGGTTTTTTGATGCATGTGTGAATTGACACACATGTAAAAAAAATATATTGTGACATCTTGGAAAAAAATAATGAAATGGATGTGTTACCAATATAAATTTATGCATAAAAATTTCAAAATGCATACAAAATATATTCAAATTAAAATCTGATGTCCAAAATTGTTTTTTGAAAGAAAAAATTTGATTAAAGAAAATAATTTTTTTCTTGGATTGAGATAAAAAATAAAACAAATTTATTAATAATCAAATTTATTAAATCCTTTTGAAGATAAATATAAATATTTAAAATTTTCAATGATGTTAAAAAATAATACATTAAAATTATTATCAACTCATGTGAAAACTCAAATAGTGGAATAATGTTTTAAAATTTATTTTAAAATTACAAAAAAAAATTTATTTTTATTTTTTGAATTGAAATTTATAAATAAAAATAAATTTAAATCTAGACATGTAAAATAATTCAAAATTTTTTAAAAGTGAAAATGGTTTTTTTCATATTTTTATGAATACTTATAAAATTTAATGTGATTATAAAATACTAAAAGTTTTTAAAAATTTAATTCATTGAATAAGTATCTTAATCTTTGAAATTTTATATGAATCATTTTTTAATCTGCACGCAAAATATGGTAAGAATTTCATAGTGAGATGATAGTTTTTTCAACAATAATGTTAGAATAATGAAAAGATCAGAAAATGTGTATGAATGTAATTTATTAAGATAGATAAAAATATTAAAGTAAAAAAAATTTATTTTATATCATTTTTATAGTTATTTAAAACCTACTTATATGCAACGTGATAGATTTTGATATGAAATTAATTAAGCTTTTTTTTTTTGCATTTGACTCTTTATGTAAAATGTAAATTTTATTTCAATGTAACATTAATTTTTTATATTATGTATGTATAAAATAAATAAATATTTTTAAAAATTTAACATGAAAGATACCTCAAACATCATGAATATCAAATATATGAATACGAAAATTTCAATACAACAAATAGATATTTTTATGTATTAAATTTATTGTTTGCAAGTTTCAATGATATTTTTAAAAAATATTTAAATATTAAAATAATAAGAATTATATTTTAAAAAATAAAAAAATTGATTTTATTTTTCTCAATAATTTGTTATTATAATTATCAATTTTTATTTAATAATATAAACATTTACTATTTTGAGATATCAAAATAGCATATCATCCCATACACACCTATTGCACAATATATTGTCTTGACAGGTTGACGTCTTACAGCAAGTTTTAATCAATGAAATATATTACAATCCTACAAGATTGTGTGAAATTCATCACTCAACATCATTATCATTGAGCGTGCGCACGGAAAGGTTTGACATTTGAATCTCAAAAAATATCTTGATTTTAAATTATTGGCCAGTTTGTAAGGATATTGCATCTTGTGAATAATTAATTGAATTCCATCACAAATATTTCTGGTCTTCATACTTGGTTGATGTACATCAAAGTTCCCGACGTGACATACCAGAGATCCATCAAGGCAACATTACCAGCTGTTATAGACCTTCAAATGCAAGATTTAACAAGATACAATATGAATGAATGTGTAGGAAGGAGTTGGGGATAGCCAAGAGTCTGGATTTGTACTAGGATTCCCTTGAGTGCGAGGTTAGAGATGGTCAACACCTTCTGGAATTGCAATTTAATAGGCAAAAACAAAAAAAACAAAATACAATTTAATAGTTGATTATTAGAAAGATGACTAAAGATTTTAAAAAAAATATCTCATACACATGCTATATGAATAATCATTCATTGAAAGTAGCAAACTATATTGGGACAAAGTTATTGTTGCAAATCAAAATCAAATTATTACCGTAACAAGATACATCAATCATCTTATGTTTGCCAAAGAATAACATATGCAAACTATTATATACAATGGTTTAATCATACTATTGAACAATACAGATTTTCATTTGTTATTATGAACTTATATATTAGCCTTAATATATTATGCAGGTTCACATGGCCGGAACATATATATAAAGATTCAAATATAAACTTCTTTAGATTTTCATCTTGTAATACAAATGCAATTAGTCATTGAATCTCAATGTCTATACCATAATAGTGTGTAATTTAATGAATTATGTATGTTTATTCACATGCAATTAATAGAACTTCTTGTTGCTTCTTAATATCAACATTTTTATCTCAAATATTCAAAAAAAATATTGATATCAACTTCATGAAAATTTATGTTTTGATCTCCAATAAATATTTTTTAATATAATAAATAATATTTTTAATATATTTTTAATATATTTTTATTTGTTATTTTATATCTATTTTCAAGAAAAAATTATTTTATTTTATAAAATTATACATTAAATGATAATTTTATGTGTATTTTAAAATAGTCATAAATTTTTTTTATACATTTAAATATTTATTATTTTAAATAATAATAAATATTTATATTTATTTATACACAAAATGCATATCATGTTGACAAAATATATTACACCACTAGAGAGGAAGGAGTACTAGCTCGAAGTCAAGGAGATTATGGGTGGACCAATGCCGATGAAGCAAGTAATGGATCAACGAGAATTTGGGGCCTAGCGGAGGAGAGAGCTTGTAGTTCCAAGGGATAAGGACGAGATGACTTCGGATGAGCTGAACAAAATCATGCAGGAAATTGAGTTGGTATTTGGGAGGGATGACTCAATTGGAGTAGTGGTGAGACAAAGCCCGAGTGTGGAAGAGATCAAGTAGCCAGTCCCAAAGAAGAGAAAGCTGAAGGAAATTGCGTAACCCCAAAGCCTGATACTGAAGGTGTCACTGCCTAAAGTAAAGGCAACGAAGGATGGGGGAGAATCGATTTTGTTGGTGTTGCAGCTGACATAGAAGCTGGAGGATGTAGTGGTGCTAGTTTTTATGTAGTTAAATGAGATGCGGACCGACTACATCAAAGGATGGAACCTACAAAAAGATGGTTACATGGATATGATCCATGTAATGAACCACACTACACAAGGAAAGAAGGATAGATGCAGACAATTAAACAGTTGATGGAGTCAATGGAGCGTCTAGAGAGGCATAAGGCAAGGAAGGAGAATGAGGCACAAGAAACAAAGATCGCTTATGGAGAGATCTGTAACATAAAGGGAGCAGAGATAATATTCATAAAGGTAGAGAAATTGAAGCTTCACTAACAATTATAGAATGTGAAGAGATAGTTCCATGAAGTTGACGTAGAGAAGCCAAGTAAATTAGAAATTTTTGCGAGTAGATGTTTGCAGTATCTTTTTGCCAGATGTGAGAACATTGAGCGAAGCAGTGGAACGGCTTACTGAGGTAATGAACGCTCCTATCGATTCGAAGGGAAAACGGAAGGAGATGTATCAAAAATCTCATCATATAAAAATGCTTTCATCAGTTTTGAATAATTCCATTATATCTTTCCCATTGGAAAGATATAAAAAAATCAAAGTTGTATCAAGCAAGGACTGATGATGTGGGAGAAAACCCAATACTCCGTTTAGTAGAGGCCGTCATATAGAATATGATTCATTCACTAGGGAGTAAAATAAAGAACTCTCAAAGACAAACTTGCTGCAATTACTTCGCTTTGAAGGAGAAACATATCTTTGACAAAAAGTCACCAAGAAGTCAGGCGAAGGCTACTGCAATAGAGAAAAAACCTAGGAGCAAACCAATTTTAAATGAGAGTATATTTACCTTACTCCAATACACTCGTGTTCCTCTAGTTTGTATAAGTTATACTTTGACATTCAGCTAGAAAATAGGCTAATGGAATTCTTGCATACTTCTTATATGGATACATACCATTTGCTTCTAAAGTTTATCATTTACACGCAAAGGGCTAGGGATGAGAAAATTGAGAATATATGAGATAACGAAAAGTCAAGCGAACGATTAGAACTTTCTTTTCTCTTCCTTCAGGTTGGATTTTCCTTCCCGTATATGGCTTTTGCTTTGTAGAGGTTTTTAGCATCGCTGCCAGTTATTAAATGCGGGGCCATTTTTTCGTTTCTAAATCTTATCACGATGCAAGTTATCAATATCAATAGTTTAAAACAATATACTGCGACTCTCTTTACATGCATACAGGTGATATAGAATAATTATTTCATGACTTTAACGAGTTGCTCACATGATTTCAGTATACATATTCAACTTATGTAAGCATATTTAAAATGCCCTTTCTTTAAGACCTGAACAATAGACATTTTGAGAACTCGATTTAGCATGGAGTTTATGCCCCCAAAAATAGTACAAGTGAAAGAATTTAGACAAATTGCAATATAATTGGTCTAAAATTTCGCTATGAAAAGTTAACTGAAAATTCTCTGAGATACTGTTATTTACATTCTGTGCTCGTTTATTCTGATCTCCAATAGATGGTATCTACACTTGATTGTGAAAGTCAGATAAAACATGTGAGAGGAAAAAAAAAGAAGTTTATAGTTCAAAATCGAGAACGGGACCGAAACCAATTCCTATTCAACTTAATGGGTATATGTTTCCTATATCTGTCTTGAACTTGTATTGCACAAGATCAACTATATACAGGTCCAGTTGTGGCCTCGTTCAGCTAGGACATGTGAAGTGCCCCTCGGCAGATGAGCTTTCATACATGTACTGATCGTTTGGATCACATCCTGGTTCTCTTCAATTTGCGCTACGGGAGTAATCTGTTCTCAGTGAATCATCTATCAAGGATTTCATAGAAACCGTCCCATAAACTTTGAGAAGCTACAGAAGGGAAGGAAATATTGATGCCCATACAGTTTCAGTTCGTTTTATTTGAGGCTGGATTCCTTACTAGTTCAAAAGTCTATGGAATATTTCCTTCCCTTCTTTCAAAGATATGATCAGAAAACTTTGAGAAGCTACAGAAGGTATGTACTAAGTAATCTCGTGACCTGTTGGGTCCGTACTTTAAACCTTCAGAGATTCAGCAAGAGAAGGTAGTACTGCCTCAATTATGGAGTTTAACCTTGCTGTTTCAAGCTTTCCATATGAAAGTGAAGACAAGCCAGAAAATGCCAGGAGACCGCCGATGAGCCTGAATCAGAAACGAAATTGCAGCATTTCAGATGTGGTCAGAGGTTGTCGAGATCCGTCCTTCAAAAGAACAATCACTATATTCTCTCCAGAAACAACTTTCACAAAGTTTAAGAGAGCAATGAGACCCCATCACAGATATTCATCCTTAACCCTAAGACTGGCCCATGTGCTCCGATTCCTCTGAATGAGGTCTAAGATTCTCTGTGAGTTATATCGGAGAAGGATTTCTCACAAGAATAGAAACTTATAGTCTGAAAATCGTACGGAATTTTCTTATAGAAAGGTGTTATGTGGCAAAGCTCTTACTGATTTACGAAGATCGTGTCACCCAAAAACAGGTATGACGCAATGGTCGTGACCACCGATTGAACAGGGAAGTATGTTGCCGTTATCAACGGTCCAGCCTTGTATGTACACCACGTACCGACACCCATAGTCAACGTTGATAATACAAGGCCCTGCATTCAAATTCACATGCACTTCTTAGCACATGAAAACTGAGAAACTTAGCAAGCTCGATCTCGAAATCTTTAGCTGTACTACTATTACGTCGGATACCAATCTATTAGATTGGATCAATACCTGGTCAGCTATGACGAAAAGATCATATGGCTCGCTGATGATCCATTCTGAAGCTTCAACTGTAAATAAAGCTGTTGTCACCAGCAAGAGAGTTCCGGTGGCATACGCATATGCCGCAATACTAAAAGGACACGGGTACAGCTTCAGAAGAGGAACCTGCAGTAACGCTGGAGCTCATCACCTTTCAGACTTCAAAAACTGACGTAATAATGATCTTCATTCCTAAAGGAGAGAGTACTTGATGTGAACGATCAGTAAAGTTGAGCTTCGATTCAGAGCAGTAATGTGCCGCAGCCTTTGGGACGTCTGTAAACTGCTGTTTGCATGCAAGCTCTCAAAAGAATCTACAACACACGTACAATAAGCTAATATATGAATTTTTTCCTCTTGACCATCGCGGCATGAATCTGAGCGCAGTTGTTTCGAAGTCACGCGTATGGATGAAGGCATTGCTTGTATCAAATATAGTAATAGATAAACGACAATCAACTTTTGAGGATCTGAGCAGTTTACCTTTATGTTGGCGTAACACGAGTAACAGAACGAACCGAGGGCTGTAAAAAGTGCACCCTGTCCGTTCGGTGATAAACCAAGTGAAGGCTTTCCAATTGAAAATTCCTGAAAATTACTGTCTGGCAACGGTCCAAGGGCAGCGGGACCCTCAAAGCAGGATATGGAAATCGCGCCTAGTACACTTAAAGCAAAACCGAAGAGCTTGAACCACCCATCCCGCTCCTCCACTCCAAAATCTCAAGTCTGCGAGACGGCAATCAATGTCACAGCTGAACGAATCATTCACCAAAGCCTGATTTCACCAGACATATATCTGGTCCGCATTATTAGCCAGGCACTTTATTTCTATCCACTTCAATGTTTAGATATCCTATGTCATGTTTCGTCAAAAACGCAGTTTGGAGCCTCACCCGAGTGTTATCGCGATTAAGAAAGTGAACATCGGGCTGAGGGTTGTGGTAATGGCATAAGCCGAAGGAGTTGCCAGAGACAAACCTCTGAGAAGCAGCAGCTGACCTCCGAACACACTGGATACAGTGACCAAAGGTGGAGTCAGAATCCTTGAACTGACGCGAAACTCAAGATTGATACGGGAGTTCTGGCCCCTAGCAAACGGCATATAATTGCCCATGAGTAATAGTACCAAGAAATATATAGCAAAAATGATGGGGAGACCCCATCAAGCCGTACATGTATGAAGTATAATTGCCCATGAGTAACTCATGAACTTTAGTTAGTAAAAGACCTCGTGGCAGCACAGGCTAGGAAGAAGCCCGCAATTGGTAAAGTGACAGGGGGCCGGGTCTTCCTGTTGAGCACAGAAAATTAATCAATATACATTTTTGCTCACTTTGGCAGCCACAAGCATAATTCTCAACCGCGATTGCCACAGACTTCAGACATTTGCTCTTGGTCCCATCATCTTCGGTGAAATTAAGTCGTATACAGCAGTCGTATCCATGGTGCGAACCTTTCGAGAACGTACGCCAGGGGCGACAGGAAGAGAAAGGCCACCGTGTCGCGGTAAATGGCGAAAACCACCTGGTTCAAGTGATGATCCGAAACTGATCTCTTGGAGATTAAGACGCTTGCAGAAAATGCCAGCTGTTCTACTATCGTTGCCAGATGCACCAGCAGCAAAGTTGTTGTTGCTCTTTCTTTGCTGGATACTGCAAGCACAGGTGTTCTTCCGATCAACGGAACAAGCAGTGAATCTCCAGGCTCCATACGTGCTGTTACAATACCTGATTCTTCAATGAGGTTGGCTCCTGGACGTAGTCTTCGAAGTTTACGATCACTACATGCCTTCGTGCCTTCAAAAGCCGTGTCCTGGTAACCTTTCTTTCACGTGCTTCTCGGCAGATCTTCGAAGAAAGCGTCAGACTCTACTTCTTCGAACCGTGACTTTATGCATCAGCCATCAGATTAAAATTCAGTCACGACTAAAATCTACCACGCCTATCTTGCATGTCGCACTTTGCTACCTCCTCGTAGAAAACTATCTATGCATTCGGTCTATACGTGAAACCAAACTTCCCTGTACCTACTCACTCACAAAATCTGCGGTGGAGAGACACTCCGCCACTCAGAATTTCGTCTCCTCTCCTCTAAGGTGAGAAACGAACATAGAGTTGTGCTCTCTATTACACCAAGCATGATAGATCTGAGCACTTCTATGGTTCACACGCGTCCAGAACTGCTACTCCGTATGCTCTAGCGTTTTCCATGAAAATTACGCATGAAGGGCTCTCATTACTTGGAATCCATTCATTGCGAGGCAATTTCGTCTTAAGTAAAGATCCGGACATATCTTAGCGGAGTAGTCGGAACAAATGAGGGACAAAACAATTAGCCCAATGTTCTGTTCATGGACTACAGATCGAGAACAGAATCTTTTATAATAAAATATGAACTTAGTACTGAAACGATGCTTGTGGTCTGTTGTACTCATCACCTCAACACACTCATCGTCATAGAACATAATATATGCTGCCTACCGCCACCTCCCTCTACAATCTCCGAAGTCTTTACAGTGAAACTTTCTAAAGGTATACTCGAGTAAAGCCGAAGAGTTTTACCGTAGTTTCTTGTTTACGAATAATTTAGATAACCAAGAGAGTCTCAAATAAAATAAATAATAACAAAAGGGATGGGAAGACCCCATCAAAAGCGTACAAGGATGGAACAAACCGGTAACATGGGGCTAGGCCCCTATAGTATCACACTAGGAAATATGTACTACATTACCTAAGATATCGGAACTATCTAGGTCAAACGGTCTCTAAACAATAGGAGTATCCAAAGAAGCATCACCTAACATGATTGCTCTCCTATGGATTGTACAACCTAGTGCTCTTTGTAGAGTAATGGAAACACGGTCCCTAAAATAGGCTATACAGTAAGCTAAAGAGAGTGATACCCCATGCCGCCTAATATGGTAGGCTCTCACGCACTCCCTCACGAACATTTCAAAGTCGGTGTCCATAGCTCAATATAACTCCAAAACTAGAGGAACAAAGAGATGACCTCTCTACATACCTCTATACTTTGAGACCTTGGTTGTTGCCGCTCCACTTGCCACTGGAGGATGGGTGATCACCCCCTCTAAAACAATGTCTCTAGTAGGATTGGTAACCACCACATCTGCCACATTGACATGGTCCTCCCAAACCAAATACAGGTCTGCCCTAACCCTAGTCAACTGCAAGGCATACCAACGCTCTCTCCATGTGAGGTATCCACCTTCTTGCGCCATAGCAAACACCACATCCCTAATGGCATCATGGGTAGTTATCCTTTGCACTCCGAATGGACAACGAGTCATATGAACACCTACTGCATATCACACTCACATGTGAGTAATTAAGTTGTAGATGGATGTACCAAGCCAAGACGGAACCTCATCGATGTGGAGAAAGTAGTTGGTGCGAGTCGGAAAGCCCTGATGTATGGTCAAGCCAAGATCCACAAGCTTGCACCCTTGTTTGAGCAAGAGCGTAGACGAGCTCTAGTAGTACGAGGAATAACCGGATCCACTAAGAGTGAATGTAGAGCCTCCTGAAACTGTCGGTCCATCAAGATAGACTGTAGACCTCTAGTCCAATCGGTAGTCAAAGAGGAAAAAGACGAAAACTCATGTCGTACCTCCCTTGGTAAAGCATGTCTCGTATGTCGTAATAATACATGTAAGGGAAATGATCCCGTATCCACTTCCCTAGTATATATCTCCAAAATAGGTCTATCTGCGATCACAAATCGAGAAGACAACAAAGGTGCAACGAGCGCCCAACTCGTCAAGAATGTTGTCTCCTCCATCGATAATAAGCCTATCCCTCCACACGAAATTGGCAAATTTGTATGTCTCCTTGCCAAATCACCTATCACACACTCGAATGTCCCTAGTCCAATGATGTCACCAAAGACGTCCATGATCCTCCTATCAAAGGCTGCCAAACGTGATATGAATGTAGGTGAAGGAGGAACCTTGCGAAGAAGGTAGGTGGGTTAACGAGCAATACTAGATGATAATATACTAAACGCCACATATCGATCCCCTAGTAGAGGAAGTTCATCTACATGCAAAATATCCTCGGCAAGTGCAACATCAAGGCAGCATGAAACAAAATCCTCAGATCCTACTGGCACTCCTAGAATACGTAAACTGTCTGTCGATGTCATACATCCCTCTGGAAGTTGGAGGTGAGGCGGAATGCCCAAAGGAGACCAAGCCCTACACTTTGACACCTTGACTCTCAAGCATACAAGATGAAGCTTGGTAGTCAAGTAATCAAAGGCCTAGGAGGGGAACACACAACTGGACGCTGCCAAAAGAGGGGACAAAAGAGCTCTATAATGAGCCAAGTCAAATAGGGGTCCTTCTAAAGGATCTCTCTGTCGAGTGTCAGCGACGGACTGTACAACAGTGACTCCCTCCTCTAAAAAGCTATGCTACTAAAAAATTGATGCCATTTTGACCTACTCGAATCAAAAATCTCATTGGAATATCATATATTTTTCTATATTATATTAATATCACATGTTCTCGTAAATATTATTTTTCATTCAATAGTAAAATTTATATTAAAATAAAATTTAATACATATTATATTTAAAATACTATTAGATGAGATAAATTTTTATTTTATTTTTCAATGAAAAAAATTAATATTTATATAAATTTTTAAGAAATAATATTTTTAATTTAATTATTCAAATAATTTTATAATATAATGAATCATAATAATTTAACAATACGATTAATTTTTTTCAGTTTTTTATTCATGTTAAAATATTATAAATATATTGTTAAAAATATATGTATTTAATATTAAAGTATGTTATTTTCAATATTATGTAAAATAACTTTATTATATGTACTTAAAAATTTCAATTACCAATAATAATAAATATTTGTTTGATACTAAAATTAAATTTAAATTCAATTATTTTTTATTTTAAATTTTATTAAAATAAAAAATATATATCATTATTAATATCAAATTCTAATGATAACATTCAAAAAATTTATAATGTTGTAAATATATATTGTTTTAAATAATATTTTTAAAAAAATTTTACGAATTAATATATTAATTTTTAATTCGTGAATTACATAATTCAGATATTAAATTATAATATAATTTTGCTAATAAAGAATTTATATATCCATATAATTTAAGGAACATCACGTTTATTGTCGTCGGATCAAATTCAACGACTGCTACACAGTGAACGTCACGAACCGCACCCTCACATTGTACACAGCAACACAGGGTTTTGGTAGCCAGGAACCTGAACCTGCCAGAACGACTTGACTGATTCGGAGACAACATATCTTCTTTTACAGACAGCAGTGCTTGCGCAGCGGGGGCCGATTTGGATCGGAGATTTCCAGCTGTTACACCGAAAAAATCATTCGTACTAGTAGATGAAAGCACAGTCCTCGCGAAACTCAATTAATGAACAGGGCCCTCGAGTGATAAGGCACGATCAAACGTCGGTCTCAGGGATTTCCGGATGTGAACACCGAGCAAATCATTTCGCAGTAGAGTTGAAGCTACAGTAGTACTCGCGATTTAGAGTGTTCCAGGAAATCAAGTACGACACAACCTGGGGTCTCAGAATTTTCCGGACGTACAGTGGACACCGAGCAAATCATTACCTGTAGGAGTTGAAAACTACAGTCCTGGCGAAACAGAGTCCTAAAAAAAAACATTCATGACGCAAATTTCGTCTCAGATTTAAACTGCGATGATATGATACTTCAAAGACTGAGCTGGGAAAGCTTAGTCTTTGAAGCGTGTATAGAAGTCCCAGCTTCGGCCATGAAGAAAATAAAATGTAATCTGCATCTTGGTGCATGAAGTGCTTTAGAAATCATGATATGAATGGGACTGCCTGCACTTCCTCTACACTGGAACTATTACATTCGTGCTCTTGAGGACGTTAGTATAGACTGTGAGTTCACGCTTCAGTGTGGTGTCGACAGCATTTATTTTCATAAGAATATCTGGAGTTTCTGTCCTTGGGTGAGCTTTCATTTATATGAAATCTTGACAATAAAACCCCAAGATGCCTAACAAGCATACTCAATCGATTGTGAGAGAGGATGCTAGCCTGTAACATGGGTAGGTGGATAAAATTTCTGCAATTGTTGAGACCGCTCCACACTTACCATGGCCACAGCGCGAGCCTCCTCCAACTCCAACAATTGTTGATCATCCTTCCAATACATCATCTAGGAGCCATGTATAATATATACAATGTCTCAAAGAATGTGAAAGACCGAGGAAGCCTTATTTGTCTGCCACCCTCCAATCTTTGTGGATCTAACTCTATTGACGCTCCTCTAGACTCAATAGTTTGTGATGCACTACGAGTCATAACAACTGCACATGATTGTTCTGTTGCACACATGAACTATACAACATCTCCATCATATGATATAAAGGCATGAGCTTCAGAATCTGACCTTTTCTAGGCTATAGCCATACTAGCTATTTTTTGCTCCAATTGCTCCAATCGATATGTCATATTTAGCTCATGATTAGCCTCATGGACTAACACTTGACAAGACGTTGGTCCTCTATCATCACTTGTGCCACATTGAACTCCTCAATCTTTTCTTGGGACTACCATGGCAACTTTCACTTATCATAATTCTAGATGGAGATCAAAACATTGATCAATCATATGAGCATTATCACATTAATGGTCATATGATTGATCAATGTGACCATGTATGTGACAATGCTCATATGATTTTGATCCAACATGATTTATTTTGAAGCTTGAAGGCAATCCTTCTTGTGATTTGATCCACCATATGTCCAACACACCATCCTAGCAATTGATTATTTACCTAAAAAGGATGGCAATGGTCTCGATCCGACACCTTCACCACTCAATCTAGACGGTCAAGATTGTCCCACATGTCTACCATAACCAGTCATGATTTTTGTTCTAAACTAGTAAAGTGAAGGAGTTGATGAAGTTGGTGAATCTTTGATGAACCCATCAATCACCACTCTCTCCTCTTGCATGTTGAGCTGAATACGCTCATCAAGACAAAACATAATGATCAACGTAGGTGATATCTCCTATAGTAAGGTGACATCTCTCACTCTCCGTTTCAATTTCATGTCCAATGTCCCATACCAATTTTGAATAGTTATGCATTTGTCACCCCATAGGTAACACTAATCAACCAACGAATTCATGTATATGTCTCTCAAAGACTCCAAAGTCTTTTGTTGAAACTCCTACAAGCCTCATAGCTTGTCAGTCCTCACCCCCTATAGTTTTGTGTGAACCGTGCAAAGAACTCCATAATAGGGTTAAAGTTTGAGACCCCAACTCAACAAACTCCAGCCGTTCATATGTACATATCATTAGTGATAGGTACATATGATGAATTCATGCCACCAAACATTGTATCCAAAGTAATATAAATGTAATTTGGAGACCACTATTGTCTCAAGAACTCAATCTCCTCAAGAAGTTCATGCTGGAACTTACGATAATCATCCATCAGCAGACCCTTCAAATGTTTGAATAATCTTTTCAAGCCATAAAAAGACTAAACAACGTAGAGTTACGCATACGCTGTAAATCACACAATGAGTCAAACTCTTGTATGAAGTCATCCAACTCAATGGTACCAACTATACCTGAATATTTTCTAGGATCCTTGATGACCCCATAGATATCATCTATGTCCCACAATAAGGGTGTGGGGACACACTCTAAGATATCACCAAGCTCAACTTCGTCACTCTCTAACATCAAATCAGAGTCTTATGTAAACCTCAAAAGCCAAGGTTGATACCGAACTCAGCTACGAGTACACCCACTACTAATCCTAGCAATCTGCCCTTCAGAATCTCCAGAGAACTCCATTGTGACATCAATGTATCATCTCTATAACCATACAAAAACAGATCTCCCAACTAGAACCAAAAACTGCAACAGAAGGTATATAGGGCACCACAAGATGCTAACACAAGGTCAACATGTAACCTGCGATCACTTCATGCATTCATCGAATCTACAAGTTATGTTTCACTAAGGAGAAACATAAGTAGTGTGATTAGTTTGCAAAACTAGCCTCACTTTTGACAACACATATGAGTAATCACATACCAAACAAGAAAGCAGCAACAAATGTGATGCACAAATAGGAAGCCAAAATAAACCTATATCAATCACAAGAAACATAAATAACAATAATTCATATCAAAAACATCCATCAAAGGGTCAAATCAACCCAATCCAACCTAGATTGACTTATGAGGTCATTTAAAAACACTAAAACTCAGTTTTGGAGGACTTTTGTTCTTTTGAAAGATAATCTAACACTAGAGTTCAATTATAAAAGGTATTGTGTTCAACTAACCTTTTTTAATTCTCTATCTAGCGTTATTTTTGTCCCAAACGAACACTATTTGAAACTTCTGGAAGATTTTTAAAATCTTCAACTCTAATTTTGGAACCCTAAATGTCAGAATTTTGCAATTTTGACACTACTAGCCTAACGCCTAATGTCTCTAATCCCTTGCAAATTACTTTACGTCTTTTATGAGCCCATCAAATTTTTGATCAAATGGACATTATATGATAATCTTATAGCTTGCCGCTCATATTTTTTACCATACAACTTTGAAACACCAAATCTTGGACTTCAATCACTTCTGTTTGAAATCTTTTTTTAACAATGTAGATTCTAAGCACCAAAGTAACTATGAGCATTGATCCACTTGATCAATTTTCAGTAGTACTCCAATCCTCCAAATTCTTGATTCAGATTTTAAGCAGTAAAACAAAAAATTCAAAATTGATCGCACCAACTTCAAATCAACTCGACTTCTAGATCGTCACCATGGTTTTCACTCCATCAATGTCATGCATAGTTTATAGCAAAAAAAATCAAAGTTATCATTCATCAAAACTTGCCAAAACATTTTTAGTGCTCCAAAAACTCACAATTCTTACCACATGACACAATTTGAGTTTTTGAAGTAATCTTTTATACTCGCAAAACATCCACGAGGACAATCTGTTCATAATCTTAGCATAAAAGAGATATTATAATTGAACCAAATCCTTTTTTGAGCTTCAAAGTCTCAAGATTCTTGCACTAACTACTATCCATCATAGTGTCATGCACATACATATCGCATCACAACATACACTATCATATCAAACATCACAATACATAGATTGTCATACACCAACACACAAGTGTACCACAATAATCTTTTCTACTCTCAAAACGTCCACAAAAACACTCCGCTCATAACAGAAATTAGAGTCGAGCCAAACCCCCTCTGTGCTTCAAAGATTCCAGATTTTTGCATTAGCTACTATTCACCATAGCCACACTCTCAAAGGCTCAACTTCAAAAACTGTCCTCCACAGAGACCTAATTTGAATTCTACCCCTTAAGCTCTAGATCTCCTAAGAGCATTTTCAATCCTAACGGCAATTCTAGTGCGAACATCACTAATTGCTTAATTATTTCTAACTATTATACTTGCTCTTGCATATGGACACCTATTTAACTAGAGGTGTCGCTACATAAGTCATGACGTTGTCGTGCACATACATATCGCATCACAACATACATCGTTGTCAGATCAAACATCACAATACATAGATTGTCATACATCAACACAAATGTACCAAAATCGCCCCCCTAACTGGTGGTAAGCTCCCTATAATACCATATAGCCATCTAATCCGTAACATGATATGCCCTTCATGGGACTAAGATCACGAGATCGGGTTCTACAATGCCCCATCATAAGTCGTTTATCTACAATCCATATCATGTAACGGTCAAACCTGATTGCTTGTTAATCGCATTGAGGACATCTCCACCATCCACTCGGCATCGTATTGAGAGGTATCAAACATGACATATTCCATCCTCTTGAAAAGAATCACAAATCAACATACTCGCTGCTCCACCAGCTGATCCATATAACATACATCTTAAACCTGCCCGCCCAACTGTCATGTTTGGATCCATAGTACCATCAATGTTTGGAACGTGACATGGTGCACAATTATGCACATGATCCTTCCAAATCACACCATCACGAGCCTCTAATACCAAAACTCTAGAAGGTAAAATCTCACGTACTCATAGAATCATGCGACTAGCTGTAACATCCAATGTGGTCGACACTCTACTGCAAGTAAACGTTATCATCAACATGAAATCTGTGAATTGAAGGTCAATATCCACATCCTTGGATGGAAGCATAACGCAAAGTATCTCAATGCTAAGCAATAGCCAGGTTTTCAAATGCCATGGACATTACCCTACGAAAGATTCTGCCCTTTCAAAATTGTAATGACACGGTAGTCATCACAAGAGCAGAAATGTAGTACTTTGATTCGTTCCCAATAGAATAAGGGATCCAAATAGTCTACATGGAGGGTAAATGTGAGTTTAGACTTCTATCCATGTCTCTAGACATGACAGTGCAAAGAGGTCGATGGCAGGAAATGTAATCAACCTTTTCCATCAATAATACAAATCCCATCATACACTCATGTACACACGGATTCCAGCAAATTCATGAATTGGTGAATTTACCATTTACTTAGTGATGGGAATCTTTCTCTTACAAGCTGAAGTCAAGACGAGTCGCTCAACAATGTACTCCTAGGTGACACTACGTAGTGCTTGCTCCTAGGAAAACACCCGGTTATCTTCACATGCGTTGGACATCAATCTAGATCAATTGCTCCTCAATCATATCAATTTCCTAAGTGCTCGTTCTATCCTACCTATAATTGCGGTTCAATCAATTGAACACTTGCAAAAAAAAGAGATTGCACCACTTATTCTTATAGCTATTTATATAGAATTTTCTAACTACTACTCCTAATTATCACCTACACGAATCACTCTCTCCTAAATCTGCTCTAACCATCTAAGCCGCGCGATCAAACTTCCGCTGTCGTGTTGTGACGCGGCTACTATGAGAAGATGATGACATGTGTCATCTTCAGAGCTGTTGTCATGACGGCGATACTTTAGGTTAGGGTAACAGATGGCATTGTAAGGTTGTAAAGAGCTAGGGAGATCTAGACACATCACCTTGCTGACTAAGGAGCTTATCTGATTGAAGTGGAGTCGACGTATGACGTGGATAGGGGACAATATGATCCTCAAGATGTACCATTGTCGAATCCATTTGTGATCAACATCCGGTGTCTTCATCGTGATCGCTTTTGGATATACTTAGCTGGTTTCAAGTTGTCATTTCAACTCTTATTAGTGACAACTCATATTGTGTATAGGATGTCTAAGTAGAGTGTTTAGGATAGTTGTAAAGCTCTAAGTTTCAATGGAGCTAATTTGGCCACACTAGAGGTCAAAATAGCATTCTCTATTCCCATTGGTCTAGGAGTTTTGACCAATGAGGGCACTAGGGCAAGTTTTTGAGGTTTTTAGGGATTTTGGAGTCCTTTTAGGGGGGATTTGAAAATCAGAGGATAGAGTTGGAAAGCTGACGGGACGGGCTACAACGTGGGCTCAAGAATGGATGGATTTGAAGGATTTGTCACTCTGAAACGGTGATTCAAAGTTAGAGAGAGAAATTTAGACCTGTACAATGGTACATCTTGAAGATCATATTAGATGTACAATGGTACATCTTGAGGATCATATTGTCCCCTATCCACGTCATACGTCGACTCCACTTCAATCAGATAAGCTCCTTAGTCAGCAAGGTGATGTGTCTAGATCTCCCTAGCTCTTTACAACCTTACAATGCCATCTGCTACCCTAACCTAAAGTATCGCCGTCATGACAACAGCTCTGAAGATGACACATGTCATCATCTTCTCATAGTAGCCGCGTCACAACACGACACCGCCTCTCGCATAAATGCATCAGTTGCTAACTGCATCTCTTGTACATCTGTTGCGATCTCCTATCAATGAAGAGCCATGGCTTCCCTGAAATCTCGACCCAAGGATTTATACATCTCCTTCTTGCACTCCTTGAAATCTCTAGGGTTGTCCATTGCCATCACCAACTGCTCCAACCGCTAAATCTCTACGTTATCACAACGAGCAAACAGATGTTGAACACATTGATTCGCAAGAGTCTCCAATCTCGCAGGTGTTTCCACGTCCTTATGATTCAAACGGCACTTCAGATCGTGCACAATCTCCCGAAGCTACAGATTCTCCTTCTCTATGAATCTGATCTCCGCATCCCGAATACGGAAAATCTTTGCATGTGTCTACTTCGCTTCTTGGATACTCTGCTCTAGCTCATCCTTCTATTTGGACAATTTGTCCACGTTTTCTGTCAACTGCCGAATAGTGTCAGTTTGGTCTTGCTTCCCAATGGCCAACCGATTCATCATCTTGACTAATTCCATATATCTGTCAACTTGAGGGTCCCATCCATGCATATACATTGGTCCCATCTTGTTCAACTTTATCAGCACATAGACCATCACCGTCTCCAACTTCTGAGATAAATGCAAGACCGAGATCAAGGGTTCAGCAATCTCCTTCGTGGCCTTTACTTTAAGGCGAGAAGGCTTGGGAGGCACCACATCTTCTACTTTCTTCTTCCTTGCATCCACCTTCTTTACCATCGAATTAAGGGGAGGGTTTTCCATCTCTGCTAGTCTCTTCCTTTTCCTGGACAATTTGATCACTTTGGTTTTTGAGTCTGAACCGGGTCTCTCCACCATAGCATCCCTTACTTCATATCTTCTAGGCTCATGTGGTGCAGTCGCTCCAATACTCCGCATAGATCCACTACTTGTATAATCGATGTCCACCTCAAGGTCGGACAATCCTGACTCCAACCGATATGGTTGTCTTTCTCTTGGGGTTAGCCATTTCATCTTTGCATACATATGCATCATGAAAGAGGAAAGGTATACTACGCTTTTGTCATCCTCTCTCAATTTGATGCTCATGGATTGCACATTCTTGACGAATATTTCTCCCCAAGTAACCCAAATGGTTCCTCCCACGAAACCCTCCACAATCTGCACCTTATGCATGCTGACATAGGTAGTGCGCTAAGGCTAGAACAATTGATTCAATGTGTAGGTTATCTTTCTTCTGAATAGGTCTTTGATCAAATCTATTTTATAGCCATTTGTCCCCTTCTTTTCTCTAGGATTAAACCATTTCTTCTCGTCAAACGTGAAGGATGTGTGTAATTCAGATCCTTCCCAATCGACTCCATCCTTATCGTCTTCATAGGTTCTTCCCAACGCTTTCGTCCATAGTCTCGCATCCCACTTCTCTGAATGCGCTCTGCTTCCTATCGCTGGAATTGCTTTCCCTCAGCACACTTCATCACAGAGCTTTGGGCACACGTAATCCCAACACCACAACAAAAACGCTCTGCCTAAGTTCTTCAATCTCAATAGCTCTTCCGGTGTCCAATCCGCCATCAAGATGAGTGGTTGAATTCTCCCCATTGATACATTTTGTACAATCTGTACTCTCATGATTCTTCATTTTGACATCGAGTTAGCTCTACTTAGATGTCTTCCTGTCATTGCGAGTTTTTGGCATACTTCTTTGCACTTCGTCTCGAGGTTTTGTCAATCCCCCAATTGATGACAACCTTAATTTCACCCTTCTACTCGTGTGAACTTCCTAACAATATTCATAGCTAACTTCATCATATTTGACGAATACACTTCTAAGTTCTCCAAATATAACATTTTATTTCACAAAAACAAAAAAATTCCTACTAGTCTTACAAATTATGCTCCTACAAAAACACACCCTAATCCAAACATCAGAGTTATTCAAGTCCAAAACTTGAGTTGATTCTTGACGAATAGCTATAAGTAAGTCTAAATCTCTACCATATATGTAGGAGCATAGTTCTTAGGATAAGTAAGATTATTATTTTTTTTGTGAATAAAGAGTTATATTCGGATTTTCATGAGGGTATCCGTTCGAATATATGTTGGTTAGACATGAATACCATTAGGGAGTTCACACGAGTGAATTGCAAGGGAATTTAAGCGCGCGTTTGGATGGCAGAGTGAAGAATTGTCGAGAGAAGATCGATGCCAAGAAGCTGCAGAACCAGAGCGGCCAGAGGAGGGAAAGATAGCTGCAATGTCAAAGCGTCGAACCGTGGGAGTTCCAACATGACGAAGTGCGACCATGGGGAGGATTCGACCGCTTATTCTGATGGTGGATTGGACTCCAACGGAGTTGCTGAGGTTGAAGAATCTCAACGGAGCGTTTCTGTCATGGCGATGGAACTATGTGTGCCCGAAGCTATGCGATGAAGTCCAACAGGGAAAAGCGGCAATTGGAAGCAGAGCACAGCTTGAGAAGTGGGATGCAAGATTGTGGGCAAAGGCTCTTGGACGCAACCACGAAGAAGACAAAGGTGGCGTCGATTGGGAGGACTCGGCGATGCATACGGCTTTCACTTTTGACGAGCGGAAGTGGTTCAACCCTAGGGAGAGAAAGTGGACGAATGGCTGTAAGCTCGTTCTTATTAAGGATATCTTTAGGAGAAAGGTGGCTCTCACCTTGAATCAGCTCTTCTCAGCTCATAGAAAAACATATGTAAACATGCATAAGGTGAGAATTGTAGAAGGGTTCATCGGAGGGACTATTCCGGTGAACTGGGGAGAGATTTTCTTGAACAACGTTCAAGCGATGGCGACCAAGTTAAGAGAAGACGATAAGAGTGTAGTCTATCTTTCGTCTTTCTTGGTGCATGTGTACGCAAAGAGGAGTGGTTGACTCTTAGGGAGAGGCAGTTATATCGGCTGGAGTGCGGACTTTTGGACCGGGACATAGACATTGACGATGCTAGTAGCGGGTCTACGAGGAGTCTAGGAACGAGTGCGCCTCCTGAACTCAAGAGAACTAGAGAAGTCAGGCCGGCTACGCAGAGTAAGCCTGATTTGGATTCGGACCTTGAAGTGATCGGTACTTCCAGGAAGAGGAAGAGAGTAGTGGAGGATAGTCCTCCGGACACTTTGACAATCAGAAAGGATGCAGGGAAGAAGGAGATGGAGGAAGTAGTTCCGTCCAAGATGTCTCGACCTAAGATGATGGTAGTGAAATCGGGACCGAAAACATCGAAGGAGATTGTGGAGCCTATGACCTCAGTGTTGCAGCTATCGCATAAGCTGGAAGCTGTGGTGGTCTCTGTGTTATTAGAGTTAAACGAGATGGGACTGATGTACATGCCGGGGTGGGACCCTCAAGCCGACGGGTATATAGATTTGATTCAGATGATGAACCGGCTGGCTTTGGGGAAGGAGGACCAATCTGTCACTATTTGGGAATTGATAGAGAGTGTGGACAAGTTGTCCAAGGAGAAGACCAAACTCGAGCAGAAGGTCCATGAGGCGAAGAAGACCTACAAAGAGATCTGCCATATTCGGGGTGCAGAGATCCACTTTGTAGAGAAGGAGAATGCTCATCTTCGGGAGACTGTGCATGACTTGAAGCGAAGATTGATTCATGTGGATGTGGAGGTGTCTGCGAAGTTAGAAACCCTTGCTAACAGATGTGTGCAACATCTATTCACACGGTGTGATCGAGTTGAGTTGGAGCAGTTGGTGGCAACAATGGAGAATCCCGGCGACTCGAAGGATTGGAGGAAGGAGATGTACAAAGCCTTGGGTCGAGATTTCAGGGAAGCCATGGCTCTTCATCGACAGGAGATCGTAGCCGATGTACATGAAATGCAGTTAGGAATCGACGCATTCACGCAAGCAGCAGAAGTGCGATCGAGCGGTTTAGATCAGCAGAGTAGACTTAGGAGAGAGCGATTCGTGTAGGAGTAGTTAGGAGTAGCAGTTAGAAAATTCATTATAAATAGTCGTAGGAAATAAAGTGGTGGGATCTTTCATATTTGCAAGTGTCCAATTTGTTGGGCTGCAAATTGTAGTCATGGTAGAACGAGCACTCTAGGAGCTCGTGTGTGCAGGCTGGCATTGTCTTAAGTGTTTCGTGTATCCGTGAAGTTATCCGAATATTCGTCAAGAGCAATCTGAAATTTGCCATCATCACAAGCATTCACCCAATCTACAAGTCTGTAAGTTCTGTCTCACTGGGAGAAACATGGATAATCTGACAAGTCTGCAAATCCAGCCTCACTATCGTCAACACTTAAGAGCACTAACACTCCAAACAACAAAGCACCAACAAAAATAAACATGAAGCATAGATGGAGGTTTATCAGTCACAAGAAACATAAATAAAATACTCCATCTCAAAAACATCCATCAAAGGGGTCAAACCAACCCAACCCGGATTGACATAGCCTCAGAATGCCATTTAAAAACACAAAAACTAAGTTTGGGAGATCTTTTGCTCTCAAGTTCAATAATTTGACACTAGTAATCTGCTTGTATAAGGCTTTTTCAATTTGCTACTTGAAGAAATCTTTATTTTTTTTGCAAACGGACACCGTTTGAATCTTCTACATGACTTTCAAAATCTTCAACTCCATTTTTAGACCCCTAAACGTCAAAATTTCACAATTCTAACATTGTTTGTCTTGTGCCGAACATATCTGCTCCACGCAAGATATCTCACATCTTCTATCATCCCATAAAATTTTAGATCAAATGGACATTATATGATAATGTGATAGCATGCTGCTGCTATTTTCGACCCGAAAACTTTGAAACATCAAATCTTGAACTTCAAGCACTTATGTCTGAAATGTTTTCCTGCCAATCTCAATTTATAGCCCCAAGATAACTATGAACATCAATCCACTTTGTCAATTTTTAACAGCGCTTCCACCCTCGAAAACTCTCGATTCGGATTTACACACTAAAAAAGAAAATATAAAAATTCTAAATCAATCACATCAACTTTGAATCGATTCCACTTTTAGATCATCACCACAGGCTTCACTCCATCAACTTTTTGCACATTCAACAGCAGATAGATTAAAGATAAAATTGATCTAAACTCGTCAAAACACCTTCAGCGCTCCAAGAACTCAAAGTTCTCACCATGGAATCCAATTTGAGTTTTTGAAGGAATCTTTTCTATTCTCAAAATGTCCACAAGGACACTTCACTCATAACCATAGCATAAAAGAGAGATTACAATTAACCCAAATCCATTTTGTGCTTCAAAGACTCCAGATTCCTGCACTACCTACTATCCATCATAGCCACACTCTCAAAGGCTCAACTTCGAAAATTGCCCTCCAAGGAGCCTTATTCAAACTCTACCCCTTGAGCCCTTGGTCTCCTAACGGCAGTATCTTCCTTAATTGTAGTTCCGTCATGAACGAGCGAATCGCTGCTAGATCAGCTCCTAGTGATGTATATGCTCTTGCATACGCGCACCTACCTAACTAGAGGTGCCGCTACATAATATTGACAATAGCCACACTCTCAACTTCGAAAACTCCACTCCAATGAGCCCTATTTCGAACTCTATCCTTTGAGTTCTATGTCTCCTAACTGCAACGTCGTCCCTAACATCAAGTCCTATATAATTGGCGCTAACTGCATTTTTGGCTCTAACTATTGTATATGTTCTACATACGCGCACCTACCTAACTAGGGATGCCACTACATAAGTCGTGAAATTGATTATTGCATATTTACAATGAAATCCCCCTTCAAGAGAAATATGGATTTCAAACTTATTTACAAAGTTGATCTCTAAAAGTACACATTTCTCTAGATTTTTAACATTTTAAAATCATATCTTTTGAATATACTTGCCATGAGAATATATGTTTCAAATTTATTCATGCAAATATGATTTATATATTTTTATAAGTCAAACATCCAAGTTTCTTTCCATATGTATTTTGTGTTCTGGAATCACATATTTATTATATTATAAATGTTTAAAATGCAAATTATATTATATTTTATGATGTGAATACTTTTGAAAATGTTAGAAATAATTTGAAAACGTGTAGAAATGAAAATAGATGTGACATTCCTCGATGATACTACTTCCTTCCTTACTCATTCTTTGGAATGTAGTGCAAATCACATTTCAAAGAAGCAATTTTAAATTGATTCTCTGAAAGTTGAATTTAGAATGTTTAGTCCGATAAATTAGAAAGCTAGAGAAGGAGAAGTTGGAGAGCAATTATGTAAGGTTACATTGCGGGATTGCATATCATTTGCATGATTGCGTATCATTCATGATTTATTTCTAAACACTTCCTTACTTGAAGGTTTAGAAAGAGTTATAAAATAAATGTAAAGCATATACCTTTTTGAAACATATTTGAATGTTTGATAGAAATTTCTGAAAGGAAAGTATTAATTTTTCATTCAACCACTTTCGTCATGGAATGAAAGTGATGAATGAAGAGAAACATGGAAGTAGCATTCAATGACAACTAAGTTGAGAATTAGGAAGATATTAAAGGATGTATATCAAGAGAACCAAGATTAATGATCATGTTTATATCTATGTAGCAACGGGGAACACCTTATTCTCCTTGATAGCGCATAGTAGCTTTATGAGAGATTTTTGAAAACAATCATAACATGAATTTCATCTACAATCGTCAAGGCATACAAAAAGTCAGGGTTATCCTACGGTGTATACTTATAGTACATCTAATAGTTGGGGACCAGCTGCAGCTGAAGACCCGAAATAACACGGAGTTGTACAAGTGCACATCATACTAAAAAAATATAAAATTTGTAGAACAAAAGTAAAGTAAAAGAGAAAAAAGTGGAGGCTTTGAATAATAACCAATGAAGGATGGAATGTACATGATAGTTAACATTTTTGCACTTGCCATATCCGAGCTACTCCATTTTCTTAAAGTTATGACATATATAACACTTATAAATAACCCAATTTTGGAAGGTTATTAACCTATATCATGTTTCATACAACTATATGTTGATGATATGTTTGTATTTGATCGCACAAGATTTAATAGACTTGTCGACTTTAACAAAGGTTTTCAAATTTTGAAAGTATTATTTTTATTTCTTATTCTTTCATTATTCAAATATCATATGTTCTTTTGGACCGAAGATACCGGGGAAGAGAAAACGACGAGGAGAGGGAGAAAGGAGAGTAGGTTAGGAGGAGGGGATCATTTCTTCATATATTGCATGGTTATGTTTTGCCGAACATGGATAGTGAATAAACAATTCTCTTTTTTTTCAATTTGGGTTATTGGTATCTAAATTGAACACTGTGGACAATGATATAGAGACATATTAGTGATTTTGTTATTTTTAGATTTTTAAGTGATTTTTCTCAAATTGGACATATGGATCAGGTCTTTTTTGTTCCATATATTGGTTCTCTTTCTTTTCCTATATTGGTTTTATCGGAACCTAGGTGGAAAATTATGGAGATTGGAATAAAAAATTATGAGTGTTTTTAGATTTTAGGTTTTCATATTTAGCATTTCCCCATGTAAGGTGGGGAGTCATGGGGTTGTGGTTTCGCAGGTATGAGTAGAAACATGATGGAGTGTTGTGTGTCCTTATCGTTCTCTTTTTATTAACTATAGTTTCACTTCCCCTCATGGGATTGTCAAAAGTGGTGTGTGATACATCACGTCCAGTGTGTCATCGTCTCTTTACCTCGCAAAGGGTAAATACTCACATGGAAAAGATGCACAAAGATTATGATTGGACCACTTGGGATGCGCACATGAGGAGGACGATCACATCGACATCGACATTTGTCATTTTGGGGAACACGTAGACTTCATCGATTTCTTCTTTGATCGTTTTGAGTATACCGGTTGGGTCATGGGAGTGATTAGCTTTCCAAGGTTTTCATGTTCTATTCTAGGGATTTTCAAGACTAGATTCTGATGTCTTCGTTTATTCACTAGGCTCCCTCATGCACTTCATGACGAGACTAGACATGCTTTTTGCTTATCGCTCGATCGATTGGCATGTGATCCCATAGACGAGTTAGCTTGGTTTTTGTTTCTCTTACTCCCACGATGGTATCTACGTTATACTAGAGGGGGACGTGATGGACATAGGGAGATGATAGTTAGATTTTGGAGATTTCGAATAGGGGATTGGGCTACATTGTAGGAGGAGTTTGTACATGCCATACAAGTTAGGAGTCGAGTTTGGCTTAATTACGACTCTGTAGGATTTTGGAACAAGCTAGGGATTATAGTAGGGCTACACATGCCCTTCATCCTTTGTCTATGGCTAGTCCTAGCTTAGAGACTATTTCTTCTTTATAAGTTTTACATCCACCCATGAACGAGGAGATATCATTAGAGATCTTGGAGTATCATCCAGAGGAGACATTATGTCTTCATAGATCACTATTTGCCTATTCTATATGCACAACTCCACGCTTATCTTTAGGAGGCTTGTCAAGGATGGTATATAAGCATCTTTGAAATTGCTTTCAAGCGGATGATCCCTCTAGTAGTTTCATGGAGTTGTTTCATGTGGCTACATCAGTTGCGAGAGGGGAGATTATGTTGTCAGTTAGTCAAATGATGGGTGTTAGTCGGCTTCTCGCGATGGAGGAGCACACTTGGGGCATTAGACCAATTGCTATTAGGGAGGTCTTATTGCATTTATTCAGTCGTACCATGGTCCTACATCATCGTTCTTACTTCCAATAGCATCTTTGTCCATACCAATTTGGAGTCGCCATACCAATGAGACTATGAGGCGCTATCGTTGGGCATTAGAGCACTTCTAGATATCCATCCGAATTGGGTTGTCTTGAAGGTGGATATTGAAAACGCTTTAATAGCATCTCACGTGCATCCATCTTTAGAGAGCTTAGAGAGGTTGGTGGACCTTTATCAAGCCTCATTCCTTTCATACGGTCTTTCTATAATTCACATTCTTCTGTCTTTTATCAACATGGCTTTTCATAGGATGGAGTCACCGTTCTACAATCCACTGCTGATACTCGACATAGAGATCCTTTGGGAGGACTCTTATTTGCCATGGCTCAATATAGAGCTCTTTTGTCTACTCGTTTGGTCGTGCTAGTTTGTGTGTTTCTCTCCTTAGCGGATGATACACACATTGTGGGCCATATGGATCACATTAGGGAGGCCTTTAATTACTTGATTGTCGAGCTTCATCTTGTAGGCTGGAGAGTCAAGGTGTCAAAGTGTAGGGTTTGGTCTTCTTTGGGCGTTCCTCCTCATCTGCATCTTCTAGAGGGATGTATGACATTGACTTCCGGCTTACGCATTCTAGGAGTGCAAGTAGGGTCCAAGGATTTTGTCTCACGCTACCTAAACGATGCACTTGCTGAGGATGTTCTTCATGTAAATGACCTTCCTCTACTAGAAGATCCACAGGTGGCGTTTGATATACTCTCATCTAGTATTGCTCGTCAACCCACCTACCTTCTTCACACGGTTCCTCCTTCACATACATTCATATCACGTTTGACAGCTTTTGATATGAGGATCATGGGCATATTTGATGACATCATCGGACAAGGGACCTTTGAGTGTGTGACAAAAGATTTGGCAAAGAGACAAACATCTTTTTTGATTTCGTGTGGAGGTCTAGGCTTATTATTGATGGAGTAAACAACACCTATAGCATTTTTGGCTAGTCATGCACTCTCAGCACCTTTGTTATCTTCTCAATTTGTGATTGCAGATAGGTATGTTAGCCCATGGTTGTATATATAGCATGAAATAAGACTATATCTAAATTATGACTAAGTCTATCTTAGTAATGACTATATTTAGCTAGTTATGGTTAAGTTAGAGGAAAATATATAGTAACTCCTTGTGTGGTAGATGAGAACAACTATCTTGTTTTTTAGTATGAATTAAGGAACAGATTCCATCACATGGATATCTTGACTTTCATTGACTTGAACTAGTTTTCATTGGTTGGATTTGGTGAAGACTCTTAAATCTAGGGGCGAGATTGACTTGGTACACTAAAGACAATTGGAGGGTAGTTGGATTTCTTGAAGATCCAAGTGGACCAATTGCATGTTTTCATGTATCATTTTCATTGGGGTTTATGATCTGTACCTTGATTAAACTTGGTAAGAGAAGATTACAAGATGGTTACTTATAGTTACTAGGGTAAGATTCTAAGTAATATAAATAGAGAGGTTGAGAAGCACTTCTCAAGTTAGTTTTGGGAGAAATTAGTTTTGTGATCTTAGTTTTGGAGAAACCTTGTTTTGAGAAGTTTGGAAAAGTCATATTCGGATTGGAGTCTTGATTCAATGAAGACTATGATCATCAAAGTATCCCTTCCTTTTGAGTGATATCTTACTCTTTGTCAGAATTTGGGTTAAAGAGTTTCTACTTTGAGAATTTGTGTAAGACTGTGCATTAGAGTCATAATCATAGGGTGGGGACAAGTCCTTTTAGATTCATGATGAGCTTTCAAAAAGCCATAGGAAGTAAACCTAAGTGAAAGTCAGCCTAGAGGTCACAGCGCCACCCTTGATATATATGTGAGGGACATGGATATTGGGTCATTTCCTTTACATGTATTATTGCAACATACGAGAGATGATTTATCCCTTGACATATGACATGAGCTCCCATCTTTTTCCTCTTTGACCGTCGTTTGGACTAAAGGTCTATAGTCTACCTTGATGGACCTACAACTTCAGCAACCTCTACATTCACTTTTAGTGGATCCGGCCATTCCTCATACTAGTAGGGCTCGTCTACGCTCTTTGCTCCAGAAAGGATGCAAGCTCGTGGATATTGACTCAACCATGCATCAAGGCTTTGCGACTGGCACCAGCTACTTTCTCTACAACGATGAGGTTCCATCATGGCTTGGTCAATCTATCTACATCTTCAATACTCACATATGAATGTGATAATACTTTATATGCAACATGTGTTTATATGATTCGTGACCATTCGGAGTGCAGAGGATAACTACCCATGATATCATTATGGATGTGGTGTTTGCTACGAAGTGAGAATGTAGATACTTCACATGGAGGGAGCATTGATATGCATTGCAATCGACTAGGGTTAGGACAGACCTATACTTGGGAGGATCAAGTTATTATGACAAACGTGGTGGTTATAGATCTTAGTTGTGACACAGTTTGAGAGAGTGTGATCACCCATCCTACAGGATGGGGGAGCAGGGAGTGGAACAACTAGTGCCAAGGTCTTCAAGTATATATGCAGAGAATTCAACTATTTGTTCCTCTAACTTTAGAATTATATTGAGAAATGGACACATACGAATATGTCGTTAGCCTACCCTACTAGGCAGCAAAGCCTACCATGCTAAACGGTAGAGTATCATCATTTTTAACTTATTCTATAATTTATTTTAAAAATTGTATTTCCATTGCTCTAGAAAGAGCATGACTTGTGCAACTTATGTTATTTCATATGCCTATATTGTTTGTAGACAAATTGATCTAGACCAGTTGATCTAGATGTGGCGGATATAGTAGGTACACTAGTCTACACTTCCTATTGGGGCCTATCTCCATGTTACCGGTTTGGTTACATCCTTCTGCTACTTGTGGATCTTTCATTTTTTGTGTTATTTTCCTGTCATTATATTCAATTTTTCATAAAGTCAAATTCGGCCACAATTGTTACCAAGTACATGGGCGGGCAATGTTTACTAAGTGCCTGGTAACGTGGCACTGTAACTACACCGGGTTCACAACGTACCAAGATAACATTCTCAACAGATGGCAACACTTTTCGAAAAGATGTGAACTGCATATCGTCCTCAGGAACGTTCCCATGGGCACTTTATGTACATTCACCACAGTAGTGGTAAAACGTCAGGTTTCTAGAATTGTTCTAACCTTTCTTACTGCTCCGTGAGGTACACACATCCCGTCAATGTTTGCCGTTGTACCTTACACTCCTATGATGAAAATCACTTAGCCGACTCATCCGATAATGTCAGCTAATTTCATGGTAGAGTCCAAGAACGCTGTGAAACTCAGCATATATATTTTCCTCTTTTGACTACGAGAATATGGTCACCACGGAAGAAAATCCAAACGTGCAGAGCTTGAAGCAGGGAACGTGAGATAACTGCACGGAAAATAAAGCGTTCCGGGGTAGTGGGCGAGAATTGGTTATTCGAGATGTCCTCAATGGCACTCGTAAGCATTGCGATGGGTTTAGCTACATCCTGGATAACTCTAACATGCAGTGCAGTGAATACAGTGAAAACTATACATGAAAACAACCACGGAAAAATGGAAGACCATCACACCACAGGTACAACACAAACTCCATACAACAATGTGTTCGCTAAGAAAGTAGAAGAACTAGGACAGCTGGTAGAAGGACAGCGTCCCAGGGAGTTGCGAAGTAAGTTGAACATGGTGACAATGATCAGGATTGGCTTTCGTAGGTCGTAGAAGAGCCATAGGTCCGTCCATAACGGAGGAGGGAACTGCAGCAGATGGACATGACAGAAAAGGGGCAAGGGATGAAACTGTGCTTTTCACTAGTCTTTAGTATGTGCCTCTCGTGGCCTGAAGACGATATATGACTAACCATATATAACTTCAAAAGTTTCACATCAAGTTCTTGCGATCTTATCACAATTTACGGTGAACTTCAAAAGTTTCAAATCCGTTCAAAAGTTCACCAAAGTTCGTGATAACATCGCTTAGAACTTGAACCTGAACCAGGTCAGAGGAGAAGTAAAAGAAATAATAGATCATTATAATAAACTAAAAGGGACAAGGGCCCTTGTCAAAGAAAGTCCCTTGCGAGGGATTCACACAGTACTAAAAGTAATTTATCCGTGACTTTGAAAAGGGAATCGGAAGCGCCTTTTGCAATTCCGATCTACGCATACAGGTAAGACCATCGAATAATTAAAGACGCGACAGAAAATCTCCGGCAAAGGCTACTTCAATGACAACCTACGTCATTTTCGAAACTTTTTACCGCTTATTCGGAGCTATTTCACTGATGACAAAGGCAAAATAAAATCCGACCACAACCTCCAGAACGGGTAACTTGTTAAGAACGCTTGCATTATACAATAAGACGTGAAAATTTCTAGACCTCTCAGTGGAGTTGATCTCCGTATGGAAGTTCGAAAAAAGCCTAGCCTTGCAGCTGGAGGGATCTTGAAACAACTTGCAGCCCGATAACCAGTAGCCTCCTGACACTTAATAACAACTCTAATCGTCTAAGTCCTAGTAAGGCTGATCGTATGATGTGAGACGTCACCAGTGTAGTCAAAGCTATCGTCACACAACGGTAAACCTTGTGAGTGCGAAACTCCCATCTATCAGGAACCATGGCCGCCTACAAGCTTTCATTATTCGGTGTGAAAGAAAGTGTTCGCCTCACTAGCTCTTCGATATGGACAACCATCATGTGCTGGTAGGGAACACAGGTACAAGGTGCAGCTCAATCTGTCTCTTCAATTCTTCTGCACAGGAGTGCAATCTACTAGCCCCGCGTCAAGAAAAACACCTCGACTCAAGCTGTTCCTTTCAGATATGCTTGGGCCCTGAATTTAGTGAAAAGTGCTACTCTATGAGGCAGTGTGGTCTCTATATAGGGCTGATTTTGTCCCAGCTCCAACCAAAAGACAGATGTGGGTGACACTCATTTTCTCTCAATAATTTCGAAGACATTCCTGCCTTCCCAATTCGACCAAGTCTCAGTTCAAATCCTCACCTTATCGCCCTACGGTAACCTTCCGCTTCACCTTCCTCTTTGCAAAAATGTTCGACGGTTGATTTTGTTTAGGCTCTTTTGCTTGATTGAACATCTCCTCAAAAAAGCCGGAAATAACTCCCCTCTTCGGAATAACCCACCTCGCAACAGAATCTGGTGAAAGAGAAGGTCTGTGATAAGCCTTCGTTAATCCCTCGGCTTCCACAGCATAGTTAGGCTGATCCAGCCCCAGCCATGACAAGCGCGATGCATCCCCGAGTTGAATGTTTAATACACTGCACAAGCAGGACCGTTTGAGTCAAATCCCGACGCAAATAGTCAAAACGTTCCTACTTTCCAAACGAAGTTATGAACTGTGGCTCACCTACTTTACAATACCCCGTCTATTTATAACCTTCAGGTACAATATACAAGCTCAGACCAAAGGTAAACAAGGCAAACAAAAAAATACATCGCACAAGCCAGAAACTGAAAAACACGAAATCAAGTGAAACCATGGTCATGATCACTAAACTCTGCTTGCAAATTTTACTTCTATATAATGAAAGGATTATCTTGCTCCAGACAAATATTACGTAATACTTTAAGTACATACTAAACATCTAACACAATCTAATACATCTAGTACAAACAGCACGTCAGAACACCTAATTCTAATTCTAATCGCGAAAGGAAGAAGTCATCTTCACACCAAAGAAACCCTCATTAGCGGTGCTAGTAGGAACAGCCTGGGATAAGAGAAGGCAAGGTAAGATGAAACGGGAGGAAGAGGAAAGATTACTCAAGAGTTAAAAGAGTGTCATGGGCCACCATCCAGAAAGACGTTAACTATCAACGAGTTGACATTCGGCACCGTCGGAGGAACTTGAGCACTATAAGATAACTCACCGTAAAGCCGTAGTGCAAGCAATCACCAATCCGATACTGTTCATATTTTGACCCATAACACGATCGAGCCCATTGAGCAACTGATACCGGACGTTTCCAGACAAGCCCATAAACGCGGCGTAGCTCAGGGCACTCGTGCTGACTGAAGGAATTGGCATTGACGGCCTGCAAACAAAGCAAGGGTTCTCCAGTTGATTGATCACCGTAATATAACTAAAATGAAACGAAAACCGTGAATGAAACTCAACTGACAACGCGAAACGACTGGGAGAGAACGAAGAATCGAATTGACAGGGAACGATGCTTACGGCTGATCCTTCCGCCGTGGCACTATCTTTTGTAGACCAGCTCCGACAGCTCCGAAAGCTGCTCCGATCAAACCAAGTTCCACAGACTTGTAGAAAAAAGCTGCTACTCGTTTAGTTCTGTCAAACTCTCTCAAAGGATAGCTCATATCAAAAGCATGGTTAGGTAGCTTTTGAACAGCATTTTGCCATTCGAACCTAAACGTTTGACCATAAGAACGACTTGGGGCTAAACTCCAGACCATGGCAGCATTGCAAGCTGACATAGTCAATATGTTGGCAGCGGCAAGATGCCACTCGTCTTTCAACCTGCAACAAGACGACTCTGACCGTCAGGAAATTAAGACCATGCCCCACTGATGAAATTACTCTAGTTCGATAAGGAATAGGTCAACAGGAAAAATTCAAACAACGGGAACAGGTGTCCGGAAGGCATTACCTACTCCCTCGGTGATGAATTTCCCACCAGACACCAAAACCAATTGTTGTTACTTGTTCCACAGCCACTTTAAAGACGAAGGATGGATCAGCCAGCACTCTGTAATCGACACAAGGAACACGTTTCAGACTAGAATGAATGGTGTATCTATTTCATGTCATAACCTTTGTGATGCTGGCACGTTACTCGTTAAGAATACAATTTAGAAGCGTGATGTCACACTTTGTTATACCGGGCATTTCAAAATAGCTGTAACGTTCGGAGTAACAGTGTGACTTGTATAAAATTTCGTACAATGAATAATTAAGTGTACAACCTCCACAGTAATCGACAAGAGTGAACCACCAATTATTGCGAACTTGAGCTCAGTACAGGTAGAACAAATCTGCTACAGATAGATTCGTCAAGGATGTAAAGCAAATCTCGAGGCCACTGGAAAAGACCCACTCGGCTAGATGATCAATTTACACGACTTCAACCTGAGGAAAGTTGTGGAAAGAGGTAGAAAGGTGGAATGAACAAAGTGAAGAATTCTGTTAGTCACACTACAACATAGAGGTTGACGTGACGGGTAGGCCAGGTGTCAATCCAGAAGAGGAACGACATGTATTTTGGAGTAGTCATAATTTTGGAGAAGGCTCCAGAATTATGGAACTGCGTTATGAAACCCCCGCCCTCAGGGCAGGGGTTCCATACTGCTCCAGAGACATCACCACATGGTACGAAGCAGGCACAAAGATATTAAGGTATACACCATCTACACTGAAATAAACAAAGTGCAAAAGTCATAAATCCCTGGCGAACATACCTCCCAACAAAGGCTCTCGAAACTTCGCCAGGTACGGCTCTTGCAATAGCTCTCGTCATGGTCGGCCTCGCGTTAATTGACATAAACCGAACCACTTGGGCGGTACTGATCAAACCCTGAGTGACGATAATTGAAAGCTTAGCAAAAAGCAGCACAGCCCTGCGGTCTTATGATTGAGCTCAAAAGAAGATATCAAACAAGTTTACTTCTACGAAGAACTCTCGTGGGGCTGAGGAGAACCAACCATCTCAACTGCCTGCCGAATTCCAGCGGGCAGGTTGCTCATTGTCATGTACCATTCTTGAAGGACGGCTTCAACGATTTTTCGGTCAAATATCTGCCAAGAACAGATGTAAGAATGACCTCACGGCAAGCGTTGTTCAATCCAGAGGTGTCGAAGGTCTTTTACGAAACAAAATGTTGTCAAAAATCTCACCTCAGGCACTAAAACCCTCCTCCCAAAAAAACCACCATCATCACCGTCGTCGCCACCATCATCCTCTCCGAAATAGTCGTCGTCATCGCCACCATCATCCCCTCCGTCTCCACCACCATGGTGATTTCGGTTTCCAATGTCTCCTCCGCCACCACCGTCCTCTAGCTGCGGTGATACTTTCGCTTGAGATTGCGACAGGTCAAGTTTAGACTTCTCCAACGTTGCTCCTCCAAAAGCGCCATACCCTTTCTTCATAACAACCATAGCTGACCGAATAAAAGACTCCTTGCTGGGTACACCCACGACGCCCTCCTCGGGTGAACTGGTAGTGCTAAAACACCTTGCACCTGGTAATTGTCCAAGAGGCAGAAGCCCACCCCTGGAGCAAGGAATCGCTAACTGACCGAGCCCATGAAACGCTTGCGAAAACCCCAGTCCGCGGACTGGCTGGAGTGCTGTGGCGCACCTGCCAAGGCTACAGAGAGACACGGTCATGGCCGGACGGCACTTAGCAGAACCGTAGGTTGACGGGGTGGTTCCGAGCACAACAACGTCCTTACAGCCGCCGCTGCTGCTGCCCCTGCCCACGGGCGAATTGCTACAAACAGAAGAAGGGGCGACCTGGTGGACGCACGACAAGGACGAACTCATCGTGTGAGCCATCGCCATACCTCGGACGGCCGGTTCGAAATTCCTCCGCTTTTCTACACACGCATTCCCGCTGCAATTTCTCGTGCCTGCCTCGGTTTCGGCTTCGGTTGAATGTTTCCGTCCTTGCTCCCTGCAAACCTCTGTTGAACCCCTTCTCCTTCTTCCTGCTCCTTCCCGAAGGTTCAACGAACAAACCTCGTCGTCTCCACCGGCCCCGGACAGACTTGCTTCGTCGATCCACCGCTTCCTGCACACCTGTGCAGCAGCAAAAGAAGGGAGCGTCCGGAGAAAAGCGCACGGGCTTTATCCGCTGGATTTGCAAACCTCACCTGCGCCTGCGCGCTGAGATTGGAAACGGAGGCTCTGAATTGGCTGGCCAATGAGACGGGAGCGCTCCTACCTTGTCTCGTTGTCAGTCCCAGCCACTCCTGAGTATTGCTTGCCTGCCACCATAGCCACAGGCCCACAGCCACAAGTTCATACTCTCCGGCTCCCGCAACGTCATTTGGTCAGGCTTCCGCGCGTCCGCGTGTCGATTGCCTTCACGATTTCGCCCGTCCTTTTCGCTCATCCGCCCCGCATCTTTCACCGGTATCTCCTGATTCCCGGTCGTTCCGGTCGTTCCGGTCGCTCGACTGATCCTGAGAGACGTTGCGCTTATTACGGCCTCTGTGCTTTCGAGCACGATTATCAAGCTCCAAATAATGTGTCACTAGAAAGAGGATTTGTCATTTATTTTAATTTAGTTTTTTAAGATTATATATATATTATCTAGGTCAATACTTTGCTAAGAATCTCCTAAATCTTGTGGTCCATATGCACTCTAATATTACAAAGGCATCATCATGTAAAAACAAAAATCATGTAACACATTATAATCCATCGACCAGTAACCAAAAATTCTATTAGTTTTATCATGAGAGAATGATTGAGCTTATACAATAAATTGGACACGGTAACCTAATCTTGAAAAGTACCAAATAAAATCAATTGGGATGCTAACCATTCTCATGAAATGGCAGCCTTTCCCTTCTAGAATAATGTAGACATTCATGTGAAAATAATAGAAACAAAAACTATGCTAATTCATATATATTATCATGTGTCAACTAATAGAATTGTATACAAAAAGTCCATCTAGCATTCATCATGGAACACTATAAAATAACATTGGACATGGGAATCTAGTTTTGAAAATCTCGGAAATAAAATTATAGTAGATGCTAACCATGTACATTAAAAAAAATACTTGAGTCCTCCTAAGTTACTCTCGATTCTTCCCATCCTCCCCAACCCGGATAGTATATTACTACCAATCAACATAAAAAAAAATGTGTATGAATAATTAATATATATATATATATATCTTTACCTTTCCATTCTTCATATTTCCTTCGCAATTTAGAAGTCTAACCTTACTTGGAAAGGGGAAAAAATAAACTTGAATATTATGCTCGTATTCTTTTCCTCTTGTCATGACTGGAGTGAAATGTCTACTTTTCATATTTCTCAGTCTGTCTGCTTTTCTAGTTCAGATTCTGTTTTCAGTTGTGATTGGGTTCTTCTTCTTAATCCTCATTTACACAAGCGGGTGGCAATCGAAATGACCCGTCGTTGAGGTGAGATCGGATACTTCCACACTTCAGTTGGTGTTCCCATTGGCGGGCTAAAAGCAAAGAAAAATACTTCATTCTTGTTGTTAATATCACAACCAAGTTTCGCCGCTTGCTAAATACTCCAGTCATTATCGGCACGTTATACAGTATTATAGGTGATGCATAGCACACCAAGTTTGTATTATTTTGACAAAAATTTGCAAGACATCTACACCTAGAGGATGGAGAACGCCACCAAGTGTTGGGGAGAGTGTGGTGAGGAGAAAGCAACGCGAGGGACAACAATGGCTAAGCTGGGGAACTTGTCGTAGACCCATTTACTCTGGGGACGCCGGATCCTCCACATTGCGGTGCCGTTCCAGTAGAGGGAAATCTTCAATAGGAGCATATTCTATTCGTGGGGATGTGAGTTCGTGGTGCTCACGAGCAGATCAAGCTGAGATGAGCGTCGCGTCTCGTCTGCGTCCGAACATGATTCCCTTCGGTGTCTTCAGACATTCTTTTCGGAAGAATGCTTGCTTTTGTGATGAAGATGCTTCTATCTGTACGGTTCAGTGCGATGGCTGCTGCAGCCCCATGGAAGATTTCGACCTGAGTGATTCTGATTCATGGGTTCGGACAGGGATTTGATCACCGTCAGTTCTCTGTAGGAGTTCTGCGATGGCGGACAGGGTGGCATCTTTGCCTTCTATCTCCGGAAACCAGCTTGTTGTCAGTTATGGCGATTGTATGCGCCGCAGTAGATGTCATTTTGAGCATCAAGTGGGAGGCTTTGTTTGGGCCCTCGGCGCCGGGTCTTTTTGGAATGCCGTGAGTTCGAGTTTGTTTTATAAGTGGAAATTGATCCATTGTTTAAGGTTTCTGTGAGTGCCAACTTCTGGTTATGTAGCAGTCTTCGCGCGTTTGTCACGTCTGGCCTAAAATTGAAGCCATTCGTTGGTATAAACATATGCCTGAGGTTTGAATGTCTTTTATGTTGTCAGGGGTTGAGTTCGTTTAGGCCTGGAGGCAGTACTTTGGGAGGAAAAACACGACCGCTATCTTTATGGAGTAGGCGAAGTCCATTACAACTGCAAACGCCTTTTCTAACGAAGCGTTTTTGTTCAGGGTGGACAATAAAGGGTACACTAGTCGTTTGTTGCAGGCTGTTCGGTTTATTCGTAATTTCTGGAATTTGAAGGAATCCTCGAATGATGTGTGATTCAACTCTATGTTCAATTTGTCGACCTGAATTCGAAGTAGTGGTAATGTGCAGCTCTATTGGATCCCGAGTTGCACTTCGTTCTTGAGCTGGCAAGTGATGTTGAACTTCAGGAATTGTCCAAGATTCTTTACAGTAGAAGGTGTAATCACTCGATGTCCCGGTTCATTCATTTATATTTACCGCCTTCTTCCATAGCACTTGGATGCTGAGATGTTGCTTCTCCGAAATGCATGGTTCTGCGGCGAAGAATGAAATGCGTATTTGAAATTTACCATTGTTACCAACGATCTTATCTGCAGCTTGCTCAGCCCTTTACTGAAGTCCATGGCAAGTGCTGACGGTTCAAGTAGTCACGATCATGGCCAACACCTTACCGAGCTGGAGGGTAGGGATGCTTTGTTGGGTCGGTTAGAGTCCAGATTTTTGTTCCTTGCGGCTGATGCAAAATCCACACTCAGGTACAGGTTCATAACTGGCAAATGAGTTATTATCCCCCTACCTGATTATGTATTTTGAAAGTAAATTTACTATATTTGCTTCCCTTCGCAGCGGTCGTCGGCCAACCTACAGGAATGTCTTACTGCAAGTGAGGAAGAAACTAAGTGTCCCATGCTCAGCTGAGTTATCTACTGAAGACATGGAATCAGAGATCTTTCTGTTTCTTCTCCAACAATCATCAAGGTAAGAAATATCAATTTCAACAGAACGATTTGGTAGCGTCAAATTATTGCTTTAAAAAGTGATGTGCATCATACGTTAATTAAGGTCATATGTGTGAGTAATTCATTTTCTGTGATTTATTGGTCTTAGGAAGGTATAGGGTTCTAAAGGTTGGGCATAAGCTCGAGGCGTGGTGTTATTCAACTGTGAATAGCTGCTTAGGAAACAAGGTATCTTGCGGAGATGCATGCAAGCTTCTCGTGAATTGCGCATCCCTCAGATATTCTACAATCACATCGACTCTTGGATAGATGCAACTGAGTCGTTATCGTTATTCATGATATGAGGCTGTCAGAGTACCTTGTGTGGACAAAACTTTGCATTGAACTCTGCTTTTATTGTGAAATTTCACAATCTAATACCGGGTCTGGAGGTGGCAGACAGTCAATTGCAGCGCCTCAAGCTTCTCAAAAGGCTCTCAGTGCCATGTCTATAGGTGGTGAGATGGATATTGGAGAAAGAAATTGGCGAACCGTTCTGCCCATGATTATGAAACTCCGCGGCAAGGAGATGTTGTCTACCATTTTGAAGGTGCTTCCCGATGGTTATCTCAGTCCAAGATTTCACATTCTTCTGTGCATTTCTAGTTCTAACGTGTGATTAGTTTTCATCAAGTTTTATCCCGCAATGTCTGTGTCATTGTGGATGGTTTCATTGCCCATGCCTCTAATTACCTGGTTCCTGCTTTTAGGGGGGAGGCGCTGTGACAGTATCCACCCTTCAGCGGCTGGTGAGTACAGTATCGTTCAAAGTTCTTCCAGTTGCTGAGGCCTTTTTTTCTTCACTGCTCTTAAACGAAGGAGCACGTCTTGCTGGTTTCAAACTTTTGAGGCCCAGTAAATGATTGTCCGAGTCATACCACAATCACTTCAGAATAAAAACTTTACTAATGCTTGCAACCAGGTCTTCAAAAAGCTTTCAGGGAAATTGCTAGTCGAGACTGCTCGATATCAGCTTGCAAAAGAAGCTGTAGTGAAGGTTCAAAACTTACTATGACTTTTTACCTGCATGACATCTACGCGTTGATTGTTTTAGTCTTTACCTTATTGATTTGACTCGGGAAGACTTCTTCGGCAACGCATTTGCTTTGAATGTAATAACGCACTATATACCTATTCGCACATCCCAAGTATTTTTCCTTGAACGTTAGTTGGAATAGAAATCTACCTGGACCGGACCTTTCAGACGCTGTTTGTTAGTCTGTCTACATTGTTTCACTCCTGATTGTATTTACAGACTGGACAAGTCGCGGCAATGCTGGAGGCCCGAGTTGCCGTGCTCGCAGCAAAGCAGGTACATTCAGAAGATATTCAGATTCTAGCTTCCGCGATAAGGTTTTTAATCATTTGATTCATCGTATAAAGTTCATCATATCCTGCATTTGAAACCTGGGCGACTTCAGAAACTGATAGCCTTGGTACTTTATCCAGGGTCTCATGGGAGCTGCAAAGCGTTATTTAACCGTGAGGAGCGCAATGTCCGTCCTTGGGCCCATGTGCGTATATACTTCTAGTAGTGGTTGAGGTTTTTTCAGATGTTTTTATTAGAACCCACCTTATGTGCGCCGGTTTGAAGTTATTGATGTGATCTTTCTAATTAGCATGTTTTCTGTTTTTTCAAAGATAATGTGAGCAAGTCGAGAGTTATCTTTCATACGTAAAGCTTCTGGATATGTGGATCGTATAGTTGTGGATCACTATATAATAGTGGAAGCGGAAAAGAAGAAGTTCCTTTTCTTTTCCGCTTCCACTATTTTTTTAAGCATCGTTGTCCTTCTACTCCCCCGACGTAATGCATGTAACCAAAGTCTGAGCTGAGTAGCTCTCTCACCATCATCCTGGAGCTGCGTCGAGGAAGCTTCGTGATTGCGAACGTGCCTGTCTGCGCTGGACGTCGCTCATTTTTAGCATGCACTCCTGGTGAACATTTTATCGAAAGAATTGGATGTGATCAGACTGACTTGACGTACGGGCCAATTTCAGTTCGCAAAGTTACATCACTTTCTTCACGAATGAGTACTAGACTGAATACTTTCTACGATTTTGACTGAAACAAAGGACCACGGTATATGGCTTTGGCCGTGGATCAGAGGTCCACCGCTACGCCGAAAGGGGCCAACGGACCGACTGAAGCAGGATTATCATTCCGTTTTTAACATGTCTCTCCTGATTGTCTTATGTTGGCAGGCTGTGGGGCACACTTTTGGCTGACATGCTCATCAGTGCCGTTGGCACTGATTATACAAGAGTTGTTCGTGCTATCTGCGCCCTCGCACAAGTATGTCAAATATAAATCACTTTTTCACCGTGTTGCAATTTCAACTGAAAGCAAGGACCACAGGGTGATCTAGTGTTCAGAGCAAAAAAACCATTCTTAATCCTCAAGCTGTTGGACTGCGCAGATAAGGTTGATGCGGACGTACCATTCAAAGGACATAGAGGACTTATTCTGAAGTTGGAAGTGACATTATATGAATGAATCACTTATCACAATAATAATTCAGTAAAATATTCGCAGTTAGGATGTGAACATCGTGGGGCATGAGAGCACTATCGTCATTCGAAGCTGCAGTGGATCGATTCATCTTAGTTCCGACTTTTCCCCATCCGTGCCCTTGAGAAGGACACGGCCATTGAGAGCTCTTTGCCACCTTGAGTACAGCTATTATTCCTCTTTACAATATCTTAGTGCATGGTGTAATGCACTGAAGCAAAGTGCTCATTGCGGTGTGCCCCTTCGAGGTGGTATTCATCCCAAGCTAGCTGCTTGTGGGCGCGAAGAATTTGCGGACTCTACAGTACCCTTTAAGCCTGTAGGAGCGTGCTACGCATCAATGTCCATTTCTGGTTGTCCGCTGCATTCTTACCTCAAGGACGTGTAAACGAGTCAAGGTCGCCTCACCTTCACAGATCAGCCGGAACTCAAATCGACCTCTCACGAACACTCGAGTCCTGCCACCTAAGTGGATTCGAGAGCGGATGGTATTGCGAGGAGTTTGCAATCATGTATATAATGAGATCTGAGAACCTGTGTTTTTTTCCTTACAGGAATTTTCTTGTCACCTTTTGTCTCCCTGTTAACTTTGGTGGCGGTCTTACTGGCCTTTGAGGAAATTTGAATGATAACATTCTTTGTCATAGTCATCTGATCGAGGAGTTGTACTCTTTCGTCAGTGCCAAGCATCTGAAATTCATTGTACACTGGATTTGGTGTGTATATATGTTGATGACATTGGCAGTGTACTTAAAAATTGGGTTATTCGCTACTGTTAGGTAACAGCCGGTGGTTAGGCAGGTTTCATGTAGGGCTTACGAATATATTCGATAGTGGAGGATGTCGGCACTAGACTTTAGACCTCGAGAGAATGCTATTAAGCAACACGTCCACCTCGTCAGATTCGTGCAAAGGATGAAGAGGTGACGGGCGCGGGCTGTCACGAAGTGTGCTCGCATTCTAAACCTCGCAGTTGAGCAGCACCTTCACAGCAAGCACATAAGAGGCCAAACAGCAGACAAAGATATATTTTTCCATTTACATTACATTCAACGTTAGACATTTTCAGCATGAGCCACCGTATTATAAAACTATAACGGCTTTGTTATAAGTAAAATAACAAAAAGGATGGGAAGACCCCATCAAGTCGTACATGGATGAAACCAAAAGGGTAACAAGGGGCTAGCCCCAATAGCATCGCAATGGGAAATATGCCACCGTATTTAGAAGTAAAGATCAGCACTGTAAATCCTCGGATTAGTAACCACTACTTAGAGCTCGCATGTACTGTAATTTGCAAACAAGGCACGTAGGGAGCCACAATCGTTGTCAAGTTTGGACTCACTCTAAGTTCGGAACTAGGGCTAGTGGAAGTCCAGACGGGACTCAATGCAGATTCAGACCAGGACAAGTGAACATTGCCTGTCTTGGCCTCTCCTTCTCAGACATGGAGTAGAGTTGGTAGAGAATGAGCTCATAGTGGAGTGAAGGGGCTCGGGAGTGATGAGGAGGAGCTAATAGGCCGAGTGATCGTGTGAACTGTGGGAATTGCGGCTCGAAACCTTTATTATTATTTGTATGCCTTTAGTTGATCAGTGCCTTCGGATCGATCCAGAAGCTGCTACCTGTGCAGCTGGACAACATGAAGCTGCATTTTTCCACAGCTGACTGCTGCGTGGAAGACAGACTTCTGCATTACGTGCAGGGTGTAGCCCTAATAACGATGAACTAAAATCGCGATATGAGCTGTACTTGAAATTTTACGGATGTCTGCGTCTTAAGCTCTCATGACGAGTAACGGAGCATTAATTGTGATTTCAAAGAATTCCCGAAGAGTTCCCTTTCCTCATCCGCACACCGACGCCCATGGTTTTGCAGACGAGAGCATCCGAGCAATTCAAATCAAGTGCTCAAAGGCGTCTCCATAGGTAGGTACTGCTGCACACCGTTGTTCATTTCAAGTTAGACGAGAATAGAAAAATTCCGTTGCGAGATCGTGCCACCAAGCTTGTTTCAATTTTCGAAGGAAAAGGAGTTGACGGAAACCCGTCTAACAAGTGTCGAAAGATTTTGTCACTTTCTGAAACTTGCTTGTGTATGGGACTGCTGAGTTCGAGCCCTGCCGTAACAGGACCCACTCTTTGTGAATTTGCGAATTAGGATATAGGAGCAGGTTGGAGGTGCTGGATGCGGACCAATTTTTCATCAGCAAGATTCGGTATATATTAACGTTTTGTCCTCCCATGGCTATTAGGGCTGGTGGGCAAAAGGAAGGTGGATCTGTTCTGAGTGATACATAGCAATCCCAGGAATGACCTGGATCAGAAAGACTGAGCTGTTCCGAGGGTTTTCAGAGTAGCTGATTTTTGCTTGATCAAGGAGACTGCAGTCATACTGGTGAAGCAGAGAAGGGAGAGCTGAGCAGGCTTCGAGCAATCTTCTTCATGGAGAGGAGAGCTGAATTTCATGAGTCGAGTCAAGGCGAGTGTTGGGCCGTTGTTATCCGGAAACCCTCGTGGACCTTTGCAGTTGTTGGATGATCTACAGAGGCGGGGCTAGGAGTATTTTGTGATGAATTCTCTGAAGCGCAGGTTCAGTGTTGAGGACCTGCGGGCCTTGGAGCTTAAATGCAGAATCTATCCGGATTTGGAGAAAACATTTGAATTCTGGGCCGGTGCTTTTGACCGTGTGATTCGGTTTGCGTTGGAAAATAGAGACTTTGCGGGTGTCGATGCAGTGCCGAGGCTACCTTCTAAACTTCAATATGCTGCAGCCACCAGGATTCAGAAAGTTTGGGGATCGTCCCAAGTGAGATTATTTTGTAGAGACAGGGATGTTGAACAAAATAGTGTAGAGGTTGCAGGATATGGACAGAATAAAATAGGGAATACAGGAGAGGAGGCTGAGGTTGCAGTCAGCCCGGTGGCCAATGGAGATAGCTCTGTGCGTGATCAGGGAATGAAGAGCAGGTATTATACAAGGAGAACAGCGGGTTGGCCCTGGATCAGTGTAGTTCCCAATGAACAACAGGATTACGACGGGGCAATTCAGCAGACAGTAAAAGCAGCAACCTTACAGCAGCCACCTCCCGTTTTTTTTACTGAAATTTACCCACATCCGGGTACGAAACATCCCTTACAGATTTTTCCTCTAAATGTTCCGGACAAAATCTGCAGCTTACTTAGTCAGTACGGTTGGTCAGCACATACAAAAATTGAGCTTCGAGCCATGATGAAGGAAATAAAGTTTTTGAAATCTAGGCAGATCCAGGTCGTTTTACGGAGGCAGAGACATGCGGAAGTTGCTTATGGCTTTTTGCAGTGGGCTATGGCGGAAGCCAATTGTAAGCTTCATATAAAATGTTTCACTATAGTGATGCCACTGTTAGGGCGTGTACGGAAATTCATTTTGCTAGAGCAGTTGCTGAACGATCTGGAGGAGAGAGGGTACGTCCCGGACAAGATAATCTTCACGGCAGCAATGCGGTGCTATGCTTCTGTGTTCAAAATGCAAGAGGCAATGGAGTTACTTGCAAAGATGAAAGGTAGAGGGCTCAAGCCAGATTGCGTAACTTACTCGGTCCTGATCCAAATGTTTTCCAAGGCCAGGTTGTACCAGGAGGCTATCAAACTTTATGAGGAAATGTTAAGTCTTGGAATAGCAACTGACACCCAGCTTTACAATTGTGTCATCTGCACATTCGGGAAAGCCGGTCGTCTGGACCTCGCTTATATGAAGCTGGAGGAGATGAGGGAGAGGGGTCACATACCAGATCAGTTCACATACGGGGTTCTCATCGAAGGATATGCAAAAGCAGGTCGTCGAGCGTTTCTGGATCTCTACAAGGAGATGCAACATGAAGGAATTCCATTGAACGAGGTTATCTTTAACATACTCTTCCTGGGGATCAGTCGGATCGGAACCCTCCAAGACGCTGAAGCCGCTTTTACCGATATGGAGCAAGTTGGTTTGGCGGCAAATCTGAATGCTTTTGCAACGTTGATCGGTATGTGCTCCAAGAGTGGAAAAGCCTCGGAAGCACAAAGTTGGTTCGACAAAATGCGCTCTTTGGGCCTACAACCCACGATGGCTATCGCAAATTCTTTGCTTGATGGCTACGCTCGTGCAAAGCAATTTACAGAAGCGAGAAAGGTGTTGGATTCATTCCTGAGTTGGGGACTTGTCCCCAACTTACAGACGTTCACTGTCTGCCTTCGCTGTCTGAGTCTATGCGAAAGAAAAGAGGATGGTGAAGTGGTCCAGAGGATGCTATCTTGTCATGAAGGAAGTCATTTCTTAAAATCGCTGCTGGATAGTTCCACTCCGGAGAAGAATATTGCACCTAGCATTGCTACATTTTTTAGTACTCTGCAGTTTGAAAAGAGACAGTTCCGACGAGATTTTGTTGATGTCTTGATTAATTATCTTTATCAGTTTGGTTTCCGCAGTCAGGGGAATCAAGTATGGGAAGAAGCTCTGGCGAGCTACATATTTCCTTCACTTGTGGAGCAGGGACCAGAGGGCATTTGCTCAGTGAATCTGCAGAACATGGAGTATGGCACAGCAGTTGTTGCACTTACACGTACCTTTCCTCGGCTGATCAAGCAGTTCCACAGGAAAGAGATGACTCCAGAGTGGGTCCAGATAATAACCGGTCCAGTCAGAGAAGAGCCACCAACTGATGCAACAACTGTGCACCAGGCCGTTGCTATACTTCTCCAGACTTTAAACTCTCCGTTCCGTGTGGATACTCTGCAGACAGTTAGTGGGTTTGTGGGTCGTGGTGAAGATGTTACAAATTGGCTGGATGAACCCCAAGTGAAGGCCATGCTAGCTTTCAAACATTGATCCCAGCTCCAGATAAAATACATTTTTCCTTTACGTCACTGCAGGTTCCTTCCTGACACGTTCTTCTCAGTTATTCTAACATTCTTTTGATATTAGAGAGATTTATGGAGATTCCCGGCAGTAAGATGTGACATTCTGCCAGCCTTCTTTGCGTAGTGCTCAGTAACGCTCCATTGTGCAAGTAGATGAAACAAATCTCCACAGAGTAGGATGTAAGCTTAAGCTGGTAGCAGTGTGTTAGCATTACTCAATTTTGCCGTGCATTCGGGATTGCGGTTCGGTGCAAAATTCAAGATAATTTATCACCGAACAAATTATTCCATTAGAATATAGAGAGGAAGCATGCATGTGATGATCGATATACCGTTGACATACCCTTGGTCACCCGTGCTACCTCTGGAGAGTCAAAGGTTTTGTGTCTGAACCTTTGCTGCCTTCAAGTGAGATCAAATATCAGAGAGGTCAGCGCACGCGGATCGATTATCCAGTCCATGATGTGTAATGTGTCTCGGCAATTTCTCTTGGTGGCTAAGCCTCAATTTGCTCTATCGGAATGTGGATGTTAGGTTTATCATTGATATGTTCAATTCTCAACCGAACTTGTCAGTAACATTACGAAGAAAATCTCGCTGCTTTGAAAGAGTTGCTCGTTAGTGTGTCACACTGAGTGTGACTAGTCTTTTTATTTTTTGTTCGGAGTCACAGCAGTGGTTATATTGTCACGTAGCCAGTGACCAGCAACAACGTTCATGCGAGCGTTGGTTCAAGCCTTGCATACAAACTCATAGAGTCTAAATGCATGCTCTGCTCTTCGTGTCAACTTATGTTCGAAATAACTCAAGTTAATATATGGACTGAGCAGAGGGTTTACGAAGTATTACTTTCACACATGTGCTCAAAAGGATGATGTCAACCTGCAAAGAGTTCACTGCTTTGTTACTCCTCAAGCAGTTTCAAAGCGTGTGATCTCCATTATCAGCAGGATTGCCTTTGTTTGGTAACAAACCTCTGGTCAGCTACTTCACGTACACATTCCCTGAAGACCTTGGACACATTTTCGTATGCGAATGTCTTTTTCACGTGGCAGTCTGCAGTTGCATGACAGCGTCATGTAGATGGTGAATTCACGCAGAGGAGATCGATGATCGGAAGGAAGCACATATGAAAAGATGAGATAGGGTGAGAAGTACACCTCATATTCTGAACGTACTCGCAAAGTACAGGAATAATGACCCGCACGCCCAGTAGCAGCACTAGGGTAAAATGCCACTGGCACGGGGAGTTGGGTGTGTTTATTTCTCACCACCCAAAACCTAGTGAAATTACGATCCGTCTATGAGAGGGCCTGGCCATCTCAGCACTCTCAGGTGCCGTCCAACCTCAACCTCGGCCTCATCTCTTCGCTTCTCACCTTCTGCGTCTTACAACGACTGCAAGTACCAAGAAGTTATCGACCCAACTCTAAATATGTCGAGCATATCTTCACGTCCCTCTGTGTGTCAGTGAGTCATAAGAGCGTATTGGCTTGCGTTGCTCGCTGCGTTGTACGAACGAAATCCGAAGATTCTCCAGGGGTCAGAGGTTTTGAAATCTGAACAACTGTAAGCATGCTAAGTTTGCCAAAGTGGCATCATCTGCGTATCGTCTGAGTATGATTAAGATATGCCACCGACACACAGTAGAAGTTGAGATTGTGTGTGTATCTATCTACTCACTCCAGTCTTCTGATGATGATGATGCTATTACTCCGACAAAGGAAGGAGAAGAGGGCAGTGCGCTGCACTGCAGTGAAGGATTTGGAAGGAGATGGGACTTTGATCTTGATCAGGATGCAGGATCAGGAGCGTGTAAGAGCTCGGCTGTTAGCGATCAGAGCTCGGCCCTGCGCTCATCTTTCTACTCTGCTGTGGCTTTATTAGGTGGAGAAGTATGGGGCTTTCTCCCCTCACTCTTTTGGCTTAGCTTCTCGTATCCACGATGGAGGCTTTCTCCGGAGTCCGATCATCACGTCCTTTCCCCCTTTCTCCCCCTGCTCGATGGCACTTTTCCATACGCTATGGCGCCATTCGCATCCAAACAGGAGCTCTGTTGGCAACTTTTCTTCAACTGCTCAAGAATGTCCAAAATTCTATTTCCAGGAGCGAGCGAGCGCCCTTAAACAAGCCAAACTGTGTAATGGAAACCCAGAGCTTTTCCTTGATCCATATCCACATTTGTCTAGTTAGCACCGGTCGGGTGACTTCTGTTCCGGTGTCCCAAGGCTCTAAGCGAAGGAAACCTACGCCGAGTTCCGCTGATGGGTTTGATGCGGTGAATATCCACCACCATATCCAATATCCAATCCTCCCAAATATAGAGCCAGTAGAAGTGTTGGTACGTCTAAAGGCAGGCAGGCAGTCCGAGGTACTGCAGAATTGGAGTGCCGTAGGGAGCTGATGTCGAAGATTCGGAGCAATGAAATGCCAAATATCGTAAGTGCGAGTGAGTGAGGGAGTGCTGCTGTGGATACTTTACAGGGTTGCCAACTTTTGGATCGGGAAGATAATGTAGCCTTGCTATTAGCGGGTCGAGTCATATGTGACAGCAAACCAGAACGCAAGACGTGGGTATCTGGAGCATGAGAGGACGAGGACTACAGGGGACGAAGACTAACGAAAGCGTGACACTGCGACTTCTGTTGCTGCTTCTGGACTATCAAATCACGAGTGGTCATGAAACAATAATTTGCGAGAACATGCTCAACAAATTCAGGTTGTGCCCAACTTGATGATACGTGGATGGATGCAGTCGGATTTTCGGCCATCCGTTCCGTCTCCTCATTCTTCATCTGCTTCTTCTGCTTCTTGTTCACTTTCGCCGAGTAGGGCACCGTTCTCTCTTTAGAATAGGTCTTCTGCTCCCCGCTTTTGCCTGGAATCGACTTTGAACTTCATCCGGTTATTGAGGCCAGCACATGCCACCACATGGTTCGGTTGGAACAACTTTCCTCATCATCCATCCAGCAATTTTAAATTCTAAAACTCGTCCACTTTTGGCCTCTAGTTCATCAGATGCAATGCACTCTCGGTTCGTCGCCTCTGGACAGAAATCCATCCATGCTGGACCATCCTGCCGCGGAAGGAAGTCGGGAAGTTTCATTCCTTCTCTTCTCCAGCGAAACTACTCTCCTCTCTCCCCTTCGTCTCTCATTCATTTCACTGCCTTTTCCTCCCCACCCGCTTCCGATGCTAAAGTGCTAAAGTAGGAAAGAAAATATCATCACGACACTAACCTTGGGAACATCATGAAAAGGAAGAGTAATTTACATAATTCATTCATGCTGGGGTATTGTAGAAACTTTGAGTAGTGAACGCATGAAATACACCATATCGAGTTGAGTATCTTGGTGCTAATCTTCTCCAGCAGAAGGCGAGAAGAGGTTAAGTTACAGTGGAATCTCATATTTAGGGAGGATTCGAGGACCCAATCATTCAGATTTGGTACCTGATGTCTTGGAAAGCTACTGGATTGGTATTAAATATAAACGTTTTGTGACATGAGGCCCCACTATTGATTACTTGATATAGAATCGACTCGTGGTGAGACAAAATGATGGAGACTTTACTTCCTCATCAACTTGTTTGTTCCCAGTTCCCCCTCCTCAATTCACTTGTGTGGACTTCTCGCGGTTGTCAAACTAACCGAGACTCTCATCTCCATCATTGGCTTGGTCAATGCCATCTTTTTCGACACTGCCGGAGGAAATATGCAATTCTTCGATCTACTGAGGCAGGATGATTACATTCGTACAAACTTGAACACTTGACTTGGAGTGCTCATTATTTCACAAGCTCCTTGGACCAACTATGAAAAAAGAACTCGCTCTTTTCCTTCTCAAGGGATTGTGGAGCAGCAGGAAATGGACATAGGTACATAGATTGTCTTGAGTAAAGAGTCCTATTTATTGCCACAGTTTTCTTTTTGCTGTAGAAAGTTACTGCAGAGGAGAAAACTCTAGACGGTAAAAAAAAAAATGTTCTCAAGTTGCATTCTGAAACTTGGGAATTCGAAACTTCTTGAGAATAACATTGAAGACACAAGCTTGTGAATTTTTGAGTAGCAGATTTTTAGATCCAACGTAGTAACGTTTTTAAGAGCTACTTTTGCAGGAGATGTTCTGCAATGGAGGAATATTGTAATGGAAGAAAACAATGTGGTAATACGGGGTTCCAATAAGGACCCATAAAATAACGGACGGGAATTTAGTACTTTCCATATAACCTACTCCGCGTCCCCATAAGTTCTTTGAGGCTGATTTGAACAGGTCCATAAAGAATTTTACGGGTAAATCCAGGAAAAAAAAGCCTTCCAGTACACTCCAAAATTGAGAGAACAAATATTTGTTCTTGAAATATAGATAGAGACCAACAATTTTACGGGACTAGTTTATAACCCACAAAATTTACGGGGTGAGTTTTCAGGATCCTGTAAATATTTCTCCCTTTACCCATAAAACATTGTTCAGGATTCGCATAGAGGGTTATGGGTCAGTTATGAAACCCCTTAATAAATGCTTGGTACAGACATGCCTCGTTCATAAATCGTCAAGTATGAGTGGTCCGTAAGTTTCCCTACGGAAAGAGCAGTTCACAATATTCAATGAATTAAATTGATTTTCATAAGATTCAGAAAATCATAAGAACGGAATCTGATGATATGTGAGTAACCCTTGAATATATCAGGTTTTTAAGCTTCTGTTTTCTATTTTTCTTTTCTGTGCGTTTGATTCTCTTCGACTTGCTTGACTGTTTTATCTCTTAAAACCTACGGGGTGTAACTAATCATGCTTTTATGCCTATTGTTCGTATCTTAGTGTGTGTGATATATATTGAGTAGAGAGATATCACCACTTAATATCTCATGTTGCATTCCAGATACCAAATGGTGATGCATTCTTCTTTAAAGGTGCAAATATAAGGTCTTTGAGTTTTATAATTAATATATATATATATATATATATATAATAGGGGAATTTGAAACACACCTATAAACTTTTATTGAAGTCCCGTAACAATGTTCTGCATACGGTTATATATTCAATGTAAAAATATACAATCTTTATCCGAACTTTTTATGCGATTCATAGGTACAACTTAAATTATAGGGGCAACCCAAAATGTTTTGCTGACTCCTTCCATTTCACACATTTTTCTCAAAATTTTGAAGTATTTAAACAGAAATATTTTTACTTCACTTACCCGTTTTATATATATATTTATTGGGAATTACTCCACTCCCGTAGAAGTTTGTTAAAGGCTCTAGTTTGAAACCCCTATACAGAAGAAGATGAATGCATGGTGAAATTTCTTTACGAATATTCTTGGCGCAGTTGTTAGGATCTTGAACTCAGATCGCCTCGTTCATCATAAGTTAAAAGGAAAAAAGATTCCATGTCTATATATACTAAAATTCATACTTTGACATTCTTCCGTGAAAAATGATAGGAATTCTTTGACTTTACTCTCTAATGAAATTTTGATATTAAATAAAAATAAAATCTGAGTTTTCATTTGTATGAAAAATATTGGAAAAAGAAGAGAAATGTTCGGTATGTTTTAGCTAGAAATAGTACAAGCTTCACATGAGTCAATTTTCTTTCTATCGAGTCATCTGAAGTTATAAAACAAGACAATAATAATAAATCACGTAAATGAAGGTCTTCTTCAAGCAAGGCCAGTGAGCAAAGGGAAGTATCATAGGAAAGAATTCCCGGCTACTCTGAGTTCAAAGGGATAAGAATGATCGTATCATGCCCCAACCGGAGCTACATCGTACGATACAAACTCGCAATTTAGATCCATTCAGCTTTTCAGAAGCCACCACAGAAATCTGAAAGGGCCACAAAAAAGGATAAACGCAGCCTTCGTCCTTTTTCCTCAGCGGACGCAAGGAGGACGAGGGAAAAATGGTCAGGAATCATCGAAGACGCCGACGGCAGAAGCTTCTCCTCCCGTCGACGATCCACCGAGAGGTCAGACAGCGGGACGGAGCCATAAAATCGAGCGAGCGGAAAGGATAGAAGTCGCATATGAATGTGTATGCACTCGACCCTTTGGGAAAGGTAAGACGCAGAGTGAAAAGGGGTGTTTGTACAATGGGCTGGAAAATGAGCTTTTGGGTTGTCGAGCGAAAAGGGGAAAAGGAGAAACAGCTGGAGTAAAAGTGGCAACAGCTGGAGGTGAAGGAACGAAGACGGCCGAGGCCAAAGCGCTCGAGATAGGTCCAGTGGAACAACAGCTGGGCTGGAATTTCACCGCCTTTTTAAATCTTGCGCCGACTTAAAATACTATATGTGCGTCCAGCTTTTTGAACTTCATCTGGAATCAGGTCCAACTCAAGTCAAAAGACAAGACGGTACCAAAGAGAGAGATATTGCATGGACGGCTCAAAGTCAGCTCTCCATAGCCTCGACCATTCTCATGGTTATCATTCCCTGGATGGTTTACAGTTTTATATTTGAGCTGGATATTTCGCAAGTGTGAGAATGATTTCGAATTTTGGATCCGGATACGAGCCACCGTAGTTCGCTAATCATGTTCGCGAGTTTTGGCAACTAGTGAAGCGTGGTCTAGCGAAGTGTAGTATAATGTAGCGTTGGCTGCCACAACAGACACACACACGATCGTAGGAGAATTGCATGTCCATACTGACAGCAAAGTATCTGGAGCTTGCAAGGGACATGAAAGACAAAAGTTGGGTGGTTATTTAAAAGTCCAGTGATGTTTACAGTAAACTCTCTCTCTCTCTCTCTCGACTTCGTACAGTTCTAGATGGGGCCCGTCCAATCCGAGATTGCTGTCTGTCTGTATGAAGTAATGGGAGACAACGATCTATAATAAGGGAAATCCCCTTAATATCGCATGTGCGCCTTGTCCAGTACATGTATCGAAGACTCGACCTAGTTTATCCCGAAATTGGATCGTCTCATCGGATGATCGGACCCATGGTCCCATCCCTGCTAAGTTCTAATGCAGCAAAGCAATCGCTCCTCCCGTTAGGCTGTTATGACTCCTCCCATTTCCAATTAAGGAAGGCTTTCCCGTTACAAGCCAAGGAATGAGAGAAAGGGCAGAAAGTTGCGGATGAGGGATGAAGTGTAGGACAATCTCGATTCCAAATTCCCCTGGAGTAAAGATTTCCTGTTGAGAGCGAACGCAATAGAAGGCAGAAAGTTGTGGATGAGGGTTGAGGTGTAGGGAGATCCGGTTCCAATTAAGAAAGGTTTTCCTTCCTTAATTGGAAAGAGCAAGAACGAAAGGAAGAAAGCGCGGAAAGTTGTGGCTGAGGGCATGTGGAGGACGATCTGCCTTTTCCCCCATGTTTGTCTTAGTTCGCATTCTTCGGAAGGGTTCGAAGGCTGTGCCGGATCATAACGGAAAGTACCCGAGCTAGTTGCATGTCCACCAGTTCCCAGATTTGTATTTCGAAGGTCGAGGAAAACTCAGGGTTTAGGGTTCTTTACCAGCGGGTGTGGGTGGATGTGAGAAGTATATAGAAAGAATATTCTGCCAGTTGGTTATGCCGTCTGGAGTCAACTGTTACCTCTGGAGAAATGCATGTCATGGCTTGTCATTGTTCACAAAGTTCAAAGGGCTCATCTTACCTCTGCTCAGATCTTTCCGGGCTTGTAACGGTCAGCAGAGTCCAAATGTGAAGGCATGGAACTGCCATGGATGGAGTAGGAAGTATTCTCCCCCTGCTGCTGCTGCTTGTGTTTGCCAGTTAGGATCCATGGATTGTCCTTTCGTTGTGAAGGTAGGAGTGGCCTATGACACAACCCTATCACACCTTACCCTGCCATGTCTGCGATCGCGGATCCATTGATCATTCCTTTTCATGTCATATCATGCTACTGTCTGTTCAACATGGAATGGGAAAACAATTCGACGAACCGGGAAAGCACAGCCAACAATTTTGTAATCAAGTTACTCATGCGCATTCAGTGTATCTCCAGTACGCTGTATCTTCAACAATCTCCGTTTTTTATCGCAGGCTCATATCGCAGAGGTGACAACTTTGTCATTTTTCTTATTGCAAGTTTTTCAGAGTTCTATTTCTTCCTTTCGTGTGCTATGTCACTTCGTTTGTTCGGTGGCTTTGGCCTTTTAGACTTTGGGCTGCATCGTCCGACAACTGCTACATTGACAGGGCTTTTGAATCATTCGATCTTATTGCAGTCGACTCTCCCTAAGTTCATCACCATGGGAGTAGCCTGGCTTGTTGCACTTCTCGAGTTTTGTATACAAGTTTAACTTAACACCTCTGAGTGCAACTATACCTAATAGTGGGTTTCGTTTTAGACAGGGTCACAGACGGTTCATTTTTCAATTCACTCATTACAAGTGCAAATAGTGCACTTGCAACGAATTTTACTTAGAAAGTTGTGTGTAGGACTTGAGAGTGAGGTAAGTTACAGTTTTCCAAAAACTGCAAAAATTAGGCTGTTTCATATTAAGGCATAAGGCTTATATGAAGCACGTTATCCGTCCAATACATAAATATGTCAACTGATTATGTCTTACGGTGGATGAAGTAACAATTGTATGGGTAACATCATATGGTGAAAAAAAACATGGTATGTTGTTTTTACTCCAACGTTCAACCTTTTGTAAGCTAATTTAATTGGTTAAACTTTAACTCATGATTTTATTAGTAGTCCATTGGAAGGCTTGCGAAGATGAGAGATAGGGCTAAAATTTGCAATATCGCGCTTAACAAGAGTGTCAGATTTTTTTTATCCATTGGCTTTAGATGTGCACGAATATCCAAGACATGACATGGAGGGATATTTTGCGAGTGTGCCCATACATATCATAATGATAGACATGGAGCACCGTTTTACTTGTCATTTTGTGTACAGTATTTTAGATTTTGAGTGAGTCTGGTTTTACAACGAACATTGGCCTCCACCATTTAGCTGAAGTTTGCTTTGATATCTATGTTTGTTCAGGTCCGTACACTATTATTCGTACGCTTGATTTCGCACATGAGAGGTGCAGTAGGTGAAAAACGACTTATCATGAGAGTGATTAGGTCACTTTATTTTCCTTTGCCCATGGAGCAAAACTTTATTTATGGCCTTTTCACTGCATTCTTATTAATGAGCTTTTCATCGCGTTTGTTATTTCAAATGTCCCATACGGTTTTTGATTAGACGAAGCAAAAGTTTGAATCTTACATGTATACTTCGGTAGTGAGCAAATGTCATAAAAGGGACAAAGTATAATAACAAAAGAATTAGGGCTAGCTCCATAGTATCACACCGTGAAATATGTACTAAAGCACCTAACATATCAGAACTATCTAGGTCAAACGATCTACAAACAACTCAGCATTACATAACGTGAGTGCTCTCTATATACTAATGGAAACATGTTTACTAAAAATGTAAATGAACTACTTCGGTAGTGAGCAAATGTATAGAGACTGTACCTATGAATTCAAACGCCCCGCTCTTTCCCCATTTACTTGATGACTGTCTATGTTCTTCCCCGGTTAGACTCTTACCTCATGTACACTCTAATCTCAAAATTTGCAAAGCATGTAATAAAGTTTGATTAATTTCAAATCAAATCCAGTTGGCGAAATTTTTAAAATATCAAATAGTTGGACCCCTAGTAGAACAAAATGATGGCAAATCAATACAGACTCAAGAAATTTATCTCAAACGGGGACTCAACTGATTTCATGTTTGAAATCAGTTGAAATCAGTTTGAGATAAATTCTAAGGGTCCTTTTATTATTTTTAAAATTATGTAAAAATTTATTTTAAATTATTTCATGAATCATATTATACGTGTTATATCCTGAATCCCCATATGGACAAACAAATCGAGTTTTTCCTTATCACAAGTTTGAGAATCTGCTCGAGCTCCAGCACCTGAGCTGGATAGAATGTAATGTCTGAATGTTCGTATTATTGGATAAAAGTCATGGTTAATTTTCCATTCAACGGAAGTTATTAGCTCATACAGCATGGGACAGATCGATTAGCCCGTGTGGTCAGATGTTGTACATCATATGATACCCTACAGAATTCTTGGCGCTATATATTCAGCTGTCATATTACTCTTCCAGGAATGTGATGGGTCACGAAGTGAAAAGTTAAGCAATTTTGATTTCAATTATGAAGAAGCTACTTTTCTCCTTTTTGGCAAGAATACAAACGTAATTTTAGAGTCTTTCAGGTACCGTATACATAATATCTGCGTAGCATTCGTGAACAAATGAAGTTGAATTATCTACATACGTCTGTCGGCCCACAAAAGAGGAGATTTTAAATAGGACTTAAGAGTAATTCTGTCCAGACGTCCTTAGGAGAACAATCTTGTGGATATTTCAAGAGTCTAACTACAAATTACTAAGGCAACACAACACCGCCAAATCTATGTTCGAATCTTTAAACGGTTGATTTGTGTACTCACTGATACCAAAAATTTTAATTGTCTCTCCTGAGAAATATAATCAATTTCCTTCACCCGAATAAATAAATGCTCATATTGAAGACTCTTATTTATCATTCTGTCTCAAAATAAAGGGAATACAGATACTGTCAAATTGTATGTTTAGAAGCCCATCGGGCCCCAAAAAATCTTCAAGTTGTATAAACCCAGATCATAGACGTAAATTATGTAAGTTCGAAATGGAAATTAAATGTTTAAAAAATCTAAACTTATATGTCTGATAGAAAAATATATTCATAAATTCCAAATCTGATTAAAAAAATAATAACTTGTCATGCAAATGCTGCAAAATCTAGATTCATGACACGAATAGGATGCAAAATTTTTTAAAATTATATATTTTGAGGTTTTTTTTTATTTAAAATAAAAAATTTTACATAAAATTTTAATTAAAATGAATTATAAATAATAATTTATTAAATAAAAATATTTAAAAAATATTACCAGCCGTTAAAAAATGTAAACAAAATTAATGGATGCAAAAGCCACTTTACACATGTTAATATTAGCCTGCATGTATGAAAATTCATTTTCATAAAATGATCATGTGATTCATTTGGAAAAATATACATATATCTGAAACTGAAAAAAAGAAGGATAAATAATTTATTTATATAAGTAGTTCACACAAAAATTGATTTGAAAAATGACTTGAAACTATTCACTTATACCAAACTTATGTGGACTTGCTAATCATTTACAGATCCCCACAAGCTTTTAGCTTCAGGTATGAATATAATTATGTTATAAATAGTAAAGCAATACTTTAATAAAATGATATAATTTTTTATATCCATATTTTAATAAATAATTTTAATTCAAATAAAATATTAATTATTCACAAATCATTTGATTCAAGCTATTTGAAATAAAAATGCCCAAGAAGCTCATGTTAGATGTTTATTTTTATTATAATATAATTAAAAATATGAAATTAAAGTTTTTTGTTGAATTTAATATATTATTAAATTTTTAATAATATGTAAAAATACTCATCAATTTATAATATTAATAATAAAAATTATTAATACAATATCAATTTAATTAAAAATTAATATAAATTAATTTTTTAGGTTATGATAATCATTCATATATAATAATGGTTGGATTAAATTTATAATTATATATGTATATATTTTTGTACATTTTTTATTCACTTTAATGTTAACTAATTTGTGATAAGTGTTTTGCTTATTGATAATGTTTCAGGACATGCATTGTTGTCTTATTTAACATCTCAACACATCAATAAAAGTATATCTTTTCCAATTTGAAGTATAACTTAATAACACTCAATCGTAGTCCAAAAGAAATATTACAATCAAGCCAAACACAACACAAGATTAAGAGTATTCAAAGGTATGCACTAACCATCATAACCTCCCTCTCCAAGGCTCAACAAAACAAACAAAAATACATAAACACAAATTCAAACTGTACCCTTGTTACTAGATATGCAATCAACACTAAGAATAACATTTAAAATGTAAATATATTAAATGTCTCTAATTTTCTAGTTACAATTTCATCGAAGATGATTACCAATCTAAGTTGCCGCTACATAAGTAGTGACATTATATGTTTTACATCTTCATATTTTAATATAGTAAAATTTGAATATACATGATTTCACTTTGCACTTATACTAGACTCATAATGAAGTTTCATAAAAATATATTTATAAAATGTTTAAATTTCCATTTGTATATTTATAATTTTTGAAAATAAATATAAGTATTATGAAATTTTTTTGGGGTATTGTTATAACTTTACACCTTATCCTTTAAACTGAAAATATTTTTTCTGATAGTTTATCTCCTGCATAATAAATAATAAATTAATTCGAATGATAATCTTAATATCAATTTGATCAAGCACATCCTCATGATTCAGCGTAGTTTTAACTTGCATACTTGGAACCCAACACAGCGTTGTTTTCTCGAAACATCTTGGACCAGTTTTGGCAGGAAGTCGCAAGAGAATTTTCCTCATGTAAGATTGGCATCTTGATTGCTTGTTTTGTACTTTGGGTATAAGACTGTGCTGCTTTCCTTGTACTCATAGACTGGGTGTATCAATATCTCCCGTTGCTAAATTTAAGAAGCATGCAAGAAAGCGGTTTGCAGCGGAAAGTATAGCAAACATCATTACTACAATCCTGTCTTTTCATGAATTCACTTCAATCCCTCTGAATTTTAGAAGTTACACCGGTAACGCTTGCCTACTGCTAGTCTCTTCTTCCCGTCAGCATGAAAGTGGAAAGTGGCTGAAAGGTTTAAGAAGGGTGCGAACTCGAAACCCTTCCTTTGTTTTATGATTCTCCAAATTCATTTTTAGTTGGATCAAAAGTTCAACCAGCATCACATGGGAACAAGGACACATTTTGGTAGAACTAAAGCATTAGGTGTGTCCAGTAAATACGTGAAATCTGAGGGTACTTTGGGAATTTTCCCTCAGTTGTAGGTTATATAAAGGGAAACCGAGTAAAAGTTGTGGACGTTTGATATTTCCATATATATTTGTACTCAGCGAACCTTTTTTTCTTTCTTATTCAGCAAACGTTTCCTTGCGTTTAGACATTCCTTCATGAATCTACAAAGATATCGTGTACATCATAAAGTAGGAATCAAAAGATTCTGTGGAAGATCTGGTATGCACCTCATTTCTAGGCAGATGTATTTGCCTTGGATTTGCTTGTGAGAAGTAAAATGAATCATAACATACCGTTGCCTTCATCCAATAATCAGTCGGGAAACTGAACAGGACAGAAAGTAAAGCAGTGTAGGGGACCACAAAAGAGCACCTGCTAACGTTGTCGCCGTTCATAGACCCGGAAAATCAGAACGTAAATTTAAGACAGCTCAATGTGGACGTAGTATTGTCTACGTATCGAAAGCTCTCTTCGTCTGACGTCTTTCCAAGCATCGACTTTCACCTGATAACTATGGAGGATCCTCTTACTGCGTCGGAGAAGGAGTTCGCTTTCGGCTTTCCTTACTGAAGAGATGAAGTTTATAATATAAATCAAAGTTTAAATGAATCAGATTGCAAGAGAAAGAAGTTACTAGAGTGACTCCTCCTTTACCAATGTCGACGATACAAATGGGGAGCAGTGAGTCCTACGACCAACGAGAACGCCGATGAAAGCGACGAACGGTTATACAAACGACATGGCTTTGCTTTCTGGCCAAAGGGAAAATGAAAATGCTCAAAAGCATACACAGGCGAGTCAAAATCGGGAGGCCGAAGCATCGAGGTGACGCAATGTACAACAGAGGATTAGCAAAAGTGCCATAATACTGAATCCTGAATCCTGAAACTCTATGGTCTCTACGGACGAGGAGGCTGAGCCTTTCGTGTATCTGGCAGCAGAACCAAGTCACATGCTCGACTGGAGTTATGTCAACGTACGCAGAGTCATCGGATCATAGTCCATTGGATGAGAATCCTTGCATTGCATTCCAATGCAGTGCACGACCGAAGCAAAGCACCCCAGCACCACTATGAAAGGTCCAGAATAGCCTACGTTTGTAACTTTGAAATATTAGGCTTCGAGTTTTTGCTCCATAGAAACGTACGGATGATGCCACGCCTTCCTTCTACAGAAGCGAGGCAGCAGACAAATGAACTTGCCTGCCTTCTACGGTACCCTCCCACCCTCCCTTTCTCCTCCTCTTCAGCCCATCGGACCATCGCAACCTGCCTCCACCGCTGCTCCAGCAGAGCGTCATACCTCTCGTTCATGATCTGCGCTTATGTTTCTTTCATAACTATCTACGGATATCCGGTAAAATGTTTTATGGGTAACGGAGAAACATGTACTGGTACCTGATAAGTTAGCCCGTAACTTTTATGGTCTATGAACCGTTCTCATATGATTTTTGGTCAATGTCGATATTTCAAGAAACAATTTTTGTTCTCTCAGCTTTGGATTATTAAGAAGAATTGTTTGTTCTGGATTTGTAACTTTACAATTTTTGATGGACATTTGCAAATCAAAAAAACTTAAGTGAATGGGGACTGGATTTTATGGGAATTACTCAATTCCCGTCCAGTAACATGTGGGTGTATCTTGAAACCCACCATTGACCGCGAGATCCTTGCTTATGCTCGTAGGATAAGAAGACGGGGAGAGAGGGAGAGAGTGAATAGAGTATTCCCTTAGTTTTTCAATGTGGATTCCATTGGTACCTAAATTGAACTTTTGGGAGAATGGTATAGAGAGATATTATTTTTTCAATGTGGATTCCATTGGTACCTAAATTGAACTTTTGGGAGAATGGTATAGAGAGATATTAATGATTTTATTATTTTTAGGGTTTTGATTGATTTTTATTCAAATTGAACCTATAGGTAGTATTTTTTTTTCAAATCTTTTTCTTTTCATGCATTGGTTTTATTGGGACCTAGTTGGAAAATTATGGAGATCTGAATAAAAAGTTATGATTATTTTTAGATTTTAGGTTTTCATGTTTAGCATTTCCCAATGTGCACTCCATGACAAGACTAGACGCAATTTTTGCTTATCGTTTGATCGGTTGGCACATGATCCCATTGACGAGTTATCGTGATTTTTGTTTCTCTTACTTCCACGACGGTGTCTACGTTATATTAGAGGTGGGGGGTGTTGGACATAGGGAGGTGGCAGCTAGATTTCAGAGAATCCGAGCATGGGATTGAGCTACATTGTAGGAGGAGTCTAGACAGTTTACATTGGGTAGGAGTAAGGTTCAACCACATGATACTTCTGATTCGGCTTGATCGTGACGGTATAGGATTTTGGGGCAAGTCGGGGAGTATAGTAGGGCCACACGGGCCCTTCATCTTTTGTCTATGGCTAGTCATACTAGGAGACCATTTCCTCTTTATGCCTTTTACATCCACCCATGGGCGAGGAGATTTCATTAGAGGTCTTGGAGTATCAACCAAAGGAGCAAGTATGTTTTGATAGATCACTATTTTCCCATTCTCTATGCAGAACCCCACGCTTATACTCAGAGCGCTTGTCAAGAATGGTATATGAGTATCTTTGAGATTACTTTCCGACAAATGATCTTTCTAGTGGTTTCACTGAGTTGTTCCATGTGGCTGCATCAATTGCGAAAGGGGAGATTTTGTTGTTAGTTAGTCAGGTTTTGGGTGCTAGTTGGCTTCTCGTGATAAAGAATGACATTGGGGGCATTAGACAAATTGCCCTTGGGGAGACCTTATTGTGTTTAGTTAATAGTACCATGGTCATGCAACATCTTTGTCCATAATAGTTTGGAATTGCCATACTAGAAGGTTGTAAGGCGGTATTGTTGGACATTAGAGCACTTTTAGATATCCATTCGGATTAGGTTATCTTGCAGGTATCCGTTGAGAACACTTTTAATAATATCTCACGTGCATCTATCTTTAGAGAGCTTAGAGAGGCTGGTGGACCTTCATCAAATTCATATCATGTTTAACAGCCTTTGATAGGAGGGTCATGAATGTGTTTGATGATATCATCAGATCAACCAAGGACCTTGGAGTGTGTGTCATGAGATTTGGCACTGAGGTAGACATCTTTGCAAATTTTGTGTGGAGGGATAGGCTTATTATGGATGGACAAGACTGCACCTATAGCATTTTTGGTTGGTAAGTCACTCTTGGCACCTTTGTTACCTTCTCAATTTGTGATTGCAGATAGTCACACCCTTGAAATATATGCAAAGGATGTGGATACGTGATCATTTCATTTCATGTACTATTGCAACATACAAGAGATGCTTTACCCCTAGAGGTACGACATGAGCTCCCGTCTTTTTCCTCTTTGGTCACTGATTGGACTAAAGGTCTACAATCTACCAAAGAGGAAAAAGACGGGAGCTCATGTCGTACCTCTAGGGGTAAAGCATCTCTTGTATGTTGCAATAGTACATGAAATGAAATGATCACGTATCCACATCCTTTGCATATATTTCAAGGGTGTGACTATCTGCAATCACAAATTGAGAAGGTAACAAAGGTGCCGATGGACCGTCAGTTTCAACAAGCTCTACATTCACTTTTAGTGGATCTGGCCATTCCTTGTAATACTAGGGCTCGTTTACGCTCTTGCTCTGACAAGGATGCAGGATTATGGATCTTGGCTCGACCATGGATCAGGGCTTTCCGACTTGTACAAGCTACTTTCTCTATGGCGATGAGATTTCGTCTTGTCTTGATCCATATATCTACATCTTCATTACTCATATGTGAGTTTGGTATCACTTTAGATGCAGTAGGTGTTCATATGACTCATTGTACATTCAGAGGGTAGAGGATAGTTACCCATGATGCCATTAGGGTTATGGTGCTTGCTATTGCGCGAGAGGGTGGATACCTCACATGGTGGGAGCATTGGTATGCCTTGTGGTCGACTAGGGTTAGGGCAAACCTTTACTTGATTCGGGAGGATCAAGTTATTATGGCAGACGTGGTGGTTATCGATTCTACATGTGACATAGTTTTACAGGGATGATCATCCATCCTTTAGGATGGACGGAGAGTGTAGTGGCAGTAGCCAATGTCTCCAAGTATAGAGGAACAAAGAGGTGATCTCTTTGTTACTATAGCTTTGGAGTTATATGGAGCTATGGACACCGACTTTGACATATTTGTGAGTGAATGCACGAGAGCATACCATACTAGGCGGCAAGTGGTATCATTCTCTTTAATTTATTGTATAGCATATTTTAGTTAACATGTTCCGATTGATGTAGAGAGAGCATTAGTTATTGCAATCCATAGAAGAGCAATCACAGTAGGTGATGATTCTTGGAATGATGTGTTATTTGTAGAAGGTTTGACCTAGATAGTTTGGATATTTTAGGGGGTATAGTACATATTTACCATCTCATGGTATTGGTTCCTAGCCATTTTCTTACCACTTTGTTTTAATCCATGTAGTACTTGATGGGGTCTTCCCATCATTTTTGTTATTTTACTGTGTCCCTTCTTGAAGGATACCGCGAGATAATCATGGGGAAAGAGATATGTAGACGGAGGGACGAGACGAGAGTTGTACCAATGCTGTTCCTGCATTTGGTATAATCACATCTAATCCAATCATTTCCCCCGCGAGGTTTTCTTAGCGATACGGAAAGCAAAATTGCTATCATACTATACTGTAAATCATTCGTTCCTCCAATCATTAACGAGAAAAAAAAAGATGAAGACAGTGCACAAGTGCGAAGTCCGATTGAGGAAAGAGGGAGAAGTTTGGAGTAATGATAAATGGTTATTCTATCCCGGCAAGTTTCTGGTCGCCTCTCATGAAGGAAGACGAAAAATAAATTAAAAAGGTTTATTTTGTTTATTCTACTCGAGAAGCATTCATTTTCTAACGATGTTGAGATAATGGTCTTCATTGACGAAAAGGAAACCATTTCTTGTGATTGACCTGGTGACACACGTTGTTGTTGGATGATGAATCTGATTTTTTCTGCACTCTTAACAGAATATATGCAAGTCCCCCACACTTCAATGCTGAGAAAAACATCGAGCTTGCCATATAATGTGCAGAAGACAAGGGAAAAGCTACAACACTCGAATCTTTATGGGAATCTATAATGGCACTCACAAGAAAGAAATCGACGGAATTTTATTATAATTTCTAAAAAGAGAGAGAGTCACCATCGCCCGTAGTATTCCACTTTGAAATATTTTAAGAAACAAAATGGAAATAACATTCATTACTAGTTATTACACTCCCCGGTCTCATTCATGCCACCATATCTAGAATGAAACTTGAATGCAATGAAGAGGTACTCGATCATAATAGGGCCTCATTGAAAGGAAGCAAAGACCTGAGATGGAAAATGAAGAAGATGGTTGGAATCTGTTCGATGGGTTCTACGATGAGGTTTGGGCCCTTATTGTGTCCCTAGGCACATCGTTGCAAATCCCGTAGGCATATATATTCTGGTTGGTACATAGCCATGTCCTGCACATGCTCGGACCCGCTAGGCTCTCGTGTATCCTAGTGATCGTAGTTTGTATGAACAGATGTTCTTTATGGCACACCGAAACTCCACCAGACTCCTCTCGCCCTAGTCTAGAGCTCATTGTTAGAACTGACTGTCAACACTCTATGCCACCATGTCTATAGGCAAAAGTGAGTGTACTATCATACGAAGTCCCTGAAGTCATCATTTCATATGGAGAAAAACACGAGAAAAGAGAGTTGGATAGATTTTATCTTGTAGTTCAAAAAGAAAAGAGCTCGTTTGTACATTTCTCTTTCAGACCCTACTGCCCATGACGAGTCAGTCACTAGCCTCCCCCTACCCGTGCTAATGCTCATACATACCATACCATACCATACCACCTTATCTACGTGATTATTAAACATTTTTGCACCATTAAACTGTCATAAGAGAACGACAGAACGCCCGAACTTTCTTCGAAGCCCCCCGAGCCTTTTGACATGTGAAAGGATTTATGCATGGCTCTCGGCAAATCAGAACTTCTGCTGTGAAGTTGTAATGAGGTTTGGAAATTCAGAGGATTCTGTAGCACATTGGGACTAGGTCTACCGTCCATGACTTTCAGAGTGTATCTTTCGATTACTCATGGCGCGGTCAGATGTCGTATGTCATATGGACAGTTTTCTCTCGAGATGGGTTCGTGATATTGTGAAACCATTTGTATTTTGGATGTAGAATTTTCTATGTGAAGATCTGTCGTTGAATTTCCTCTAAGTCCAGAAAATAGAAATTTAAAGATGAAAATTAAATCTAGAAAAAAATATATCAACATGATAATTATAATAATAATAGTTTTGGATCATAGATCTTTTCTTCTAACTGTTAAATCAGCTTCTAAACATCTCAAACAACCATTTCTTATGTACTGAATTGATGATAGAATTGTTTCTAAAATAATAAAATGTTAAAACATTTTATTATTTTAGACCAATTGATACAACGATTTAATATTTCCCATAATTAAATTGGAATTTTTTCCCCTATCCGAGTATTCCTTGTCCTTGAGTAACGAAGTCTAAACCTGCGAGGAATAAGGGGCATGGATCAAGGGGCAAATAAGGGAACTTAAAAGGCATAGCCTCCTTGGTGGAGTTAGGGCACTGGTTGAGATAACTTTGTAACTATAGTTGGTTGTAGAACGCCTGTACAGTGTGTATGAATGTAATAACCAATAACCTCTATATTGCACAAATGAAGGTGAGACTTAGAGAAAATCAAGGTTGGAGCAATGTGCTTGAAGGCACCCTACTTGATACACACTTTTTTGGTGACATTGATGCACTTTCTTTCGATCTGTGTTTTGATATATATGGACTGGGAGAAATTTATATATATTTATTTCCGTCTACAACTAAAGTACTTGCTTCCTATATTCAAATATACCTTATGTGCTGTGTATTGTATCACATTGTTGACATTCAGAATATCAAGACTTTACATAAACATTCGAGGATAGTAGAAAGTTAAGGGCACAGAAAGTTGTGTACAGAAAGTTTTTAGGCAAACATTTTGCGTACTAGGATAAGAATGTCCGAGCTGTTTCCCGACGTATTTTTCCAGAAAAATAATAATATTAGACGAGCCTCGTCCGAACTGAATTTTTTTGGAAACAGTTGCCTCAGTCTAATCTACAAAGGCATACCACTTTTTCATGTCAACGATACTTTTTGGGACAATATACAGCTCTTTCCACTAACGACCAGAAGACTCAACGACCTCGATTCAGAAACCATTATGGCTTTAATCGTTCTTCTCTTTTCTTTTGTGTTGACTACGGTACCCATTGTAAGGGATTGTGCTGCCAATGTTCCGCTCGGGTGATTGTACTAGCATATTCGAGAATATATAGCAGAATTAAGATACATGAGAAATGTACAAAGAGTTCGTCTCTCTGTAGTCTGTAGCTCCCGCTTCAGATACGGTAACCCATTACTACATTATACACGAGGAACGGCTTGGTTCGATGCGAAAAGCGCAGACAAAAACCATCAGAATCTTTGGAAAATTTTACGTACCCTGAGAAAATCACGTAGTTCGTGTGAAGCTGTATAGAAGACAATATTACAGTACTTGGAGGTCAATGTCAAGGGATGGTGAGATTAAGTGTCATGTGCTGACGGTGTACTCTACCTTCGCCCTCGTGACGTACTGCACTGTACTGTACATGGACTTGTCGTGTGGTTCGTTTCATGCACTCCTCCTTAGTGCACAAATGAGGTATCACCGTATCACATGAACCTGCACGAGTCCACGAAGATGGTGGAAGAAAATCTACACGAAATATCTGGATGTGCAGAAAATGGAGGAGAAAAGGAAGATGCAGATTATGGGTAATAGTGCTGTCACCGAGAGATAAGTGGTATCGTAGGCGGGGGTAGCTACGTCCATCTCACATCGAGCATGAGAGAGAGAGAGAGTGAGTTACAGTAGGCAGTTCAAGCCTTGATCCGATAGAGTGGTGAAGTAAGAAGGCTTATGCTGTAGAGAATATGTGCAGTCAGTCATGCACAGTGTAGCTGTCAAACCCATGGTCCTGAACATGAAACAACAAAATACTTGCACTTAGTAAGACAACGAGGACGATTCGCTGTGGGAGAGAATAAAGTGTAAAAGTGGATTGTACAGTACAATGGACGAGGAGGAAGAGATTGCCGGAAGAACTTGGGAGAAGAGAACCTACGACGACACACACGCATATGCATGACGAGACTGAACTGTAGGATTTGGTCATGGTTGGGAGCCGAAGGTAGCGGTGTATAGTGGAAGAGCAGAATAGAGACAGATAGAAAGAAAAGTTGGGAAAGTAGGAGGAGGCATGTGCAAATATTATGCAGCTCAAATTTGGGATAAGGTTGTTACATGGAATTATCAAAGAGCATAGCTTGGTTGGTGGTTCCATACAAAAGAGATTGGGGAAAAGGTTGTTGGATTTAGACTTGATCAAAGTTAGATGCCAAGGCTAGAGTAGCATTGGGGTGCCACATTCATGTTGCGGTTTTGAGATTGGCTAGCCCAGGTGGAGATATTTCTTTCCATGGCTAGAAAGGATGAATATCCGGGAGTCACCCCATAACAAAAACAAATGGAGTCGAGAGGAAGAACGTTGGGAGAAAAAAAGTGGGGAGGAGAGATATGTGTCTACATACATTCACATGGATCCGGGGAAGAAGAGGGCTGATTGTCTTGGACATGATCAAGATGGAGGACGAAGATGGAGTAGGAGCAAAGTACACTCATGGTGCGGTCTGGAGAAATGGCCCACAGGAAAGAGAGCATGATGTCAGAAGGGGAAGCAATCCAGTTGATGTGCGAAAAGCTTGACAAGCATGGGTTAACCACAAGCCAAGGCAGGATGATCGCTCGTATAGTGCGAGAAAAAAGGGGGTCGGTAGATTTTAGCCATGATCAACTTAGCGAAGGAGGTCGAGTGAGTGAGTGCTTGAGAGAAGTAGTAGCAACGTACACTCATATTCCGTTCTCGAGAGAATGGCCCACGTTGGCGAGATCATTGGACCTGTCAATTCCTTGAAAAGAGCGAAAATTTATTTGCCTGTTCACCATTTTAAATCCACAATGATGATCCAACTACTAATTCTTACTAATCTCGTTCAAGTGACCTCGCCCCCCAATCGCCATGTGTGCGAAGTTCTCATCAGCACATGTGGTTCCGTTCTCAGGCCTCGCTTCTTAACAATAGCAACAAATGACGAGTACAACCTAGTACGAGCCTCGGTGGGAAGAACCCCATTCAAGGCGTGCGTGCTATATCAGAGCACCTCCATGTTGGAGAAACTTAAACTCACGGACTGGTACTAAATTTGAGCAGCTCCGGGCTTATCGAACCGCATTGATGGGTGTGCAAATTACAGACCTGCCCACGCTCGAAGCACGCAGACCAAAGTTTTTGGTTTGCAGATCATGAGACATGTGGGAGGGATGTTTCAACTTGCGGGGTCGAGAGTCGATGCTATGCTTAGATCGAGCCAACCGCGTACAACAGGGTTAGACACTGGGCTCAGTACCTGTGGACGCGGTAATGGCCCACTATGGACGGAGTCGAGTCGGTACCGGTACCGGTAATGGTGAGTGACAGCGAGAGAGAGAAGAGAACGCCGTATCACATCAGTGAAAGAGTGAGTCAGTAACCGACAAACGGAGGACTTCATTATACAATAACGATTCCTGAATGTGGAGGGGAGAGTGTTAAATTGGAAGAGGGCCTGAGGCTTGATGAGGGTCCATGGCCCACTGTGAGGCGATAGGACGGTAATAATAATCGATCCTGCAGCAAAGTCCAATGGGCGTACTCTAAATTTACCTCGGAATTCTATGAGCTCGGCTCTTTATTCTGAGAAGTCGTCGTATGCCGTCGGACAGATTCATGAGGCCAGACTGTCAAAAATCGCGAATCCACCACCCCATGGTTCGAGAGGAGGAGGAAGGAGGAAGAGTAGCGGTGGGGGAAGGCCCGGAGGAGGGAGGGAGTACTGGAGTGCATTACAACGTATATATGTATGGAGTATTTTGTAGTGTAGTGTAGTGTGGCTGCTGCCGTATTAGCAGCAGAAGTAGCCTCGGAGCTCGCGTAATGAAGATCTCACATGAGGATGATGGATGTACATGTGAGTGCAAGGAGGCATAGCATTCGGTAGAGACGAGCAGGGAGCAGTGATGGCAGAGCAGAGACAGCCGAGCAGGGCTACTCGGTAGGTCTGATGCTATTGCGAGGCTATGGGCCTCCGTCGGCGCTGCTGCTTCTGAGCTGGTCTGTTCCGGTCTGGTCATCACTCGCTGCTCTGAGCTCCCGATCCCGTTTTTTCCTCCTCTCCCTCCTTCCCACTTTCATTGTCTATAAGCTACGGAACCGGAGGTGGGAGTTGTTTATGGACATTGTCTCGGGCACTTGAAAGAGTGACTTTTTGTTTAGGAAGGACGAGATCGCACAAGGGCTCGGGGGATTTGAGTAAAGAGAGAACCAAAAGCAGGAAAGTAGAGTGAAGTAGAAGGAAGACAAGGCAAGGAAGGGCTGGGCGTCAAGCGGGACCCGGGGAGGGAGGGAGGGAAAGGAAGGGAATGGAGGAGGGGAGCAGTACAGACTGAAAGTTCAATCGTCTGAGAGCGTGGCTGGCTTGTCTTCTCCAGCGCTACTGAGGAGAGTCTGCGCTCTTGACATTACCTTTATCACGACGCAGAACGAGGGCCCCACGCTTACTACTCTTCGCTCTTCTACTTCTTCTGCGTCTGTCATTTCTGGGCCATCTCACTTCTCTGGTGCTCCAAAAGCCTCTCTCTCGCTTTCCCTCTCTTTCCCTGTGTGTGTCTCTCTCTCCTCATCAGTCTACCAGTCTACTGTCGTCAGGTTCGCTGCTGTTGCTCACCTCACGGCCCCACTATTACCACTGAGTGCTTTGAGCTCGTGAGCTCGTCAATCTGATACACTCGTGGTGTTCGAGCTCCTATTCAGCTGAGACCATTCGGAACACTATACTTTGCTCCTTCACACATGTGAGCAGCAAAGGAAAAACTTTTTGGTGCCACAGCAGCTCGAAGGTAGACGAGTATCAGCCGGGGAATGACGAGAGGAACGTGGTAGGACGCTGCAGCTCTGTACACCATCGGCACTCGGGTCTTCGAAGCACACTCCTGATGGGTGTTTCGCAGGGCGGCCTTGATGCCAGAGTCACAACGGACAGATGGAGGACGCAGGTTTTGCTCGTGGTTTTCTTCTTAGTATCGTCGGTGGTGCGGGCAGAAGTTTACATGGTGCTCATGGATGGAGATCCGGTCGTGAGCTACAGAGGCACACTCCCAGGTCTGAGCGCGACTCGTGGCCTCTCGCCGAGGTCGGCCACGTTTCAAACTGTCGGGTGCGTACTAAATTCCTGCTCGCTCCTCCTCGCACGTCCTCTCGTTAGGATTCACGTCAATGCCGTCCCTTTCAAGCGTGGGGACGGTCTCGGATGATGATGATGATGATTAGTGCAGTCTCGACCCCTTGTCGTTCAAACGGCTCGTACGATCAGGTTTCCATTCCCACTAATCATCCCCGTAGACGATGTTCCCCACAGACGCTCTCACCAGTAGCGAGCACCTCAATGCTGCGTCTCCAGCTCGTTCTCCTCTGAACTATCAGCTGAGCCAGTAGATGTCCGCTGGTGGTGACCGCCCAGGTGAGCTTTTCCAGTCTTCGTTTTTCTCTTTTTAGTCTTCTCCCTCCGATCTGACACTGGCAGGAGAGGCGCTCCCCATTCCTCGAGTACTCGTGGGAGGAAGGATTCGTCAATTCAGGCGAGAAGCGTAGTCTGCTTTCAGTTTTTAGTGACGATCCTGCCGACCATTGCTTGGGAATGGCGGTATATTGCATCCGGAAGATAGCTGCAGACACATTATAAGACATAAATACGAGCGGCGGGAGCAGGCCGTTGTCTTGTGTTCGTAGTAGAGAGTTGACTCAGACGAGAGGCAGGCAACGCGCTGGGTCGTCAATTCTGCAGCGTCGCGTTATTGCAATCAATTGATGAAGGAAAGCACGATTCTGAACGCTGTTGTGATTCATTTATGGCGCGACTAAACCCGGCTCGGCTCGGGGTGGCATGATTGCAGGCTGCAGGCTGTCCGAGCTTATTCCACCCATTTGGTGTCGCAGCAGGACAAGCTGCTCGAGAGCACTATCGGGAAAGGCGCCTACAACAAGCTCTACAGTTACAACTATCTCGTGAATGGCTTCGCTGCGGAGATGACCCCCGGGCAGGTACTTGGGTTGACTGGCTGCTGTGCTGTAGCTTTCAATGCCGATGTTTTAGGAAGGATTGCACCGTCTGGACATGCTAGCATGAAACTGTGGGAATACGCCAAATGGTGATGTAGGTCCATGAACTGCGCGCGTTTTCGAGATTCTTGTCTTTGTGCGGCTGAGTTTGGTCTGGTCTTCATCGTTCTGCCTACCTATCAATTGCTTTTCCCGATCGAGGTGCAAGGCGATAAACTTTTGGCATGTGATGGGAATTGAAGGCAGACATTCTCAGCAGAACGCCGGGCGTGAAGCGAGTGGAGAGGAGCAAGCGGATGAAGAGCTGCACCACCCACAGTCCGGATTACTTGGGTCTGGCCAGTGGCCTGTGGGCTCAGGCCGGTGGGCCTGAGAATGCCGGAGAAGGAATTGTCATCGGAATCGTCGATACTGGTATCAATCCCACTCACCCGAGTTTCGCTGCGAGCAGCACTAAGCCCTACGGTCCCATCTCTACGTACCGCGGCAACTGCGAGCTTCACTCCAGCTTCCCTCAAGGTTCCTGCAATGGGAAGATCATCGGTGCCCAGCACTTTGCGGCCGCCGCCAAGTCCGAGGGTGCCTTCAACACCACCATCGATTTCGATTCCCCTCTCGATGGAGATGGACACGGATCGTAAGTGTCTGCCCTTCTCGGGTCTGGAAATCTCGAATCGCTCCGGATGTCGATCGAGGCACATTGATGTCCAAACGTCGGTCCAATCGCAGTCGCATAGCTCTGAGTGCTTATCACGGCACCGCCATCTCTCTAACAGGTCTTATGTTTCTCGCTCCAGGCATACAGCCTCCATTGCAGCAGGGAATCACAATGTTCCTGTCATAGTCGGCGGAGTCAACTATGGTAATGCCAGTGGGATGGCTCCCCGAGCCCGGTAGGCTTGCTCACCTACTCCGCTGCTGCTCATTTTGTTGTCGGCTTAATTGTAGTTAAAATGCCACGTATGTTCGCGTCAGCCAGTTCAGATTTCTGCGGCAAATGCTGTTGAATTGACCGTGAGTCTGGCCTTACACGTCACACGCCTGCGATGGTCAGCCATGGCGAATAATGTGCTCCATGGTTTTCAAAGCGAGAGTGATCGACAGCTTCTAACCGTCTGACCATGCCCAACGCAGTATTGGGGTGTACAAAGCTCTATACAGATTGTTCGGAGGCTTCAATGCCGATGTTGTAGCTGCTATCGACAAGGTGAGATGCCCATCACGACTGATTATAGGCGTGCTAGTGGTTTGCATGGTGCGTGATTGAGGTGGTAGGAAAGGAATGTAATGCGAACATTGCACTGTAATTGTACTGCGTAATATTCTTGTGAGCCTCGCGTAGGCTCACTCGCCTTGTAGGGAAGATGCTTGCTGTCTGGGGATGCGGTGTCGAGGATAAAAAAACTTTGGTCAATGAGCGTTTCAACGCAGCGAACAAGAAGTGGTCGGAGAGCGGAGTCAATTTTGAACCTCTGTCGTGGACTCCGTGCGCAGGCTGTCCAGGATGGTGTGGATGTGCTGAACTTATCTCTGGGGCCGAACAGCCCTCCTGCCGAGACAACTATCACCTTTCTGAGCATATTCGATTTGGCATGCCTGGCAGCCATCAAGTCCGGTGTCGTCGTCATTCAAGCTGCAGGGAACGGAGGGCCCTATCCTCAAACTACCCTTTCATTCAGCCCGTGGATCACCACTGTTGCAGCTGGCGTCGACGATAGGTCCTACCCGAATTGGCTCAATCTTGGAAACAGTTTGAGGTTGATGGGGAAAGGCCTTGCACGTAAGTCATATATTCCACGAGCGTTGACAAGACTTGTGTCGGCACCTGGCCTGGGGGTTACGGGGTCGAATTCAGGAAGAAGTCCTTGATTCCACAGCGCCTGTTGTGTTGAAAATGTAAATTTGTGCCTTGTCCGAAGAATGCACTAAGAACACTGTCTTTTTTCCAAATTGCTGCAGCTGCGACACCAGGAGAGTTAATGAAGAAAATGGTACTGGCTGCTGACGCGGTCACTGGCCCTATCAACCCGATTTATGATCCCAGCGATTGCCAAGATTCAACATCATTGGACAAATCGATGATCGCTGGAAATATACTGATCTGTACGTATTCGTTTAACTTCATCTATGGAGGATCCACCATCAAGCGAGTGGAAGAAACAACGAAGAATTTAAGCGCAGCCGGCTTCGTTATGGTGGTGCAAAGTGATACTGCAGGGAGCAGATTTAATCCAATCCCAATAACTGTCCCGGGTATTATCATCACATCTCAAAACGAATCTCAGGTACACCTGGGGGCATTTCACTCAACCATTCACCGCAGTTGTTCGCTTTCACTCAAGAATGGTAGTCCACATGTATCTGCTTTCCACTTGGTGCAACTTCGTGGTGCCTTGTAGCTGGAAATTGGCAGCCATGTTTCTGATCCTTCTGCTCCCGCTGGTATTTCTTCTGCAGATTTTACTAGATTACTACAACAAGACTACACTCCGAAATGTCAAAGGTCAAGCCGAGACATTCGGTGCAGAGGCAAAGATTGGAAATGGCCAGAGGGCGGTGTACAGTGGGACTTCTCAGATCGTGGCGTTATTTTCCTCCCGCGGGCCTGACATTCGAGATTTCAGCTTCAACAACGCTGATGTTTTGAAGCCCAACATTATGGCTCCCGGTTCACTGATTTGGGGTGCTTGGACTCCCGTCGGCATCGACGAACCGAATTTTCTTGGTGAGTAAACTCTCAACTGGAGAAGGTAGTCTGATGTATTAGAGTAGGTACCTCGGGGTGAACTCACGACCGAATTCGAGCGAGCATGAAGACCGTCCTGTAAGCTGATGATGGGAGTTATTTGCCCAGGCTTGAAGGACGTAACCATTGAGGTCCTTAGAGACCTTGTGCCTCCGTGTGAATTGAGTGAAGGTTTAAGGTGTTTCTCTTTTTTGCATTTCACTCTTCAGGCAAGGACTTCGCCATGATATCTGGAACGAGTATGGCCACACCGCATATCTCAGGCATTGCGGCGTTATTGCTAGAGAGGAACCCCCAGTGGAGCCCAGCGGTTATAAGTTCGGCCCTTGCCACCACCGCTTCAGTGTTTGACAAGTATGGTAATCCACTGCAAGCGGAACACATTTCTTTTGGCGGGGCTGCTGCACCAGGACCCGGGACTCCCTTCGATTACGGAAGTGGTGCTGTGAACGCTACAGCAGCTCTGGATCCTGGCATCGTCTTCGATGCAGGTGAGTTTCAATTCTGTTTGTTGGAAGTTCCATTTACTTCATTCATTGAGCTCAGTCCCATGGCGAAGCTCTGTGACTTCCACCAAACTCTACTTTATGATCTGAAGTACCTGCTTGTCTTGGTGGCGATTATGTGATGGATTCCACCCTACACATTTGGAGGATATGCCAACGTTTCTCATTATTTGTGATTGGTTTCATCCTGTGTAGGGTACGACGAATACGTCAAGTTCATCTGCACCGTGCCCGGAGTGGAGGCCGCCGCCGTGTTCAATTTGACGGGTAGCCGATGTAATGTATCTTCTGCAGACTTGCCCACGGACTTGAACACTCCATCCATTACAATTGCCTCTTTGAATGGAACCAGGGTAGTCCCACGTACAGTGACCAGCGTATGTAATCAGACAGAGACATGGTCGATCAGAGTCTCGCAACCCGAGGGCGTTTCTGTGGCCGTTGCACCACAGAACTTTACCATTGCCCCATCCGCCACACAGAAGCTTGTAGTCGCCTTGACTCCAACAGTTGACTCTCCCGTTTTTATATTTGGCGAGATTTTTCTTACTGGTTCCCTAGGACACACAGCTCATATACCAATCTCCATTATTCAGTCCCAAGTTGCCGCTCGTTGAAACCTCCGAGAGCTTTTCTTTTACTGAAGAAAAAGTTGATTCTTCAAAGATATCACGAAAATTTTCAAACTGGAGATATCTCAGGTACTCGACAAGCTTTTTCTAGAAAAGCTGATGAGTAACGAGCTACTTTGTAAAGAGGAGAGTCTTGTAACACTAGTTGCTAGTCCTAAATTATTGATTTTTCACACACGAATGGATATCACTTAGGTAGGGTGCATGGCACACCTCCCACCCAACGGGGATTTTATGTCGTTTTGGACTGTTTTCTGCCCAACACCCCGACTGATTAATCAATCAACAGTGAGTACACAAAGGTGTTTCTGGAAGCGATTTATGTAGATTGTGCCTCGGTCAGCAGCAGTGTGAGAAGCTGTTATGCGAGCACGTTATGTACAATGAGACTTGAAATAACTTACATCGTCCAGTTTCATCTTCACGAGTGTCCGTCGATCCACGGTGATCTTTTTCTGTGTCCGTCCGCGGTAATGACATCCGATACATCTCATGACATTGATGGTTGTGGAGATTGTGCATCATGTGCAGTTTATGACTCGTCTCCGGGGTGGTTGGAGTTCTTCAAGCGCGTCGTGTGCTTCTGTGAGGGTTCTATGTCTAGACCATGGATGTTTGTAGCGTGTACCATCTATTTAAAAATTCCAAGTGATTTGATCGCAAGTGGAGCTGTGGATGGTAATGAGTGCTTTGTAAGTGTACTCCTAGGTTTAGCCCGAGAAAGTATAATAACAAAAGGGATGAGTATACTCCTAGGTAATACACGGGAAACCCGGAACATTGCACGAGCTATATTCGGTTGCACATGGGTCCTGCACATTGGAGTCATCCCTTGATCACAATCACACACTTCGCCTCCTAACTCCGACTAACACTGGAGAAAAAATTACAGCAGCTGATAAATCTACGTGAGTCGAAGCTTGAAGACTTTGCCCTGCTAACGACTGAACAGTAATTTGCCGGACAGCTTTAGTTATACTTCTCGTATGCGTCGTAGAAATGGAAGTCCCTCGTCAGTACAACTGTCTAGTATCCCACCTGGTCGCCGGGAAAGATTTCGGTAGAGCAGTGTTGTCTGGACACGGAGTTCATAACTTAGCCCTTCGTAGCCTCCCGCTAACCTGTCAACCTCATCAAGTAGGAGCCGAGTTTTCGACCAGCAGAAACTCGTTGTCGACACTCGAGGCGACTGCCAGCTATCTTGCGCATTTATAATACCGTACCATGTCTCGATTCAAATATCTGTCCCTCCTCGATCTCGCTCGAGATCGAACCAGTGGATTGGTAGCGGCGTCCTTCTCGAACTCTTCGAATTATTACAAATATCTACGTAGAACTCGTCGTGGTCAGACAGGCGGACCTTTGCAGAGGAATTCAGAGGGCAGAGCACTTTCAAAGTTGGCAGGCAAAGGGCTGTCGTCCCTGAATGAATCCATTAGATTCAGTTTACAGTACAGTATGCCTTCTAGTACTTGATGTCTTTCATGTAAAGCATGGAACTCGTACTGTCGGTTCTCTCCATACGTCCGTCCAGACTCCAGTGAGTGTGGTTAGTGGGTAGACGCTGTCTGCGTGCAGGGCAGTGCTTTTTCTGGAAAGCGAGGAGCTCGTAGCGTCGATTTTCGACTTCCACTCGATACAGTAGACTCTTAATATACACCGTGCATCTCAGAATCCGTCAGTACAGAAGTGCAAAACACGGGATTATACTGCGTAGGGTTTCATGATTCTCCATGCCTGCGAGTGAGGAGCTCAGAATTGGAAGTCCTGGCTACGAATCGTCAAGTCTGCGTGCGTGTCACAAGGATGCACCTCGCACGGAGTAGAGTTTAAATAATTGCATTTTTTTACTGTCAAAAGGCAAGAAGATTGCTGGGAAGGCATTTGTACACGAGGGTCTTAGAAACAGCATGCGGCCTTAAGGAGTAGGAGGGCTTTGGAGTTGGAAGAGGAGCAGCAGTAAGTCAGTCAGGCCCGTACGGAAAGCAAAGCAAAATGGGAAGTTTGACTAACCAAGCGTCCGAGCCGAGTCGAGCCTCGCACGGCCTGCTCTTAAAACACACAATCATATAAGAAGCATTTCAGCCTAGTACAGTTTGCCCTGTCGAGATTTTTGAAATTTGGAGTGTAGTTTAAACAATTACACAGGTAAAAATCAACTCAAAGAACTATTTTAACGATTATAATAATACATATAATAAAACATTGATATTTTTTTTAATTGAATGTATTATCGTGTATTCACAGATGCATGGAAGACAAATTCAATAGGTCTAATTGAACGTGTCTAGTAATATCACTCTGTTTCAGCGATGTTACATGATCAACAAACACTTGTTTTCAGTACTCTATGTTTCCTTTCACCAATCGCGATGAGAGAAGCGATTAGGGTGATGTGCTCTCGTGAAAAGATTATCATCTAGATTTAGACTTTGAGGTAAATTTCATGTGCTATTGAACTCTGATTCACAAGAGAGTGACTTTAACTTCTGTCCAGAATTGTGAATATATAAACTTGATATATTGATATAAACTTCAACTTCAGAAAGCCGAACTTCGGAAAATTCTGAGTAAAGTTAACCGTTAACCAAAAGTCCTAACATTTATAGAGATAAAATAACAAAAGAATCAAGTAATTTTCATAAAAATATTAAACTTGAATCGATTAGCATTTAATGTGCATTTTTAGTCACTCCCAAATCGGAAGTAAAATATTTTAAATGTTTTAAGCAATGTTTAAACATTTAGGCAGATACCAATTAGGCAGGGCAGACTGTACCTCGCTCGACATGTCAAACACTCCCAATCATGCAGAAACCTGAAATATCTGCGCGTATTTATTTCCTCTCACTCTCTGTAAGGCCACTGCTGAGCTGCCAAGGAGCAGGGCAACTGTGGTGCTGGTAATTGGCCCTGAACTTTCCTGATTATTTTTTCGAGCCCGCAGGCATTTGGGGTTAGCCTTCGGCCTATGGCATCGACACTTTCGTCCAGAATGAATAGGTTTCATAGACAGGTTTCACCGACGAGAAGTGATCAGGTGGTGTCTAGCTGAAATGGGGGTTGACTCCGAGCGTAGGACGACCTTCTTAGTGAGCTTCCCACGAATTCGGTAAGTGTACGCGATCTTGACACCGTTTCACAAAAAAATCCAGCGTCCAGGTGGTCTCTCACGAATATAAGGGGTTGACTACGAGTCTCGGACCGCCTCTACTAGATTCCAACGATGCCATTCAGTGTACGTGTTCACATCTTAGCGGCACGACGTACAAATACGTCGTTTTATTCCGGAACGAACGAGAAATGGTCAACTAGTGTACTCCGTTGTACAGGGCTTAACTCTTTCCGAGGCCCATTGGAAATTTCCCATGTCTTGCGAAAGTGAATGGGAAGCATTCCTGACCGATCGCTCTCGCTGATGCCCTCTCGGACCAGCGTCAATAGCAGTTAGACAGCGGCGAAGATAATTGGTAATCGAGGTAATTGGAATCGTAGTTCACGAGATTGGTACAGGGAGAATTTGATAGCTGGTGGAGCTGAGCCGATTGACATTCTGGGAGCAGCTATGACGAAGGTGGCACAGATTGCACTGGGAAGTGCGGGCATGAGAGTTTCAGCCCTGGGGTTGGGATGTATGGGCATGAGTGCTTTCTATGGTCCTCCCAAGCCGGATGGCGAGATGATCGAGCTAGTACACAAGGCGGTTGAACTGGGCGTGACAATGCTGGACACTTCCGATGTCTACGGAGACCACACTAACGAAATTCTTCTCGGGAAGGTAATGGGAAGCACGAAGAAGTGATTCTTGACCTTCAATTGATGGAGTTTCGAGTGTTACAAAGCCAACCCTTCACTGAATTCGACCGCCTGACCCGCTTATCTCTGTTCGAGACCCCTTCTTTCTTTCAAGGCTGTCACGGACTATCATTTATAGCGTCTCTGGCTCCCTGAATCAGGCGTTGAAAGGAATCAGGGAGAAGGTTCAGATTGCGACAAAGTTTGGATTCCAGTGGGGGAAGCCCGGAGTCAGAGGGGATGCCGAATATGTGCGATCCGCATGCGAGGCAAGCCTGAAGAGTTTGGATGTGGATTACATTGACCTTTACTATCAACACAGAGTTGACAACAAAGTTCCGATCGAAGTAACTGTAAGTAGGCTAATGAAATTGCTCTTGTAGGGCGTGAGGATCACTTCTGTCGGTCACTTAGTATGAACGTCTCGTCAATCAGCTCCAGTGACGTTGCTCATCCTGCAGATGGGAGCACTGAAGGAATTAGTGGAGGAGGGAAAGATCAAGTACGTCGGACTTTCTGAAGCATCTGCAGCAGACATCCGCCGGGCTCATGCTGTGCATCCAGTGACCGCTGTTCAGCTGGAGTATTCGCTGTGGTGTCGTGACGCGGAGAAGGATATCATTCCAACTTGCCAGTAAGCAAGCATTGTTGTTGGATCAGTTCGTCAAGACGCATGAGAAGCAGAATCGTAATTTTCTGTGTTCGAACGATCAAGTTGGAATTGGGACATAAAATCTTATCATTTTCTGTGTGTGCAGAGAGTTGGGCATCGGCATTGTGGCGTACAGCCCGCTGGGTAATGGATTCTTCGCCGGATTGAAAGTGAACGAGTTAGCCGAGGGCGACGCAAGATCGGTACGTCATGTCATACCAACTGAATTATTTCACAGAATGATTTGAAGAATTTCGTGGCTCGCCTGATGATAGTTAGTAGGACGAGTTATAGGTGCAGGGGAGGGTTTTATGCAGACCTGCTTCAAGTGCTTTTTCCTTTCCTTCTTTTCTTCCCAGTCCAAAACTGAAACATGATTACCTGCAGATAAGACTAGCTTGACTAGTCATCTAAGAAACTACTAGGTATTCGAAGGACAATGCTCGTAAAATGTTACTCGTCCCTTGAGCCAAAGGGTTGTTTTTTTCTCAATTCTATCAGTGTCAAGGTCGACGAAGCAGAGAAAATATTTTCTGACCAAACCATCCAAATCCTTCTAGTCGTTGGGGTAAATATTGCCGATAGCTTGGCATTTCCGCTTTTCCTCTTTCGCTATCATGCGAGTCGAAACTACTGGTAAACGTCGATTTGATTGGTAGATGGATAAGTAGGTACCCTTCAAATTTCAGCACCTACCGATCCTGAATGTAGTAGATATGGATGATCGCCCCTGTAGCTAGGTGCTTGAGTTCCTCCCCACGTCTTTGCCACACCATCATCGAACCAGCAAAACCTATCGATTGAACGGACTACGGGACTGGCTGGAACCAACTCACGACATGATTCAAGGAGGTTTCAGAATCTTGTGTAACATGGGCTCTGGCTCGTCAAGTCTACCAGCAGTACCTTTGGATTGATGAGACTGCTGTGGTGTGCTGGAGCCAACTGGCTAGATGCCGAAAGCTGGGCTTGTCATCATCATGAGTAGCATACCTCTACATCATCCAAATTCTTCACAGATCAGTCGGACCGGTAGCCGCTAGTCTATGACACTTACAGACAACACGTGAAGATCTCCCTACCACTGGAAGAGGGTTCTCGTTTCGCTAACAGCAATCGATGGAACTGTCCCGCCAGTGTTGACTGATAGGAGCCATCGCGGCCTCACGGGAAAAGGTCTTTGAATGAAGAGTGGCTCGATTCGTCTAAAGTGGAAGTTTTTGGCTTTCTTTCGATGAGCTTTAAAGCCTTAAAACCTCTCATGTAAGCTACTTTCTAACTGTTTTTTCTGGAACGACGGCTTGCAGACTCGAATTGCCAAGTTCGCTGACGGCAATTACGAGAAAAACAAGGTGTTTTTAGACCGATTATGTGAAATGAGTGCAGAAAAAAAGTGTACATCTGGTCAGCTTGCTCTTGCGTGGGTGCAACACAAGGGAGTGATAGCGATTCCCGGTACAACGAAGATGAAAAACCTGGAGGAGAATATTGACTCCTTAGGAATTCACCTTAGTCCTGAAGCAGTACGGGAAATAGAAACGGCTGTGCCCCATGAGCAATTTCAGGGTGAGAGGGCGTCACAGATATACTTCAGTCCTCCTCTCGATACATGGACAGGTGTTAGACAAGACTGAACTAATCAGATCCTGTTTCCATGTGAAGAGGATGGGAAGGCCCGTCAAACCGCTTATGATGCTTTTTATCAACTAGGAGTAGCTGTCTTCAAAGATCGGAAGGCTTTTTGTACCATGACCATTGGTCACGGTAATGTCACATGCTGATTCTTAGCTTCTGCCGCTAGTTTCGATTGTTTCTTATGCCAACTTGCCAGGGTATTCATATTCTACTATAATTTTTTTTTACTAAGGCTTACTGGCAGTACCAAATCATGATCAGGGTGTACTGGCAACAGTTTATTAGACTAATTCTGAACTGAACCTTTAAGCAAATGTTCTAAATTAGTATTCATAATGTAGGGAATGTAAAAATGTCTATCAAGAGTCTACTGCAATCATGTTTCATGTGTTCTATAAAGTTACTTCACACAGAAGAACGATACAAGTGTTTACTTTCACATAAATAGTGTAATGGGAGTGAGTGTGGTCTACCGGTTGACGTCGAGAAGATGAAGCTTTTGCAAGTCAATTTAAATGTGATCCTCTGTCGTTGCAATCTACTAGCTTAACAACATCATCAGTGAAGAACTGAATCCTTTGATCTCCTTCCTTCGTAGGCGGTGTCTTGACTAGTGCCACATTGAAGATATGTTTGGCATCCAAGTTATTGCCCACAACACGCGACCACTATCGTGGCTTTCGACTGAACTCATCCGAGCATTGTGATCATGCCAGTTGTTGGACTATGGTTAAGAAGAGAACTTTATATACAATGATAGAGTTTATGTCAAAACTCCGAATTACATACAAGTCAGTGAGAATTTTCCTTTCATAATAATACGGAAGCAGTGTCCTCACAAGGAGGCGTTTACATGGCCACCAAGTCTTCAACATAAACATCATCGTTTTAGTATGCTGTATATGCCTTCCGATGACAATGACTGCCAGACGCTAAGTTGCATGATGCTCATCGATAAGAGTCTAGGCTTGTCTAGCACCTGTCCAGGAATCAAGAGGACTACTTCGAAAACTCCAAGTATGGTTCATGTCCTTGTACCTGTCACCTTGCACTTCGTCAGGAGGCACAGCTGCTTCTAGACTCTGAATTTCATCCGCGGTGAGCTTGACGTTCAGGGCTCCGACGTTCTCCTCGAGATTTTTCGGCCTCGTTCCTGGGATAGGAACCGTTCCTTTGTTCCATGCAAGAGCGAGCTGGCCTGGTGGACAATTCATCTTGGCACCCAGTTCACACAATTGCTCATATAACTTTCGGTTTTTCTCAAAATTTTCACTAAAAAATCTTGGAACCGCAGTCTGCTTAAATACATCACAGGATATGATCAGCAAATTGAATGAGTACATGATCAGGGATCCGGATGACTGAGTAAACACCAGACCACTTACATACAAGTACAGTCCAGAAGAATTCACAGATCACTGCGCAGAATCGACTTCACAATTTGACCATCATATAGTTATCAACGTTCATAGCATCTTAATTCACATTTCAACAAGGATTATAGTGAGAACTGTGCGTCAACAACAAACCAAATTCAGTCGTTAGTCACATGAATGGACGATATAGTGCAACGTGTAGATGACATGACCAAACAATACACCATTTACAGAACAAATGTCTGTCTTGCGTGAACACGAGCAGATTGTTCGTCATGTCCAAATCGTAGTACAAGTGTGAAGGTGAACGCACCTTTCTGTAGTCATCGTCAGTGAACTCTGCCACATTCTTGCCACAAAAGAAGCCTCGAGCCAGCGGGCTGTAGGACACAATGCCTACACCCAACTCCCCCAGCCATTGGCAAACGAAAGTGGTGGTCAGGATCCTCAACTTCCTTGCGTGGCGGCAGGCAGCTGGCATCGTATGCCCAGCAGTTTACAGCGCAATATCGTAAAATGCGTCATTTCCTAATCCCATTCATACATACCCGCATGTCCTCGACGTCACCAGTCCAGAGCGAATACTCGATCTGTACAGCCGTGATAGGATGCACAGCATGAGGGCGACAGATGTCCGCAGCCGATGCTTCAGACCAGCGTATGTACTTCACTTTACCTTCCTGGACCAGTTTCTTCATTTCTACAATCTGCGAGCGAAAGTTTACAGAACGGTTAGATACCCACCGAAAGGAGCATACGGAGCTGGAATAAACTCCACCAATCACAGTACACAATGCAAGAACTCTCGAAAGGGGCAAATTTACGGTAATCTCAATTGGAACTTTGCCATCCACTCTATGCATGTAGTACAGATCGATGCAATCCAGATCCAACCTCTTCAGACGTCCCTCGCAAGCAGATCGCACGTACTCTGGATCTCCTCTGATAAGGTATATATGTCCAACCGCGTGAAGACCACATTTTGTACAAATCTGTACCTTATCTCTTATACCTTTGACAGCCTATTTCGACATACAAATCCGGCTGGTTAGTCCGAGGGAGAATTGAAGAGAGCTTTCGGTAATGCGAACACTCGCAAAGAGGAAAAAATGTGGTTCTCATTCATACCTTGCCCATTAGAATTTCCTTGGTGTGAGGTCCATACTCATAGGCCGTGTCAAGCGTCGTGATACCCATTTCAAAAGCTTTATGTATCAATTGGATTGTAGGGTCATAGTTACGGTTACTACAATAGATTCTTTTGGTTTTGGCAATAAAATATTCATATTCGGCTGTGATGATTACTATGAATGCATGCCTTGAGTATGGGAGTATGCATAAAGACCCAATCCAGTAGATCAACCCATACATGATACATTTCATGATGAGGATTTGCTGATGATAGACATCATGATGAAGGTATTGGCGGAATACAATGAAATATGAGATTTCATCTCGAAATGAGAGTTTCAGTCAAGTCATGCATTCACAAGAGAGTAATGCATTTGTGAAGATATGTGAACCTTATACAATCATAGAGAACATGTTGTTTCAGCAAATGGGTTACTTAGAAATCTATCGGGAGTGACTAGTCAATTCAACTCATGAAGGAGTTTCACAAAGTCTCGGTATGTGGAGTACACTTTGCAGGAAAGGTAACTGCATTTGAGATCCTAGATGCAATCTATTATTGGAAGAGCATTTTCAAAGATTATGTTGAATTTTGCAAGAGTTGTGATGTGTGTCAAACTTTTCTAAAAAGTCTCCATTTGACATCAATTCCTATTTTAGATCATTTTGAGAAATAAAGAATAGATTTTGTAGTACCCTTGAATCTTACTTCTTGGGTTAACAAGTTCATTGTGGTAGCTACATATTATTATCTAACCAAATGGGTAGAAGATAAACCTCTAAAATGTACAAGTGAGGAGGAAGTGGACAGATTTCTCTTCGAGAGGATAATAATTAGATTTGGATGCCCTCTAGAAATTGCATTGGAGAGAGGTAGTGAGTTTGTTGGAAGCATTATATAAGCCATGTTAGATCATTTCTCCATCAAGGTGCGGGTGATTACTTCATACAAACCAAATGCTAACAAATTAATAGAGCGAACCAACTATACACTTTGCATGATGTTGACCAATGATGCAGACATGGACGAGAGCAAGCAAAATTGGGACAAGAGACTACATGCTATATTGTAGACGTGGAAGACATCAACATGATACTCACCTTTCCGTATGGTATATGGTGTCGAGTCAAAACTTCCAATTCAGTATAATTTGACAACCTTCTTAACTATCCAACATAAGTTAAAGAGTTCTAATGAAGCAAAAGCTATCAAATCAAGAAATCAACGACTATTGGAGTTGGAGGAGGCCCGAGCTATTGTCAGGTACGTGTGCAGCAAGCTCAACAATTGTAGAAGAAGTATCACAATAATTAACTTGAGACAAAGAAGATGAAAGCTTTCAAAGAAGGTGATTGGATAATGCTTTACGACTCCATTAGATATAAGAGTGTTAGAAAGAAGTTTATTCCAAAGTACTTTGGTCCTTTCATAGTTCACAAAATGTGAGAAAACTTTACTTATGTTTTGAAGGAGTTGGGAGGATTACATTTTGATCGAGTGAATCATGACAAGTTGAAATCGTTTTATTGATAATCTTATTCTTTCACTTTGAGGACGGAGTGAAATCTTGATCCGAGGTAAATGATCCATGGTTATACATATAGGATAAAATCTGAGTATATCTAAAATGTGACTAAGTTTATCTTCGTCACGACTATGTTTAGCTAGTTATTGTTAAGTTGGAGGAAAATATATGGTAGCTCCTAATGTAGTAAATGAAAACAACTATTTTGTTGTTTAGTAGGAATCAAGTAACAAATTTCATCACACTATTCGCATCAATTAGTTTGAATACGAAAATGATTCACAATATAATTCCTTTAATGAATTGGGTGATTCCAATTTGAAGAGTCGATTATACACTAGTTGCAAGCTCGTAGAAGTTTTTCTGGAGAGACCTTCGATGACCAGACTCATGGGTTGAATCCCTTGTTATCTTCACATGAATTCGAACACCAGTTATGTAGCCACTATGACCTCCACCCGGCTCCGAGAGATTTTGTTCTACCCTAGCTACTAAGGAACAATTGCTATTACAACTATTGCAAATTGAAGATATCACATGTTACTATTATGGTCATATTTATACACAATCCTAGAGTTCTGCTTGAGTCGCTATCTACACAGATTGCACCCTGCTACTTATTTGTGAAATATTCACATCATCCGATGGTGTCTCCAACTTTCACGTGAAGGCATCTACGCTCACATGCAATTCTCTAACATCCTTTGTAATCTCCCTCCTATGGACACATGTTGCTTCCTTACATTCGCGTCCTCGCTTTGTACATCTCCTTTTGCTTATACTTCAAATCGAATGGAATGCCTCTACATCGATGAGGTTCTGTCTTGGCTTGGTTCATCCATCTACATCTTCATTACTTACATGTGAATGTGGTATCACTTTAGATGTAACAAGTGTTCATATAACTCGTTGCCTATTCGGAGGGCACATGATAGCTATCCATGATGCCATTAAGGATGTGGTGTTTGCTATGGTGCGAGAGGGTGGATATAGCACATAAAGGGAGTGTTGGTATGCCTTGCAATCGACTAGGGTTAAAATAGACTTATACTTGGTTTAGGAGGACTAGGTTATTGTGGCAGACATGGTGATTATCGATTCTATTGGTGACATAGTTCAGAGGGGGTGATCACCCATCCTCGAGGATGGGCAGCGAGTGGAGCGGTAGCAGGCAAGGTCTCCAAGTATAGGGGTATGCAGATAGGTCGCCTCTTTGTTCCTCTAGTTTGGAGTTATATAGAGCTATGGACACCGACTTTGCTATGCGTGAAAGAGCATACCATACAATGCGGCATGGGTATCACTCTCTTTAGGTTACTATATAGCCTATTTTAGCAACATATTTCCATTGCTCTTCAGAGAGCACTAGTTGGTGCAATCCATAAAAGAGCAATCACGTTAGGTGATGCATCTTCAGATACTCTTGTTATTTATAGACCATTTGAGCCAGATAGTTTGGATATCTTAGATGTTGTATGACATATTTCCCAATGTAATGCTATTGGGGTCTAGCCCCATGTTACCGGTTTGGTTCCATCCTTGTATGATTTGATGCAGTCTTCCCATCCCTTTTATTATTTTATTGTGTGTCTATTTTCACGAAAGTGTAAGTTCTTTTAGCACCAGGTACAGTACTTGGGTCATACCATATACCCAAGAGGATTGGGAGTCAATCTAGCGTATTTCACAACCATTAGATGTGAGAAAGTTTTTAGTCTTACTTGGACTTGTAAACTTTTAACGGCAATATATGCAAGGATTAAGCACTATTTCCAAAGCCTTAACAAAGCTAGATCAAGAGTGGTATCAAGGAGATGGGGAAATGAATAGGAGAGAGCATTTTTTGAGCTCAAGGAAAGATTGACATCTGCTCCTATTCTGAGGAGACTAATAAGAGGTCATCCCTTTCGACTACATATTGATTGGAGTATGTTAGGTTTGGGACCAATGTTTATCCAACATAATGATGAGGGGAAGGAGTTTGTAGTAGCTTATGCAAGTCACTCCAACAATGTAAAAAAATCAAAGTATAGTTTTTATGAAGTAGAATGTTTGGCAACTGTTTGGGTGGTGGCACATTTCAAATGTTATTTGTTTAGAAACTTCTTCACTCTCATCATTGATCATCATTATTAAAATGGTTGATGGAATAATACAAGCTACTGGAAAGCTTGCACAATGGACCACATTCAAGTTCATTACAACCGGTAAAATTTCAGCGGAAGAAGATTATGATATCCAATGATTGGACCAATAAATCTCCCCTAAACTTCACAGAAAATTATTTTACAATTTTTTTGTTTTTTTGAAAAAGTTTCATATCTTTCTCTTTTCTAGATCTCTCAGAACAATTGTCGAGTTACACACTATATCACAATGTGATATGCAGACCCTTGTGTACTAAAACCATAACACATCCCAATCCTTGACTCCAATTTCTTTCAAATTTCATGAGAAGATCACTTATCATCCAAAATTTAACTGTGGAAAGTTTTATTGATAAAACTTTCTGATAGCAAAAGATATGATTACTGTACTAACTTCGTGACAATCAACGCAATCCTGCAACTCTAACTGTATACACAAACTTTAAGCTATCACTCCGTACTCGAAACTCATCCAATTGAGTCGAAATTTCAATCCAAGCACAAGCATGAGTTGTAAACTATATCTCAAGTTAATTAAACCCTCGTAAGATTCTCAGAAACACACCAAATATACTCAAAGGTCTAAATTTTTCTGTCTTTAAATCACCATATCATGTCAAACCTCTCAAATGCATCCATTCTTGAGCCCATGTTCGTAGCTCTTCCCGTCAACTCTCCAACCTTGTCCCCAAATCTCCAAATGTCCCTCTGCAAGGCTTCCAAAACTACTCAAAATCTCAAAGAAGTTGCCCAAGTGCCCTCATTGGACCAAACTCCAAGACCAATGAAAATGAATAATGTTATTTTGACCTCTAGTGTGGCCAAATTAGCTCCATATTAACTTAGAGCTTTACAACTATCCTAAACACACTACTTAGCTATCATATACACAATATGAGTTGCCATTAATAAAGAGTCAAAATGACAACTCGAAATCGGCTAAGTATGAACGGAACTACAAACGGAACCGGGGAGTTTATAACTTGAGAATAATACTCCTCGCCAAAATTCCTAACAATCAACTCCCTATGGCTTGTTTTTGGTAAACAATAGTGATGGATTGGAACCCACGTGTTGAAAGCCACCACTAATGGTAAGTTCATATCCATAGCGCCCAAACTAAATCAAAACATATATTGTTAAGTCCCAAAATCGCGCCGTATGAAACAATTGGAAGAATAATCGGGTCTGGAGAGTTTATCACTTGTTGCATAAAGTAATCTCTAAAGTGATATACTAACCACGCCCGAAAGTGATCACGATGAAGACACCGGATGTTGATCACAATTGGATTGTGCATCAGTATCTGGAAGATCATGTTGTCCTCTATCCATGTCATACGTTGGCTCCACTTCGATCAAATAAGCTCCTTAGTAATCAAAGTGATGTGTCTAGATCTCTCCCATACCCTTTCCACCCTGACCACACTTTGTATCTGATAAGGTCCAAGATAATATCTCTTGGAGCCTTTTCAACATCCTGGTTCTACAAAGTTGATCCAACTGTGGGCTCTTAACAACCTTACAATGCGTCGTCGGTAATCCTAACCTAAAGTATTGCCGTCATGACAACAGCTCTGAAGATGACACATGTCATCATCTTCTCATAGTAGCCGCGTCACAACACGACAACGTCATGTCATCTTCCAAACATTGATGGTATCATGGATCCAAGTTTGGTAGTTCTGCGGACATGCTTGAGATATATGTTATGTGGATTAGCTGCTAGAGCATCCAATATTTTGATTCTTGTTCGAGAGGATGGCATATGGCATGTTTGACATCTCCTCTCAATGTGTGTCCAATCGGCAGTGGAGATGTTCTATATGTTATTAGCATGCAAGTTGGTTTGACTGTTACATGGTATGGATTGCATACATGTGACTAATGATGAGGCATTGTAGCACCCGGACTCATAATCTTAGCCCCGAGAAGGGCATATCATGTTAATGGACTAGATGGTTACCTGGTGTGAGAGGGACCTAACCGTCAATTAGAGGAACGACTGTGATACTTTTGTGTTGGTGTATATCGATCTATATATTGTGATGTTTGATGTGACAGCAATGTATGTTGTAATATGATATGTATGTGCACTACATCGATCACGACTTATGTAGTGGCATCCCTATTTAGGTAGGTGTGCGCATGCACAAGAAGATATAACAATTAGAGTCGATAGTGCAGTTCATATCGTTTGCACCAGAACTGCCGTTAGGGCCAACATCACAAATAGAAGACCTAAGGCTCAAGGGATAGGGTTTGAATTAAGGTTCGTTGGAAGTCAATTTTCGAAGTTGAGACTTTGAGAGTGTTACTATGGTGGATAGTAACTAATGCATGAACATGAAACCTTTGAAACACAAATTGAATTTGGCTCTCCTGTAATCTCCATTTTATATTGTGGTTATAAACTGGATGTCTTATGTTCCGTTTGAGAATAAAAAAGATTAATTATGATACATTAATGTTAATGTATGAGATCTATGCATTGTGATATTTGATGACAACTATATTTTCACGAAATACGTTTGGAAGGCACTTAATGATTGTCCTAGCTGTACTTCACACCCAAAGCACAATGAATAGTCAATAGGATTGTTGTTATGTAGAACTATAGACGTGAATATTTTACCTTAAGAAGAGCAAATCGACCGCAGATTTGATTATTTCTGTGAGCAGAGGTAAACTTATTGTTTATCAGTGAGTTCTCCGTGAGCATGTTAGAGTTTAGTTGGGTTCCCAAAGAAATATGAAATCTGAAAGATGCTATAGATTGCAACGGGACTGTGTGCAAGATTTGACACCACCTCCGGAGCATGTTTTAGGCGATACTAAATACATAAATCTAACGTACGTGGTACAAGGTTCGACAATACCATGCATTAAATGTCCAATAAGTTAAAAAGTAGACGAGAACAACTGCTACTCACCTGTAGAAGCTCAACGTCATCACAAGATACGCAGTTTCACGTCTATTCCATAAAAAATGTTGGCAGGCTGACTTGCTAAAGTTCCGTGAAAACAACACACATCAAGAGTAACGAATATTTGTTGGATTCGTCCCCAGTTTCTCTCAACTGTCCGTCAACCAGCATTCGCCTGACGAAGACTCGCTTAACAAAAAATTTACCCTATGCTTAACGAACAAATAAGGCTCCAAGCTACTTCAAACGGACGAACTCTAACCAGTTTGTGTATTGTTCTGTCGTATCTTATGGAGTTGGCCATCTTACACAGGCCTATTCTGGTGCTCTTTGGTTGCCTTCGTTCTGGAACCAAACTCCGACCTGCATTTCAGTAAGGATAGAAAGGCTGGCTAGCAACAACCTGGAAGTAACTTTACCTGCTTAAGATGTTCCCAACGAGCAAAATAAATAGAAGACACGGTCGGGAGTAGTAAGCCCCTCCATAGTAATTGAATATGTATGAATATATTTATGTCCCCAAATGCGTGGAGGAAGAGTGAGTGTGTCGGGGAGAGTAAGCATGTGACGTGTTTGAGCTCAAATAGCAAGGTGTTTTTAGCTACTTTTCCAAAGGTAGATCTGTAGATAGCTCAGAACTCAATAAAAATGGCAATAAAAGTATTTATACTAGACATGAAAACAATCCAATATGTAGTGTGCTCCACATCGTCCAACTAATGAACCTTACTATTGATTTCACCTACAGTCCAACACTAGTTTCGACCTCACTATTCATTCTCGTGCCACAATCAAATGTTTGTGGAGATACGGGACCAACACGAACCAGACACTCTAGAATATGCTGGAAGATACGTACAAGTGATGTATGCAAATGTCCGCAACTCATATTCATTCGAAAAAATTGCAAGTGCCAGGCCTAATTTAAATAAAACGGTTTAGCTGCAGATCTCAGGCTGATTATGATGAGGCTTCGACATACCATGTAACAGTGTTGGACCCACTTCAAAGTCCCTAATTATGCCAGTCCAACTCGGTCTCAACTTGCAGACATATTCAAAGCTTATGATGCAGTCTTCGCAGATTATTTTCACACGTACAGACTAGCTGAAGTCAATATCGGGATTGTTCACGCAGTGTCGAGTGGAGCTGCAGATGCTCACACTTTCGTCTCTGCCTCCGAACGTCAATATGTCATGTCTAACCTCCAAAACCTCCTCCTGTTATTCAGATGGTCTCATGAGTGGCAAAATATTGCCTGTGAGGGACGATTTATCTCATGTCGAAATCTACATTCCTCCAAAAACAGAGAACATAGGTAAATTAATATATTTCGACATGCTGATAATAATCTTCGCTGCTAAAACCATACGTCCTGAGTCACCTCAGGCACTGAAGCCCGTTCAGTGGTGACATCTGCATCGCTGTCAATCTCAAACCCCGACAATATCAATGAGTACCTCACATAACAGGAATAGGAAGTACCAAAAAAAAAATTCGGCGAATCCACTGTCAAACCTGCGTGGCACATCGATCAGTAGGGCCCTCTTCCACTGTCCTTGATAGAGGATTATATGTGTCCAGATGGACATTGAACTGAAGTCCGGATTTAACGCTAGCCTTAGAGCTCGGCGAGATTCTCATACACGCATAAGTATAATTAGGAAGTGTGCCGCATGATGTAGCCATGTTTTGCGCCAGCCACTCTCCTCAAATGGGCAATCATAAGCAATTTAGTCCCCACCGGTAGAGTGGAGCATCGACATACTCCGAAAGCATGTTAAACGCCGCTCGAAAAGCAAAACTACGAACATGGCAGCGTGCACTTCCCTTGCAAATGGAGGTCGACAAATCACACTAGAAAGAGGTTAAAAGGCGAGTGGTGAAAAGGCTCCAAGTGTTGAACTTCCAACTACAACATAGAACAACAGCAGCAACGTGATGAGTCAATGGTAGCCCGTAGACCACACCAAAACACATTACTTGGAAATCGGCGTAGACATTCTTAAGACTTCCAGCTAACCTACGCAGATGCAGGAAGAAAAACATCTGACACACTAAAAACAATAAACCGTGCTGTCATCCAAACCATGCAAGTTTTAAACGAAACGCATTTGTCATTCAACAGCAACATTTGATTCATACTCAGAGAACAGAGTAATTTGTTTAGGTTGAAAAATTTACAAGCTTTTCGAATGGAGATTACTCTGACCTACTAACTATTACACCCCACTCAAAGAGCTCCCAGCCCACATCCAAATCCATGGATGTCGTTTCCAATGCAAGTTTGAGCTGACAATACATAATTCACTTTGACTAGAAAGAGCCCAGTATCACATCAGAACGAAAAGAATTGTGATTTGTGTCTGCACTTCCTGCAATAAGCTCGCCTTGATCATGGGCAAACATGTGGAAGGTACGTTCCCCTCTTCAAATGTAGACAGTTCGTACGTCATTCTGTCCAAACGGCACTCCACAGCCAGGACACTTTCGATGCCTGAGCTCCAAGTTCCGTTGAATGCAAGGGCCACAAAATAGATGATAGCACTTTGTGATAACAACCTGAGGAAAAGGAAGTCGAAGAAACAATGTATTAATTTTGAGCAGAGCTTAAATTAATTTTTACGTAACGTTATGAAGGAGACAGGAGAAAGACCAACGACATAGTCTTCGCCTTGGTCTCATACGAGACGTCAGCTAGGGCCAGCTGAAAAGAGAAGCTTGAAGAACAGTAAGTACATACCTCTTTAGCTCGGTCATGACATACACTACACTTGAGAATCGCTCGGTACTCATTGAGTTCTTCCTGTAATCTCTCTATTAATGGATTTCCATCATGATGAGATGCAAGACGAGCAACTTTTGTATTGAGGCCATCGACCTCTTCCTGTAACCTCCGTTTCTCAAACCTGAGAAAGTGTACATGTTAAAATACACTGAATGTATATTATATTTTCTGTAGTGCATCCACAGACATAATGCAAGCAAGTTATGAACCCACAGAGACCAAGCATTTTTCGGGCCTACTGGTCATTAGATGAGCAAGTTCATATATGTATGGAACGAGAACCGCATCCTTACCTTTCCTTTTCCAACTCCCCTTGAACCTCGACTATCTTGTGCCCCCTCTCTTCGACGGTCTTCTGCGCCGCTTCGAGGGCTGCCTTGGTCGATGTCATTTCTCTCTCCACTTCAGCTGTTTTACGTTTCGCGTTTTCCAACGCTGACATATAACCCCTGCTTTCGTCGGTGGCCTTAGCAAGTTGTTCGAGGTAAGATCTTGCCTGCAAGATAGCAAAATGATCCCCATCATATTAACCCATCTGTAGGAACTCCATGAAGCAATGTACACCCACACTGGTCTTGAGCTGACAGAAACCTGAAAGATACTAGAGAAAGTAACTTCAATTCACGTCCAGCATCTAAATGGCCTATCTGTCGACAGATACGTTGTCTCACTACCATTGTATTGTATTGTATTGTAGATCCAGTGTATTGTATCCTTGAATTCCGGCTTTGAAGTTTCGACATCATCTAAACTTGATGAGCAAAACGACGTGACGTTACATCAGTTGGTAGATTACTCCCAGATATCGAGTTTTCATATGGTATTGTTACCTGCTCTTCTTGACGAGCGAGCCGCTGCTTTTGAGTATCGGCTGAGACATGGTTTTGTTCGATCCGCCTCATCAAAATAATCCTCTCTGATTGCAAATTAGCGATTGTTTGCTTGGTTTTCAGACCCTCAGCGACAAGCTGGTAGCAACAGAACACAATGTGAGCCGTCAAGGGGGCTATGGCATTAGCAGATACATGTGTCTCATACCAGCAAACATACAGCATTAAGTTTAAGGCTGACCCGCGAGTAGTGGACACAGTCACAGTTTTGTAGAGTAAATATTCATCTAGTGTAACGAGCATCTTCACACATTCTCGTCACCCCTCGTGGTCATCAAGACGAAGACCATGACACCACTGTTGCAAGTGAGCGCCTCCTTCAGTTATTCTTACCTGAACATTGTAGTCATCCCTCTCCGTTAATTGCTGAAGGAGTCTTTGATTCTGTGTTTGCATATCTTCATAAGCTTGGCCAATTGTCTGTGATGCACATCAATACAACTGCCTCAGCTCTTCTTCAGTTGTAGTACAAACGAAGCACATGGGTGGGAGAAGTCACTGAAACGCAGGATGTACTTGCACCTCTTATGCAATATACGAGTATTTCGACAGAGTCGACAATTCTCCACAAAACTTTCAACTTCAGCTATTTTAAGTAGTTCAAAAATATTCCTCAAGTTTCAATCTACGTCGTTAAAACTACCAAGAAGAATTCCATGATCTTAATACGTGAAGCTCCAGCTGGCATCGATATGGATAAATTCTGTGATGACTGACCTCAATTTCTGAGATATAGGCATCCCCTTCCTCGTTCTTTGCCTTCAAAGACTCCCTTAACTCCATAGCCACTCTACAAAAGCATGAACGGTTTAGAGACAACACGAGGACCACCTGGCGAGGTTAAGCATAGCTACTAAACTTCCACAATCTATAAAAAAGGCACCAGAAGGAAGATTACTATCGAGAACTAGCCTAACATAGCATGTCATCATCAACAGTTTTGAGAATTCAATCAGACCGCGATGTGAAGGTAACAAACCTCTCAGAATCATCTAACTGCTGTCGTAATTCTGCAATATCTGCTTCAGCAGCGGTCAACCTTTGCTGACAAGCAGCCTCCGCTTCATTGGCAGCCTTGACACGAAGTTCTAGACTGTGCTCATCCAACGCTGCCTTTAACCGTTCAACTTGAGCCCACGCTCTGCATTCCGCTTGTTGCAACTCCATCACATCCCTGGGAAAGTAATCACAGCAATTGTACCACGGCAGATCATGAGTTACTCTAATTTACACGAAATGTTCAAAACGGATGAACGAACTAACAAAAGACAATATACCTCGGGTCACTTGACTCCCTTCCGTACATTTCCAAGATAAGCTTGAGCTCTTGCTCTGTTTCTTGTAGGTTGGCAACCTGAGCAGATCAGAAACAAGTAGTTCAGGATATACACTCTTCCAGGGCTCTGAGTCAAGCTTCACGCCCTAAAGCGGTTTCATGGACAACAATGCATGGTGCCACCTATCTGCCCGACGAAATTTCCCCAGTACTTCTTGAACGTCCGATGCGGACCATAAAGATTTGACAAAACATGTCTATGTCCCCGATTTCTATCACTGCTCCCAAGTAGCATAGAGGCCAAGCAATGGTTTACAGTACAAAATGTAATCCATTTAGCTCGTATACACATTTAAAAGCTGGCATGACAATCGACGCAGAGAAGATAACCTCACCTCTTCCTTTAATGCAGTAAGCTCTGCAAGACGTCCGGCGTACAAATCGGATAAAGACTGATACTCAGCTGTCTGCACGCAACCAAAAATGATAACTGACACTCGGCACAAAGGGAAGGTAAATAACCTAAAGATTTGGCTCACAACAAAACACGAATTAGACAGGAATTGATCTCGAAAGTGACTATAAAAACTGACCCTCTAATGACTTTTGAGCTGAACTCACCTTCCGATCGCAAATGTCAGCAAGTGAGTGTACTTTAGCTCGAAGAGAATGTACTTCGTGGGCTGCTTCCTTATACTTATCCAACTGAAGTTGCATCATCCCCATTTCTTTATGAAGGCATGTGACCATGGCTTTGAACTCCCCCACGGACTCATTCCTTCCTGCCATGATACAAAAACGAATAGATTGCGTGAGAAGTGAAGACAATGTAGAATATTCTAACATAATCCACATACTTTCATTCAGCCTAGTTCATTAAAGAACAATCACATAAAAAATTAATAAGTAAGATATTTGGCGTTCACAAAAACAAAAGCCTCCAAGAAATTGACCTTGTGCATGGGCACTGTCGTCTAATCTGAATTGTAAGCTTTCCTTCTCTGCCATGCATTGCTGAAGTTGTGTTTCAAGTTCTGCAATTCGACCGTCGGCAAGTATGCTGGCCCTTCGCGCAGCTTCTCCAGCCTCCAGTTTTAACATCAACTCCCTTTCTCTCTTGATCACTGTATCACGCTCGACCTGTATTCATAATTCTTTTAAATGATTCAAATATGACGAGGCACAGCCAGCTTAGAAGCAATGACTACAACAACGTGAATCCACTTCAACCCCATAGTAACAACTAGGACAAGACGAGGGCACAACTTGTTCACCTGTAGTTGGTCAGACATAGTGCGATACTTTTCCACTTCACTTTTTGCCGCTTGAACTTGATCACTGAGTAGGAGATAGGGTCGAGACGTAAGAACCCTTTGCTCCTCGCCCAAAAGATCCTGTGGTTCAACGTAAGCGGGACAACTTAGTTTGGTGTTGGTGATGATGATCACATAGGTGAACAATGTTTCCACCAACACTTGAGAATAAAGTAGAGACACACTGCACTCTAAGATTCTGGTTATGAAGGAAAATCGAATACCTGCATATGATGGAGCTTTTGAGAGAGATTCATCTGCGTTTGGAGTGCTTCTTGAAGTTCGGTTAGCCTCCTGGCAGCTAACGTCTGTTACCATTTCAAACGGTTTCACAAATTAATGCCTGAGAAGTGTAGCTAAACACGTCGACAGATATAACTACTAGTTTTTGAAATCCCCACCAATTAAAAAGTAATAGTTCTACCGTTCCTCCCAGTTGGCAGCTTTGCCATCCTCCACGACAGGTTTGATGTTCACGACAGGTTTGATGTTCTTCAGCTAAGTTTACATCCAAGCAGGCGACAAGCGACAGAGCGACAACGGTAACGATATCGATCTACAGGCAGGTCTAATTTGTACCTTAGCCTCTTCAAGTGAAGCTTCCAATTCTCTGGTCTCCTTAGTCACCTTCTCCGCTCCAATCTTTTCTCCATGCTCACTTTTTGATGTTGTATGTGGACTTGGAGTAGTCGTACCTGCTACGGACTCTTTCTGGGTTCGTAAAGCTGCCAGCTTTCGTCTACTTGTCTCAAGTTCAGCAGTGTATTCTTCAAGTTCACCTGAATATTGATTGAACATTTGTTAACAAAAGTAGAAATCTGACCTCTACATTGCAATGACTTGTAAATACAGGCTAAAAAGAGGCTATATGGACTTAACATATAGTAACATGGTACAGGTAATTTATGAATATCCTTAACTGGGAGCGATTAGGTTTGATCATTGATCCAAAATCAGAATTGTAATTTACAACAGAGATTTAGACTCGACAAACTTTCCACACATTTTGATGATACGTGCTTCACACGAGGATCTATCCTGGAGAACAGAAACTCTTACTGGTCAGTCTGGCGATTTCAGATTGATCTTTGGCATGAGTATCTTGGTATGCTCCAAGCTCAGCCGCAATTTTCTTGTATTTCAAATGTAGCTCATCCATATTTCTTTGAAGTACTGCACTCTCAGCTCGGAGGTCCGCATCTGCTTTTCTCAGCAGCCGTCCAGCTTCTGCAACAGCATAAGGCCCAGCTTTCAGTTGTTGAAAAAAACATTAGAGAGAGCAACACCGGCCGATGAATCAGGGAAGATGACGAGAGACGAGACACTACTTCTTTAAAGATAAAATTGAGAGCGTAGTGACTGATAACAAGCCTCGATCGTTGGATCCTAACACCCAAACAGTTACATTCATAACACCTGAACATGCTCAGGTCAAAGCAAAAAGGATACTCACCATCACTAGCGAGCCTTTCTCGTAATGAGCTAGCAAGCTCTTCTGTCTTGGCACGCTGGACATCAATTGCTTGAACAAGGTACGTCAGAGTTTTCACTGTGGACGCCTTTCTGGAAGCAAGCGACACCTCCACAAAGTTGCTATCGCCAGCAGAAGTGCTGCTTTCCGTCGCACCAGTTTCCAATAATCGATAGAGAAAAGTCTGCTCCGAGGGATGCGTTGAAACCCTTTCTGCACAGCCCAGAAAAAGGCGAACAGAAGACAAGCATGAGAGCCCTCTCCACATGTTTCCAATGCAAATACCTCGCCGTCAGTAAGTATCCCAAGTACAAGTGAGTAACTCCTTCGCAATATGGAGCGTCTTGGCAAGATGATTCCTAGTTACTGCTTGTACGTATGGCTTCAACCAAAATCCTGATGCGTAATAGAAGAGAAGTTCACATCTTAAGTGTAAAAGAGATAATGAGAAGAAGGATAATAGATATGTTCCAGGTGTTTCGCCAGGGACGAGTCCGGCTCGGCAGCACCAGATGACAACAAAAAGATAAGCAGATATAGATATACTTCAGCCTAAATCGGTCATTTGGCCAGCTCAGGCCCCGAACACTTCTAATACAGGTTGGTTTGTATTAAAGTCAGAATAGAATGAACCCTAATGGACGTACTGCAATAGAAGAATAATAATATTTTCGAACCAAAGTAAAGAATTCTTTAGTTAGAACGGGAATAGAATTTCATAAAATGAGCGGAGTTGAAACAAGAGAAGAAAACCCTAGGAAAGAAAGGAGATCGATACTACAAACTTATACACATGTGACGAAGACCTCATTGATAATACCTAAAGGTGAGAACCTAAGAAACTTGAAGACTGCTTTGTCCTAATTTCCACTACATTGGGGCAGAACTACCTTTCGCTGAAACAGGAGGCTCCAACACGCGCAACCCATTGGGAGTCGCATTGACACCAATGGCAATTAACTCCAAGTCATCCACCAACTGCAAAAGGAGCACTTCCCGACGTTCAACGCCCTGCTAGTGCGTGCGCTCACAAGCAATTTCTAAGAACCGTCAAATAATCGTCCAGTTAAGATGACATCTACAGAGCATACCAAGACACAGCAAGTATACTAGAAAAGTACCTCCTTCCAAACACGGTTCACCGTTATCAATGTATCATCATACGAGGCCTGCTTAGACTTGAGCTGATTAAACTTGCCCTGCAAGGCATGAATTTCAGTTCGGTGCACATCCAGTTGCTGCGCCAATTTATGATTTTGGTACTGCAACACTGCTGCGTCAACCTGCTCATTGACAAACGTGGAATCCATTATAAGTCTTTCGAACTTCGTAATCGAACACTGATTTTCGACCACATGTAACTGACGTTCTGTGCTCTCGCAAACACCCGTTGCGGCGCCAAATATTCCTCGCCGAAAAAAAACTAGATAAATGGACGTACCCTCCTTATCGAATGGTCAAATTGTGAGAACATTAGAACGTTAAGGACAATATCAGAGTGTTAGCTAATTTGGAACTTCGACACTCGGCAACGAAAACGCCTCTCACGCATTCATAAACCTGGATATGCGCTACTTCAAAATATGACCCTAGATAAAATAATCCATTTGGTACTTCCAACTACGCTTACGAATTTCGCCTACCATAGCCTGAGTAACATAGACCCGGTATACTGGCTGCGTGAACCTAAACCCTAAACCGCCCTCGGGTCTTCAGGCGTAATTACTGACGCAGAGATCAGCTACATGCTCGAAGCCAATCATGAACGCTTAATGAGAACAGCCATAATTATTATGACCGTGAAGATAAACATAATGTTCCTGCATAAAAATATTACCAGAACTACTGCCGAGCTAGTTTTTCTACGAAACTCAATTCCAAAAAGCCTACATAAACGAAAAAACACTAGAAACAGAAAGATAGGGCAGTTTCTCGCCTGTCGAGAAACTACATTCTACATCTCAAAACCACCGTACGGTCAAATCAACTCCAACACACAATTGACATAACACGTGATCAACCGCAAGGGCTTAACACGCAAGGGGACCGACGAGGACAGACCCGAGAGGTAATACCATAAAATCAAAATACAAGTACTTATAATCAAGAACAATTAATTGACCAAGTATGGACATCGGGGAGACGACAGGGATGCTACAGACAACTGAACACCGACAGACGAACAAGCACAGAAATTAACGATGAGAACTAATGGGATAACTAATGAGACCAAAGAAGGTACTAACACGCTCGAACAATCGATCTTGAACCGCTCTGGTAACTCTTCCATAGTCTGGATAATTTTGTAACCAGCAAAGACATGGAAATTTTCCATCCTTACTTCGCTGTAAGGATGGAAAATTTCTCGAATTTCTAGCCTGTCTACTAAGAGTGCGAAAGGATCAGGAGGATCTCAGGTTGTGCGGGACACAGAAAGACTGCTCGATGTCCAACCATTCACAACTGTGGAATAAAATAGTCACTCGAAGGACTTGACCAGGCGTTCTTCAATGGTCGAGGAACATCAATACTACTTCTGTAAGAAATATGGCAAATCACGAGCTTCATCGTCTGTTTCGACCACTGTAGGTATCACTACTTTCCAATACTTGAGAATGCCAAAGAGAACATTGAATCGAGATGAATTGTATAAGTTGCTGTCAGCCAAAATAGTCTGAAGATAATCAAAATGAACTGCTGGTGTACTTTTCTGCAAAAACTATTAGTCGTTACAAATGTTTGTGGAGTAAGTCAACCCTTTATCAAAAAACCAGTCTAAGAATTCCAAACAGTCAAACCCAAAACAGTCAAACCCAAAACATTCTCTTCACAGAAACCAGACATGGAAAGGTGAGATTCTCGAGGTCAGATTGGACTCTTGCACTACTTCTCGCCATGCTTTCTGAATGCACACATGCACATTCATGGGACCTAACGAACGCTCAATCCTCAGCTCCTCTGTATTTCTGGACCCTACGAAACCTCACTTTCCATCGTTTTGGTCGTGACTTCTTATTCATCACTCGCATTGATTAAGTCACGGCATAATGAGAGACAGGATTGGACGTAGAAGTATAACTGGTAAAGGCAAACCCCAAGAATGACATCCTCTCCGGAATAATTGATCAATTTCGTATGACTAAGTTGAAACACGATACAGTATAATTAAGGTACAACAAGAGCACGATGCAAACTTGCAGGCCGTTGACCTGTCCGCTCCATTACCCATGAGGAGAACGGCGAACGACATGTTCTTTGGTTGGGAGATTGCCAGCCTAAGCAACTCAAACTGGTTGAAACAATCTGCTTTAGACTAAGAACCAGAGCTGAAAGGACCAAATATCAGGACACTGTTGACGTTGTTTCGCAACCAAACACTAGAGAAGTTTCACAATTGGAGTTCGGAGCTAAAATACTTTACCTTTTTGTCCTCTGAAGAAGGAGCCATGGGTTGTTTCTTGAGAGGGGGAGAAACGGTATGATCATTAAGATGGCGCCTCTTCCTCTCAGGTTCTTCAGTGCTTCCCATGCTACTCCGGCCCTGTAGCGGCGCATTATCGGGCCTTGTCTTCGTTACAACAGCTGCCCGTGTGATCTCCAGTTCGGAAATTTACAATCAAAACTCTGTGGCAGAAACCTAAAATTGCAGAGATACCGTGGCGCAAGAAGTGTCAACATCCGCGCTATGCCCACCTCCAAACGCTATAGACCCTGGGTCTCACACTCTATGCTTCCATACATGACCTCAGTTTCCTCCGTACTGTGAACTTCACCACACATGTTTTCCACGAGTGCTTCCAATTCTAAAGAACGGCACGACCTCCTCCAGAGCAATAACGAACACAAAGATGACAAGAAACTACTAGAGCACCACAATAAACGAGAACCCACACCAACACCTCTAGCCGCTCCGCTCCAGCCTTCGCGAATTGAATATAAAGCTCAGGCTAATGCGGGTCAAAGTCTGCGAGCGAGACTGAACACCAAAATCCTGGCACAGCAAAGCGGCCGCATGTTGTGGACGATTGCGCGACAATGGAACGAAGAGAGGTGCGAGGGAAAAGACGAGCGACTTAGCGAGAGCAGGAGAGAAGGAGAGAGACAGGACAGAGAAGGAAGAAGAATTGCCAGGCGCCAGAACCAAAGGGACCGCGATGTGAGGAGGGAATAAAGTCGGAAAGTGAGCGCAGGCCCAGACTTCCCCTGATATAGTGAAGTGAGATTTTGTGGGGGCGACAAGCAAACCAGCAAGCAAGCAAAGCAGAGAGGGAATTGGAGGACGGAGGGGAAAATCCTCCCCTCCTCACCCTTCCTTCACAGCGCCCAGGGCCCAGCCTCCTCTCCTCTCCTCTCCTCTCCTCTGCCCTTCACTTGGGCTCTTCTCTCCTGAAAGAGACTCCTCACCCGCCCCGCCATCGCTCGGCCCGGTTACAAACATAAGCCGCCTACCTTCGCATCAGCAGCCGACCCATTGCGTTTCGCTAGACTTATGTTCTGAAAGATGGAACTTGTATTACTCAGAAACCTGGACGCCTTCCTCCGGGACCTCCTGTGACGACTTTAGCAGGTTACCCATGTCCGGTAAACTTTTGAATTGCTCTGACTTCTGATGGGTCACTCTCACTCGCTACACTTGAAGTTGCGACAGCGACTCTTGCCAAAAGCATCGGCAGAATCTATGAAAGTATTTGCAGTCGGATATCTACAACAATCTCAATCGTATTACTGAAGGTCGCTATCCTGTTATGAGAGAATGCCAGAATAACAGTTTTGATACAAAATAACAACTAGGAAATGCTGGACCATCCCATTTACCTAGTGCGATTGAGATGTTTTCCGATTAATTAATTTCAAGTTCTATTGACAATTTTTGCATATGAGGTGAGGTGTGAAATCGGTAAGGATTTGGAAAAGTTTCGTCGAAAGTGCATTCCAGGCCTCCAAATAAAATATATTGGCTGTAAACTGATGGGAGATAAACTAATGGCAAACATCAGCCGGTGAAAATGACGGTGGTGGTCGCACATGAGAGACATCAATAAGCTGGACCAGCCCATGGACCTTGTACAGAGACGCATATTTCGAGTGATGAATTTGAAGTGTTTTTGACATGTTTTTCGTATGAAAGTAAAGGCGAGAATCATTTGAAATCTTTTCGTCGAAAGTAGGTTCTAACATTTCAGAAGAATTAGATTGGCTGTAAACTTGTGGGAAATAAACTGGACCAGTATTCAAGTTACAGGCTGCTGCCGTTTATTCGGTCGTTTGAAGGTTAGATGCGGCGAATAAGCTGAAAGATGTATATCCGTCGGTCTTCAGTTCATGGACTGATATACAAACTCATGAGCTTTCGGATCGTCAAGCCCTCCATCTATGCAACTGTGTTCTATGGCCGAGAGTATTCACAACAGTATCCCTCGGTTGTTCCATCTACAGTATACTGTTCTGTATATCAAAGACCACCAACCGTGGTCGACCGACTTAATCCGAACGCCAGCTAAGCTACCGCAGTCTTGTAACCAACGGAAGTCTCTTCCACCGCATACTGCTTTGCGGCTGTTTGTCTGAAGACGGCTCTACATGAAGACGTTGTACTGCATTTCCGTCTACTTCACTTCTGGACATCAGTTCAATCAGCTATCTACCCTGACAGTAAAATAACAAAAAGTATGGGAAGACCTCCTCAAGTCCTATAGGGATGAAACCAAGAAGTTAACATGGGGCTAGGTCCCAATAGAATCAAACTAAGAAATAAGTTCTCCTGCACTATCTAACTATCTAGGTCAAACCTTATGCAAACAACGGAATCATCACCTCTTTTATGGATTATACGAGCTAGTGCTTTGTGCGAAGCAATGAAAACATGTTGACTAAAATAGATTATACAATAACCTAAAGAGAATAATACCCCCTTCAGCCTAGTATGGTAGGCTCTCATCCACTCCCACGGAACATGTCGAAGTCGGTGTCCATAGCTCCATATAACTGTAAAGCTAGAGGAACAAAGAGATAACCTATATGCGTACCCTTATACTTTGAGACCTTGGATAGTGCGGCTCCACTCACCGCCCATCCTGGAGGATGGACGGTGAGTAGGATAGGTAACCACCATGTCAGTCACATGAATCTAATCTTTTGGAACCAAGTATAGGTCTGACTTTACTCTAGTCGATTGCAAGGCATACCAACACACCCTCCATCTAAGGTATCCACCCTCTCGTGCCATAGCAGACACCACATCCCTGATGGCATCATGGGGAGCTATCCTTTGCACTCCGAATGGGCAACGAGTAATATGAATATCTTTTGAATCTAAAGTGATACCACACTCATATTGTGAGTAATGAAGATGTATATGAATGGACCAAGCCAAGAGAGAACCTCAGTAGAAAAAGTAGCTAGTGCGAGTCGAAAATCCCTAATGGATGGTTGAACTAAGATCCATAACCGTGCATCCTTTCGGGAGCAAGAGCGTAGACAAGCCGTACGAGGAATGGCCGATCCACTAAAAGTGAATATATAGCCTAGTGAAACTGTCAGTCCTCAAGATAAATTGTGTATCTCTAGTCCAATGGTTGGCAAAAAAGAAAAAGAGTGGAGCTCATGTTGCACATATGGGTAAAGCTATACTTGTAAGTGAAAATATAATTTATATTAGTTTTAATACTATTTTTCTCCTTTCTTAGCATGCGGACAGTAAGTCCAGTTTGTCTCACTCTTCATTTGATTGTGCTTTACGGATACATTGACACATGTCTCTGTTGGATCTTCGTTGTAAAGAGATCGCCACCCCACACAAACTAACATGTTACTCTCTTCCTCGATTCTCAACAAAAGAGACGTCAAGAAGACGAAGAACTGAGATAGCATATATAACTGCCTTCCCTTCTGTTCCACCCTGTATAAAATTACTGGGTTCAAAATGGATTACTCATATCCACCTACTTACCCTATGTCCGTTTGGCCATAGCACGTGACATATCCATGAATTTTTTATTCAGCGCAACGAATCCAATAAGTAGACCTTCGCACAGTTTTGCAGGTAGGAAAGAAAAGTTTATTTCTGCTTTTGCATAGCTTCATACAACTGTTCTTTGTAAAAATTACTCCACGAATCTTCCATTCCATTTTAAGAAAACAAAACTATTTTTTAAGGGGTATGTTGAAATGGAGTAGTTGATTACTTCTTGCACATCAACTGGTAAAGGGAAGTGTAATCTCGGAATATTCCTTTCATATTGTATTTCCTTATTGAGAATTTATTGCTGAATGACTGATTTTTTCACAGATACTAATCTAATACTTTTTTTAGCCCACTCTTCAATTTCATTGAGTTTCTGAATCCCATTTGTGGATACGGTCTGTTCTTGCTTGCAAAAGAAAGAAAAAAGTATCATATTGTGATTATAGAGTTTTCAGCTTGCTTACTTAATGCAATTTTGCAAACTATGCATCTGTAATTTTTTAAGCAACGTTGACTGTGTAGATTATGTATTTGCATATGTGACATCTTGAACATAAAAATGCAAAAGTAAATCAATTGTTTGTTTAAAAAACTAACATTTTGCATTTTTCATTTGCAATACTTATTCAACATTATTTTTTTAAAAAAATAAATCTTAAGCATTTATGTGTTTGAGCTAGGACAATATTGCTAAAATTTCAACAACCTACCCACACTGTGGCATATATTAGAAGCAATTCCATAGAAACTTTGTGAAAAAATATTAGAGTTCCATATTTTAATGCTCCCAAAATACATACTTGGAGTTACTTGCATAGCTTGCTTATTTAAATATTGCATGATAAAAATATATATAATAACAATAATTTAAAAAATAATCTATTTTATACATAAGACATCAAAATAAATGATATTTGGAATAAATATTTAATTTTTATATAATGATTTAAGTATTTATATGGAAGAGAATATCAATATTTATTGAAAGGTATTAAAAATATAAAATATTGATCAAAATTATTTCTAAACACTGATTGAAAATAAAAATTGGATTTAAACATTTAATTTTGGTCCGAATCAGGAATACACAAAGAAACACATGCAATCAAGAGTCGACACATGAAATACATGGTTCATCTCATTGTGGCTACGTCCACGGAACACACATAGTCACTTTATTGAATAACCCTAATTGTGTCATAGAGAGCTTCTGCCAGCCCTCTTATATAGTAGTACCAGTCTTAGCCCTAGTCTAACTAAATATAGTCAAACTAACCAAAGTTACTCAAGACCTGAGTTAACTCCTAACAATCTCCCCCTTGACTCATGTCTTGGGGTCTCTAACTCTTGTTATCCATATACATACTCCGCGGGAAGTCCTAGAAGGAAACCTGATGCATAGGCCCTCCTGTAAACAAGGATTAACTAGAACTAAGCCGTAGCCTAACTAGGAAGGAGTAAAGCATATACAAGAATCAAACAATTGCTAGAGTAACTCTACTAATGCTCCTTGTGCAAAACCTGCATAGTAGCACAATGCATCCTAAAACTCTCTAAAAGTATAACTTTGGTCAAAGCATTAGCTGGATTTAGTTTACCATCAATCTTGACTAGCTCAACCTTCCTATCAGAAATTGCATCTCTGATAAAGTGATATCTGATGTCGATGTGCTTCACCCTACTATCCATCACTTGATTTGCTGCAAGATGTACGTCACTCTGACTATCACAATGGAGACTTACAACATCCTGTTTCAATCCCATCTCAGTGATAAGTCTATTCAACCAAATAGCCTCCTTTGTTGCTTCCACTGCTGCTACATATTCGGCTTCCATAGTTGACTGAGCTATGCACTTCTGCAAGGTAGATCTCCAACTACCGCATCCACCTCCAAGTGTAAACACATACCTAGTTGTAGATTTCCTCTTGTCCAGATCTTGTCCATAGTCAGCATCAACGTAACCCAACAAGGAGTTGGCATAGTCCAATAAACCATCAAACAAAAGACCAAAATCCTTAGTACTCTTGAGGTACATGAGAATCCACTTCACAGCTTCCCAATGCACCTTTCGTGGATTTGACATGTACCTGCTTACCTTGCCCATAGCTAGAACAATATCAGGTCTAGTGCACACCATCAAATACATGAGGTTGTCCAATGCCTTCTCATAGGGAATTGACGACATCTTTCCTCTCTCAGTTGCATTTATTGGACATTGAGCTACTGAGAGCTTAAAGTGTGCCGCTAAAGGAGTCCACACTCCTTTAGAGTCTGCCATGTTAAACCTGTCAAGCACATGCTGAATGTACTTGCCCTGACTTAACCATAGCTTCCTCTCCTTCAAATCCCTGTGAACATCCATACCTAAAATCCTCTTGGACTTACCCAAATCCTTCATCTTGAATGCAGATTTCAGTTGCCTCTTGCATCTATCGACGTCGGATTGTTCCTTTGCCAAAATGAACATGTTATCCACATAGAGTACTAGAATAATGAGGCTAAAGATCTCACCTTCTTCATGTAAACACATGGATCAAACACACTCAGTGAAAATCCTTATGCTTTCATGAACTCATCAAACCTTGCATTCCATTGCCTATGAGCTTGCTTCAATCCATATAGAGATTTGAGCAATTTACAAACTAACTTCTCCTGACCTTTCTTCTCATAGCCAGTAGGTTGTCTCATCTTGATTTCTTCCTCCAAAGATCCATATAGAAAAACCGTGACAACATCCATCTGATTCATAACTAGACCAAATATCGCAGCAAGTGCTCATACCAGATGAATTGTAGCATACTTTGCTACAGGTGAGAAGACTTCGTTATAATCCACACCTTTCTCTTGTGTGAAGCCCTTAGCCACCAACTTGGCTTTGAAGATCTTCTTCTCTTTATTGTAACACTAGGGAAGTGAGGAGAGACCACTCGAATAGCTCAAGGAATTCTGAAGTTGAGAGATATCTCAATGGTTTCTCTTTCTTTATATATAGTCCTCAAAAAGGTACAAACAAGATAAGGTTACACAACCACCATCCACTCAATTGTTCGTGGATCGATGACGTGGCGGTAATCCCTATGAGCACACGGATTGCTGACGTGTACTCCAACTAACACACTAACTAACACACAAGAAACACAATCTAAAGAGCACACGGATTGCTGATGTGGCACCTTTAGATATTCCACTAATAGTCAACTCAAGACTATATATCTCCTCCTTGCGTAACCTCTACTTTAGTTCTCACTAACTAAAGATGGTTACAAATCTCCCTCATTCTATTTCAATTAGAACATAAAACCTTGTACTCCGCGACCATAAACCAGTTGACAATGTGAACGCCTCACCACCAGATCACTGTCTGCTGATTACAACACGCTCGTTCACATGTAAACTAGCACCATGACCACGCTCCCTCCGCTATTACAGAGGTTCAGACTGAACGAGCATGTTCTTCTGTACTGTGGCCGAAGAAGTGAGGAATTTCAAGTGAAAACCAGAGCTTACTACTTAGATGATTTTGAACTAACTAATTTTGGCAGTCTGTATCGACAATATGGGAAACATCCCTTGGAGGAGGAGATTTCAATAAGACGATCTTTGTTCTTGCGGTTAAGACATGTCTGCCTTATCCGAGGAAATTCGTACAATAGCAGGTTATGGGAAAGTCAACACCACAAATCACAACAATCGCATCATCTCCCGTCCTCGGGAGAGACTGGGCTAAGTAGACTACCAGCCCCGTCTTATCACGCTCCGTCAGAGCGCCGCCTCTGGGCACAACCCAACCAAATGCGGCAGGCATGCAAGCAATGCCAATTATGCGATCGATACTGGATCTGCCCGCCCTCGGCATGCACACTCACTCCCTCCCGCACTGTCCCGCAATCAAATGTCAACTGATTCGTTGAAAAACACATCAGGAAACTCCATTCTGCACTCCTGAGCTATCCCACAGACAAAAGCATCACAACGTCCACGTCTCGATCTACCTCCGCATTTCCAACCAACAACCTGCACTTTCCAACTCCGCTCCAAACCGATCTCCTCTTACGCCACAACGAAGACAGAGGGCAGAAGTGGGAATTTGGTTAATTTTGAAGCACAATGCATCAAAACGACGACTAGTAATCTACCACACTGGACGGCCGTGATTGCAAATCTATTTTCTCCTCCCCGTTATGATACCAATTTTTGGTCCGAATCAAGAATACACGAAGAAACACATGCAATCAAGAGTCGACACATGAAATACGTGGTTCACCTCACTTAGGCTATGTCCACGGAACACACAGAGTCACTTTACTGAATAATCCTAATTGTGTCATAGAGAGCTTATGCCAGCCCTCTTATATAGTAGTACCAGCCCTAGTCTAACTAAATATAGTCAAACTAACCAAAGTTACTCAGTACTTGACTTAACTCCTAACACTTAAAACATAAACTAAAATATGTTGAAAATAGTGTAAATTTCTTTGATAAAAAGATAAAAAATAAATTCATCAATTACATCAATCTTATTTTTTATCATATGCATATAAAATTTGTAATCATTAAACATTAAAATTTTACAAAAATTGATGTATAAAAAATGTTATGATTTTAGATAATGATTACAATACATCATACAATCTTAACTATCATATTCCATATAATAAAATTTTTTTATATTAAAATTATAAAAAAATATTATAAATATAAAATTTTAATTTTAAAAAAATAAGAAAATTGTAATGCATAAAAATAATTTAATATTTTCGATAAAATATTATATAAATAACAAATTTAATAATTATAATTTATTCCAAAATATTTTATTTTATTTTAAAAACAAATATTTTGCAATTTTTAATATTTTTATAAATCTTTAGTTTTTTTGAATTTTTATAAAAACATTATTTTTAAAAAAAAATAATATGTTATTTCTACATGTGATACTCATCACATATACATTCAATGTTTGTATGTAAACATATGATCTCAATGACTCATTAAATTTTTAGTTTTTTAAATTTTTTCCTAATATAAAAATAATTTTTAAAATAATTTGAGATATTTTTCATCAAAAAAATTTATTTCAATTATAAATAAATAAATAAATTCACAAAAAATAAAAAAGGCATGTCATGCATGATGTCTACTTGCAGGTTTT